>OU892287.1:8821302-10021302 GCA_917834065.1 Ceutorhynchus assimilis | reverse complement strand
GAAGTTAACTGACCTCAACATCAGCTTAAATAAGCAAGAGGAACCACCCTCTGGGTACCGCTTTGGAAGTCCATTAGTTACCCCTTAGTACCGGGGATGAGAATTGGCAAAATCGAAGATCTCCAACCCCCCAAATACCCCCCATTTCTTGTTGTTTTCCCATTGGTTCTCAAGTTTCATCAACCTTCCCTATTCAAACTGCTTCACCCTGTGATCCAGTGTGATAGCTCTCCAACAGAGTTCGCTATAGTTACATGTGGTCAAATTGATAATTGAACTTTTAACCATTTCAGTAATCAGAGTAATCACTTCTATCTTGACCTACTTATATCTTAATTATAATTTGACTATTTTACAGTTTACATTTCACCAAAGTAATAACCCTTGATAATTTTATTGTTATACAATCTGTGATTGTACCCTAAAAAATCTAGCTCATGTGATCATTGTTTCGCTTCACACACACATCCTTGAATATAATTCATTCCAGCAACGGTATCAGTTACATGACATCTGGGTTCGTCATAAAATGTGGGTATTCAGAAGATTATCCTTGACTCTCAATAAATTATTACAACCACATGGGATCCAGCGCAATCTACAGATTAGTTTAAAGTTTAGTGTTTATCTAGGAAAAAAATAAATTGATTTCTCCTCACCCAAAACTGTTCCCATAATCATGACAAATGACCAGCTTCAAGAATTGATTGCGAATATGACTCAAGCTTGTAGTCAAGCTCAGGCTCTTCCACTTTCCACGACAGAAAACTTCTCTAATTGTGCCGCAAGGTTTTCGGGAAACAAGGATGAAGACGTAGAAGCATTTATCAATGCGATAACGGCTTACAAGGATTGTGTTAATGTTTCGAATGGCAATGCTGATAAAAGTTTGCCAATGTGGCTAGATGGTCAAGCTACAACTAGGTGGCAGGAAATTCAATCCACAATTTCCACCTGGGATGAAGCACTAAGACACTTTTATGGTTTATACAACTGTATATGCCTTCGTGAAAAATGTTCTAGGAGCTGTTTTCGCATGAACAAAAAGACATGGAGCCAACAGATATTTTTGTTAATACTTGCCGAGCCCTTAGTGCTAGATTAGCAAAACCACGTGAATTAGACATTCTTAATCAAATTGACATGGTTAATGCTCTACTTAATCGTAGAATAAGAGAGACTACCTCGAGATCAGGTCCAAGTTTTTCTGAGCTTATTGAAGAATCAGACCAAAATACCAATTTTCCCAAAATGTTGGTCATAAACATGAAATATGTCGGGAATTTGCTACTAGCTTATCGAATAGACAATAAAATAACCTCCCAAGATGCAATGTTTCCCAAAATTCAGCTTACTTACTGGAGTATCCTGTTATGGCTGTGAAGCTCCTGGATATATAAGATCCCAGTGTCTAACTTGTAAAAATAAAATACCTGCCTCCAATTCGATTACAACCCATAGTTCAAGCCTTGACATTCTTTATTCAGCTATTTGTACCCTCTCAATAATGTCTAGACCATTGGTTCAAGTCAGTGTTGCCGGAAAGGGGCTTGTATATGTCGATTCAGGCGTCAAAAATACAATCGCCGGACATTTGTTGTTTATGCATTTATGTAAATTAAATTTACCCTATCTAAAGAGACACAGATGCAAATGACTTTAGCTGATGGACATGTAGGTCAAGTACTAACTAGAGTTTATGAAACTACTGTGGACCTTCAAGAAAGAAGAATCCCCACTACTTTCCTTGCGATTCCTAGTCATGAGCATAGCAAAACACTCCTAGGGATTAATTAACTTCCTATCGAATTCTCAAATGGTGTTAAACGTTCCAAAATTGCAATGGTACTTTGAAGATAATCCCTCACAAACTTTTGACTTCTTCAAGGAGCATGGTATTCAAGATTCTTCTGCAGCGTCCCAACTTAAAGATACTGATAGGAAGAATTTAGTTGCTAATGAGAAATTACAATTTGAGCATTTGCTACAATCACATGCATCAGTATTTGAAAAGGGCAATGAACTGACAACATACGCTGAACATACTGCACAAAAGGATATTTTGAAAAAGCTACTCGATGAACTTCTTGAAGATGGGATCATTGAAAAATGTGAATCGCCCTATGCTTTTCCAGTTGTTTTGGTCCCAGAACCTGATACGCCTGTGTGTTGATTATGGACGATTTGACAGTATTACTTACTGTTCCAATACAATACCCATTATCTTAAGTAGGTGGTTTACTTCATTCGACTGCTAAGGCTGCCTATATTACAACTCTTGACTTGAAAAGTAGTTACCATCAGATACCAGTGAAGAAGAAAGACCGAGATAAGACTTCTTTTATTATTCCTTTTGGTACTTTCCAATACAATGCTATGCCTTTTGGATTGAGAACAGCATCCGCAACCTTCCAAAGGCTCGTTGAAAGATTTCGCTCAGAGCTACCACATATATGTATGTTGGCTTATTTAGATGACTTGATAATTATGTCATCCACCTAAAAGACCTAGATGAGGTTTTCAAGAGGCTCAAATTATTAAAATCACATGTTTATCGTAGAAAATGTGTTTTTTGCACCAATGAGGTAAAATATCTTGGCAATATGATCAGCCAAGACGGATTCACACTCACAAATATTATACAAACACTCAGATATAAGTTTTCTTGCTTAAATTTTTACACTTGGAAAAATGACAAAGAGCGATGAAAAAGCTGCTTTAATGATGGAAATAAAATGGCAACAAAGCCTTATCATTACAGTCATTAGATAAAATCGCCCCAAAAGGAATATTCTTCCAAAAACCGGCCTAAAAGAGAGAAATCAAGTTGAAAAAAATATGGAAACGCCAACGCGCAGAAACCGGAAAGCAAGGTGAAAAATATACCTAAATATGGAAGATGATTCTAAAATTGGCCAAAAATTCAACTTGGCTTAAGAGCCCTATAAATCTCAAATTAAAGAAGTACTTAAATCCATGCTACGATTAGTCTAAAATATCTTAGTTTAATTTCAAACTTAGATATTAAATTTCAACATTCGGCTTGTTTACCATCTTGAAACTGGGACGTAAGTTTTGACCTCATCTGGTTGTAAGCACCAATTTGCCATAAATATAAAACTTTAGTAACTACGACTTTCAAAATTGACTCCCAGCCCCAGGCGGCCCGTTAATAACGACTTACACTAAGTGCCGCAATTTTGCAACTGTTGTTAACAATCTCGGTGCGGAATCTTTTATTATCGGTTATCGATGTATGCATGTTTCGAATTATGGGAATGACGTGACGGATTTGTTCAGTGCTGGATATTTTATTGTTGATAATTTTAGTTTGTTCACTAAATGGACTTCCCTGAATGCTTGTCAAATCACTGGACAGAGAGCAATCTCCTGTCTTATCGATGGAATAACTCATATCTACCTCTATCCAGGCTGGCGCTGAGATCACAACGTAGTTTAAGTGAGAGAATACATTTTTCAGAAGATCTACTCATTCACAAACTCCATCACGAATCGTGAATAAATTCTCACCTAGTCCTTCGAGATCGGGTTTAGGAAAACGTTTCCATCAAAAACCTGATTTCCAGAATCGTCGAAAGGATAAGCCAACACAAAAACGGCGAAAAGTATATGACAAATCACACATTAAATGTTATAACTATCGTGAAAAAGGACATTTTGCTTCAGACTGTCCGAAATCTAGATTGGAATGTGACAACTGCAAGAAGCTAGGACACTCTACTCGTGACTGTAATAAACGACCAGGAAACCAAGAAGTTATACAAATAATTTAGTAAAAACAGTTTCCATAAATGAACAGTATCTTTTCGACTGTGTGTTGAATGATATGCCGACGCGTGCATATGTTGATACTGGTTGTGGGTTTGTTCTTGTTAGAGAGTAAGTGTTAAAAGTGGAATACCTCCGCAGTAACACCAACGTATCAGGATACGGTGGTTCAGTCATATCAGCTATTGGAGAAAAACCACTCTGAAAATGGATCAGGTAGAAGCCGACGTGGATTTCATAGTAGTACCTTATCATATTCAGTCAATACCGGTTATTGTAGGACAAAGCTTTTTGAATGATCCAACAATCCTAGTAATCGTATCAGAAAAGAACGTTCACATTCTTCTAAGATATGACAATGTTCCTAACATTCTAGATCTTTCGACCAGGAAAATTCCATTGTGGGCTATGTTGGACACTGTTATTCCGACAAAAACAAAAGCAGTCATTGAGGTGACGTCACGAGAAGCCTCCAACGATAATGAGTACGTACTAGGAGGACTGCGGGCGATTCCAGGAAATGAATTGACAGATGTATCACAAATGGTCAAGTTGGATTGGAGTTCTGACGATTACGAACCTCTCTCAGAAAGATTTCAAGGTCAGTAAATACAAAATTTTATCAAGGTTGTTTGTTTTGAAGTAATCGGAGCTCAAAAAAATAATCAATGCTGGTCATGTGACTGTTTCAACAAATGAAAAAAATATTTCTACTGTTAGTGACAAATCTTGCTCTGATCATTTAACTTCGGAACAGATAGACTCATTATTGAATTTTTTGAAAGAATTTCATTATTGTTTTGCACGAAGTACGAAAGACTTAGGACAAACTGACGTTTTGAAAATGACTATCAAACTAACTGACGACAAACCAATTGTGTATAGACCTTATCGTTTATCTCACACTGAAAGGAAAGTTATGAGAGAATATTGTGAATGAACTGCTTGAGAGTGACATAATACGTGAGTCTGAGTCCCCGTGTGCGAGTCCAATCCTCTTGGTGAAGAAAAGGAATGGAGAGCAGCGAATGTGTATTAAATGCCAAGACTATTAAAGACAGGTTTCCATTACCACGAGTTGATGATTTCTTGAAGAAACTCAAAGACTATTCGTTTTCCACAAGTTTGGATTTAGCTAGTGGATACCGCCAGATAGAGATGGACCCCGATTCTATTCAAAAAACTGCCTTTGTGACGCCTGACGGTCATTTCGAGTACCTTCGAATGCCATTCGGCCTTGCATATAGGCCAGCTTTATTCCAGAGAACTATAAATAAAGTATTGGGAAACTTACGGTATGGGAAAGCATTGGCATATATGGACGATATCATTCTTTTTGTGAATAGATGCTGTAAATGCCTGTCTCCATGTCTCACTTACCATATCTCCACCAATAAACCTATTTTCTAAGGTTCGATTAAGTAGCAATAAAGTTACGAAACGTTGCCAAAGAGGAATTGGTTTTTCATTCAAAAAATACCCTATAATCCACAAATCCTATCCAATACTTTATTATAATTTTTATTTTATTACCTTTTCTCGGTCATTATAAAACTAGCGCATCAATGTCAATGTCAATATCCTTTTAGTAACAATATAATAAAACAATAATCATTATCATGCCAACAAATTAGATTTAAAATGTGTCTGTCACGGCTGATAAATAAATGTGTTCCAAATAAAAAAAAATTGTGATTTTTTTTCGAAATGCAAACCTGGCAACAGTAGAACCGAAATAAATATGAATAGGTTTCTGTCACGGTTTTGTTAATGACGTAGAGTAAACGTGCCAAGATTTTTCAGTAATTAACTGTTGCGAAAGAGTAATTGCAACCAGAGAATATGACGAATTCTAAAAAGTGGGACCTGCCAAGTAATAAAAAATCTTATTACCGAAACGAAAGGAAAGCAATTTCTAGAGATATTCAAGTGCCTTCGCTGTAATAAGATATGTTCAGCTAAACTCCAGAGCGTGATGCGAAACATGTTCTTGTTAGAAATAAGCATCATGCACGTATTCCAATAAAAATAAATCCAACATCCACGGAATAGTTATTGGTTGTCGATCACGTAGTAGCTCTGAGCAATTAATATTTAAATGCGATCGTTAGTTTTAGGTATAAAATAATTTATTTTGCCCAATCGAAATGACCAAAACTATTAATTGGAACAAATAAACTTTATTGATGATAGTTTTGCTCCTGGAATTCTCAAACTTTGACCTAAATTAACATAATTTTTGTTGGAAAAGCTAAAATACCTCGAGTAGTTGAAAATCAAGCGACTTAAAATGTTAATCAGACCGTCTGACTTCGTTAAATGAATGTTTAATTTGTGAAAAGAAACCAGTCTTCTGCTTTTCTTTGAGTGGTGAACTGGAAATTTTCATTACTAAGCTGTCAAATAATCAATTTTCGTTGAAAAGTTAATCAAAAATGCTCAATTCCATCTACCGCATTGATTTTATTGTAGAACAAATAAATTCGCTGTACTATTGATTCATTGATTGACAAAACCTTCACGATAATTTTATTATAGGAGCAAACCAAATTTGACAATGATGAGAACATTATATCACATACGCATTCAAACACTATATCGATTTTAAACTCGGATATAATTGAATGATATTCCGACATAATTCAAATGTGACCCACATCATTATCGACCCCCTCCATCATTATTGAATTATTAATTATGATGTGCATAATTTAAATGAGATTTTTATGGGACGATGGATTTCCGAAAGATGTTTAAGCACGTTATTTTGTTATGTTAGGATTATTGATTACCCATAAATCTAAAAGCTACACACAATAAATTAATGACCCATATCACTTAGGTAATGGAATAGCCAACGATTTTTCAAAATAATCATTACAGCAATCGGTCAAACTAATGGTCTTTCTTAGATTTTTGTTTCATAAAGGTGCTGCTATATCTTGTTCCATATTTACTTTCATATTCATCATCCGTTGTTACTGTCATACCCCAGAAAAATTACCCGTCTTAATGGGCTTTCGACGATTCGAGATTTATAAAGAATTAAATCTTCTAATAACTTCTCGTTTAATACACCTTTTGTGCGAGACAGCCGCAATAAATTTACAACTTGAATTATATCTGAATCTTGATAATAGAATAAGGTTTAGGGGGATATGTTAATTTTTTTTTTATATATGTGGCGTCATCTATACGCTTGGGTGAAAGTAAAATGATTTTGGCGGGATATTTGAATTTGAAAAACAGAACATGCGCGCCCCCTCAGCGGCTTGGGGCACATTAAATATGGCCACGATCTATCAATATAAGAGCGCCTACCATGTAGGTACTTGATGAGTGATCAGTGATATTTTTCAATTAAAAAAGTCATAGATACTGCAACGGGATCCGACATTTTCCCACCTGAAATACTTCAGACATTTTTTATTACAGTGTCTCATTTCAATACCTCGTTCAATAGGGTACTATAAGTTTCAATCAAAAAATACAAGATTCATATTATAGTAACATCCAACAAAAGTTAAACTAGCAGTCCACAAAAATCTTCTGGGTTTGTAAATGGTACGACCGGTGCGAGTAACGTATACAGTAATTATACAGTCTCTGGATAGGCCGTAACAGTTGACCTGTGTCAGTAGTCAATTTCACCAAACGCACTTTTGATGTCTTTGCCATTCAACAATTCAGTAACTCGTTTAGACATGCATGTCCAAGTGTTTTACGCAAGAGCTGTTTCAACACACCAATAACTCTTTCCCAAAAGCCGCTCCACCAGGTCGAAGTGGGAGGGTTAAATCGCCAGGTTATATGGTCAACACAACGATTTTATTCCAGTCCCATTTTCCAATCGCGTTATCTGTCCCCGTACAAAGTTTGTACTGTTGTCACTATACGTTGATCGACCGCGTCGTGCGATAAATCGTCGCAAGGCTTGCATAAAACTTGTCGCCGATAACGAAGTATAATACTCAAAGTGTACTGCACGGTAGAACCCACTGGGGAAAAGGCATATCCAGGCCTTTTCATTGCCTTTCAAATGCAACGGGTCTGCAAAGTCCACACCGGTCACCTCGAATACTGTTACGTCACGAACACGATTCAAAGGTAATGGAACACAACTTTCTTGGAACGGTTTGCTGTTATGTCGCTTACACACACAGCATCTTTATATTGCCGTATTTATTGCACGACAACCACCCAAGCCCCAGAAGTTCTCACGCAGAATAGACATAAATACTTGAGTTCCAATATGAAAATGTTTTACGTGGGTATCCAACACAATATTCGTCATTATAGGATGCTTGGGGGACAATAACACCGGAAATCTATAATGTTCATTGTCATCTCTAGAACTTATTGTGGTTTTCAGACGAATAAGACCATCTTTGTCTTTAAATGGATTGAGCGTCGACAAATTCTCATCTTTAGCTCCTGCAAAACTTTCCGTTTGTACTAATTTGAAAACAAATATCTCCGCTCCATTAATTTCTTCCATCGACAGTTCTTCATGGTGCTGATCCAGTGGGTTTCGCGTATTATACAGAAACCTGAACGGCCATGCAATCATACGTAGCGTTTTGAAATACTTTGTAAAATAATCCAAGTGCCAATCTTGGAAGTTCATAGTTATTCCAAAATTTGTATTATTTAATGTCCTCATGAACTTCATTTCTTTACACGGTTTATTTCTCGTGCCTTGAGGCCAAGATTCTGGATTTCTATAAAGCCAACTTGGGCCACCCCACCATTTTGATTCTAATAACCTTTTAACAGAACAACCGCGCCATGGCAAATCCGCAGAATTTAGCGTTCCCGGAACATGGCGCCACATCTTGATTGAGGTGTGCCGTCTAATCTCAGCTACACGATTATATACAAAAGTTTCCCATGCCTCATTTCTGGTAATCCAGAAAAACACTGTAGAAGAATCGGTCCAAAAGAAATAATCAACGTCCAATTCAAGACTTTCTATTAACGAAGAACACAGTCTGGAAGCGACTGCTGCATATGCTGTTCAACTTGCATCGGCAAATGTATGGAGACTCAAGTGCTGAGCCTCTCCTGGATCCGGCATGTATCCATCTAGGTATTTGAATGTCAAGCAAATAGGAAAAGTCCATCAACCATTTATGGAAAAGCTTTCCAGTTTCAAGATCCACATTCGTGTCCCATGTCAGTTTCATCTCCCAGGTCCTTTGAAGGAGCAATTTTGAAATTAATGTCGTAGGGCTTGTAAAACCAACGGATCGAAAATTTTCTGAGCTAGAGACAAAATTTTCCGTTTAGTTACAGGCTAATTGAATAACTTGTCCAAATCTTTTAAGCACTCTTTACTAATGCCTAGCATATCAGCTTCAGTTTGCCAGATCATTCCTAGTAATTCTGTGTGTTGAGAAGAACCAGTAACTTTCAGCTGGTGAGAGAACTGCCACCCTCGCAAATCAAATTTGGCCTCAACCATGATCATACTAGATTCCTGTGTAAAATTCTTCAATGTGACATCATCCGAAATACTTCTCACGCAGTTATCTACATAAAAGCTCTTGGATACTGCTAGCAAAACTGCTGACTCCAATGCATACCCGCATATGACGGAGCACCTTCTCATTGCCATTAGAATCCACCCAGAGAAAACGTGAAAAATCTCTTTCGGCTTCATATATACTGATGTGAAGAAAAGCTTTGCATATGTCTGCTATAACTCCTTTTTTACCTTGTCGCAATCGTGGTAAAATATTTGGAATCAATTCGATCAAATTAACCCCCTTCTCCAAACACTGATTTAATGGAAGATCATCTCGTTTCTTGGCTGAAGCATCGAAGACAGGTCTAATGCGCATTGTACTGGTACAACCCTCTTGTGTGAAAACTAAAATATCAATTACTAGCTTTGTAATGGGTGAAAAATAAAATTAATTAAAAATAAACTACATATTATGGTTAAAATGTCTACCTTAATAACATTTGAATAAATCAGTGCATAAAAGAATGACGAATCGAATTGTTTCATGCTTGGATCCCTACATGAATAAAGTGCCCAATGATACAGTACCTGAATGTTATCTTTTCAGATATAAGGTTCGGGAACTAAGAGTTAAGAATTCACCATTTAGTTTCCCTCCCGATCAAATATTATGTAAAATAACACAAGCAATAACATAGTTAGCAACAGAATTAAACTCTGGAGTATTGTGTATTTAGGTACACGACATTGAAAGGCTGGACTTGATTCTTGAAGATCCAATTTGTTCCAAAGAAACTCCAAGCTGACAACATTAAACCTAATTAATTACTATAGAGGATGTTTGCCATTATTTGTCCAATTATTTTTGCCCACCACTCAACATGTCACCCATCCGATGATGACTGAAAGAACTGAAAGGGTGTTACTATGGTATCTTGAAGACTGGATAAAACAGAGAGAGAGTGGAAATGTCCTTGGCAACAAGCGTGTAGATGTCCCTGATTGATCAGAAACTTTAACTTTTTTTTTTGAATGGGATATTTAGATGTAAGAGAAATAGGAGTAGGCAAGGAAGTAGGAGTTTTTGGTTCTAACACTTCTGCCGAGGGTGGAACATTATTTTTCAACTCATGATTTTCTATAGATTTCCAGTAAACAGAATATTCCGTTATATTTTCGGGGTTATTCAGGTTTTCCAAAATTTCCACAGCTGCCTCACTAGGAATATCAGGCCGAACATCTGTCTCTGGATACTGTAACAACGATGGTTTCAAGTGATCAGCATCAACATATCGCACTCTTCCCTCTGGAGTCATCACTAAATGAGAATTAATTCCAACTGCCTTTAACACCTTTGTTGTAATCCACTTCCTAAACTGTGTTAAGTATAACATGACTGACTGATTAATCGAATACAATTTATTTTCTCGTCTTCTTATATTTTCACTTTCAATTACATAGTCCTCTCTTTTTCTTTCTACTTTTCCTTTTAAATTTTTCGGATGAAACATATCAAGTTTTGTTCTTGGGATCTGAAGATACGGACAGTCTATGTAACCGTTAATCAGTTTATAAATAAAGTACAAGTCGGAAAATGCTCTTCTGTCTGTTTTCAAGTGATGGAAGACAAAGATGAAGTTGCACATCTTCTAGTCTATCTGTCATATCAAGTTCATAGGCACAGTATTTTATAAACTTGCGTTGAACTCTCTCAAGTTGGTCCTTATAAATGTTATAATATGGTGACCATACAACTGAAGTATATTCTAAATGAGATCTTACAAGAGAGCAGTACAGTAAATGGAGTGAGTTCACAGACAAATCTCTACCAACTCTGAAAATGAAGCCCAACATCTGAAACGCTTTACCCACTATATACTTGATGTGATCTCTAAAAGTGATTTCAGAATCAAAATATATCCCTAGGTCTTTGATTGAGTTTACGACATTCAACTCTTGATCCCCGATTTCGTAACTAGTCTCATGTTTTTTCTTGTGCTTAAAAAAGCTTATAGAAGTGCACTTAGGAGCATTTAGGGATAGTTCATTAAGTTCTGACCAGCTTGCAAATGATGTTAATGACTCTTGAAGTAATTTAGAGTCACTGTCGTTATCTACAATTCTATACAATTTGAGATCGTCAGCATAGAGCAAGTAGTCACAATTTTCAATATAATTTTCAATATCACAAAGAAACAAGTTAAATAATATTGGGGCACAGTGGCCACCCTATGGCACTCCAGAGGTCACATCAATACCACCAGATTCGAAATTTCCGATCCTAACCTTCTGAGTTCTCCCTGTCAGCATACTCTGGAACCATTCCACAGTTCTTCCACCAAAACCAATAGCTCGGAGTTTGGCCACAAGTAGGTTATGATTCACCCTGTCAAATGCCTTGGAGAAGTCTGTGTAGACTGCATCCACCTGAAACCTACTCTCCAAGGTATTCAAAAGGTCTGTCTCATAAGATACCAAGTTTGAGACGGTAGACTTACCAGTAACAAAGCCGTGCTGGCGATTATCGATGAAATGTTTACATTTCCAACTTAATTGATCATATACGAGGCTATCAAGTAGTTTGTGAATTGCAGATTGCTTGGAAATGCTCTTGTAATTACTTACACAATCCTTCTCTCCTGTCTTAAAAATAGGAATTATAAAGCTCTCCTTCCAGATCCCCGGAAGCTCACCTTCGGCCAGTGACTTATTGAACAGTAACCAAAGTGATCTTGAAATGCTAAATCTAAGATTAATCAACAAATACTCCGGTACATTATCTGGTTTGGATGACAATTTTAATGGTAAATGCGCAATCCTATCAAAAACATCAGACAAACTTATGGCACCAATTTCAAAGTCAATACAGTTGTTAACCTTATAATCAGGAACAATAGCATTACTATTACTATATACTGTTGAGAAATGTTCACAGAAAAGGTCTGCAATGCCCTGTCCACCGTTGGCCACTTTGTTGTTTTAGTACATACAGCTGGGCAGTTCGTGTGACCTCTGTGAATTCACAAACGACCAAAAATGTCTGGGATTCTCAGAAATATCATGCTCAGATCTCTCCAAAAAAATCGCATAATCCGTCTGTACTAAAATTTTATAATTAGATCTAAGATTAGAGAACCTCGCATAGTGAGTTTGAGATCCAGATTCACAGAATTTTCTATGAGCCTTTTTCTTGTTGATGATGCAACTTCTTAGTTCGGCAGAGAAATAATTAAGAAAATTAGAGCTTCTGTTAATTCTACGAGGTACAAAATTATTCAAAGCTTCATTCAATATTATGTAAAACAAGCCAGTAGATTCGTTGATTTTTTTGTTTGTGAACATTTCTTCCCACTGAATTCTTGCAAAGTATTATATAATAACATCATAATCACAAAGTGGAATTGCTAGTTTTAAGTCTTTTATTTTTGTATTCATGCCACCAACGTTTTGATAATATAACCTCAATAGGGCTAGTGAGCGTTTTTTGATAAAATATTGGGAATGGATACTCTGGCAATATAAGGATTACCATTTCGGTATCTGAGCCCTATATTATTCTCACCATCATTGCGATCTAGTTCTTCGAATAATGATTTCTAATGACCTCTCTACATCACAGTAAGATCAGGTTTTCGATATTTCCATCTGAGACATTGTGAGACAGCATGAGCATAGGAAAAAAATTACTTTAATAGGTCTCGGGCGAACACGACATACCCACACGTACAACCTTGTACTCACCAACCTGTTGGGCTTCCAATTGATTCAGTAAATCACTAACATGCATTTTATCATGATTTAGTCCTACGATAGTGTCATTTGAAGTGTTTTCAACTATATTGAAAATCATCAAGTTTTTCGACTTAGTCGCCCTCTCCTATACTTCTACAAACATATCAAAACTTTTGTCCGATGACTGGCTGGGGGGGTCTGCATTAGCAATATTGGCATCTCTGACCGCTTTGATGGAGGAGATCTCTTTCTGAAGCTGAATAATATTTGACTCCAATGCATCAATTCATTCATTTTTGGCTTGGATGCTTTGAGTAATTTTGTCAAGAGCAGTTCGTATCCCCTGTTTCTAATCCAGAAGAAGTTCAACAACTCCAGAAATAATACATAAAACATCCTAATTTGTAGTGTTTGTTTTGTTTAGCATGTTGTTTATTTGCTTCCGAATCGTAACCTCACAATTTTGATTGATCGATTCGCCAAGGTTTGAGACTGGAGTAGCTCCGGTAGAGCCGTGACGTACCAACGTGTTTTCACTTGAACTATTGCTATCATCATTAACGGTACCTACTCGAGCCCCACATATTCCAAAGGACAGTCGTTTGTTTACATTTTTTAGACAATTTCTACAGGACCAGGAAGGCGAAATAGTTTTCTTAAACTGAGAACATAATTTGTCGTACTCCACTTTACTCACGCCCGCACAACCCTTATGAATCCACGAACAGCAAGAAGAGCACTCAATAGAGGTTTGATTGGTTTTATTTTGTCTATCATAGTAAGGACACATACACACATCCGCCATCTTGTTAGGCATCTCACTAGCCTTCTTGTATTTATTCTCATAGTTATTTGCAGATAACGTAACAGCTCATCTTTGTATTCTAGCATGGGCTAATGTAGGCAACCCCTGTTTTTCCACAAAAATGGTTTTCAATGGCTGGTGATCTGAGAATATTATAAATTTCCTCCCATACAAAAACTTGTTAAATTTGCGAACTGTAAATACGACTGCATAGGCTTCTTTGTGCACATGAGCATAATTTCTTTCTGATGGAGATAACGTACAAGATGCAAACTGAATTGGTTTACAAACTCCATTTTCTACTAAGTTCAAAATCCCTCCTAAACCATAGGGACTAGCGTCTGCAGCAACTATTAGTTCTTTATCAGGATCGTAATATGTTAAAGTAACACAATGATTTATCATCTTTTTGCACTTTCAAATGCTGCCTGTTGAGACTTTCCCCATTTAAATGGTTGACTTTTTCTTAACAAATCATCAAGTGGACTTAGAGTAGGTATCTGAACAGTGAGGAAAAAATGTAGAATAAAAATTCAACAGATTAAGGAAACTTTTGAGTTGGGTTAAATAAGTAGAGACAGTGGCATGAATGATTTCTTTTACTTTTGATTTTAAAGGTTTTATACCTTGTTTATTCAAGGTATGACCTAAAAACTCTATTTCTGACTGAAAGAATTTACTTTTGTCCAAGTTTAACTTGATGTTGTGTTTTTCAAATCGTTGCAAGACTATGTCTACATTCTTAATGCATTGTGATTTATTTTTTCCCAAAATTACAGAATCATCCAGATAAACTCCCAGAAACTCTAGACCTTCAAAAATTTATTCCATAGTTGACTGAAATATAGCTGGGCTACTTGATATCCCATTGGGCAGTCTAGTGTATTTGAATAATTCAATATGAGTATTAATTGTTAGTAATTCTTGACTTTGCTTATTACTTGACAACTTAAAAAGCATTGGAGAAATCCAATACACTAAACATACATCCATCCGATACTGAGAAAAACAAGTCATCTAAAATTGGAAGGGGGTAGTGATCCATTTTTAAAATCGGATGACCTAACAGTTTTCTTAAAATCCCCACAAATTCTGATGCTATTGTTCTTCTTCAGCATGACTAACAGGAATTATAATACCCTCTGACTCTGACACTAAAGTGGTGATTAGCTTTGACAAGCTGACTCAGTTTTAAGACCAGGACCTTGACTTATTGGAATTGACCGACCATGACTAATATTAGTGACATTTGGAATTAAGCTAAATTTAAAAGATTTACTACAATTAGTGGTGAAAAATCAATATTTTCATTAGGTATTTAACTTGAGTTTGACAATAATTTGACCCCCGACTAACAATGTATCCCCTGACACAGTATTTATTGATAAATTGCTAGTGATAATGCTAAATGACCAAAATACTTTTCATAATATTGTTAAGAAATCACACTTACACTGGCTCCTGTGTCGATTTCCATCTTAATGTTTTTGTTTTCGACGCTGACCTGAACGACTACACATTGACTTGAAGTTCTATTTATTGTTACATATTCTTCGAGATTCAAATTAGAACATTGCTTATTATATTCCTCTACAGACTCTGAGTTTTCTTCACCTTCAGCATATTTGACTCCTCTGGACCTCTGTCTGCAGCATCTATGTCTGACCTTCGCGTTTACATACAAAACATTTCCAGTTTTTTGCAGGACATGTATTCGGATTGTGTTGTCTTCCACACCGAAAACAACCACTTTGTTCTTGATTGTTTTGGTTCCAGTTTACCTTATTTTGTGAACGGTCTTGACTGTTTCACTGGCTTGTACTTGGACGCTGACTGAACTTTGGTTGCTTTTTTTCCTGACGCTGACATGTTTCGTGACTTAACTTGATGGACACTACTTTGTGGAAAGACTAATTTTGATTGTATAGTTGACATTTCATAATTTAGTGCCTCTTTACAAGCTTCTTCAAATTTTAATGAATTGTCCTTCGTCAATAATCTCTGTACGACTGAGTCACATCGAATATGAGACTTACAACACTTACTACGGTAAATCGATATTTTCCGTTATTCACAGAATCGTATTTTTGAGAAATTTGAATACAATCATAAGTTCATAATTAGAAAGTGATTCAGTGAGGTCCGTGATTCAACAAACAATTTCATAAGAGTTCCCATGACTCTCTGACCAAAAACAGAAACCGAAGAAGCAAAAAAAAAAAAGAGGTCAAACATGACAATCGGAAACGTCAAAATTACCTTTGCACGCCGCGTGACGATTCGATCAAGTGGGCACGACCAATAAGGCTGTTGCGTCGCGACGCTACGGACGCTTCAAAACGGCGTGAAGGCAGTTTTGGTGAAATGCGGCCGACGCCAAGTTCGACGCTCGGCGTCGGTCCTGATGATGTAAAATCTCGCGAATCTTTCGATTTCGCGTTGTACGCGAGAGAGCGATTTTTGAATGAAATTTTATCATGATTAACTCGATACTCATTAACAAAATACTCAAGTGATTATTTTATTTTTTTATGTGCCTCTATCAGTGAATACAATTCATATAGGTAAATTGATATTGTTGGTTGAAGCATTTATAAAACTTATATTGACAAGAAAAATGATGTGTACTTGCAGTGAATTAAATTAGTGAAATCAAATTGGATAATTACCTACTGTCAGTGGTTGGGATTATATTTTTGTAAAATGAATCGAACGACCAAGGTGAGCAAAACATTAACTAGCTTTATGATTTGTGAAAATCCCAAAATGCAACAGTACTTAATAAAATTTATTAGCGTCTCTTCCTATAGTTATTATTGCGATTCAGAGCTTTAGCGTTGAAGATTTATAATGCAATTTAATAGAATTTAACTGCACGTATGCCGTATATTTTCGTTTAATTATCTAGCGTTCCTGTGCAGATATTACCTTTTAAATCGAATCAACGTGAAATAGTATAGTCTGTTGGTATAGAGCTGTTTAATTGCTTTTTGATATTTGCGGTCGTGTTTATTTTGAACTATAAATGGTAATAAATATGAGACATCTGTATAGGACAGGTGAGACCCACCCACAGTAGGCAAAATAATATCATAATTCTTTTATAAGTGGAAAAATATAAGCTATTTCTCTAAATAGTTCAAAAATAAATCAATCAAGATTTGTTTGCAAAAAGTCTAGTTTATTGCACAAAGGTTACAATCTCATTAATTCTCACAACCCTTTTTTTTTAAATCTTACATTTGGCCAACCTGACCAAGTAGTTGTCCTCTACTACATGCATGGAATACCTTAATTGTAAGCAAATTCTTGTACATACTTTATATAATTCCAACTTATAAACATAGAGCTCAAACTTCTCAAAAACTCAAACAACCCAAATCACATTCATGGAGCTACAACTCAAATCAGATTCACGAAGCTACAGCTCAATAACTAACCTAAAACTTTTTCAAACTGTGCGACAACACTAGCTCTCATCACACAAATTAAACTACCTACTTTATCTTACGGAGCTACAACTCCATGTATTAGAATCTACTCTTCCAAATACATTCTCAGGTAGAGCTACTACTCTCTTTTGCAGGAGACTATATCTCGAATAATTTTCTGGAGCTGCAACTCCTTAATAGAACATAATAAAGTTCCAATTTCAGGTACTATAAATCATGGAAACTACAATTTCCAATCACTCATTTCTTCATTGGAGCTCCAACTCCTACGAAAAAAAAAAACATAAAGCTCCAACTTTACTATAAATCAAGAAAACAACAATTTTCCAATCACTCATTTTTACTTCGGAGCTACAACTCCTACGGCTTCAACCCTAGTATACCTAGGTGTACCTAGTTCATGGAAACTACAATTTCCAATTACTAATCTTAATATTGGAGCTACAACTCCGCACTACGGCATGGCTACAACTATTCCAAATCTTATAGCTAATCCCTCTCCACAACATGCTTAAAAATATTTTAATATTGCACTGTAATCCAGGATTTCATTCGGTCGGGAGCAACAACAGTCCTTTTGGAATTGGTGCGACCCTCTCTCAAGTCTTCCACTTCATATCGGTCATTGATTGATATACATTTGAAACCTTGAAAGGTCATCATCAAACGTTGAAATACGGCAGGAGAGTTAGTTAAACCAAACGGAATGCGCAAAAATTCATAGTGGGAGTCCGGAATCACAAAAGCAGTCTTTGCAATAGAATTTTCGTCCATTGGCACCTGATAAAATTCCGAGGCCATATCTAGAGCAGTGAAATAGTTCTGTCCTGCTAACTTATCAATCTGTTCATCGATCAAAGGTAATGGGTATTTATCTTTAACTGTAATAGCATTTAGGCGTCGAAAATCTATACACATGCGCATCTCTCCTGTCTTTTTCTTCACTAGTAGGACGGAACTAGCATAAGGTGATTGGGACTCCCTAATTAATTTATGTGTTCTTTTTCAACGGCCCCATAATTTTTCAGTTATGAGTAATCCTACTTCTGAAATATAAGCTATTTCTCTAAATAGTCCGAAAATAAATTAATCAAGATTCATTTGCCAAAAATCTCGTTTATTGCACAAAGGATACAATCTCACTAATTCTCACATCCCTTTTTTTGATTCTTACAAAAGAGTAAATGGTAAATACTCTGCTCTTCTACTGAGTTGAAACTTGCTACTCCATTTCCATTGAGAGAACTACATTTATCTTTTTCTTTTATCTCCTCAAGACAGTTGAGAAAGAAAACAAGCTTTCTTCAATCGCCATTTCTATATTATGAAATGCATTTCCTAATGTTTACTAGATTCATCAATTCAACCTACCTATAATCACAACTGTTTGACAGAGCTGTTTGCTGCTTCTAATACTGCAGAGTATAAACTCTATAATTAGAAGATGTTTTTCTTTTCAAATTTATTCCACACGCAAAGAAAATTATATAACTATAACGTCGACTAATGAACTTGGAAAAGCTTTAAGACATCTTTAATGAGAGGCCAAGACATAATTTTTAATTTTATTAGGGATTTATGTTTTTAATTAGTTACTTTTGTTCTGTAATAATTGAGCAAAATACGTTTAGCGTGAGGATAGGACAGAACGAAAACACCAAAATAATCAATCACCATTTAAGTATACGTTCCCTGTTTAATTAACAAGATTTATCTCAAAAGTACAGTTCGTGGGATGTTAGAAGCGAGAAACTGGAACAGCAAGGTCTATTTAAGATGTTCTGAAATAACACTGGAAGAATTTAATATTTATATTATTTAGTTTTAAAGCTTCTTAAGCTTTTTCGTTTCAGTTTTCAGCCTCTCTTATATCTTTTCATTCTTGCCTTGTTGCTTTCCATTTCAATATAATTTCAGGGAGCCATTCGTTATTCAGTCTCTCTACGTGTCCATACAATATCAGTTTTCGCCTCCGAATCTCGTTTGTAATTGTTTTTTTAACTTGCATGATTTTGTTAAATCGATGGTTTATTGTTTTTCGATATCAGTAGCCGTTGTTCCAGATTTGGCGAGTTGCCATGACTTATGGGCGTTTTTTTTTTTTTTCAGGAGATAGTTTTGAACCACGTTATCGAGTTTAGGCAATTTCGTAACCCTTAACTTTCTTTGTCTATTTGAGTTCCTTATAGAAGGAATAGTTATTGTATGTGTTTATTTCCACATTTTCCTCCGGTTATTTAGAGAGTTATCGGGTTTTTGAATTGCCTTCTCTTAAATTCTTCCAAAAGTTTTACTTTATCTTCACTCTTATGGCTGTTGGTAAGCAATATGATTCTAAAAACTTTGTAGAATGGAAGATAAAATTGATTTTGTATGCTGTGAGGGGTTCAGCTTATCAACCATCAGTGGAATGATGGAATCAGCATTAAAAGACCTCTCCAGATGGGCAGGACAGAACGGATTGGGAGTAAACTCTTAAAAAACCAAGCCTGTCCTTGTTAAAATAATATTTCATGGAGTTGTGGTAGTTTTTTATGAAAGTGTCAGAACGCCGGTTCTTCCTTCTATATTTTTACGTTGTTCATTTGGAATAAAAGACTGTAAAGTTACTTCGGCTGCCCAAATGTATGTAGATATCAATTTGCGTACTACATCATAAAACGTGATAGTAGTGTGTTTCTAAGCATGCTATCATATTTAAATCATGATAAAGTGAGAGCACATTAGCTCACGTGGCGTGAGCTCAGTCTGTTTCCGCCTCTACACGACATTGTAGTACCTATACAAAGCGTATTTTACATACCAAAGATTACAACCTTAGAGCAGGAAAGCGCTATCCTACGGACATAAGGAGTAGGAACGCGCCATTCTGCTTATGAAACTAAAGTAAAGCCAAATTTTTGGCACGTGCTTGGCACCAAGATACAGGTAAAGCATTGAATTGCCATAAGCGCCATTTTCTTGGTGCCAAAATACCTGGAAAAAAACGGCTTCATTTTCCAAAACCAGGTTACTACTCCTCTTTACCTTTACCTGCTCTAAGATTACAACAAATTTGTTATCGGTGAGTCAGCTTATCAAGAATGAAAACAAAGTCATTTTTGAGAAACGGCAAGATTTACAACAAAAATGACATGTTGGTAGCTATCACTAACTTAGTCAATGGTATTTACAAGCTGAACTTGAAGTCAGAAACTGAGAGCTGTTTGATGGCAAGTAGAGTGTGGAGTGCAGAAACGTGGCACAGGAGATTGGAGCATCTGAATAGTGTAGACCTAGAAAAAATGAAAAATGGTGCTGTAGATGGTCTAGAGTGTCCAGAGAAGATCGTTATTGGCAAGTACAACTGTGACACGTTTTAGCAATTAGATAATTTAATGGATAATATAAAAAATATAATACAGTTAAAATTTGTAAAGCAAAACAACACCAGATTATACCATTTCCAAAGGATAGAAAAAGAGCTGAAAATGTGCTAGACATTATACATTGTGATCAGAGCTATTGTAAGTACCAAGAAAAAATAATTAAGTATTAAGTTTCTTTTTTAATACGAATCAAGTACCAGTACCTTCATGTATAAGTACAAAAGGAAATACTTTAAATATCAAGTAAATTGACTTGAATTATCCAAATTCCAGTATAAGTAGCAAATTCCACGAATGTCAGAGTCAAGTTTAAGTATTTACTTAAACTTGCGTAGTTGAAATGACATTCACATAGAAATACTTCATAAAATAATTCAAGTATTTTTTATCTCAAGTATTGTGAATTAAACTAACAGATTAAATTATTGCTATCGATAATCTTAAAGGGGGTGTACAAGCCTAAAGTAATTAACTAGAAACCAGAATTTTTTATACCATACCGCACAAGAACAATTATTCCGAAATTGCGATACAATGTATCCTACCTTATCTCTGTCTCTCTCGGCAATGGTATTGTAACCCAAACTTTCTGAAGGAGTGAGTTCACATCTCTGTCAAATATCTGTCAGTGCACGTCTAATGACTGTCAATTTTATAAAAATAAATAACTGCCATTTTGTATTACAGAGACTTTAGGTCTGTTTCCACAGAAATCACAAACCAATCAGAGCAAATTTCATTAAGTTGAAAAAAGTCAGGAAACTGGTTGTGGACGATTTGGACCAATCAAAAACACTCTCACTAGTTTGTGATTTCTGCGGAAACAGACCTATTAACTACCAGTGTATGAAGAGCTTCTCTCTTTTTCAATATCATGACATTTTTGTTAAGTTATCAGTCAATAAGTCAAATCATTATTTACATTAATACTTTGTAAAATATTACAAATTAATACACTCGCTATCGAAATTGTCGTATTGTTTTTACGTTCTCACACCTATTGCTGCGTCAGTTTCAAGGTTTTGCAATTTTTGCGCGTGTTTATGACGTCACGCGATGAATAGACAAAACTTTATTTAGTCGTTAAGTAAATTTTGAAGTATTAAAAAATACTTCAATTAAAAATATTTATTTCACTGGTACCTAAGTACAGTAGAACCCGGATTATCCGAGGTAACGTGGAAGGGTACCCACCTCGGATAACTGAAAACTAGGATAAGCCGAATGTACATATATGTATATATCGTATTCACAATCTGTAGTCCAAAGATACAGGCATTGAAAGGTGATACATTTTACCTGTACCTTTGGACTACAGATTGTAAATAGACAATATGTATGTATATTCTAGAAACTCGGTTAATGGTGGACGTGCGTACCTCGAATAATCAGGATTTTTGGGTCTTTAGACTGGCTCGGTTAATCCAGAGCTTGGATAATTAAGACTCGGATAATCGGGGTTCTACTGTAATTCAATATCACTTAAGTACAAATATTAAAAAACTTTCAAGTAAAATATACTTGACTGATATTTTTAGTATTAAGTACAAATAAAATTTGAAAAACTTGAAATTGCAAGTACAAGTACCAATGTTTGGATTAGTACTTAAATCAAATACTTAAGTATTTACTTCAAGTATTTAAAATACTCAGTAAAGTTCGCATTAGGAGTCTAGCACTACGACGTCTGAAGGGCAAGGGGAAATAACGCCATTCATTTCGATAATGCTCGCTGCTTGTCATAGGCGTGCGCGCAACGTTTTTGAATATTACTTTTTCCTTATAAATGTAGGTGTGTAATATAGATAAATATTAAGGTATTTTCTATTGGAAGTTAAATAGGCAATTGAAATTTTTTTATCCGCATTCTTTCCCTAGTGCTAGACTCGTGAGGCGAACTTTACAACAGCTCTGAATTTGTGATGTATGCGGACCGATGTCCGATGGAAAATAAATCAATTGAAGTTTCGAGATATTTATGTATTTTTGAAGATGACCACTCAAGGTAGGTGTTTGTTTACTTTCTAAAGACAAAACTCGAAGTCACAGAATGTTTCAGAATCTTGTAGAAAATCAGCAAGATAGAAAAATAAAAATTCTTGAAAGTGACAACGGTGGCGAATTTGACAATAAAGAAATGGAAAGTATTTTGAGGAATCATTCACCAAAGAACAACGCATACACACCCCAGCAAAATGGGTATGATCCCAAGAGTCATTTAGTCAATGTGAGCAGAGATGTCAAAAGTAATGTCACAAGTGAACGCAATGACAAGAAACTTGACATATCAGAAGAGGCGGCGGAAAACCCAGATTCACCTGCTGAAGAGAATCCTACACTCGAGACACCTGAAAAGGAGCCTGCTGACAGCTCAAATGAGACAGATAATAGTACAAGTGAATCATATAAATCACCTGGGCCCTTATTCTTGAAACAGAAGAGCAGCATTCTCATGAGAACGAAGGTTCTGTCTTAGTCGCCCATATTTATATTTCCATAACACTGACAAAGACAGAGCAGTCGTTCTCGTGAAAATGCTGATCCCTGGTTTCGAGAATAGACACTTAGAGAACATACAACTAGATAGCAGTGAAGACAATGATTTTTCTGAAATCGAAATCACAGAAAATTGGGAAGCTAAACCTAGGAGATCTAAGAGATGGAGCCAAAACCAAGATGGATGATTCCGTGACATATATTCGTGTGCTTCAAGCACAGATGATCCAGTATCAGTATTGGATGCCATGT
Organism: Ceutorhynchus assimilis; assembly: GCA_917834065.1. Taxonomy (NCBI): domain Eukaryota; kingdom Metazoa; phylum Arthropoda; class Insecta; order Coleoptera; family Curculionidae; genus Ceutorhynchus; species Ceutorhynchus assimilis. The sequence continues at coordinate 9,997,941 of OU892287.1, read as the reverse complement.
CTCGGCGTGATTCAGAGAAATGGAGATGAGCTATGGCTGAACAGATTAGTTCATTCGAAGAGAACTGTGCTTGGGAGCTAGTATCACAGGAAGATGTGTTGGTGGTTTAAATGCCGGGTTTTCAAGAGAAAGGTTGATATTGAAAATAATGTGCGTTATCGAGCTAGGGTTTCACGCAAAAATTTGGTATTGGCTTTCATGAGACTTTTAGTCCAGTAGTAAGGCATTCAACATTGAGGATTTTACTTCCATTGTCAATTAATCTAGGATTGGAGATTACACGATTTACACGTTTCTCAACGGTAAGTTGCATGAACAAGTTTTTATGAAACAACCTGTGAAGGGTTTGTTGTTCCTGAAAAAATAAACAAAGTTTTGAAGGTGAATAAAGCAAGCTATGGGCTTAACAGTCAAGTAGGGCATGGTATCAAACGATTGAAGTTGTTTTATTAAATTTGGGCTATCAGAAATCAAAATATGAGCCATGTCTTTTTCAGAAAAGAAGTAATAATGGTGGGTTGACTATCATTGCACTTTACGTGGATGATAAAGAAGAAACTAAATTTTTGAAAGATAAGTTAAACTCAGAATTTAAAGTCGAAGATTTGGGACAGGCAAAACAATGTATTGGAACAAGAATTTCAATAGAAGCAGATAGTAATATCATTACTTTCGACCAGGAACAATACATAAATAGCTTGTTGTACAGATTCAAGATGTCAGAGTGTAAAGCTGTGGCTACAACCACGGAGTCAGGTTTAAAGTTAGAGAAAAGTCCTAATAAACACTTTAAGCAGGTCCTAAATGTCAAGCGTATTTGTATCCGCATCGATATGCGCATGCGCAGAATAAATACGGTAATTTATTTGCGTTTTGTTGTCCGCATCATTACGGGACTACCTCGTATCCGTATCCGAAAACGTATCTCAACCATTTGACACTATTGAGAGACCTTTCTGCTAGTTATCACCAGAGATATATCCTGTTCACAATCCGATGTCCACAGGTGCTGGTAAATTAATCACCTTTCCCTATTAAATAGCATTGAAAGGTGATAAATTTTACCAGTTACTTTTGCTAACGATGGTACATATAGATGAAAAGAAAACCTACAAACGTAGCTACAAAATCAACACAACGCTTTCTGAGGTTAGAAAACGTTTCATCCAACGATACGATCTTTTACGTAATGTATATGTTTATGGATGCGGATACCGATACGTAGAAAAAAATAGGATTTGCAAAGTGTCTAATAGACCCTGAAATAGGGCCTGTTTAGTGGAGTCATTTTTTTTTGTCTGGCATTTTGAGGGATGAATGTGACTAGTTAGCTGATGAGAATAAAAGTGGTTTTAATGCCTGCCTCCTGTTCGAAATGTCCACAGGATGTTTCGCCGGAAAACACAGATTCGAACTGTGATTACCGTCTGGCGATTTTTCAGCGTTATTTTCACAACAGAACCTTTCATTCTCTCGATTGCCAGACAAAAAGTAAACGCGGAAGGTTCTTTCCTTTTCTCTTGGAAGTTGACACCCATCCCCATTTTTTCAGCTATTGAAAAGCATCTGATATTTTTCATGGGTGAATTATTTATCAATGTGAATCTTTTATTTAAAAGCCAGAAAATTTGAGATCATTAAAAAGAAAATCTTCATGTAAATCAATTTTTTTCTTCTGCAAATTTTCGAACGGGAGGCCGCCATTAAAATCACCCATATTCTCATCAGCTTAGTAGCCACATTCAGCCCTCCAAACGCCAGACAAAAAAAAAATGACTCCACTAAACAGCCCCTATCTCACAGTCTATAATTTTTCAGTGCCGTATCGAGAACTAATGGGCAGTTTATTGTATTTGTCAGTCATGGAAAGACCTGATGTTTCTTGAGCGGTCAGTTACCACAGTCAATTCAACAATTATTAGATGAAACGCACTGTAAGGCTGCTAAAAGGATCCTGCGATATTTGCAAAGAACTTAAACTTTTTGTCCAAAATTTGAAAATTTTCAGCTTGCAGGATACGTGGACTCAGATTGGCAAGTAATTAGGTAGATACGAAATCTTATACAGATTTTGGTTTTACTTTGTCTGATAGTGTCATTTCCTGGGGTAGTTCAAAACAAAAACTGATGGTTTGTCAAGTACAGAGGCGGAGTATCTATATGGGACTTGCAGAAGGAGCAATTTATTTATGAAATTTGTGATCAGAAATTACTGGGAGTAAGATAGGTTGTGCTAGGTTCTTTTATCTACAAGCATTTGGTTATGACGTTTTTACATAACAATTTTTCTAGTATTTGAGTTATGTTATGAGACTCATAACACAACAAGTGGTGTTATGGACTAGGTTATGAATTCATAACACAACTATTTTTGGTGATTTGACAAATGTCAAAGTTAAACCTGTAAAGGTAAGATGAAGGTAGACAATTAGACAACGACTTATAAACGAAAATGATTGAAAAAACATTCCTTTTTTTTGCTTTGTAGATAAAACTTTGTACATCACACATGCGTTTAAACATGACTACAAAACTCGTGTGATTAGAACGAATCGGTCTACGACCTCGTCGTTCTAATCTTTCACACTCGTTATTATTATCATATTCATGAACGCACTTGTAATGTACTAACTATTACGATAATCAGCGCAAAACAATCCAGTGTTTCATAATAGTTATTTACATTACAAGTGCGTTTATGAACATGATTACAATGACGAGTGTGAAAGATTAGAACGACGAGGTCGTAGACCGAGTCGTTCTAATCACACGAGTTTTGTAGTAATGTTCAAACGCACGTGTGATGTACAATGTTTTATCTACAAAGCAAAAAATAAGAATGTTTTTCCAATTATTTTCGTTTATTAGTAGTTGTCTACCTTCATTTTACCTTTACAGGTACACCTTTGACATTTGTCAAATCACCAAAAATAGTTGTGTTATAGATTCATAACCTCGTCCATAACACCACTAGTTGTGTTATGAATTTATAACCTAGTCTATAACATCACTAGTTGTGTTACGAGTCTCATTACATAACTCAAATACTAGAAAAATGGTTATGTAAAAACGTCATACCCAAACGCTTGTAGATAAAAGGTCTAAACTCTAAACATATAGACGTTAGGCATTATTTTGTTTAGGGATGTTGTGGCTTAAAGTATGTAGGAGTCGAAGTATATAGAAGTCGTTCTCGACTCTAAACTTTCATGGAGGAGAAATACGGAAGAAAGAATAAAAAATTGCTGAATGCAATATACCCCTGAAAAAAACGAGGACTGCAACAGCACATCATCCATATTGGATGTAAGTACACTGCGATAGTGAGACCTATCTACGGAGCGGTAGTATGATGGGAAAGTATTGACAGAAAGGTAAATTGGAGAATGCTTACCAGTGTACACAGAAAGGTAGCACTCAGTATAACGGGAGAAAAAAGAAGCACACCGCAGGTGGCCTTAGAGGTTATGTTTAATCTGCTGGCAATACATTTCTTCATAAAAGGAAGCTCTTAGACTAAGAGAATCCAAACTGTGGTAGGAAACCGACTATGAACACTCGACAATACTTAAGGGCCGTACGTCGATATAGAGAAAACCAGGAAATTATTGAAACTGGATAAAAGATCGACAAGCACCTTAGTACAGGATACTGTGAAGTCGGAACAATGCTTCATTGAGGACTCGGGACCGACGAACTATGCCAAAAATGCTTCTGGAGAAAAGTTTCCTGGAGGACCTGGAAGACGCGGGAAAGATAGGGACAATGGAAATACTGGACTTCGAAAACGCACTGGTACAAAACGAAGAAAGGAGGAACCAGGTTAAAGATTTGGGAGAAAACTCTTCTGGAAAAGGGAACACAAAGGGCCTCCGAGTGCAAGCTCTACAGTTGTAGGGCAAATCCAAAATCCTTGGAAACCTAACCTAACCTAACCTTTGCTGTCATGCATTCTAGATCATCTTTTTCCTGGGCCACTACCACTTGAGGGAATAAATACAGCTTTTCAACAAATTATTGATTAGGGCTTCGCAAGACCAAGACCAAGACCAAGACTGCAGTCTTGGTCTTGGTCTCGAAAAATAAATGCGGTCTTGGTATTGGTCTTGGTCTTGATGTTTCAAAACCAAGACAAGACTGGCTTAGTCTTGGTCTTGGTCTTGATAGTCTTGGTCTTGGTCTTGATAGTCTTGAAAAAAATTCATATCAAATTTTTAAAATACACATAACATCCAACGACAGAGCAGAGATAATGGGTTTAGGACTTCAAAAATAAAAAATAAACCTCCCTTTCTGAAAAAATTATGCCGACGTTTCGACCATGCATTTGGTCTTCTTCACAGGCTATTTTTACCACCAAGAGCGTTTCATGTCAAAAAAATACTGCATAAAGCATTCCACAACACAGAGGAACAAACAAACATCAATTCTTAAATTATAATTTTTATTAACGGAACAGGAAAGTCGACAAACACATCATGAAATTGCCATTCTGTACCGAGGAAAAAAATAAATTTCTTTTTGAACCATACATTAAACCTACCTTACCTACCTGAGCATTCAGGCCAGAGAAATGTTTTCGAAAACCTTAACATATTCACATACCTCATTTGAATTTTATTGCCTATTCACAATAATTAGATTTGGGTTGGTTTGGGTGAGACGTGGGGTTTGCGTTAGTTTGGGTTGGTTAGTTAGTTAAGAATTATCTTTGGAAATTCCAATAATTAGGTATTGTATTATGTAGCGATAGGAAAATATCGATGTGTTCTGTGTAAATGAATGTTACCTACACTATGTTGTACGTATGTATTTTTAAAACCTATAATACCTTCTCGTGAATTTCAAAAAATAATAAATTTGATGAATTGATTTAATTAAAAGACATTAAGAGAAGATATAGGAATTTGCATATTTTTATAAATATTGAGTCCATTTTTTTTTCAAGACCAAGACCAAGACGAGAGTCTTGAGAGAGAGTCTTGTTCTTGGTCTTGGTCTTGAACCTCAAGTCTTGGTCTTGGTCTTGAGAAGATTTATCAGGTCTTGGTCTCGGTCTTGGTCTTGGCCTTGCTACCAAGACCAAGACTAGTCTTGTAGTCTCGCGAAGCCCTATTATTGATGTTCTAATTCCACTGACACTATCAGGGCTATAGAACATAACTAACCAAGTACAAAATAGTTAACGTTATTTTCGAAAAAATTGGTTTTGCATTCAAGGATCGTCGGACATTTTTTATCCTTACCTAAAAAAGTACAATTCAACTTTCAAAGCCTGAACTAGAATAAAAATATATTCGGTTTAATTAAATAGGAACGTCTTTTTCTGCCCCTATGCAGCCAAATTATTTAATTTCCGTCGTGCCTTTTTAAAAGAAATCCTTTATATTTGAAGGCTCTAATTACATTCGGAAAATTACTACCTACTGACAAAAAATTTATGAAGAAGAAAAACTAGGGCGCCTGAAATTTCAGCCTTCGAGATTTTTAATAATTAATTTTTATTTCAAAGATTCAGTTTTAAATTGAAGCAACTCTCGAACGATCGATTTACTGCACTATACTCTGTGAAGTTGTTTACAAATAGAGGAATTTACTTAACAATCATTAAATAATAATAATAATAATAAATTTGTTTATTGACATTCAAACATTACAATTTCAAATAATACAAATAGCAATTCTTTTAAGGTTGCCTATATGAAAACATGTAAATGGCAATAAACAGACTCACGTTTGAAGTGTTACACACTTGTTGTGAGAAGGTTGTTTGTGAAGAAATACTTCACAGTTTTATAGTCTTGATCGGTAAAAATGTCTTAATCGAGGATAACGTCAATTTCGAGTTTTTTAAGTCACATTCGAGAATATATTTGCCATATCATATCACTACAGAACACTTTTTTCAAGTCACTTAGATTATATTTTTAATAAGGTCATTTGCACCTTTAATCCAGTTTTTAAATTCCTTTTTAAATTTTTGAATTTTTCTTTCACCTTTCACATAATCTGGGATAATGTTGTACAATCTAGGAGCAATATAGCCAATATGTTTAGTGCCTATTGTTTTGTTGTATTCAAAGATTGTTCTGCAGTTTTTGCACCATTAAAATCGGGATTTTTGGCGGTTTCATTGTCTTCAGCACCACGATTGTTCTGTTTTCAGAATTTTTCTTTCAATCACTCTATGTATGGTATTTTAACTTCCTATTGAATTGTGAAATGTGGGCTTCACCAACCAAACAACGTTTGTATCAATATATTTGTTTTCCTTGGAACAACTGAGAAAATATCGAGGAATGGATACCTACTCTACTGTTATAATCGATTTAATAAAATATTTTATTCCTTCCAGAAAGAAAACGGAGTTATTCTCCTCTAATTGTATAACGCTCGAGACGTAATCTCGGTTTTCCGCCCCTTATTTGAGGCTAAAAAATAATGAAACCGATAGATTTCACAAAAGTATATCCAACAAGAAAAATGGCTTACCGAATCGGCCTGTCACAACTCTAAATAAACGACCGAGAAACAATGCCGAATGCCAGAGGGGTAAAAATAGAACGGAATACAAAAGTGCGACGGTTAAGTTTCGTGCGTGAGATATTTCCCGTTTGACCCCGTTTTCTTCTATTTTTCCTTTCTTTATTAATGAGTTTTCTAAGTGAAAGGTCCCCGGAGTAGCTCCGACAACAATGCACGCGAAAAGATCAAAGACACGTCAACAGCGAACCAGTTTTGTTTTGTGTTTTCATTTTTGAAGAATTATTTTTCGAGATCATTGATTGCCCATATGTTTAATGTTTGTTGTAAAGAAAACTTTTTTTTTGAGTAGAGATTTTTTAAACTTAATTGGAGGGTCGCAAAATAAAAAAAATCACTTTCAATTAAAGACGATGACATAATGCCAAAGAAACGGGCAATGTGATGAAAATTTTGAGTACTTTCTTAAGAGAGTGGAGATAACATTAAAAAAAACATCCACCTATAAATAGGAAGTTCAGATAGTAATATTATTTGTAATAAATGAAATCATTTGTACAAATTCTAATGGTGAAAATTGTCCTGGTGATCCAGAAGCTGGAACAAAATTGCAAAGGAAACAGCAAAAAGAAACAAATAAATACTTAGAATTCACTGAAGCTATTATAGATCAGCCTCAGGAAATAGAGCTAATAATATTGTCCAAGAACTTCATAGAAATATAATAGTATATTCTTCTACGAGCATATAATAATAGCCATTATTTGCGAGTAGAATGCTATACTTTCTCTTCGAACTTTTTGAAATAAAATCATTAGTTTTTGTAAGAAATAACAATTCTCAAAAGTCTTACAGCTGTATGCAACATCCTCTTTTAACTTGAAAGCGCTTTTTAAAACTGGTAGGTACCTTTAAAAATTTGCATTGCTTAGAATACACATTTTTAAAAGTGACCAGTTTTAAAAAGCGCTTTCAAACTAAAAGAGGATGTTGTATACAGCTATTATTTAAAAAAAAAAAACGAAAGTTTCGTGATCTGACAGTAGACGTCAGTTACGTTTTGTTCGTATTGTCTCGTTGCGGCCCGTGTATTCCAAAAATACGGAGAATTTCATTGGTCGATAGGCCGTGGATTCCGGTATGGAGTCCATGGGGCGTGTAGAATTCGTATCATGATTCAGTTTGATTTCGAGCAAGAATTAATGTATTATTTAATATTCGAAGAGAAAGATATTTCTTTACTGCAAAGATATCAATATAACTGTATTGTAGTATAGCATACCCGGGTTCGTTCAGTAAGATTGAACGGTGTGAATTTTTATTATCTCTTCTTTCAACAAATCTTCTGAAAAACGGAATGAAAAACAAATAGGACCTACGTTGTGGAAACTTACTTAATTTTACTTATTTGACATGCGTCCGACAATAGCAAAATCAGGAAAATCTAAGGGAAGTTTTGATATGTAAAATGAACAAAAAATTTGTCAAACGTCTAATTTATTATTTAAGAAAATTGTAACGTTCTCGACCTGAAACTCACAAGGGAAAAGAGCACGGCAGAGAAACCCTCGATCTGCATTCCTCAAAAACCAAAACATACTATGTCATTTTAATAAATAATTGTGACTTAATAAAAGTGTAAATTAGGTACCATCCGTGTCCTTTAATTCCACATACTACATTCAATCCACACTACCTATAATAAATACTGAAGAGTTTTTGGTTAGTTAGCCAGTTTGCCAGCAGGTACTGAGGTCCCTGGTTACGGGAGGCTACTCGGCTATAGCTGTTATTTTGAGCCAATATCTCTAGATTGATTTTTCAATTTGTTTGCTAGGATATTCGCTCGTCAGAGTAGGAAAAAAATAACATTTAATCAAGTGACCTGTGAATGCTCCTGATGACTCACAAACTAATCACAAATTAGATTGATTAATACAAAATAAAAATTGAATACTTAGTTTAATACAAAATAAAAATCTAATAATGAACAATGGCGGACAACCTTCTTCTTGGTCTCTCGTTTCTTCTCTACCTACCCTTCGGTACCTTTTTATGTGGCGCGCCTACGCTCGCCCCTACTTGACAGCGCATACATGCTTGCAAAATTTACCATTTGCTTTTCTTTAATAAACGTTTTTAAAAATTTAGGTTTTGAAAAAATAATATTTTGAATTGATGGTATTCCTCAATTCTCAATTCCTATTCGAGAGGGGTATTCTTTTCGCATTTCCGCATCTTGGAAGCTGGCCGGTTCTTCTTTGCTTGTATAAGTACTTGTTCGAAGTACTCTTTCGATATTTGCAGTATTCGATTTTGCCTGGTTACTAGATCTCCAATGTCATCCTTGATGATGTTGGTTCTGGGTCTAAAGCCATTTTATCTTGTTCTTATTGTTTTATAGAATAACGTGTTATTCTTCCTTCCATCGATTTCCAGCTCCTGCTACTCCTGATCTTCTTGTTCTCCTTTGTCCTTAGTAGTTTATTAGCCTCACTTCTTAGTTTTCTAAATTTACTGTTTATTGTCTTTAGTAGGATCCTGTACCATTATTTCTCTCCTTAAGTACCCTCTCACATTCCGGATCGTACCAGTGGTTTCTATTTTTGTGTTTGTAATTTCTTAGCTTCGCTGCTTTATTTTTACCTGACAACGCCTTCTGATTTCTTCGTTTTCCAGTTTTGCTGTATCCCACTGTTGATCTTGTACCTATGGATTGTACATTTTTTGAGCTTTATATTATGATTATCAGCTTTGCTCTAACAAGAAAATGGTCCGAGTCCGCATCTGCCTATTACCAGTTTCTTACATCCATGACGTTGCTTCCATGCCTTGCATCAAATACGTAATCAATTTGGTTTTTGGTTCTACCATCATTGAAGGCCCATGTCTTTTCATGTATATCTTTATGATATGTTCAAACTTTGTAGATTTATTGAGGAGGTCGTTGGATGCTGTTAGTTTTGCAAGTCTTAGCCCATTATCATTTGAGAATCTGATTCTTCTAAAGCCACTTAAAATAAAACCAAAACACAACAGTTTCCTATATCAAATGTTCGTGCGTATTCATTTTAATTTTGGATACTGCTTACCAAAATACATAATTCGTCAATTTGTCTGTCCTCTTTGATTCAAATAGTTGACGTCATGCACGCAAATAATGTTGGTACCCCGAAAATGCTCCTAAATAGTGTGCTGGAGCGCGTCAGCTACAAAATCCCGAGTATAACATCTACAACCGTATCTGAATATTAAAATCGCAGCCGGAGATTAAATTTTATCACGCTGGTTTGTCAACAGTGCTACATGTGGAATAAATGTGCATGTTTTAATTAATTAAAATGCCTTTTACACGTCAAGTTATTCTGAATTACTCCATACCGAGGGCGAAATTTGCATGGGTTTCGCTCAATTTTAAAGGTTTTGGAAATATTACTATTTGTGCTCCACGTATGAATATTTTTAAAGAGTATTCTTTATTATACCAGTACTGAATTACATTAACCTCATGAAAATTCAGAATCTGGCATGAAATATTCTCTCGGATTTCTACCACATTTATCACACTTGATTATATTACCGATGTGAGAATTTGAGTCGGAGCTTGAAGGATACGACGTAAATCCGACTCAGTTTTGACGTCAGAAGCCAACAGTTGCTCGGTCAGACGTTGAGGAGTTAACGACGTTGGGCGGATGTTGAATTTCGACTTTTATCCTTCAATGAATATGTCCGACCAATATTAACCGTATTGGTAAACTCAAAATCCATCAAAAATCAGTTCATATGATTCCAAAAATGCTTTTCCATGTGAAATTGCTTTAGTTCTGTCAAATCGTGACAAGAATTACATTTGACTTTGACGGTGTTCAGTTTCATCTACGCGCCCTCTATATAGTTGTAGGTTAAATTGGGTATTTAGGATGTCAAATCCTATTTGGGAATGAAAATTGATTTGTTTTTTTTTCTCTTTATCTAAGAATTGATATCGCTACGTTAAATAATGAAAAAGGATATCTGCGTCCTTACACTGCCGACGAGTAAAGTCAGTCGCCAAAAACACTCCGTCGGTTTTGTGTGGTTCGAGAAAATAGACCTGCGGTTTTTTGTTTGCCGCGACCGGCTAAATCAAGACGGTTTCGTTTGCACTCCTTCGCATTGGACTTGAACTTCCTAAAAGAGCTGGCCAACTGAGTGGAGTTTGGAAGTAAAGCCAGGTAAGGTGATAAAATATCCTTTTCAGTTTCGATATCTTTCAATTTTAGTTTAAAATCTTTCATCGATTACCATTCTATGAGCAACCTGTGGATTTTCCAATTTCGTACAGACAGATTCTTTACTTTTGTCCGAGGCAGCTGGGGTGACCACTTTTTGACCATGATGATTTGATGATGATGAGCGATAATCGATACCTAAAGGAGGACGTCCGAGATCATCGAGTAAATGTGCTTGTCTATTATCGATACGATAGAATTGTCCATCAGAATAAAAAAGAAAAGCGAACGAAATGTGGCAATTACCACAGAAAAGTGCTACATCCCAAAAACTGTTTTGAGGATCATCACAGTCAATAAGTTAGTTGAACCTGTAAGCTGTTAGCCTTCGAAAAAGGACACAAGTTTTTTTCAAAATATTATAAAACATAAATCAGTAAATATAACTATGTATAATAATTACCAGTTTCAATTTTTTTCTTCCTAAAATTAATTCAATGGTTAATTATTGTTTCTCTAATTGAACACATTCTGTAAAAATTAAATTGGTTATTCCAATGCAAAACGTAAAACAATTAAATAGGCATATTTCACTTGGTGTAATTATAGAATATCATCAAATGCACCTGGTGTCGTTTGTCGTGTGTAATTAAAAGCAAAAAATAATTGTTGGAATATGGCCAAGCATTGTACCAAAGAAAAACTATCAAAACCACCACTTATATGGGTTAATTAAAAATATTACTGCGTTTGGTGTATATAAATATAAATTCAGCGGCAAGAGTCCATTTGTAATTTGCCATTCCGTTTTCGTTCATAAAACTTGCAAGTCTTCTTTTTAATTTTGTACCGTTTTAAGATGGAACGGGCCGCCCTTCACAACAATCAAAGACACCGGCTGAATTCCGAATTAGGACGCGGTAAATAAAGTCGACGAACAATTTGGAAGTTTTTCGACTCTGGTGTTTACGTACAAAACCTTGAATATTTAGAATTCATGAGCTACCTGAACTTGGTCTGGTTCTAAAAAGGGGACATCGGCCTAATTTGATGACGTGACGTCTATCCAATAAATCCAGGCCGGAACTTTTAATATAAGGGACTTTTTAGAATAAAGAGGATTTTCGGCAAAAACTCCATTATCCAGGTTAATGTAAATATCCAATTTCACTTAACATGATGTTGCACTGATCGATAAAGCAGTTGCTTACTCTCTCTTTGAAGCTCAATTTCATTACGGCGTGTAGTAGTGTATGTATAAATAGGATATAACACTGATTTGTAATTAATGCCGCACTGGAAGCTAAGGCTCGTGTATATTTTACATTAAGAGCACTTTCTCTTTCTGAACACTACAACAGGAATTGATTTGATTTTCTAGTCGAGTTTAGCATGATGGTGTTTGCTCGTTAAAGGTGGATAATTTGATATTATCATGAGTTCTAATTCTATATTTTTGTTAGATCAGTGTTCATGAAATAATTTTCTTTTTCATGCATTATTGACTTACAGAACAGATCAATGCCGAACAATGAATGAAAACAACAAAAGGTATATACAGATGATGAAAGTGAACATTTGTTTCTATTATTTTCAAGAAGACGATGATTTGGAATTGTTAAATTGTGAATATCAGTTTTAGCCTAAATTGAAGAGTGTGCGTTTCAGATTATCAAATCGTTCGATTGAGGCTGATAAACGAGGTGTTAAAATATGGGTAATTATTTCAAAACGATTGCAAATGGGTTTGAGGGCATCTGTAGTCCATTATATGTATGTATATATAATTATCGGTTCATAACGTTCTACGTTCTACGATTCCCGATCTCCACCCATATCTGTCAATCCAGACATCCTCCTCTAACTTCTATCTCTCATTTCTTCGTCTACTCCACTTCTCCAGCTTCTTCTTGGTTTTTTACGTCTTCTTCTTCCCTCTGGCTCCCAGTCAATAATTTGCTTGGGTATTTTTGTACACGTCTGAACCAAATCAGTTGTTTCTCCTTTATATCATCTACTATTGTGTGTCCATAATCTCCCTAATTCTCAGATTTGTTATCCTTTCCATTTTTGACTCGTCCAAAAGTTCATTTCAGTTACTTCCAGCATTTTTGCGGTTCTATTTTTCAGTGGCTAGACCTCTGAATGTGTGACTATGCTTTTGACTTCGATGTTGTATGTTCTAGTTTTGTTAGTTTTGTTGATATTTAGGTTCCACTTAGTAGGGATATTGCCTTGCGTCCTTGTATATTCCAATCTTTGATTGCTTCGTCTAGGGTTCCCTCATGCAAGATTTTCACTCCCAAATATTGTTATTCAGTTCTTACATTGTTTTATTTCTTGTTCGTTATTCAATTTCAGAATTCGTTGTTCACCTCCTATAGTCATATGTTCTGTTTTAGTTAGATCTACTTCCAAACTACATTTCTCGTATTCCTTTATCAATTTACGTGTCGTGAACTTTAGGTCATCATAGTCCTGTGCAATTATCACTTGGTCATCTGCAATGCTTTGTATGTACCTATAGATTGTATTCATTGAGAGGTATTCCCATGTGTCTGCATTTGTGTTTTCATCACATGAGTGCTTGTCCTAAGTATATTTTCAAAAGTGTTGGTGATATGCAGCATCCCTGTCTAAGACTTATAGTTGCTGTAAGCCTTTACTGATTATGCTTTCCTGTTTAATCTTGGTCTTTGCATCACTAAGTGCCTTTAATAGTTCCAAGTTGACATTGGTCTTTTCTAGTGCTTTCTTTTTAGCGGAATAATTGTCATATGCTTTTTTTAGATGTATAAAGAGTAAATGGAGTTCTTGGTTATATACGCTAGTTTCTTTTCTATTAGCTGGGTCAGACCGGTCAGACTAAATAAGTAATTTACAGTTGATCTTCCTATTCTTCTGGCCTGTTGTTCTGCCCCACTATCTTTGTGCTCGTTTTCTATTTTGGCTTTTATAACTTTTCCATACACTCTATGCTCAACGTATTTGTTACTGCAATTCCTCGGTGGTTCTCGCATTTGTTTCTGTCTTTTTTCTTATATATCGTTGCTAGATAGCTTATTTTCCACTCTTCCGCTACTTCATGTTTATCAATGTAGTAGTCCATTATACTGGCAACATACGCGTGGCTTATGGAAAGTACCTACTGTTAATTAGGGAATCTAGGTTTGTTCGAAGTGATGGTTCCGAGGTCCAGGTTTATGACACCTCAGAAGTAGGGGTAAGTACCGTCCTAAGCAATGTTAGAGGAGATGAAATTTGGTCAAGGAAATCAGGAAACCTAGTGCTAACTTGACTGAGAATATTTCGCTTGGTTTAAAGATGATGAAAAGGTACGAGTATAAGTATGAAGATTGACGATACATCGAAATATAGGTCCGTCTTAGGCCTAGGATTCCAATAAATAGGCTCATCTTTGTTAAAGGAGCAAGAGCAAGATAATCAAAGTTCTCTAAGAATCAGGTTCACAAGTAGTTGCTGGCCCTCTTGCTAAGTAAAAATTGCCCTTTTTCAAGATCTAGATGAATTCTTCCTGCAGGAAGAGCCTAGATTCGAGAGAATCACTTCTTATTACGTAATTGTCCCTTCTAAGGATCTTGGCTGCTTCTGGAGAGCTATCTTGATTAGCTAGATCCTAGAAAATTCTCAAAGCTAAGTACGGAGATGCTGCCAACTGCCATAGAAGACGATGACTAGGAAGTATACTTTATAAAGGTGACTTGGAGAGAATCCTTTGATAATTATAAAATTAGGGTTGAATGAGGATCTGCTTATATATTTTGACACAACAGTAGGCCTGCAAAAGTACAGAAGAAATATCTCTATTTGGGTCCTGTAACGCCTGTGAGATCTTCGCACAAAAATGCGGCACGTTATATTCCAAAGAGGATCTATGATCTGTTTTGAGAAGTCATGTAACCAGTGAGCAAAATATTTTTTCATTATATCCAAATATTTTTCCTACGAGCGTGCGGAAAAAGCTCTTTTACCGGAAAGAGTAATTTTTCCGCACGTCGTCGCGTCGTGAATGAAGGAATATTTTCGATAAGCAAACAACGGTGAATGGTGAGTGTACAATTTTCAGCAGATTGTAAATTTAGCAAAAGCATTGTTGCAGATTCTATCTTAGAATTAACCAATAATAGTAGAAACTTTGGGGAGGGCTCTGATGGTCAATACAATCATCATGTGCTTAACCGTCAATTTGCATAGATATAAATTTATATTCTGCTAAAATTGTACATTCACCATATCTTTTACGACCCCCCCCACCACCACCACCGTCGTTGAAAATGTTTTAGACCAATCACATGCGAGTATTAAATGGCATCTTTAGTCATGTCAATCCAGCTGTTGTGTGATTTATCGAAACCTAACCACTTTACAAGCATATTTTGTTTCTCTTTTTTCGTAAAACTTGTTCTACACCCGGTTGCTTTGTTTTCTGTAACTCTTCCTCGTAAAATCTACCGCTTATGGGCTGACCTTGCAAGTCTTCTAACAGATAGGTACGTTATTGGATTCGTAATATGAACTTTAGCTAGTCTATGTAGTCCAAAATTGTACATCCACTTGCTAAAATTGCTAATAATTAAAAAAAAATGTTGTTAATTGCTTAATATACATAGATTCGTATTTAAAATTATGTTCCTAACACTTGCGGAAAGTAATTTTCCCACACTCGATTGCCATCCGAACTCCGCACTTGTTAGGAAAATAACTATTTTCGATCTCGAGATTTCTCGATAATTCTGCTTCAGACATACAAAATCAACAGTAGGCTGAAATGTAACTGTCTTCCAGATTGGGGTAGGATGTTTAAATGGCAAGAGTGCTGCGAATCTACCCAAGAAATGTGAGTGATTTGTAGATTTCCTCGAACTTCAAAAATCTTCTGGGGATTGAAGAAAAAGTTTGAAATTTTAATATGAAAAGCTGCTAACCTTTCAGATTGGGGTATCTTGAATCTATACGTGCTTAGGACATTGCTTCGAGCACGGCCTAAATTTCGACGGAATTGAAGGCTTTTTGCATATTATGGTCGGACGCGCTATATCCTGCTTGTTCGATGGGTTGGAAAAAATAAATTTCTGAGTGGGGCGGTTGGTCAGTAGTTCATGAAGGATTGAAAGTCTATAGTTTTCTAGACTTACACAATCTCCTTTTTTGAAGATCAGGATGATCTCTGCGTTATTCCATGCCTCTGGGGTTTTGCTCTCTTCAATACATTTAATCAACAGTATCAAAATTGCATTTTCTTGTGCTTCTCCGCCAACCTTTAGAATTTCATTTCTCAGTTCTTCTGGCTTGTCTTGGCTTTGAACACATTGGCTGTAAAGTTTCCGGTAGAAGGTTTTGATGGCTTCTGTGAACTTGACTTTTTCTACAACGACTTCTTCGGACTTATTCTTGATTTTGTGCATTTGTAGATTTCCTTTTGACATATTTGTACGTAAAACTTTCATATTTGTGTTGTTCTCAATCGTTTCCTTGAATTTATATGTGTTGTAGGCTCTCATCCATATCTTCTGTTGGCTTTGTTCACGGTCTCATTCAGTTCTCTGTAGTTTGGTAAGTCCCTGTCAGTTTTCCTTCTTTCTTTAATTAGTCTCTTGGTGCTAGGACCGATTTTCGAGTTTCCGTTTCTACCGGAGTCCTTGGCACGATTTTCGCGTTAAAGTAACGAGTAAAATTTGTATTCTCTGCGATCATTGCTGATGTCAGATCTTCGTGAAATTGTTGGCTATCTACGGCTGTTTACTTGAAGGTTGGTGCGTATGTATGGATTATTTGTATGATGTTCTTACTATTCAATTTAAGTACTATATGTAGGTATATTACTCTGTCCGATCTTCGTAACTAGATGTTTTATCTTACTGTGGATTGGCACACCTACTCCACCGATATGTTTCTTCGCATTGGAGTTTCTTCGGAAAAGTAGATGTCTGGATGTTAGGGTTGTAACTACCTCATCCCTGAACATCTTTACGCTCATTCCTATAACGTACCTACAACTTGATGTTTTTTATTCGGTTCTCGAGGTTGAAGAGGTGTTCTTCGACTCTCATCATGCGGATATTATATGACGCTTACAGGCTGATTTCCCAAATTTTTTCTGGGAACCCAACAAGTATTGGAAAAGCACAGCATTTATAAAAGTATAAATTTTGCCGGGGATGTAAGGTTGGATTTCTGCGAGGGGTAGGTTCCGAATGTGTACCCATTCTAAGGGGTTGAGAGTATTGAGTTGAAATTTACAGCAAACGTCAAAGAGAATGACCGCTTCAAAAATACAAGGATGAAATAATTAAGTTCTCTTGCTTGGAATGGAATTCTTTTATCGAAGAAAACGGGGTCTTCTTCTACTGATACTGGAGTTCTACAAGGGAAACCAATCAAGTTTTCAAATTACTTAGATTCACCCAATTTATAATAACAAGCAAATCTAACTTTCTCCAAAATTTCATCTCACCGACTATCTTCAAATGAATTGAGTAGTTGACGAATTATTGTTGATATTATATCGAATTCTGTCAACAAATAAGCATCATTTTCTTTTTATGATAACTTCTGACTTGAGATTAGATCGAATAGTGCTTCAGCATAGCGAAAAGATTTTTTACTTGTAGTATTCAATGTTGAAATATTCATAGCCAAGTTGATACTTGTGTTTCGCATAATGTACATGAATTCCTTTTTATGTTTAAAAACTAGAAAAAGAAGTATTAAAAATTCAACTCTTTTGAAATCCATGTAATGTGTCTACGTGTGAGAGCATATTAGACCGTTGGATGTTTGCACCCTTTACCTCCTATTAAAGACCCTTAACATCAGAAACTCATTGACCCAAAAGCCTCCCAAGCCAATTTTTGAAAATTACAAGGCAGTAAACAAATTTTATATGAAAATTTATATATCAGACTGTATTGTTATAAATATCTGAAGTTAGGAATGGAATTATACTGCAAAATAGTCCAGCGAATGCAAGACCAACGCAGGGCCGTCTTAAGGTATGGGCCCGCTGGGACCGGGCCCAGGGCCTCCGGCGTCAAGGGGGCCTCATCGCTAAGTCCACGCATAATTTAAAATAAATTTTATGAAAAAAAAATTGAACAAAAAAAATTTGGCGGATAGCAGATGAGAATTATTCCTTCATCTACCAATTCTGCCATGGTCAGACAAATCAATTTGATTCTTTGTAATTTCATCAGCTTCCAGAGCAAATGGAGGTAGCTCCGTAACGTTTCCTTGAAGTCATTTACTGGTATTCATAGTCAATCGCCAGCGAATCGCCAGAAAGTCGCCGTATTTCGCCCAGCACACGGAGACTCTCTGGCGATTGACTATGAAGTAGAAATGCTTGTCTATATAGTTCAAGTTCATGGACAAATTTAACGTTATCTCTGGTGGAGCAGAGGGGATCTGGGATAATTTGTTGAGCCAGTTCCGAATTGCTTGTAGTTTTACTTGTTTGAATTGATACAGCTGGAATTTATGAAATTATGCACAGAAATTTTGTAGAATTAAATTCCTACTTGAATCTGAACAGGGATGAGCTGAGTCATTATCATCGTCATGCACTGGTGTACCAAGGACCAGGGTGAGTATACTCAGGTACCATGATTTTGGTGGTGACAAGGGTTCGACCTTTGCGGATTATTCTGGCTGCCATGATGATAACGTTTTGGTTAATGTATATAATTTAGTCACCCACATAATCAAAGAAACTCGACAAAACATAAAATCGTTTCGTTTTCCATTTTCCTTGACAAAATTTCTGACCTTTCTGAAATTGAATTTCAAGAGAAGCGGTAAAACTGTCACACTTTTATGACAAAGACATTAACACCGATGAATAATAACCTAAGTTTGATGAGTATTGAAAGCGAAATTTTACAAACCATTGATTTTGAAGACATAATTCACACCCCCTACCTGTCAACCCCTAAGTGAGGGTGACAGGTAATCCCTAAATTTCAAATAGAAAGAGGGGTCGAGTGATATGTCATTTGGTAGCTATTTTCATTTAGATTATATCCCCGAAGTTTTAAGTTGCTACTATTTACCCTGCCAAAATGGCGGCATGTCAAAGTTAGGATAAATGCTTTTTTCGATTATACAACTAACTGTAGTACATTATTCCCATATGACACGAGAGGCTCAATAAGTGATAAGCCCTTTGGGATTATCGCGCTTGGTAGCATTTATAGCAAATTCTATTATAGAAATTTTTTAAAATTTTAAATTATTAACGTTTAGTTCATTGTATAACCTTTTGAATAACACTCGATGTTTCAGGATTACCTAATACTTTTACCTGACACTCAACGCGTTACCAGCAACACCACTTCTCCCTCGGAGTCGTGGTATGTTGCTGCGTAACGCGTTTCGTGACAGGTAAAAGTATTATCCGGTAATCCTGAAACCTCTTGTGGTATTACATTCGATTATTCCACTCATATGTTAGAAATCCCATAAGACAAGTGACGATTTTCAGAATTACAGCGAAAATTCTCTTTTCCATTTGTTTAACTAGAGAAAATTATAGCGATAATTCTTCCATGTTATTGTATACATGGTTGTCATGCTAATGTTTGATACAAACAAACGGTTCCTGATAGCAACCATTTATTTGTATTGATTGTTAAGATTTTCAAATCGTTTAATAAATATTTATTTTCATATTTTTTGCATTCTCATACGTGAAATAATACTCTAAATACCACTTGAGCTTTAAAATGAACCAGATAATTTTTCACTCATGCGTGTTTCCTCTGCAAATTTCGCTCGTCCTACGGACTCGTGAAATTATAGAAAACACGCAATCGTGAAAAATTATCGGTAATTTTGAAGCGCTCGTGGTATTATCCGCGATAATCCAAACTGTATAGTTTTAACCTGTCATACCTATGCGTAGGTAACAGGTAAAAACCACACAGCATTATTCCATTGATTTTTCCTAACTTTGACAAGCCGCCATTTCGACAGGGTAAATAGTAGCAACTTTAAACTTCGGGGATATAATCTTAATAAAAATAGCTATCAAATGAAGTATCACTCGACGCCCCTCTTCATTTGAAATTTTGGGGGTACCTGTCACCCCCCACTTAGGGGTTGACAGGAAGGGGGTGAAAATACCAATAAAATGTGTTCCCCATAAAACAAAAATTGACGTGTTCGAGCGATTTTTAATTAATCACCTAACACCTGAGAAAACCTGGGTGGGAAGTTTTTCGTGCCCCACCCTGTACATGTTTTTCTTATTTATGTTATTTATTCCTGTCGTATTCCCTAGAGCTCCGGGGGGTGCCACGGGGCCTCCTTTTACTTATAGGCCCAGGGCCCCAAGAAGTCTTAAGCCGTCCCTGGACCAACCAACGAGAGCGAATTATATATCTAGATAATTCTGGATAAAACAACGTCGCCCACAAAAAAAAAGTCAGTGATAAATTATATGTCAAGAATCAATTAATTGAACTCTAGTCGGTAGTTAGACAGTGAGTTTTGGTTAGGCAGGTATATCTACTGGACATTCGGTATATCAATCATTATTGTATTCCTCCTCCTTTCCTGAAGATTTGTTCGCTAAAGATCGCTTTTAGAGAAGAAAGTTTCAAGATTTCAGCTTACATAGAAAAAAAAAGTCTCCGAATTTAATTTTTGCCGCTCCACTTTTCCCCCAGAGGGCTTACATGGCACTCTAATTAATTAAAACACACGCCGCCGGTCGGGAGAAGAGACAGAGCCGTTAATTTGTCGAGTGCAATTTAATTTCAGCTGTGATTTAATCTTTTCCTGTTTGAGATTGTTTTTTGTGCTGTTTGTGCCAGTGGTTTAGATGTTGTTAATAATTTTTTTAATTAATTCAAATTCCGTCACAAAGGTTGTGTATTTTTTGTGAAAATACATAAATTCTTAATTCAGAATTATAAAAAAAAAATATTTCGGACTCTCTCTGCAGCCATTAAAAACAATCAAAAACTAGACGCCGGTTATGGCATTTGAACGACACAACAGCTGAAATAAAAGTAATCTGCGTCTGGTGTGTGTAAACAAAGTTACGTGAATATCACTGCCTATATGTTTTAATTAATTTAAATGCCATCTCCACGGTTTGTTATCCTAATTAGGTCGGCTCCCGGACGCAAATAAAATAATGTATGTGTCCCATTTTGGAAATTGTGAATTTTATTATTAGGGGAACGAAATGTATGTACACGTGTGGCTATTTATATTATAGAGTGAGCTAATTATTTCCGGAATACATCTGGCCTTATTTGTAATGCTGAGTTTCGGAATGGATATTACATTATTGGTATTAATTTGAATTTGATTAGAAAAGTAATAAATTTACAATGGATATTCACAAGAAGTCTTCCTAGGTATGTCTCGAGAAGCGAAATTCTATAAGTAATATATTGTCACAACCGCCTGTTTCGCAGGATTGATGGAGAGAAACTCGCTCAAGTAGATGAATATATATTTGCCCAAAATGTCCCTTACTTAGGATGCATCATATGGCCCTTATAACGCTTTACAGGAGGCCACACGTCAACGCTGCATGGGGGACTGTCGGTTTATTTGCTACACAACTGTAGCTAGTGACCCTTATGTTTTGTCCAGAGGAGCTTCCTCAACTAGAGGTACCTGCGCTGGACAACGATAAGGCTGAAGATACTCATAGAGGGTGGCTTTCCCAACTGAAGGTACAGGCACTGGAAAGACTTGAGTCCAGAGAAGCTTTCCCAACTAGTCATCATTATTAAAATTATTCTAATCATTGGTTTTCAGTAGGATAACAATCACAACTTTCCTGAATTAAGTCCATCGTTTGGGTTTTTGGAAACTTTTACATAATTTCCCAAAAATTGTAGATTCATCGTTTCTGCTCAGTCTTTGGCAAACATACCAGCAATCCATACCAACGTATCATTTTTGGTCTTATCCCACATGTTTTTTCCACGAGTTTGCGGCATTTCCAAATGGCCGCCATAGCTCGTGATATTGTTTTGTTCAGATGGTTGTTCCAAGTAAGTTTGCGGTCCAAGTTGACTCCTAAATACTTAACTTCATCCCAGAAAGATGATTGAGTGCCGTTTAGAGTGGGAGATTGCAGATTCAGGTTCCTTCTTTTCATAAACGAAACTAAGGTTGTTTTGCTGAAATTTATGAAAATTCCTTCTTCCTCGTTCCAGGCACTTTGCATTCGGCCTGTTATTATGCCTTCATTCTTGCCTCTGCCTAGCCTAGGACAGTTATTCCGCCAAAACTTCACGATCCAACAAATGAAATAAATCTATTATTATCACAAAACTGCCATTAGTTTGGAATATTTTATCATTTTTCTTCCTACTACATGTTTGAATCATAACATATTATTGAATGACTGGAAAGTTTATTGAATGTTGGCTATTAAGTTGCACGACGAAATATGTTTATATTTGGATCAACGATATCCTTGAATGTGATTGATTTCACAGCAAGAAATAGAGGAACCTAGAAATAAATTTATAAATGTGAAGCAATTTCTTGCCAAAAGAAATAACAAATAAACATTAAATGAAATTTTAATGTAGTTTCATTTTTACTCAAGGTAAAGGTTCTTTTCTAACTTGAACATAAACAGATAAAAATAGGCATTCAGCGCTGGCACGCAGAAACACTATTATATAAGAATATTGGATAAAACTTTCAATTATCTATAGAAATGCTTCCAATATGACTTGACGCAGGATGTACTGTTTTGACAGATATTTAATCAACACACATTTTTTTCAAATGATTGAGATATAACATCAATTGCTTTAGGTGGCGGTCACTTATCTTTTTCAACCAAAAAATATAATTGAATTACTTATTTGATTGCCTCTTTATGTTATGATGAGTTTTATCAGAACAATGGAAGATAGATGTGAGTTGTCTAACAAATGCTTAACTTTTCTCATGGCCAAAATTCATCCATCTTGTGGTTCGTCCCTGTTACATTTTTTCCTCTTGTCTTTCTGTCACTTTCTATCCAGATTTGAATTAACAATATTCAGATTTGTGAAAATCTTTTTTTTTTTTTAAGATATTGAGTTGAGTGAGTGATTACATTTTATGTAATTTTACACACATGCAGATTTATCAATTTTTCATTCAGTGCTAAGGAATTATTGTCACCACCGCCTGTTTTACAGGGATGATATGGGGGTTGACAGAGAAAACTCGCTCAAGTAGCATGAAAAGTAGATAGATATATTTAATAAAAGATTTTTTACTTTCCACTATGGAAATATATAAGTATTAAAATTTACTTAAAAAATCTTTTATTAGATAATGGATTTCCACCAAGTAAAAGCCGATTCAATAAAAATAGATATATTTGCCTAATAGGTCCATTTAGTACAGTCATACAAGGATTCTTGTTTGCGTTCCAAGATATTCAAGGTCAAATATTACAGAAATTAGTTTTTCTTAAATATTTTAGTTCCGGTATGTCCTACGACTATTTTAGCTAAAACTATTGGGAAATTTCCTTCAAAAAAATGTTATTCGCATATTTTACGTCATACCAACCGTTTCCACCTGATACGCCAGAAAAACAGAGGGTAGCACCCATTTCCACACCACCCCAGAGGTGAGATGCAAGGCGCGTTTTTTTTACATTGTATTTTCACTGTAAGCCTTATCCATGATCTTTCTTGTTGTGACTTTTAGATGAAGAATGTGTGATCTTCATTCTCGTAATCTGTCCCCTCTTCCACGACATACAAATATTAACATTTAACACAGCAACGGCCCATAATGTATTTGGCGTTAACATTTGTACCGTTCAGTTCTGGCTCCGAAATACCGCGCCCCGTACCGAAAAGAATTGGGTAATGGGTAGACTGATCAGGACAAGTCTCGGCTGCACAGACAAGTCCAGCAGGATAACCGCAATCCTTATGTCCTGGTTGAACGTACGGACATAGATCAGTTATACTTTCTACCCCGCTGAGACACGCGATTATGAATTTGTCGCTAGAAGCTTTCGGCGACTGATGCTGAACCTAGTGCTTATATCTTCGAGAGTTGTATTATTCCTTTATCTGTGGATTGGTTCCTGGTTTTTCTTCCTCCACTGTAACAAGCAACCTGGTGCTAGTGGGCCCTAAACCACTATAATCTTGAGGGTGGCGCCCGAGATTACCGCTGGATTAATCAAAAGATAAATACCGACTGTTAAGCTGCCACAGCTCAAGGAAAACCCGTTACAAATTTGGCGCCCGAGCAGGGAACATTTTGCGCACCAGCAACTGCCTGCAAATGCCTTACGTCATCATCCGATTCACCGAGAGGCCGTTTATTTTGGTATCGGCCGATGGGTTGACCGTTACATCGTGGTATATTTTTTCATGGATTCTTCAGAAGCAACGGCGCTACTTGTGTTACTATTTCAATAAGTCACATAATGTGAAGCATGTTGTGGCCATCTATTATGTAGACATTGATATCTGCATTGCCTGCTGAATACTGAATAAGAGTACCAGTTTCAAATGATAGAGTTTCTGGTTGTGGATGGTAGACAGCAGCAACTTCATACATTAATATTTCTCTATACGACGCGCTGAATCCAAGAGTTGACAAAATATCTAGAAAAGATTAGATGTGAAGGATCTTGCACGTATCGTAGCCATAATAGCATGACAAACAGCGGTACACTTACACTTAAGATGGTCAGTTTTGCCTTTTTTGTTTTTCAGAATTAATTCTTCAATAAAGTATGAAAGGCTCTGTGGGATGTTTTCGTTAAGATTATGAAAGATTCTTCTGGGAGGAGGATAAGATTGACAATCAGTCACGAAACGAATGTCTTCTCTGATAATTTTGGTCACAGTTTGTACAATTCGAAGGCCCTCTTTTGCCGGTTGAGATTTCTTATTTTGATACCAAGCTTTATTTAAAATATCACTTTGAGTATCGCGGAAACAAATCATGGTCGAAAAGGAATGAAGTTTTGTCGGTTACAACAACCGAAAACGTGGAAATTGAAAATAAAAAGAAAGCTAAGGAAAATTGGAGGATTGAAAATTTTGGTCCTGGGCGGGATTCGAACCCACGTCCTCAGCATTGCCGGTGCTACGCTCTAACCAACTAAGCCACCATGATCCTACAGATTTTTGAATGGTGTTGTAAGAGGAAGTTGCGTGGTTCTCCGCTCATTGCCAAACTTCTAATTATACATTTATATTTTTCAGTTTTTTTTTTCTCTGTTTCCTCGTTGGCTTCTTCACCACAAAAAAAAATACAAAGTTTTTAAATCAAAAGATCCCAAGCTAGAGCGAGTTTTGAGAAGAAAATACTGAGATGTACCGGCAGCATCGTCATCTCGTCGTCTTTTAGATGACACTATGCTACTCCCCTAGGACACCAACCTTCAATTCGAGGATTGATGCGGATCTCGCTTACGACGAACTGGGTTTTCAGAAATCCTTATTTCGTACCCGAAGGATTTAATCGTTGGCTCTCTCTTTTCTTTCTTCGTGTTCGTAAGCAGCTCACACCAACAATACTAGAGGGGCTCCTCCACTGGCCGCCTAAAGCGATCCCGATAGTGAGAGGACCCACGCAAAGTATTGTCAGCCTGATACGCGATCCAAGTGCAGGGTAAGCAAGTCACCACACTTCTGTCGAGAAAAATGAGGCGAATTTTAGATGCTACTATGTATACGCCTTGCCACAGTTTTTATGTACTGTTACCGAATCTGTATCCCTTAAACGTTCTGCATGTTCATCTTCTCTTTCCACACTTGCTTCTCTATACCGCGTTTTACAGTCACTGTAATACCTTTCAAAAGCGATTGACTGCAAATAAAACAAGACTCATCCATCGTGATGGCTAATTAAATCACAAAACGAAACGTCTAGACTTTTTCCCAAATAGATTTGAACTGACTTACATCGATTAACCGTGCGTTCGTTATTTTGGTCCGAGTTCTCCGAGCTTGACTTTACCGTTCGTTTATTTGACAAGTGTACTTGGTGCAGCCTCATTCGCGTTCGTTTATTAAAATTTCTGGCACTTTTATACAGCGTTCAACTGCTCTGTTCGCTCACTGGTCACGTGATTACGGCTCCGCTCAGCACGCTCTGCTCTTTGAGCAAAATACCGAACGCAAGGTAAATGTGATTAACCGGTCGATCATAGTTGACAGATAACCAATGAAGCAAATGTCATTTGGCAACCAATCGTTATTAAGGCTATGGTCCGAATATAACCAAACGTTAACCGGGGTAACCGAATCGGTTGACAGATGGTTATTGAAAATTCCGGTTACTTGTGGAACGCGAATATGAAATAAGAAATAATTGACAGAATTTACATATAAAACCAACAGAACCGACATCCGAAAGCCGGTAACTATTTTGACATTTGGTTATCAAGATTTCAGGAACAAAGGTCCAAAAGTAACCACTTTTCCAGGAACCACAGTTATTTGATTACTTTCGGACCGCCAAACCACAACCATGGTTATATTCGGACCACAGCCTTAATGACATTCATGACTTTTGACCTTGAATATACCTGCGTTTTTATTCTCATCAAATTTTACCGATGGATCCACCATTCTATGGCCGTCATTTTCATTTTCCATTCACTAAACAAAGATAGGCTACTCACCGGTAAAGTCACCGATGAGAATAAAAACGAGGGGTATCTGAAAACGCAAGCGCGATATTGATGGGGACTTTTAAGACATTATTTCTTGAGGTAAAATAAAGGTGTAGACAAAATTTAGGCTCACTCGGATTTTTTCAGCAGATGCTGCTTTTTCCGGCCTAATATAACTGGAGTAATTACATATATAGGATATGTGACCCTTCTAACACTAGGGTGCTTATAAGGAGCCACAAACGCTGCTTGGGGGACTATACAACTGGAGGTAGAGGTACTGGGGAGACTTGAGTCCAGAGGAGCTTTCGCAACTAGAGTTAACAGCAGAGGTTCAAGTCTGTCTTTGATCCGTTTACGTCCTGTGTTTTGTGGATTTGTAATAAACTTATTATTGAAATTAAGTATAGTGTGTTATTTTCCCAAGCAAGCTCGTGTGCTGATAATATTTTGTTTGATATCGATGCGAGTAACGTTATTTTTTTAGTCAATGCAATGTTCGGATAAAATGAATTACAGTACCCTTTTTTCTTACTTTGTACAATCGTTCTGTTTGATGCTCTATCTGTTGGAGTTATTGAGTGAAAAAAAATCATGTGCAGCCGTACACGTGGTAGAAGTGAAATTTCTCAAAAACTATCCCCATCATACAACTTTTTGACTTAGCGTATGAGTCGGGATAAGACGAAGGAAAACGCGCCTCTGCAGTGACGTCACAAGGGTATCAGCGCTTGACAATAATAATTTATAATCCTTGGTTTGTGTGAATCGTTCGTTGGCTGTCTTTCTCCGTCCCTCTACGTTATATTTTTCTTCTCTCTCGTGTAACGAAATTAACCAAAACGTGACGCGTCTTTCAAATCACATTCTCGTTCAAATATCAGACCGCTGCTTAAAAAGTTTCACTTGAAAAAGCACAGAACACAAATGTATAAACAATGGAAATAATCACAAAACACAATGATAATAGCTTTGTTCCAACACAGCAAAAAACCGTACAATGTACCCTCACGATTCTGCGCAAAACCAAAAATTTGTGCGTAGAATCCGAAATTTATATACAGCGTGGTTTTGAAACCGTCCATGGGACGGGTTTTGACGTCTCGGAACAAACCTTATTGTATAACAAAGGAGAAGCGCGCATCTGTAGTGACGTCACAAGGGTATCGGCGCTTGACAATAATAGGCAATCCTCTTTACGCTTATAATCCTTGATTTGTGGTATCAATGGGCTGTTTCTCTCCGTCTCTAATATCATATTTGATTATATTTTATTAATTGTAATTTACTTAATGACGGAAAAAAAATCATGTGCTGCACCGTACGACGAAGGACCACAAAAAATGGAGACAAGCAATGCGCATCTGTAGTGACGACACAAGGATATCGACGCTTGACAATAATAGGTAATCCTCTTTGCTTATAATCCTTGGTCCTCTTTGCTTATAATCCTTGGTTTGTGTCAATCGTTTGTCGGGTGTCATTGTCATCAGATAAACAAGAAACATAAACAACAAAATGCCAAAAAATTCCAAAATGAAATTTTTTGGAATTCGTTGGCATTTTTTGGAAATCTTTAGAATTTTTTGGAATCCTACATACGGAACAGTTAGAGTGCTCGAAACAGATACAGTGTTCGTGCTTGTACCAATATTGTCGTTCGTCGGCTGTCTTGACTGTCTTTCCCCGTCCCTCAACGTTATACATATATTTCTCCTCTCTCGTGTAACGAAATTTGCCAACACGTGACGCGTCTTTCAAATCACTCTCCATTCTCGTCCAAATATCAGACCGCTGCTTAAGAAGTTTAACTTCAAAAAGCACAGGACACAAATGTATAAATAACGAAAATAATCACAAAACACAATGATAATAGTGTAACAAAACAGAGGCGCGCATATGCAGTGTTGTCACAAGTACCCGAGTCAAGATAGCATTTGACCTAGACAAAAATAATATAAAGCTGATTTTTGGTAGAGATCATGCCTGAGGGCTAAATTGCAACATACTATAAGCCCTGGATAATCCTCCTTCCGCAACCCTCTTTTTTCGCCCCCTAACCCCCACCGTTTTAATATTTTGGGGATTTTCTCGAAAAATATCGACTTTAATGAAAAGTGTCAAGAGAGTATTTTTGAAGTTGACAAAATTTGCCTTGCAACGACGTATTGCGAGCTCATATAATGCCACGTGGTACGCACCAGTGGCGTATCAAATGGAGGGTTACTTTTAAAAAATATACTTTTTGCTATTTATTCTCAGTTTTTTTAATCTAACCATAATTTTTTTGGAAGAAACATATTTACAGTGAGGAGTAGCGGGAATAGGACAGCAAAAAAAAGACGTTGCTATTTATTCAGCGACGTTTCGACTTTATATTTTGGTCTTCTTCAGGCTAAAAATATGGTTTACATAAGAAATTGGTAATAAAATTAAGGAATTTAAAGAGAAAAAATTGAAAGACTTGAAAAAAAAAAAAAAACTTGATTAATATGTATTTGGAATTTTTAGCAATGACGTTATATTTGGAAGGTATGTTAAGTCCCTATAATTTTAATGTTTATGTATTTTTTGCTTACGTTATTTTTCTTGTTTGTTTGTTAATTTTATTTTTGTTCTGCTCGAACTTTTTAAATGTCCACACATTAGTTTAATTATAAGTCTTTCAATTTTTTCTCTTTAAATTCCTTAATTTTATTACCAATTTCTTATGTAAACCATATTTTTAGCCTAAAGAAGACCAAAATATATGGTCGAAAAGCCGCTGAATAAATAACAACGTCTTTTTTTTGCTGTCCTATTCCCGCTACTCCTTCTCACTGTTGCGTAAAGCAGGGACGATACCACATAATAAAACATATTTACATTAAAAGGTAGTCTACTTGCGAATCTATAAAAAGTTTATCGCAATTACTTCAGCTAAAAAAAAAATATTAGAAGTTTATCCGAGACTTCTCAGCTATCAATTTGCCAAATGACAGGTGCGCCTAGCACCCCGCGCGACGTTGATGTAGGTATCTTTTTTTGTGCAACATAGTCCAATGGAAAGCAAGTTTGTCACGTGTTCACGTCATATTTACATTCATGGTTGGGACTCTGTAACGAATAGAGACATTTTCTCTATTTCTATTGACGTCCCTTCTCTATATGTTGATTTAGAAAAGAGAGAAGAAAACAGAAAGTGCCATAGCGAAAGGGATAACGATCTCTTTCCGTTACAGAGTCCGAATCCAGGGGCGAGATCAGAAGTAATCGTTCCCTATTTCTCTGTAACGTTTAATTTGACAAAAAGCGAACTAATACTTTACTTTATCACTGACAGTATACATTCAGGTGAGCAACGGATATACAAAAACTAACTTGTGTTTTTATATGTATTTCTATTGGTTTTTTAAGGTACAAGAGTGGCTGGGAAACCGGTTACCGCCTACTGGTAGATGCTCATGTAGACACTCAGGCCAAAAGTGTAGCATATTTTGTTTCCCTTGCAATAGCGAAATGTGCAATAGTATTGTGGAAACCGTTATAGAGGATGCTACTCTTAAGAAAGATGTTTAAAATGTTGTTTTTAAACTAAATAAAAAATTAATTAAACATTAATGCAACTTTATCACCTACAAAAAAATTGGTAACGATATTTTTCCCCAAGCTTATAGTTTTTGGTTAAAATCAGAAAATTCGTGTCATTCAAGAACTTTCAATTAATATCGGGGCAAACTTTCTTCTGATACGCCACTAGTGCGTACCACGTTATAATATATAGGCTCGCAGTCCGTCATTGCAAGGGAAATTTTGTCAGCTTCAAAAGTGCTCTCTTGACACTTTTCCTTAAAGTGGATGGTTTTCGAAAAAGTCACCAAAATATTAAAAATGAGGGGCGAAAAAAGGGGGTTGCGGAAGGATTCTCCAGGACTTTTAGTATAATAATATTTAGCCCTGAATTATGTTATATACCAAAAATTAGCTTTATATAATTTTTTCTCCAAACGTCAAAAAACGTCACTTTGTTAGCACCTGTCAAGATGTTAGAAATTTAATTTCTATGCTGGTAGACCAATCCAGCGGGTTAACACCTGTCGAGGTGGTAGAAATTTAATTTCTATGCTGCTAGGCAACCGCAGCGGCAGTAGAAGTACTTTTAGTGCCGCTCGTACTTTTACTGCCGCTTAACCATTCAGTTGCCCCCGAGCTTACCCCATTCGTTTGGAGAAAAAATAGCGTGTTGCATACGGAGTAGAAGCACTTTTTTGTGCTTCAGCAGTATTGCAAGCCTCACTACGTTCGGCTCGCAAACCTACTGCTTCAGCACAAAAAAGTAAAGCTTCTACTCCTAATACAACAATATACTATTTGTCTAGCTTTACCCAAAATTTGAACTACCTTGACTCGGGTAAAAGGTATCGGCGCTTGACAATAATATGCAATTCTCTTAGAGCTTATAATCCTTGATTTGTGACAATCAATGGCTGTTAATTTTTCTCCGTCTCTAACATATTTTTTGTCAATATTTTAATTATTTCATTATACTCACATAATGACGGTTAACGGATATAATCAAAAAAATCACAGCACAAAAATGTATAAATAATCACAAAACACAATGATAATAGTATAACATAAGAGAGATGCGCATCTGTAGTGACATCACAAGGGTATCGGCGCTTGTCAATAATAGGCAATCCTCTTTGCTCTTATAATCCTTGGTTTGTGTCAATCAATAGCTGTCTTTCTTTGTCTCTTTACATTTTATCTTTCTTCTTTCTTAATTAACGAAATTTACCCATAACGCGTTTTTCAAATCACTCTCCTATTACTGTATTCCTTTTACCCGTTGAGTTACTCGGAGCTGCTCAATGTCAAAATCTTGAACGTTCTTTTTAGAAGTGCGTTAAGCACTCGAGCCGCTCATAGTGCTTCCCCCTTTCCCCTGATGCACCAAATTTGCGGGGGGTGCAAATAGCTCTTTTAGGTAATGACGGTAATGTAAATATTAAAAAATAATTATAAAATCTGAATTGTGTGTTTTGGAGTGACTCCGAGGAGCTCGTTAGGTGTAACTCGATGTATAAAAGGAATACAGTAATTATTGTATTTTTTTTACCCGTTGAGTTACTCGGAGCTGCTCAATGTCAAAATCTTGAAGGTTCCTTTTAAAAGTGCGTTAAGCACTCGAGCCGCTCATGGCGCTTCCCCCTTTCCCCTGATGCACCTAATTTGCGGGGGTGCAAAAACCCCTCGTAGGTAATGTTTATATTGAAGAATAATGATAATATCTGAATTGTCTATTTTGGAGTGATTCCGAGGAACTCTAGAGCGACACGATTGGTGTAACTCGATGTATAAAAGGAATACAGTAATTGTCGATTGACGTCCAAATATGATGTAGGTACGTATAGAAGCTTTTGCATCACTTTTTATTTATATTCAAAATTAAAGTTGGAGAAACCAATAAT
This sequence comes from Ceutorhynchus assimilis, assembly GCA_917834065.1. Taxonomy (NCBI): domain Eukaryota; kingdom Metazoa; phylum Arthropoda; class Insecta; order Coleoptera; family Curculionidae; genus Ceutorhynchus; species Ceutorhynchus assimilis. Next base: position 9,966,151 of record OU892287.1, on the reverse strand, counting down.
GTTACATCCTGGTAAATACATTGACATTTCTACCTATGATTTCTACCCAAGATTATAAAATACTTACTGTTCCCCGCGGTCCTAAAATCCGTTTCAATTTGAAAGAAATCGGATCGTTTATAAAATAAGCTAGAGTTCTATAATATTGCGACCTTTGATGACGTCGGCAACGGTGCTACACCATTTTACCTTTATCCAAAAATCGAGGCCGTTTGATTGATTTTACTAAGGAATTTTTGAAAGTTTTTTTTTTTTTGTGAATCTGATTTGGATAGGAGTTTTATAAAATTCAGTTCTTAGTTGGGGTTTTGTCGAGAAAGGAGTATATATTCCAAGTTTCCGAGTCAATCGGGTGTATCGTTTCGGAGATCTCATGTGGGTGAATCACTCACGAACCGCGATTTACTCATTAAGCTGGCCAAAGACTAGCATACATGTGCGTCATACATGTTTGTCGTAAACGCTTGCGCTTTCGTATTTGCCTATGTGTAGGCAAAAATCTGCAAGCATGTATGTCACACAAGTTTTCTGATCTGACCAGAATTTATGCACGCACAAGCATGTACTTGTATACAAGTATGTCGGAGTGTGGCCCATGTTCACTCTTCATTTGCACACATTGTTAGTACAGTGGTTCGTAATCTCAACGACAGTGTATTTTTATTTTTTGAAATTATTTGTTAAGGTCACATGAATCATGAATATTGTTCCTCTATCAGTTATTGTTTTTTTCTGAATTATACAAATAGTCTTTAGTTATTAGTATAATGGTATTTGTGTATCTTAATTTATTTTTTCCCTTCAATTATCACACGCTTCCAGTAGCTAAATAGCGAAGTGTGGTGATATGGCAGCACTTAAAATTGTATTCTGTTTTTCTATTATTGGAGACAATTACGTTAATAGTAGGGGAAATACGTACAAAATGACATATACGTACAAAATGACATATGTGGCATAATTCGAATTTGGCGGGCTCTAGCGCGAAACTGACAATTGCAGAACGTGACCCGCAGGATGTTTGGGCCCTCTTGACTGTTGGTAATATCAAGGTTTACTTATGTTGTGTTTATCTACCACATGGTGATGACGTGAATTATGCCTGTTTTTTAACAAAATTAGGTTCGAACTTTAAAAAGATAAAATATCACCCTGTAATCATTTGTGGCGATTTTAATTACTCGACAGTCGATTGGCTCGAGGAGAACGCTCATTTTGAGCCGTTTAATGTACCACCTAAGTATAGTGAGCTACTAGAAGCTTTTTCATTTAATGGCCTTACGCAATTTAATAATATTTACAACGCAAATAATAGGCTTTTGGATTTAGTATTCTGCAATAAGTTTTATATTAATAATTTAGTTCAATCTGACCATCCCCTGTTGCCCGAAAATATAAACCACCCATCCTTGGAGTTCTTGTTTGACTGTCCTCATGCCGAATTAAAAGAAAAATGCAAAAAGAAATACTTTAGAAACTTCAAACAAGCTAAATATACTGATATCAATAACGTGCTCAACTTGCAGGACTGGCCATCACTGCTAAACCCTAAAAATAATCTGGACATAAATGTCAAAATATTTTATAATACCTTAAACAAAATTATACAGGATAAAGTTCCTCTAAAAGGTATAAATAATGACTTTCCTCCCTACTTTTCTAAAGAAACAATCAAACTAATATTAAAGAAAAAAAAATTACACAAAAAATGGAAAGATAACAAAAATGTAAACTCCTATAATGCTTTTAAACTTCTCCGTTCACAAACAAAAAGATGCATTGGCACTGACTACCAGTCATATGTTTCTAACATAGAAAACGAAATACCTAATAATAGCAAAAAATTCTGGCAGTTTGTGTCAAATAAAGGATCAAATGGAGGGACTCCTAGGGAGATGAAGTTTGGTGACAGGGTGGCAGAGGATGGAGCTGGAGTCTGTAAGTTATTTTCGGATTTTTTTCGAAGCGTATATGTTGAAAAATCTCCTACAAAGAAAAAAATTGAAAAACACCGTCAAGACAAAAATAAGACACTTTCTAAGATTATACTGAGTGTAAATGAAGTACGGGGAGCTTTGCAAAGTTTGGATGAAAAAAAAGGGGCAGGTCCTGATGAGATCCCAGCTTTCTTTGCAAAAATGTGCTCGCTTTCACTTTGCCTGCCATTGACAATGCTGTTTAATCAATCTCTTTCTTCTGGGATCTTTCCAGAAGTCTGGAAGGTCTCTGCCATAACTCCGATCTATAAAAATAGTCAAAAAAATGATGTGAAAAATTATAGACCTATCAGTAAACTGTGCACTTTTGCGAAGCTTTTTGAGAAAATGGTCTACCCTTATATTTTTAGTTTTGTCATAGGTGACATCATGCCACAACAATATGGCTTTTTACAAAGGAGGAGTCTAGAGTTAAACTTGATAGAATATTCTCAATACATTTATGAATCATTTGATGCTTTCTGTCAGGTGGACGTAATTTATACAGACTTCAGCAAAGCATTTGATAAAATTTGTCATAACATTATGATAGAGAGATTGGAGGAGGTGGGAATCTGCGGTGACCTCCTTAGATGGTTTAAATCATATTTACTTAAAAGATCAATGTTTGTTGCCCTTTTAGGGTTTACCTCTGAGAGATTTTCTCCATCTTCGGGGGTCCCGCAGGGCTCCCATCTTGGCCCCTTACTATTTGTGATCTATATTAATAATATTCAGTTGTGTTTTGAATCTTGCTTGTTTCTCGGTTACGCTGATGACCTAAAAATATTTCTTAGAATTAGTTCAATATCAGATTGTGAAACCCTTCAAACTTGTATAAACAACCTCATAGAATTTTGTAATGAAAACCAATTATTCTTAAATTTTGACAAATGCTCTGTTTTATCATTTTCACGTGGATCTACTACTATAAACTATAGCTATAAATTAGGAAATACTTCTTTGAATAGGGTTACTCATATCAAAGATCTGGGTGTCCTTTTTGACTCTAAAATGATGTTTAATCTGCACATTGACAAATTAGTTAATGATTGTAATAGAATTCTTGGATTTATTAAAAGACAATGTGCCGATTTTCAGCAACAAGAAACAATCATAACTCTTTACTACGCATATGTTTTCAGTAAATTGCAATTTGCCTCAGTCATATGGAGCCCCAGATACAAAAACTCAATTGACAGATTGGAAAAAATTCAAAACAAATTTCTAAGATTTTTATGTTTTAAAACCCACTTCCGTATTGTAGATCATGATTATTCAATGGCTAGATCACATTTCAAAATTCTTGAATTAGAAAAAAGGCGAACTATATCAGATATCATGACAATATTTAAAATAATTAATAACTTATCTGACTCCCCGAGTATTCTCTCTAAAATTAAATTCAATGTACCTGCTCGAACACTTCGAAATCATGATCTTTTTTGCATTCCTTATTGTAGAACTAACTATTACCAAAACGCACCTTTAGTCAGGATGCTTAAGGCTGTTAATTTACATTGTACTACTTCTAATTTGGACTTATTTGCTACAAAATTGTTAACTTTTAAAAAAAACCTAAAACTTAAGTTTCTAGAATGAACTCTAGTGTGATATTTTATTTGTGATTTATTGAATAATTAAATCTTACCTAAGTTTTTAGATTGGAACAACGAAGACCTCTACATATACCAATGTGATATATAACTTGTGATTACTTATATAAAATTTTTATATATTATATGTATATATTTTTTTTTTTTTTAAGCAAAGTATAGATATTACTTTGGTAATATCGGGATACTATTTTTGGAATTATGTTCTGTTTGTATCCCAAGGACTGTAATAAATAAATAAATAAATAAATAAATAAATGACTTTCATTAACCTGGGAAAAATTGAACGCGACCCTTGCATTAACCGCGGTGTCATGGCCGACGACCAGCTTCTGTATGTTACGAGTTTTTTTTAAACAAAATAGCTATTTATACAATAAGTTACGAAATGAGCGTCTTTTAGGCACGCGACGTGAAAATTGTCCAACGAGGCAAAGCCGAGTTGGACAACACGTCGAGTGACTAAAAGACATCGTTTCGAAACGTATTGTATACAAGATTTTTTCTACTGGCATTTTATAATAAAAAAACACAATTTTATTTCATGTGAATAAGTCGATTACACCCAAAATCTTTGTTACCTGCTTTTACTTGACACCTGACACTTTTCATGCGATTTTCTTTTCAAAATTCGACATCAATAATTAAAATCCTAGAAAGTAGGTAATAACACAAACTTCTGTTTTGAGTAACCCAAACGTTCAATTCAGTAATTCCATTTTCAATATTCATAATAAATACAAAACAAAATTCAAATATGTGTTTAGTGTGTTTTTTATTTCTGAATAATGAATGACACTTTTAGGCACTAGTGCTTAAAAATTACTTTTACGCACTCATAAGTCACTTTTACGCATTCAAAAGTCACTTTTACGCACTGAGTGCCTAAAAGTAACTTTCACGCACTCAGTGCCTAAAAGAATGTCGTTTCAAAACTGAAATGACAATCGAAAAGTTGCTATTATGAAACGTCAGTAGAAAAAGTGTTTTTATTTAAGTGGTAAGTTTTTGGAAATTGTACTTATTAGTATCGCATTTATTTTATCCCTCAAAGATGTGTTGTTACCCTCAAGTAACTTTTTGCAATAAATAAATCCTCTTTGTATTTATTTTTGAATTTTGTTTTTTCAATAGGCTGTATGGACAAAACGACATACATGAACACTGGACATAATGACATGGTATGTCGTTTTGTCCATAAGAGCTGACTCAATGAGGTTAATTTAATTTAGTTGTTATTTTCTTCACAGATATTCCAAAATGCCACGTAATTATAAGCGCACGACTGATCGCCAATCCTGGAGTACAGACTCAATGCAGAGAGCTATAGAGGCAGTTCGAAATAATGAAATGGGCTGGTTAATGGCATCAAGAACATTTGGTGTCCCTCAAGCAACTCTACGGAGGCATGCTTTGGGTACTAACAAAACTTTGGAGACCAATTCGAAAGGTCTTGGATCTTGGAAATCTACCTTTCCACCTGATGTGGAAAGGCAATTAGTTCAGCACATAAAATTCCTTGAATCTCGTTTGTTTGGATTGACGCGAGCAGCGGTGCAAGAATTAGCTTTTCAGTTAGCCGAAAGAAACGGTTTAGCTCATAGATTCAGCCCACTGAAACAAAAAGCAGGACAAGAATGGATGGAAGGATTTCTAAGAAGAAATAAAGATATCTCTCTGCGCAAACCTGAAGCTACTTCAGCAGCCCGTGCTCAGGCTTTCAATAGGCCTCAAGTCGAAAAGTTTTTTCAACTATATGGAAAGATGCTGGAGACTGTAGGCTTTAGGCCACATCGTATATATAACGCTGATGAATCAGGTCTATCTACTGTTCAAAAACCCCAAAAGATTTTGGCTACTACTGGCAGAAAGCAAGTTAGCGTTATAACCAGTGCAGAGCGTGGAACGAACACCACTGTTGTTTGTTGTGTTAATGCCGTTGGTACGTTTGTCCCGCCGATGTTGATCTTTCCTAGGAAAAACATGAAAAATGAACTGGTCGACGAAGCTCCTCCTGGTACTTTAGGTGTAGCTCAACAATCAGGGTGGATGACCACTGAAATATTTCTGAAATGGATGAAGCATTTCCAAAATTTTGTGAAAGCAAGTATTGACGATAAGGTAATTTTGATTATCGATGGCCATGCAAGTCATAAAGGGATTGAAACTTTAGAATATGCGAAAGACAACGGTATAAATTGTTATTTGTTTGCCTCCACACTGCACCCATCGCATGCAGCCTCTGGATGTTACATTTTTCGCGCCCTTGAAAACTTACTTCAACCAAGAAATATCCCAGTGGCTGAAAGCACATCCTGGGCGTGTTGTTACACAATTTCAGATTGCCGGCCTGTTCAACAAAGCATACGGCAAGGCAGCTACAGTGCAAAATGGTTGTCAAGGATTCAAAAGCACTGGTATTTGGCCTCTAAATCCTGGAATATTCCCTGATTATATGTTCGAGCCTTCGGAGACTACAAACATACCGCTGGAAGATACCGACAATGAGCGACCTCGCCCTCAAATGGCTTCTGATCATGCTCCTATTCCTGGGCCATCTACACAGCTACAAGACGATTCAGTTTTGCTTCCTGTAACACACGTTCTTGAAATTGCCGAGACAACACCACCTCAATCGCCACCTCAGCCACAGAGTTCCCATACCATGGTACCTACCAATCAACAAGACGATCCTTCTGAGGTTCCAGCAGCAAAAACTGATCAAAAAAAGATTCTTTCAACTTCTCTTTCGAATCAAACTCATCCATCTGCTGCTTCATCGTCCTCTATACTTAGTATCTCTATCGAGAAGATTTGTCCGGTCCCAAAAGGACGCTTTATTAGTGGCCAAGGGAAACGTAAACCAAAGACTCGGCAGTCCTCTTTAGTTTTAACTTCCACACCCAATATGATGGAAATTAAATCAAAAAATGAGCCCAAACCTCCCCCAGTCAAGAGGATACGAAATGTTACTAAAAAGATATTTGAAGATGACAGTGACGAAGAAAATATTCCCAATAACCTTCAAGATGATGAAGAGGATTGTCCATGCATATATTGCAATGATCTTTTTTCACGATCTAGGCCCAGAGAAGACTGGTTGCGGTGCTTAAGTTGCTCGCATTGGGCTCACGCGGCTTGCGCTGATGTTCCTATAAGAACCAAGCATTTCATATGTGAACTGTGTCAATAATTGAATAGTAGTTACATATATGTCATTTTGTCCTTGTGTAATATGTCATTTTGTCCAAAGCATATGGACAAAATGGATTTTGCTTGATTTTGGTTAAACTGAGAATTTTATTTTTTATTATTTCTATCCTATAGAAAATGTTTATTTGTTTTGATAAGTAATGAACCAAAGGTGATTTGTGTGGAATATGACTGTGCCCTGTCTTATCAATAAAGATTTGTAAACCAAAAGTAAAACCATATGTCATTTTGTACGTATTTCCCCTATTACGTAGCTATTCTTCATCCATCCTCAGGTAATTTCGCCAATCGTCTGGTTCCAATCGTAATTCTAAAGGATTTGAATGCGTATATTTTGAGCGTTACAAAAGCCAATCTTTGACCGAATTTTTGGCTTTTGAACTTTTTTTTTTTTTTTATTGAAACATTGTACACCGCTGCCTGTAGAATAAATTCGTTGTCACTGTTCATCGTGTACTTTTATACTACTTGTGTGACAAGCTAGTGTGTAGATTTGTGGGTGAAAAGCGCTCGTCATACATGGACGATATACACACATGTATGACAAACATGTATGACGCACTTGTATGCTAGTCTGTGGCCAGCTTTATACATAGAAAATAGTTTATTTGACATTTTTATGATGAAACAGCAGCAAATGTACATGAAACGTCCTCGCTCATCCACAAACCAACTTGTCCATTAAAACTCCAAATTATATGCTCGAAACATAAATATCCATTATTATTTATAGCGATTTTAAAAGCCCCACAAACTGCATCAAGTGAAAAAAATCATGGGCGTATTAATTACGAAACAAATTTTATTTTGAAATCCCAAAATTGAACCGGTGGGCGTATGCGCGGATGAAAGCTATTTACATGCAATACGGCAAAAATAATGAATGGAATTTTGTTTACGATTTCCTCCTAGGGAAAATTATTTACATTTCGAAAACAGTAATTAGGCTTTACATGGATGCTGTAATCCTACAAAAAAATTTAATTCGGTTAAAGCTAAAAAGCTTTTAGCATGTTTCGAAAAGCCATCTGTTAAATAAATTTTCCTGGAAATTAGTATTTGGGTTGAGACGATGAAAGCTTTTTTTTTAATTAATTATAAAAAACATTAAAAGCTATCAATTTCCGCTGTCTATTTGAAAATCCTTGGAAAGCTATCAAGCTTCGTTGATGAGAAGCTCCTACGATTTACCAAGGCAAGATTTACGTTAGCCTGAAGCTTGTTTAGTTTCTCTTAAAAGCTTATCACGCAAAGATTTATATTGGTACTTAAAAACCGCCGCTTAGAAAGTCTTGACAACGTTTAAGCAGCCCTTATCTTCGAAATTGTTTTAAGAGTGTTCTTTCACATGTAAACATTATAACAAAATATTTGTTAAAGTTGCAAGGGTAGTAAATTAAAAGCAGAAGTTTTTGAGGGGAACAAATAAACTTGAGAAGAAAAGGTTGCCTCAATAAACAGAGTTATCGTCCACATAACGTTTCTTTGTAGCGCCAGTGTATATACATATATGTATATGCAGGCGTCGTAAAACTTTCTGATGAAACTGTGCCGCAGGCCATAACCGTATAAAAGTTTAGGAGTTTTAAAACTACCGGGCTGCTCCTGCAGAAGAGGCAATCATGTGCTACTAAATACTTTGTGCTCCGCCGGGACATCTAGCGAACAAAACGCGATACGTCAGGAAGTTTTTGCTTGTCGTAATTGAGGTACAGTTTAGGATGAAATCGCACAATTTATACGACTCTGAAGGAAAACTTGAATAATAAGCGTGCTCTCTCTCTACTTGACTTATTTTAGAGTCATCTTGAAGGCTGTTGGTGAGTAATTTAGAAATGGCCGGTGATTGAAATGAGATTGAAACACGGAATTGGTTTTGTTAATTTTGAGTACGAACAAAATTTACACTAAGTTCGACATTGAATACTTTGCCTTATTTTGATGTATTTTTCACAGATTGTAGCTTAATTTTTCACGAATACATCGGATATATTACCGCCATTGAATGATTCTTCTTCATATTGTCGGACCTGGGGGTTATGCAGGGGTTGTGAATCAAAACTAGAGCCAAGTACAAAAATAGGAAAGTGTATTTACAATAAAGCTTACCACAATTACATTTCAGATATGGGCATGGGCACTAATAATTATCACAGGACTAAAAGGCACTATTATTACTAACTACTATCGCGGATAATTCACTCTCTGTCGACTGATAACTCATCTTACAAAACTACCTTATTTTATGCTAGTCGAACAACAATGATACGTGATTTCTAATTACAATAACTGCCGATGACCTGGCGTCGACATTGACCTTCCTTGGATTTCAGTTCCATGTCCGTACAAATTAATAATTCAATAATTCGTTCAACTTGCAATGTTATTTACATATAACGTGACCGATGGTCTTCCTGTAATCCATACACTTTTTTGGAAGATGAGTGAGTTTAATTTACCGAAGGGAGATGCCCTATTATCCTAGATACGACAATATCATATACAGAGATGGAAAGAAACTCAGTGATCAGAGTTTTTTGAGCCAGCCTTTGGAGTGAACCACTGGAAATTGAGAACAGTTTTCAATACCAGATTGTAGCCTGATCTTTCACGAATATTTCTATTTTTCATTTATTCTGATATTGTCATTATTAGTGAAAATACAGAGTTTCGAAGAAAAGGTGGATACTGGCCTTAATTATTTTCACGTCGACGAGTTGGATATAAAAATACCGAATTGTATGCCTGGTTCCGATCTTGATCTTGATCTGAAGAGAATTGCTTTGATTAAAAATCTCTTGATACTCTTGTAGCGAAATCCATTGGCCGAATTGGTGCGGGACGAGTGCGATATTTTTGGTCAACCATTTGCTATTTGATTGCAGGTTTTTCTATCCCATTAGGAAACCAGTGCAACTTGGGAATGTGGAAAAAATTAAGGTCAATATCCACCTTTTCTTCGAAACTCTGTATTATATTATAATGCTTAGCCAGTGAATCGAGGACAAGCCCACGTGATCAGATCTATAATTTCGAATGAACAATCACGTTTGATTTTCCAGATAATCCCGCTCTCTTCTAGTTTCTGAATTTATGAAAAAAGTGAATTGTTAGAAAACAATAATTGAATTTACTTCATCCCCAAAATCTTGTCAATTCTAAACAAAAACATTCCCCTAAATAATACGATTTTCTCTTATTCGATTCAGTTACTGGTATTTTTTTTTTACAATCGTCGATATTTCTCCTTCAGGATCCTTGTTAAATCCAAATTGGCCATTCCAATTTAAAACAACATAATGCCCTGACATATCAATATCCCATGGCAACCCAGGAAAAGATGATTCCGTAAGCTCTTGGAGTTGTTTTTCCCTTGTTTGTTTCGAGGTAAATGGGTGATTCTTCTAAAATGGACTACGAATGGAATGCTTGGATTTGCCTAAAAAAAAAACAAAATTGTTATTTATTTTGGAGCAGGTTCCATCAATCTAATCACTTACATAATCCGATCAAATATTGTTCATAATTTGTTCACAATGTCCTATGGTACCATACACATTTTTTCATAAATACAAGCAAACTTGATTTTGTATCTTCTGGTAGAATGTCTCTAGCCCTTCAGGCATATAATAGTGCAGAGGCAAAAACACGTTGTACGTATTTTCCCTTTGCGTGCCAAAGAAAATCCTTACGGCTTATCGAAACTTCACACGCTGCGAAAGTTCGATTGGTTTTTGCTTCGGCTTTGACGGCGCCGGATTTATTTTGGATGTTCGCGAACAATGAAAACTGCTGTAATATTTAAAGGCATCCGCTGATATGAAGGGGGATTTTGAAGTTTTAATTAATACCTCGATCGTTTGATGAAGAGCGAAGCAGACGAACGAATAATTTGAAAGCCTTGTTGTTTGTTGTACTAATAAGTAAACCCGATATAAAAGGAGAAATTCGAATGTTATGGGATTTGCTACAAAACAAACTGGTTAAATTTGACTTTTTAATTTTCTTTGGCGACAAAACAGGTCAATAAATTTTGCCCATCTCCGACTTTTAAGCAAGATATATTAGATTTCTCTTGTTTACAAGTTTTGCTGTGACAAATGTTCGCCAAAGTTAGCGCTAGCTATGTCAGGTGGGATTTTATTCAAGCAAATGCAACGTTTTTAAAAATGTAAATCCTCGCGTCGATTTTATTTAAATTTTTCAAGCCGTAATGGGGTTGGAAATGGGAAAGTGTGTTGGCTAAGCGGAAATTTGCAGCCTTTTGAATATTTACCGAAACATATATATATGAGCTAACTAAGACCGTCCTTCTGTTAATAATTAACGAAAAAGTAGCGGAAAGTTTGTTAATTTTATGTTACAGCTGAAAGTAGAAAATTTCGTGAATGCTGATAATTACGAAGAACATTAGTAAAAGCTACGGAAACTTTCTAGTTTTACTACTTAATGTCGGCTAAACCTAATTAAAACAATATTTACTGATAAGGATTTGGAAGAGTTACTGTTGAGTTTCTAACTAACTTACATTTATCAAGTTTAATGAGTACAGACCATGCAGTAAAAGGAGATGAAACCGAGAAAAACTAATTTAATTCATCAGAAAAACTCCGAGGGATAGTGGAATAGCTTCTCAATCTAAACATCTAATAAATCTTGAATTAAGTATATTATTCTGATATTAACAGAATGTAATTATTGCAAGCGGAACTTTAGACAGAAGAGCGAAAATGATTAGGTAAATATTGGCCTTTTTGAACTATCAAGCAGAAATATCAGAGATAAAATAACAACTTTGAACAACAAGATTAATAATACTGTTCAAACATCTTCTGGAAACGACTTGAAAAGTCAAACGAATGAAGGTGATTATTTTGCCCCAAATCTTCTAGACTGTTGAAAAAGTTATTCTGTTCGTTTAAGTTAAACACTATTAATAACAATAAAGTTGAACATGTGCTTGTAAAAGTTCCGCTCGTTCTGATTTTTTTATATGTTGTTAGGACGTAGACCAATATTGAAAAACCAGATTTGCAATTTGCAAAGTGCTGTGCGAGCGGCGGTGTACCTAAAAAACCATGAAATTTTCGGACTTTTTTCAGTTTTTGCTCAATATCTCAGTAAAGGTAGAGTCTGACCGGTATATAGTCACTCTACATCCTAAAGTAGACTAAATTTGCTATAACTTGAGACCAGAACGAGCTCTATACAGCCATTGGTTCCAAAAATACAGATCTACGAAAATAGATTTTTTTTTCCAAAAAGTGAATTTTTTTCGAAATGGTCATCCCACGTCAAATATTATATAAAATTCAGTTGTAGTAAATTTAATTAGCTTTCATCTAAGACCTAACTGATGCCTGTAGGCCCAGCAGTTCTCTCAAAAACAGCAGATAACCAAAAACAGTCATAAGTAGATTTTGGGGAAAATGCAAATAAACTGTTCTCATCACTTTTTATGATTTTATTTATCAAACAGTGAAATTTATTTATCTTTGTTATTTTTAAGAAAATTGTTAGATGAACATAGAAAAAAATATATACCTATCGGGAATAACGTCATCGTCAAACATTGTTTTACACACCTCCTACCAAGGGCATACTCAGGATCTGAATTAGGGGGGGGGCAGACCAATAAAAAAAGCATTTTTTTTTTTTTTTAATTTCTATTACTTATTAATAACCACATTATTTTCCCATAAGTAGCAAAAATTTTAATTTTCCAATACTATACAGGGTGATTCAAATTTGATGCTCTCCAAAGTCCACTGGGGTCTCGGAAACGGGAAACGGTAAGATACGAGGTCGGTAGAAATGAAAACAACATTTAGGTCGGCCTCTTCTCTCAGACCGTTTCTGAGATCTCAATGGAGAACATCAAATTTGAATCACCCTGTATATAATATTTTTTCTATTGCAGGTTCTCCATTCGTAGGTCGATCGAGTGTACGCCACTAGTATTTTCCTGTTTCTGACTATCCCCTCAAGTTTTCCATGTTTGTATACCTATGTGTTTGATAGAATATCTTATTTCGATTACAATAATGATTTTATATCCTACTGAACTATTACAACCATATAATACCTTGGTTACGATAATCATAAACAGGGTCTTAACTCCCAAGGGAGTTAAGGAAGGGAGTTAAGGATATCATAACTCCCAAGGGAGTTAAGGATTTCTATAACTCCCGCTTTTACCTTGAATAGGTAACACTTTGACAAAAAATAGAAATTTTGATTTATGGCTTATTTCTTTATAAAAATAGACAGAATACAGTAAATTCAGTAGGATATAAAATTATCTATGTACCACGGGAATTATCAGGAGTTAATACCCACGGGCAATTGGTGTCCCTCGGGCCGGAGGCCCTCGGGACACAAACGTTGCCCTGGGGTATTAACACCTGCATAATTCCCTTGATACATAAATAACTATTATATCCTACTGAACTATTACAACCATATAATACCTTGGTTACGATAATCATAAACAGGGTCTTAACTCCCAAGGGAGTTAAGGATATCAAAACTCCCAAGGGAGTTAAGGATTTCTATAACTCCCGCTTTTACCTTGAATAGGTAAAACTTTCAGAAAAAATAGAAATTTTGACAAAAAAGCTTTATTGAAAACTGCAATTCATCCTTTATTCTAAAAATCTATTATCATTATTATTATTACAAATAATAAATTTACAATTATCAAAATTGCCCTGGAAACTATTTCCATTGCTGCAATTTAATTTTTTTTCTGTATGGCTGTTGCTGTTACACATTTGAATTGATGTGCCTGCCTCTTCTGATCGTAAGGTAGAGAGCATCCGTGCCGTTTGATTTTTTACTCGATACTATCAGCTAAATATCCTTCCGCCACTGTGGAACTTTTCCAGCCTCCGTGCCTTTTTAGGTTTGTCATAGTTGCACCTGCATCTGCTAGCGCAGTGGCAGAGGTGCGACGAAGACAGTGTCCCGTAAAAGAAGACGGGTCTGGCAATTTTAAATATGATGCAATTTTACTGGGAATTCTCCCGAATGTATTTTTCCCGATTGGCTGGGAGGTGCATCTATTTTGGCGGTAGTTCAAAAAAAATCTTCCGATACCTTTAGGTCGTAATGACATGTAAAATTTCAATAAAGGCAGAGCAACGAACTCATCCTCATCAACAATCGTGAATTTTCTTGGTATACCCGTTTTACTGTCTGGTATACTCACGACCATAACCTTGTCCCGGTCCTCTATATCACTTATCTTCATATTAAGAAGTTCCTAAGTTCTGCACCCTCCAAAATATCCCATTATTAAAACTATCTGCAAAACAGGTAAGGAATACATACACAAAGAAATATAGAAATTAGGTTATTTACCTTATTTAATAAATGCATGTCGTTGGGGGCTTCTTTGAAGAACTTGGCGATATGCTGAGGGGACAATACCGCAGACTTTTTCGGTCTATAACCTTTGCTCTTTCGTTTCAAAAAGGCCTCCAATTCGTTGAATTTTTTAAAATCTTGTTTTTCGTGTATAGATAGCATGGATTTTAACATTGTCCATTTAGTCCACAAGGAATTTGGACTAAAACTTTCTGACTGCAATAAATAAGGCACAATTACTTACTAAACAAAACATAATGAACAATAGTTAACGTACCATTTCTTGAAAATATGCCAAGTGAACAGTTTCGTCACTATTCTTTGCTGGGATACCTTTTTGTTCCAGCCAGTGAATATATTTTCTATTCTTTATTATATATAGTCTCACTCTTGGCTGGGATCAACGTTTTTCTTGCTTCCTCGGCTTTTTTCATTATCTCGTCCATTATAATAAGTTTTTTGTTCACCAAAAACGCGTTTCAACGACAAAATGTGACCTTTATCAATTATAAATAACAAGCCATAGTTACAGTGCCTCTGCCATAGTAACAAACAATAGAACTTGTACCATAGACAAAGCTGGTACCTACTACTTGTCTATGACTTGTTTGTACCAACAAGGCACATAGAAACGCACCTGAATGCTCATATAGGTAGTCAATGGTTAATTTCTTTATAAAAATGGACAAAATAGAATAAATTCAGTAGGATATAAAATTATCTATGTACCACGGGAATTATCAGGTGTTAATACCCACGGGCAATTGGTGTCCCTCGGGCCAAAGGCCCTCGGGACACAAACTTTGCCCTGGGGTATTAACACCCTCATAATTCCCTTGATACATAAATAACTATAACACACTTCATATTTTAGTCCACTCGTTTTGGACAAAATTATATGAAACTTTTAGTGCGGCCAGATCAATTGATTCTTAAGTCCTTGTTGGCTAACAATAATCTCAGAATGTGCTAAACAAAAACAATGTCATGTTCACATTGACACAATCTAAGGTGTTTGTTAACTAACAAGGACTAAACAAGCGATTGATCTAGCGGCACTTAAAGTGAACCTTTTATTCTGACATATTTTTATACATATTATGTCAGAATATAAGGTTTTTCGGACTTCGGACGTCGGAAAACGGTTGCATGAGATTCCCGCTTTAGGCGTCGATCTGATTTGGGGCGAGAATTATTGAGAGTGTATATAAAAACTTCATGCAGAGGCAGGTTCTATCATATGAGGAATTATATATGGTAATTTGTCAAGAAGAGTTTATTCTAAGCTCCAGACCTTTATATCCGTTAATGACCCCCACGACATATCGGTACTTACCTTGAGTCACTTCTTAACTCTAGAGCCTCTTACTTGCCTTCCAGATCCAGATTTCACGCATCTTGTGTAGGCTCATATGTTAGAAAATTGATAGTGTTTTGTTTTATAGGTAACTTGAAAAAAAACTTGGCTACTCACCTTACATTTTGTTTTTTTGTTTACCGCGATATCTTCAAAAACAAAAAAGTAACAGGATTTAAATGTTATCAAGATAAATTGAACAGTTTTTGAATAAAAATACAGTTTTGTATGTTTTCGTATGGTTCTCCATTCGTAGGTCGATCGAGTGTACGCCACTGGTATTTTCCTGTTTCTGACTCCCCACATTCAGCAATTAGTGTTCGAATTCCTCGTTCTTTAATGATCGCAACAAAACAGTGGCGTATTTACGGGAGGGGCTCAGATGGCCCGGCCCCCCTCCCCAGAAATGTATTTTTAATTTTTAGTAACTGAATAAGCACATTAACAAACCACACACCACTCGGTCACCGTTCGAAAACCTAGAGGATTTGCACACCAAAGTTTGTCGGACCCTCATTGAAATAATTTTCACACCAATAACCAGGTTCTCGAACGCAACCCTAATGTGCCAGGGTGATTTCGAACGCACACCAAGATAAAACAGAGACAGAAATGTCTGATGGAAGAAAGGAAATAGAAGTTAGACAAAGACAGAGGGGAATCAATCGGATCAATATATTCGATCCGTCACATTGATGTCGTCACTTCTGTAGGAAATTTTCGTTTCGATTTTTCATTTCACTACCCCCGCTAAAGAAAGATAATTATTTTTCCTACGAGCGTGCGCAAAGTAGTACTTTTCCGCACGCATTTCGGTTCTCAAAGTTGCACTTTTCCGCACTCAGTGCGGATACAGGCCTTATCCGCACTGAGTGCCGAAAAGTAAAAATAATTGTCAAGCAACAATAAGTACACCTGTCGACTTTGACACATGATGACAAATTTTTCCTCTGTTCCTGTTCCAGCTAACATCTATACCTACAAACACCAAATTTAATTAACTTCAACACATTGTCAGATTTGTTTTCTATATATATGCATCTACAAACTTTCTCATCAAATTTATAGCATTTTCCATTTGTCGAAACAGGGCAAAAAAATGTATCCTTATCCTTACATGTTACATGCTTTTAGAAAAAGATGCGGATGCACTCAGTGCGGCACTGATGACAAATGGAAATCGCCATTAAACGCTTTAAGATGAAGAGCTCTGACGATGATTTTCTGTTATATTTTTTTTTTGTTATGTAATTTTTTGATAAATGCATAGGTTCCCTTCAAGTTAATTAAAAATAATTAAACAAATTATCGTTTTTTTTTTAAATTTTTGTTGTTACCTACCTGATATGAAGCTCGTAGGAAAAATTTTGTTCCTAACACGTGCGCAAAGTGTCTTTTCCGCACGCAAACACGTATCCGAACTCCGCTTCGCGTCGTTCGTATAACTGTGTTTGCGTGCGGAAAAGTAACACTTTGCGCACTTGTTAGGAAAATAACTATTTCCTACGAGCGTGCGCAAAGTAGTACTTTTCCGCACGCATTTCCGGGCTCAAAGTTACACTTTTCCGCACTCAGTGCGGATACAGGCCTTATCTGCACTGAGTGCCGAAAAGTAATTATAATTGTCAAGCAACAATAAGTGCACCTGTCGACTTTGACACATGATGACAAATTTTTCCTCTATTTCTATATCAGCCAACATCTATACAAACACCAATTATAAATTAACTTTGACACATCAGATTTGTTCTCTATTTATATGCAAAAATCTACAAACTTTCTCATCAAATTTAAATGCTTTAAGATGAACAGCTCTGACGAGGATTTTCTGTTATTTTTTTTTGTTATGTAATTTTTTGATAATTGCATAGGTTCCCTTCAAGTTAATTAAAAATAATTAAACAAATTATCGTTTTTTTTTTTTTTAATTTTTGTTATTACCTACCTGATATGAAGCTCGTAGGAAAAATGTTGTTCCTAACACGTGCGCAAAGTGTCTTTTCCGCACGCAAACACGTATCCGAACTCCGCTTCGCGTCGTTCGTATAACTGTGCTTGCGTGCGGAAAAGTAACACTTTGCGCACTTGTTAGGAAAATAACTATTTTTCTACTCGCATGCGCAAAGTAATAACTTTGCACACTCATTTGCGTGCGCAAAGTTGAACTTTGCGCACAGAACCTCTATGCACACTCATTTTTGCTAAGCATAATTAACGTATTTATTCTAGATTCTCAATGTTCTGATGGTTTCTATGGATAAACTAATATTAAAAAAAAAAGGAGCTGAATTTAGCGCTATTAACTGAGTTACAGATTTTTTTTCAATTATTAGGGTCTGCTGGCTTTAGGTTTACATGTTGGTGCGTCAGAATGGAGAAAAAACTTCGGGATCTATATAATAATTAGGTGCTTTTTAGGTGCTAACTAAAAATTAGGTGCTCCTCTAGTTTTTGAGAAAATCAAAAAAAAAAACTAAGGGATTGCTAGGTTTATGAAAGCTAGTAGTCCTCTATAGTGAAAAATATTTTTCCAAAATTTTCTTTTGTATCAGAATTAGGTGCTTTCCCGGTGCTCCTAAATGGTAGAAGAAAAAATAGAATTGATTGTTTATTAATTGAGTTACAGATTTTTTTAAAAATTATTAGTGGACTGCTAGCATTCATAAACCTAGCAGTCCCTTAGTTTTTCTCGAGGTTTTTTCTTGATTTTCTCAAAAACTAAAGGAGCACCTAATTTTCAATTAGAGGCCCTAATTAGCACCTAAAAATCACCTAATTATTATATAGATCCCGAAGTTTTTTTGCCATTCTGACACACCAACAAGTAGACGTAAAGCCAGCAGTCCCCTAATAATTTAAAAAAAAAATCTGTAACTCAGTTAATAATTAATCAAGTCTATTTTTTCTTCGCAATCCCTTAGTTTTTTTTTGATTTTTTCAAAAACTTAGAGGAGCACCTAATTTTTAATTAGAGGCCCTAATTAGCACCTAAATAGCACCTAATTATTATAAAGATCCCGAAGTTTTTTTGGAAAAATATTTTTCACTATAGGGGACTACTAGCTTTCATAAACCTAGCAATGCCTTAGTTTTTTTTGATTTTTTCAGAAACTAGAGGAGCACCTAATTTTTAATTAGAGGCCCTAATCAGCACCTAAAAAGCACCTAATTATTATAAAGATCCCGAAGTTTTTTTGGAAAAATATTTTTCACTATAGGGGATTACTAGCTTTCATAAACTTAGCAATTCCTTAGTTTTTTTTGATTTTCTCAAAAACTAGAGGAGCACCTAATTTTTAATTAGAGGCCCTAATTAGCACCTGAAAAGCACCCAATTATTATATAGTTCCCGAAGTTATTTTCCACCTTGGGACTGCTAGGTTTATGGACCTGGTCTGTTTCTGCAGAAATCACAAACCAGTCAGAGTGAATTTCATTGGTTGAAACTAGTTTTCTGACTGTTTTCAACCAATGAAATTCGTTCTGACTGGTTTGTGATTTCTGCAGAAACAGACCTATTGCTTCAAGTTTCTAGTATGATTTACCTTGGAACTTCCACTAAAAATCATCAAAAACTAAATTTCTCATTTTTGGGATAGGAAAAGTATGTTACGATAATAGACAAAATTGAAAGAAAGTCTGTTTTTTTTTTTAAGATAAAAGTCAAAATGACATTCTGTTGGCAATACAATGTGAAATTGGCAACGCTTTCAAATTTTTTATGTAGAAAAGGCTAGTGTTGCCAACATAGGTACCTACTAAATTTTTGACTTGGGGAATTATCTTAAAAAAAAAAAAAAAACATACTTTGCTAGTTCTTTTTGGTTAAAGCCAAATTTTTTTCAAATATTTGTATATTTTTTGAAAAATGCTGTGAAGAATTTGGGTTCGAATTTGTCTGCAACTGATTGCCCTTTTTCTAAAAGTCTTGTATGTAAAACAAAAGCAGTGCTCTATACTAAATTCACAACTTTTAAGACACTCCGTAGAAAAAGTTTTGTTCCTACCACTTGCGCAAAGTGTCTTTTCCGCACTTAAGGGTTATCCGAACTCCGTTTTGCGTTGTTCGTCTAACTGCTTTTTCGTGCGGAAAAGTATCACTTTGCGCACGTGTCAGGAAAATTGATAACCTTTTTTTTTATTGTTACATTGGGCCCCCTCAGATGAAAATCGTAAATACGCCACTGCAACAAAACCTGTGTCGAAATCGTCACGATACACGAAACACACGCCAGGACGTATAGACATTTCGCGAAACACTGAGGTCAAAGAAGGGAACAACCAAAATACTGGAATTTCCATATTAAATATTAATAAAATAAATTCATGTATCGTCAAATCGCCTTATCAAAAAAACATTATCAAGTCGAGTCTCAGATGAATTTTATCAATAATAACAAAAATGAATAATTTTCAACTGTTTGATAAATAAAACCATAAAAAGACAGGAGAATAGTTTCTTGGATTTCCTCCAAAACCCACCTATGAGTGTTTCTGGTTATCTGCTGTTTTTGAGAGAACCGCTGAGCCTACAGGTACCAGGTCTTAGATGAAAGCTAATTAAATTTGCTACAACTTCATTTCATATAATATTTGACGTGGGATGCGTATTTTAAAAGAAATTTTACAAAATAAGTGACCATTTCGAAAAAATTTCTCGTCCTGGTCTCAAATTATAGCAAATTTAGTCTACTTTAAGATGTAGAGTGACTATTCCGGTCACACCTTTCCTTCACTGAGATATTGAGCAAAAACCGAATAAAGTCCGAAAATTTCATGGTTTTTTGGGTACACCGCGGCTCGCACAGCACTTTACAAATTGCAAATCTGATTTTTTATTATTGGTTTAGGTCCTAAGAACATATAAAAACTTCAGAACGACCGGACCTTTTGCAAGCACGGATGTAGGTACATATATACTGAAACCTACATATAGGGGAAGTGTACCTAAAATGGGATACTTAAGGTTTGAACTTGTTTTAAAAAAAAAGTTCAAGTGGAAAATAACTGACAACCCTCATGAAGGATATACCAAATAATACTTTATTAAAAAAATAAAAATCACATTCTCAAGTATAAAATAAAAAACGAAAAAACAAAAAATCTTGCTCTAGTCAAATTTCCCATTTTAGAAACATATATATCTAAAACGGGATCTGTGGTGTTTCTAAAATGGGATTATATTTCCAAACACAGATCACAAATGAAATAATGCGTTTTGTTGGTTGATGGACCGCAAGCTTCGTGCACCCATCTCTGGCAGGAACTGCACCGAATCCACTGGTCACCAGGCTTGCTGCCTAGAAAATCACCTTCGCAATAAAAGCATACAGGATTTTCTTCATCGTCACTGTTTTCTTTGGTATTTTTTTTGGTATTTTTTTCTTTGGTTTTGTCTTCCCTTCTCACATCTTTTTGGTTTCTAGTCTTGTTTGTTGCTTCATCAGTCTTCTTTTCAGTTGAACCTTTTTTCTGTGGTTTGGAGGTTTTCTTTACTGATTCTCCCTTCAATAGTCCTTTTCCTTTCAATGATGGCAGTTTACTGGTTGGCAGTTTGAGTCGTTTCGCTTCTAGACTGGCATTCAATTCATCCTTATAAGGTGAGCTGGTTAAGATGGCAGCTTTACCTCTGTTTGCAGTTTTCACAGGTCTTCTTCCTGCTGCTTTTGGGTATGGTAGAATGTCATTGGGTAGAATCATTTTTGGTGAAACACATTCATGAAGAATATTTGCCAGAGGCTTATCATCATCACTGGAGAAGCTGTCATCTGACTCATTAAGATAAGTGGTTTTTGATTGTGGCAGTGTTTGAGTCGAATATGAAGTCGATGGAGGTGGTGTTTGATGCCTGATTGGACGGGTTGATCCTGATTGTGGCAGTGTGTGCGTCGAACATGAAGTTGATGGAGGTGGTGTTTGTTGCCTGATTGGAAATGGTTGTTCTCTTTCTGGTGAACCCTCTTCCGTTGAACTTGATTCATTTTCTGGCTGATCAGTGGGATCAGCAGCTATAAACATATCGTCAGTGAAAACATGGCGATTGACGGGAAATAAGCCAGTTTTCTCAAAACCATGAATTGCATTATTGGGTGTTGCAGCCCTTAAGAAGGCCTTTCCAAATAATCTGCCTATTTGGTAAATTGTGACAACTCTACCTGGATTGCTCCTTAGAAATGTTTCAACCTCTTGACTGTAGAATGCCGATAGAGGTGCCATAAAAGAAACGTCAAGGGGTTGCATGCGATGACTGCAATGTGGTGGTAAGCACAATATCGTAACACCGTGATCCCTGGCTTTCTCTATCACTGATATGTTTTGAGTATGAGTTTTGTGACCGTCCATTATAAGCAACGAAGGGTTTTCTTTTGACGCATTGGCAAACTGTAAAAAATGGTTAAACCACTTTTCGAAGAGATCCAGTTGCATCCAACCAGAAGGATGACAGGCAACTATGGATTCGGGGGGTAGCCCAATCGAAAACTCTTCCTTGGATCGAACTCTCGGGAAAATGACCATGGGTGGAATATATGTCCCTGAGGCACTCATGCATATTACCGCAGTGCATAGTGTTCCCCGTTCTGCTGAGGTTAACGTTCCTACTTGCTTCCTTCCTTTCATTGCAATCACCTTAGATGGACGCCCCTGCACAGTTGTTAAGCCCGTCTCATCGACGTTGAATATTCTAGATGGTGCATACGTGTATCTATCTTGCAGGGGCTCCAGCAAGTCAAAAAAATTGCCCACGGCAGTTCTATTGAAGCCCCTGGCGCGAGCTGCCGATGTTGCTTCAGGTTTCCTCAGCGAAAGGTGATTTCTTTTCATAAATGATCGGAGCCAAACCCAGCCAGCCATTTTTTTATTTTCATTGAAATAGTGTTTCAAATTGTTCCTTTCTGCCAGCTGAAATGCTAACCTACGCACATCTGTGGATGTTAAACCAAAAAGCATGCTTTCCATAGTTTTTACGTAATCAACTAATTCATCTTCCATTTGGCGCGAAAAAGTTCGTTGTCTACTTCCCAAGCCTTTTTCATGCCCTGTAATTTGTTTATTCAAATTTTTCACTCTCCGCTCAAGGGTGCTTTTTGGTACCGAAAAAACAGTTGCCGCTTTCAAGTAACCATATTTGCCACTTGAAACCGCCCTAATTGCTTTCGCCATCCCTTCTTTGGACCAAGACTGTCTAGTTGTTTTCCGAGGTGCCATATTTGCTAATAGTAGTAACTTGATTCTGCAATAAAAAAAATACCAACAATGTCCACCGCAATCGTATTTATTCATATTTAAATTGAACACGAGCATTGTGGTTCTAAAATGGGATGCATCCCATTTTAGAAACACATGCCGCGTCCCATTTTATCAACACATCTACGTAAAATAAACAATTCCTGCATGTTTTCGATATCAAAATATAACCTCAAAATTCCACATGTTAAGTGATCATTTATGTCCTAGCAACTGTTAAAAAAATTATCGTCGTCATTTCATTGGCCATAAAAACAAAAAGCCTATGTTTGTAGATCTATATTTTTACAAAAAATATGTTTAAAAATTAAAAACTCACCTAGCTGCATTGCACCTGTCACGATTTTGGTCAAACTGCTAAAGGTTATTCATATACCGACAGGAAGTATTAGGTCAATTGCACAACAGATGGCGCTGTATCTACTACAAAATAATTAGGGTATCCCGTTTTAGGACAGTATCCCATTTTAGGTACACTTCCCCTACCTATAGTCGATCTTCAAAGACAAACATTTTTTGGTTTGATCTATGGACTATCTACTCCGATGAGAGAGCCAAGTTTTTGAGTCCGTTCCAAAGCGATTAAGCAAATATTCTCTGGACTACCATCAATTTTGTGTATGGGATTGATAATGAAATTAAGAAATTGTTTGTCACGTAATTATCCTCGATATACAAACTGGTGTATGAATTTTCTTTTTGAGAGATTTTGTTACAGAATTCGATTCCTAACTATGTTGATAAGCCAATTAGGAATTTAGACAATTCTCAGCTCAAAAGTAAAAATGCATCTTCTTCCAAATGAATTTGTCAACACAAAGTAATTTACAGTGATCAACCATGCAACCAGATCGTATTACCCATGAAAATTTGAAAACAATCTATTTATCTTTCTGAAAGTCATTGCATGACAAAATCTAAACCTCAATAGATGTTGTCGTGGTCTACTAATCACTTTTTGGCAGAGCTTTCCTACATTTGGATAAGACGATGTAAATTCCAGAGTTAAATCTTAAATACAAATATGAATAATGAAACCTACGGTTTTTTCAGAAGCAGTTAATATTTTTATGTCAATCTGTCACAATGATAAATTAAGTTCTGCATTTTTTAGTAGTTTTTTATTTTCCAATTTCATAAATATCAGCCTGGGATTTATTGGAAAAATGTCTTCCAATTTCCTAAGGTACATACAATAAACAAATTAAACATTCACGATAGGTTTCATAATTTAAGTCCATTAACATAATATTGTAAACTTGCCCGCACTTCCCGGTTGTTACTTACTTAAGTGATAAACTTCACCCGAACCGTTGTAATAGGTGATTAGGACCGCGAAATTCCGACACTAAACCTAAGCGATCTAAGTGAATATTTTATAAGCCCCTCTCAACCCATATGGGGCTAAAACAACGTCAATCCCCACCCACACTCTAGTTTACTTTTGATCGTAAAAGTTTACAAGCGCCAATGTAAATATTTCAGCGCGACGAGTCGCCCCTGAGGGGGACGATATAGAAAGTGCTCTGGAAAGTATATATAAGGCAATTCGCCTAGCCGAAGGCCCGAACAGCATGCCAAATATTATTTTACCGAATTAGGGCGGCCCACTTAAAACATTCGGGGGGATGCGGAGCCTCGTTATAACGAAGTTTAGGTTCGCAAACACACCACCCCACCCCCGGTGTTAAAAACACCGAACGACCCATTTTTTTTTTTTTTTTTCAATTTTGGCCCTTTTAGACGCAAACAACTTAATGTGGCGTTGTTTCGGTGCAAAATAATGAGAATAATTTTTTGAGATAAACCCTATAAAAGCTGCTCCATGCTCTATATATATTTTCAACTATTTCATTATCTCCTGCCAAAGGGCGTTTTTTTTTTTAAGATGTTGGCACTCTGGTGAATTAACACTTCTTTGGTGCAATAGATGTCCAGTTCTCTGACATTAGTATCGCTCATTACTTGCATCTGTTTAGAGTTTATTAAAACGTTAAACTTGCAACATGTCTACAAATATATCGCTGGTTACTTCATTCGTTATAGAATAAAGTTACCGCTTTCTCTGTTCCAGCTTTCCTTAGTGGACAATCGATTTCTCTCACTCTAAGTGCACTTTGTCCAGTCAAAGTGCTAGAGTCCATTAAATCTTGAAGTATCACCAGTAAAACTGAATTTAGTGTCTCATACAAATAACTTCAAGCAACGATGTGGCGTTTTATTTTTGTCTTTGGAATTTATCTTTTATTTTATGCAAGCAGCCCAAATGTAGGTGTTTCTTCACTTTGACCATTCTCTCTCATAATATCAGCCTTAAATACTTATTGTTGATATGATCAGCTGTTGTTACCTCAACCCTTTGAAATGAACAAAACAACTCGAGTGCGTCAGGTGCGTGTTGCCGTCAAAACGTGAACCCCACTGCTAGACAAGGACAGTGCTCATTGATTTATGTGTAATTTTTACGCGTTTATCTAAAAATTAGTCTGTTTTTAATCGATTTGATTGTGAAATATTAGCCTTTTATTTAGAAAAAGAAATAGTAATATTATTACCATGTGTAGGCTCAAAGTCATACAAAGCGTTGTAGTTGAAATTACTTGATTAAAAGAACTTTTTTAGAACTCTAACCTTGGCTTTTTACCTGATTTCCCCTTCGAAATCTCATTGATGTTCAATCAATGCCAAGCTTGCTATTTTCAATTACCATCATTACCAGCTTCCTCAACTGCTCAAGTTCCATTGACTGCTCAATCAAAATATCCTTCTAATTATCAACCAAGATTAGATGTAAATGTACCTACATTCAACGGAGATATTGCTGCCTTTCAATCTTTCATTGATATTTTTGATGCGCTTGTTTACAATGATGCAAGTCTTCCTAAAATGTTGAAATCTCTACTCTCTTGTCTTTTTCTTCTACCTACTCTTTGGTTGTTTCGTGGTGGAGAGCTTTGGGAAGTTCTCTAACTGGTGTCTGGTGTAAGGCCAGGGATTCCACTATACCTGACAGGTGGTACGCAACGCTGGCTGAAAAATTCACATAACGACTGCGACGAAAAAAAAAAAAAAAACTGCTTTAGAATTTTTCTGCCTGCACTGGATACAACGAGAGGGCTGCCTAGTTTTCTCCAATCTCCGTTGCAGGACACCCAAAGCTTCCATTATTTCTTTTCTTTCCTTTACGATTTTGCTTATTTTTGCCTTTACCTCTAGCTTCATTGACTTTGGTTATCTTACCTTTATGTTTTCAAGGCAAAGTAAGCGGATACTCGTTCTGGGGCCCGATTCTCGTCTCAGGGAGAAGAGCTTCCCGATAGAACGAATGTTTTATCCTTGTCAACGTAATCGAAAAGTAAACGAGAATGATGAAGACGAAAAATTTGTTCTCTCGGGGAGCTCTACTCCCTGGCCCGAGAATCGGCCCTCTGGAAGGATACATAACTACCTTTATTTACCTTTTATCTGTTGTTCGTTGATGGACATTTTGATTTCATTCAAGTTTAAATTATAAATACATATATTTGATATCATTTATATTATCTAAGTTCTCGAGTTTGCTTAAATTATCGTCGGAAAATTCTTTGTAACTTTTCCCCCTATCGTAGGAGAGGGGGGTTGTAACGTGCTAGAATTTCCTTTAACGATTTCACACTTATTTTCAGTTTTCCATCCAAAAGTCCTATAGTTATCTAATTTTCCCTTGATTTTATTAGGCTCTGTTCACATTTTTCCTTTATAAAAATTCAACAAATTACAGCAGTTGCAGATCCTGTGGATTTTCTAATCTTTATTATTTGAATTGTATTTTCACTTGTGACTAGTTCTTGTGACGACTAATGATTTTCCTCGATTTTAATCAATATTTTAATTCCATTTTGGTACAAATAATACTCGTTATTTGAACTTCAAGATAAGAGAACCCATTGTCGTGGAGTCAATGTTACTTTCTTTAAAATTTGACAGTTGACAACTTGGTTGTTCCGGTGAATCTGATACAATGTACCTTTCCAATCCGGAGCTCTTCAATGGATGTTCGGGTTTCACTTTTGTGAACTGGAGCTCTTCGTGTTGTTTCCTGTATCCAGGAAAGAGGATAGATTGTTGGGGTGACGTCATTCCAGCTGATCCAGACTCCAAACAGTGATCTTTATGTCGAGCAGGTACCCAGAAAAGAAAAACGCAGTATCAGGTTCACTAAGATTTGGAATATTAAATCCCTGAATTCTGTCAAAAAGAGAGTGTCTTGCAAAGAAAATTTAAATTGAAATTTAATATAAAATTATTGTTGTGCAAACACTTCTTTCCTACAGAATCAGCTAAGTATGAGCGACTATTGTAAATTGGAGAAATATTTTAATTAGAAAAATACAATTAAATAATTGAAAAATAATCATAAAAATATTTAGATAATAACAGCAAGATTAAAGAAAAAAAGAAAAAAAACTCGTTACAAGTTGAGCAGAGTGCTGCTTTTCTGGCAGTAGCAATAACAGGCAAGAATAAGAACAAAATCAGATAAAAAAAAAAGAAATTAAATCTCTAGATTTTCCCCCAAATAGACAACATTTTCCTTTTAAGCCAACGTAGCTACTATAGGTACTACAAGATAAACCTGAGGGTGAAATCAATCAAATCCAGGAACTGTCAAAATTCTTGAGATGTTTTAATTAAAACTGTTTAAATGAATTTTTGTCCTGTCTGGATTCCTATTTCACAACATTGCACCCTTTTTCAACACTCTTCTCTTCGAGAAGATAATAATCAGAAAATGGCTATACAGGCCTCTGCCTGGATTCAATAAAAAGTTGATAGGGATGGACACACACATTTGGTTTTCACCGACTCTATTTAGAGCAAATGATCCAATAATCCCACACTAACAAATTGATTCTTAAAACCAGAGCAGCAGTACCTATCTATTAGCTCAAAAATCTGAATTGACTTACCTCAAAAACGTGGAACCACCAATCACATAAAATGGAGGCCCACAATTAAATTTAAAAAAATTAAAATATAATATTTATATTTCAAGAATAAATAAGATGAGATTTATCAGGTAAAAACTCAACAGTGATATGGGGGCAATATGCACTGATGACAATATATTGAAAAATTATAGGGGAGAACCTAAAAATTTGAAGGAAAAATTATTAAAAATAAAAATGACTCGCCTGCTAGAGCACTGCCAAAGAAACAGAACGTTTTAGAAACCAAACCCTATAGGAAAACAATCTTGTGTTTTTTATACGTAATTGCGTATTAACCAGATCAATCAGAAAACTACACTCAAAAGACCATATTCACTTCACAATGAAAAACCACGCGTAATAAAAGAATAGATTCTGAACCGGTCAAAGAATATCGAACCAAATGATTAGTGTATGGTCTAGAATGTTCTCCATATTTAGCCATTTAAACTTTACTTCAATTGGCTGAAGAAGAAGGTGACTTTTACCCGTTAGCTGCTGAAGCACTTCGTACGAGTACATACGTCCATGACATCGTGACGGGAACATCCAGTTATGAGTCGACCCTGCAGCTTCAGCAACAGTTAGACGATTTACTTCGAAGTTTTTTTGAAGGTTTTGAACTCCAAAAGTGGTCGAGTAACGGTCCTAAACTCCTTAGGCAATTGCCATCCAATAGCTTAAGTTTATCTCAATTAATACTTCATAATCCCCGCGTGTATGGCCTCCTTTAAACACTTCTTCATAGTTTAAATTATAAATACATTTATATTTGATATCCTTTATATTATCTTAGTTCTCGAGTTTGCTTAGATCATGGTCGGAAAAGTTTCTTTGTAACTTTCCCCCCCTATTGAAGGAGAGGGGGGGTTGTGACGTGCTAAAATTGCCTTTAACGATTTCACACTTATTTTCAGTTTTTCATTCAAAAGTCCTATAGTTATCTAATTTTTCCCTGATTTTATTAATCTCTGTTTACAGTTTTCCTTTATAAAAATTCAACAAATTACAGTAGTTACAGATCCTGTAAATTTTCTGATCTTTATTATTCAAATTCTATTTTCACTTGTGACGACTAATGTTTTTCCTCGATTTTAATCAGTTTAATTCCATTTCAAAATCAATTATTCTTCGGTTAGGTTTTCCGTGGTCCGTTCACGGAGTGTGTACTACGCGCTGCACGACGCACGTACTCTGTTCGGTTGCTGAACTCAGTACCAGTATCCGGTTCCATAAACCACCGAGTTGCTCTCTATTTTATAGTGACATATTGTCAATAAAATCTGCGACAATTTGCCTTCATATCAACTGTCGACTGATTGTTGGTTTCATATTGTAAATATTCGACTTGCTGATGACCAGTTTTACATTCCAGGGGTAGTTGATGTGTTATTGGGTGCTGATATTTTTGGCAGTCTTTTAATCGATGGTCCTATAACTGTTGGACCAGATACACTTGATGCAATCTGTTTAGGGATATATTTTAATGGGAAAAGTCCTAATCCGCAAATTTCAACTCTGTTTTGTCAAATTGAAAATTTTAGCTCGTTAGATGATCAGATTTCCTGGTTTTGGGAGATCGATGATGTCCCAAAAGTCACTTGTTTCTCCGTCCAGACATTACGTATCTAAGTCTGGACGGTTCATCGTCAAACTACCTTTCAAAGATAGCGATCCTTCATTTCCTGAAATTCTTTCTCTGGCGTTAAATCGATTTTATTCTCTCGAGCGTTCTTTATAATCAAGCATCCACAAATCTATGATCAATACCGCGACTTTATTCAAAAATATTTAAATTTCGACTACATAGAGCCTGTTTTCGATTTTGTACTCAACTCATTCTATCTACCACATCATTGTGTTATGCGTCTTGAAAGCTTAACTACCAAACCAGCTCATCTACGTAATCAATCTTTACTCAACTCGCAGCTCTATGTTGTGTGGGCCCTAAAATTCAAAATGATATTGTTACTATTCTTCTCAATATTGGACTTCATAATTTTGTTCTAACTGCTGATATCTCAAAGATGTTCCGACAACTTGTTTTCCATCCTGGACCATCAAGATTATCAAAGGATTCTATGGAGATTTTCCACTTCAAGTCAGAATATCGAACCAAACGATTAGTGTATGGTCTAGCATGTTCTCCACATTTGGCCATTCGAACTTTACTTCAATTGGCTGAATAAGAAGGTGACTTTTACCCGTTAGCTGCTGAAGCACTTCGTACGAGTACATACGTCGATGACAACTTGACGTGAACATCCAGTTATGAGTCGACCCTTCAACAGTTAGTCGATTTACTTCGAACAGGAGGCTTTGAACTCCAAAAGTGCTTCTGGAAAAAATCGCCTTTACACTTGTCATTTCACCCATTCTATCTGAAATCATAATGTGTATGGATTTTAGCTACGGCTCGATATCGTACTCATTTGCATCAGTTTTGAACAGCTACAGTAGTTCAACATCATCATAGGCGATCACTCGAAACCGAGTATGATTATCTTCTATTTTAATTTTTTTTGTCGATTGTGCATTTTCTGATGGCTGTATATACCATTTCTGTATCTTTCCCGCAACAGAAAGTAACGATATGCCTCTGTAGTTTCCACATCGAGCCTTGTCTTCCTTTTTAATAATGACAAAGTAGAAATGGTCTCAGTAATCTACATTTTACTTACTAGAATGTAGGTGAGAGCACTTATTGTGGGGCCTCCTTGTTTAAAAAATTGAGCAGGAATACCATCAGTACCAGCGGACTTGTGGTTCTGCACAGTATCAGAAGATGTAAACCTAAAAACGAACTTCTACAATACCCTGAATAAACAATTATTATTGGAAATGTGTTCAGCCCCCTTTTTGGAAAAATATTTTACGCATTGATGCAGAACATGAGTTTTATAATTATTGAATCGATTGAACCGACTAAATTGATGAAAATTAGAATTAAATTAAGTCAAAATATTTTTTATTACTTTTTCCAACCAACAAATAAACTGTGGATTACTAAGATCTTTAAAACATGGTTGGAATTAATGACAATGCTTATAAAACTATTCAATAATTATTGTTTCTTGTAAGAGACCCTTTTTTAAAAATCCTTTCCCTTATGAAACCGCAGCAATATTGTTTTAATATATCTAAAAGTTTGACAAACAAGCTGTTAGATATTTGAAGAGATTCTCAAACATTCTCAGGATTAAATTGATTATTTCCTATGGCCGTATTATTAGCCAAAAAGTCCTAAAACAAATAAATGTAGCCGACCCAGATTTAGAAGATTTGTTAAATGGAGTGAACAGGTTCTTTTAGCCTGGCTGAACAGTATCGATAGCCTAGTTTCCTTTTTTTTAACTTATAGCAAATTTCAGGCTCCATTAATTTACGGTCTTTTGTATGGGTCCCATACAAAAATCGCTTGTAACTCTTAACAAATGTTTTATCTATAAGCTCAAAAAAATAGGATTTATCTTTCGAGTTGAATTATTAGAATTGTAAAAAAAAATTGACATTAATATATGTTCCAAAAGGTAACATTGAATTATATCCTTTTTTTTTGCAGGGTGACAGTCTAGCGAAATCTGAACCTCCGTCAAAGGATATGACAGCAGTAAATGCGGTAAGGGAATTACGTCTCCTTAAGTAGAAGATTCCGTTAGAGCCTCTACCTTAATAAATTACGTTTGGACGTTTTAATTTCTCCTACGCTTGGGCTTTGGGGATCTTTTACTGTAATTCGATTCGAAAAAATATAGAAGAGAGTTATTTTAAACGCGTTTCAAGTTACTTTAAGCTTTTAAAACTTGAGAAAAAGTAATCAAGTATTCTCGCATCGGAGGTGATATATTTTATTTAAGGATTGTTAGTGAATCTTAGTTCTGTTTCTACGTGATTGTAGGTGACTTTGGCAATGCACAATTATTGTGTGTGGTAGTCTAACATTTGTCCACAATATCACTGGAGAAAATCCAAACCTTTTTAGACTATACTAAATACAAATATCGGTAAAAGTTATAGGTACCTATAGTAAAAAACAAAAATCCACCAAGAGGTCATGTTTTTAAGGAATATGCTCATTATGTCCCCATGAAATATTAACGCCAATTTCAGAATACCGGAGCTAGATGAAAGGTAAATCAAATACATCAGCAATTAGGGTTATTACACGCCTCCGCTGATCACAAATTGCTCTTAAAATTGGTCTGAGGATCCTTTCGAATAATTGATGAAGCAACAACAGCCCCAGACGTACCTTTTCAGTTGAATGGGGACTGGGGCTTTTAGACATTGTTAAAGGGTATAAAGATGGTCAAAGCGTTTTTGATGTCTTTTGGCTACTCACAAAATAAAAGAAAGTAACATTGACCTAAAATCCATGATGAATTTTTTTGAACGCAATAGTTTTTGTTCAAAAAATGTTTTCCATATAGTGCAATAATGTTCAAACTTTCAGGCTATTAAACTAGCTCCAAGTATTTATTTATTACATGTCGTTAAAATGCCCATTAACGCGTTAACGATAATGTCTTTTTTGGTATAGGTACACCTATATCGAAATTATAAAATTTGAATAAACTACATGACCGCGTCGTTATTTTGTTCTGCAGCCAGAACGTCCGATGGGCTTTTAACGACAAACAAAATGGCCGAGTCTCGTGCGCATGAAGGGTTTTAAATGTGTTGAATGTATTCAAAAGTGTGTCGTCAACTGCGGAAATTCCGCTGGGCTGCGGAAGTTGTTAAAATTTTATGTTCTACACGGCAACATAATTTTAACGGCCCCCGATGTAAAACGTTTATATTGCCAAAGTGTTTTTGTTTTTGGCTTTTCGGGGTTATGGATTTACGACTGGGGCGAACGTGATTTTTTTCGAATCGGATATCCGAGATTGCTTAATTTTTCATTTTGGAAATACTGATTTATGTTCGAAGTGGTCAGAGATTGGGATCGGAATGGGAGCTAGATTTTTGCATACACATTTATTTTGGAATTACACAAGTTTTGAATTGAAGTTCCTGTGAATAAAACAGTTGCGATTTTGAATTTGAAGAGGATCGGCTTTGAAATGGATGCAATTAGGAATAATTTTATGCAACCTAGAGGTGTTCGATTTAGCCTCGATTTCCGTTGAGACATCATTGATTCCTGGTTGGAAGATCACGCCAATAGGATCGTCCAAAAGGCCACTGTTAGCCTTTGTGCTTTTAGAAGATTCATCGGATGCACCTGGGACTTTTTTTTATTTTGGAGGGGTTTAAAAAAATCTGTTATGCAGACTATCCCTGACTGTCGTTTTGGCGCCAGGGGATGTGTCGGGATGGTCTCCTGTTCTGAAGATCACCGACCGACTAGAACTCTTTTCCCTCTGGAGTCTAGCCAACCATTTGGAACTGCGAGAGCATTACTTCAAATGGCGGCAAGTTTTGTTTCATGTGTCAAGTTGCCTTCATAGTTTGTTTTTTCCTTCATTTTTTTGCTAGCCAAGGTCTTGACTGCGTTCCAATTCTGGGGACTGCTTATCATTTTGTCCACGATTGTTTCCGGCCAAATAGGCTCTATCTTGTTCGTGCAGGCTTCACGGTGCTCTAGCCAGTACTTGCAATGGGTGAAGGTGTATTGCACCGTATCGGCTTCACCACAGTATACACACTCGCCGTCTGGCGTTTTATTTATTGGATGCGTGTATGCATAGAAACACCCGTGGCCTGTTAAAAGCTAGGTCAGAAAGTGGTCCGTTTCGTCGTGTTTCCTGTTTGTCCTGGAGGATATGGGCGGGATCAGTCTGTACGTTGTTACAAATTATTTTGATTATTTGAACTTTAAGATAAGATAACCTAGAGTCGCGAAATTCAAAAGATTAAGATAACTTGTAACAAATTGGCCCCCCACGTTGGGCGCCAATTTGTTACAAATACATTAGTTATTTGAACTTTAAGATAAGATAACCTAGAGTCGTGGAATTCAAGAAATTAAGATAACGTGTAGTCTCTTTATGTGCAAATGAAACCACTCAAAATTCAACAAACAATAATTTTATTAGATATTTAACAAGTTCTGTGTTTAACAATATAGTGACAATGCCACTTTCTTTAAAGCATGTCAGTTGACAACTTGGTTTTTCCGCTGAATCGGATACAATGTACCTTTCTAATCCGGAGCTCTTCAATGGGTGTTGGGGTTTCACTTTCGTGAACTGGAGCTCTTCGTGTTGTTTCCTGTATCCAGGAAAAAGGATAGATTGCTGAGGTGACGTCACTCCAGCTGATCCAGACTCCAAACAGTGATCTTTATGTCGAGTAGTTACCCAGAAAAGAATAAGGCAGTATCCGGTTCACCAATATTTGGAATATTAAATCCCTGAATTCTGTCAAAAGGTGAGTATCTTGGAAAGGAAATTGAAATTGAAATTTAATATAAAACGATTGTTGTACAGAAACTCCCTTCCAACAGAATTAGGTATGAACAGCTATTGCAAGTTGAAAAAAAAAATATATATTTTAATATCAAAAAAAAAATACAATTGAATAAGTGAGAATAATGGTAAGATAATAATAAAATCAAAATAATAACAAGATAAAATTAAAATGCTCGTTATGATTGAGCAAAATGCTGCTTTTCTAACAGCAGCTCTGGCAAGCAAAAATATGAACAAAATAGGGTGAAATAATAGGAAATTAAATCTTTGGATTCTCCCCCAAATAGACAAAATTTTCCTTTCAAATTAAGGTAGCTATTATGTATAGATGTTTCAATTAAAACTTTATAACTGAATTTTTGACCTGTCTGGATTTCTATTAAAAAAAATTACACCCTTTATTCGAGATAATAATTGACGGAGTCAAACAGAAAATGGCTATTCAGGCCTCTGCCTGGATTCAATAAAGAGTTGATAGGGATGGACACACTAATTTGGTATTCACCAACTCTATTTAGAGCAAATGGTCCAATATTCCCACACTAACAATTGATTTCGAAAACCAGAGCAGCAGTACCTATAAATTAGTCCAAAAATCTAAATTGACTTACCTCAGATAAACGTGGCACAACCAATCGACACTCACACAAAATGGAAGCCAACAATTAGATAAAAAAATTAAAATATAATATCTAAATTTCAAGAACAGATACGATAAGATTTATCAGGTAAAAACTTAACAATGATATGATAATATGCATTGATTAGCAAGATATATTAAAAAATGTATGAGGGAGAATCCAAAAATATAAAGCAAAAATTATCAAAAATAAAAAGGACTTGCCTGCAAGACTTCTGTCGAGAAAATAGACCGTTTTAGAAACCAAACCCCACAGGAAAACCAATCAGACAAGTACACCCAAAAGATCATATTCACTTTACAATGAAATCACAATGAAAAACCGCGTGGAATAAAAAAGAATAGATAAAAAACCACTAGAATTATTTTAATAATTAACTTCATAATGAAAATAAGAAGAGATGGCACATGTTACGTAAATGATAAATTTATCGTAACATAATAACATCGTCAGGTGCCGGTCCCTCGCCATCTTCGTAAGTATATGAGGAAGATCTGCGGTTGGCTGCAATTTTGACTCTTCTGGCTATTGTCAGGGCTTGGCGGAAGGGGTTGCATCTTCCTGTGCCTACTTTGTGGGAATTTTCGTCACAGATAGGGCACATTTCTTCCTTTGTACACGTTCTGGCTGAATGGCCGCCTTCGCCGCACCTGTAGCAGAGGTCTTTCCTGTCTGGGCCTTTACATTGGTCATAAGCCCAACATCTAGAGCATCTTTTAAGAGATATTCTTTCCTCGATGTGGCATCTTGACAGGCCGATGCGAATACGCCTGTTCTTTAAAAGTTCGTCCGTCTTTTGATTTTTCCATCTAGATAGCGATTGCTCGCATTTGGCCTCAGAGTTCCCAGTTTGATGTCACTACCTGCTATGCTACCCACTGTTTCTTCAATAACTGAAATTACCTCATCTCTGGTGGTCGCCGCATCCATACCTCTTATGTGTATCGTCTAGAGTTTCGCGCCTCCGCTCATTCTTACATGGACTTCTTCTGTGGTCTCTCCTATCGCCTTCTTGAGTAGCTTTGCCGCGCTTGAGTCTTTGTCCATCTTTATTAGGCCGTTCTGGTTGAGTTAATTTCTTCAGAGGCGAGAGAGTCTTCGACGTTTTTCTTGATGTCTCTGACAATCTCACTATATGCCATCCCCTCTTTTCCCAAAATTAGTGCATCGGATTTCGTGAGTGCAGATATTTGCCCTTGATTGCGATCCGTGAAGATTGAGACTTTGGTTTTGGATTCTTGGAAGATGGCTTCTATGATTATTTTAAGCTCGGTTAAGCTGCACAGATTTGTGTGGTGTATAGCGATCTGTTCATCCTCTTCCGTCTTTGCATTTTGTCCCAGAAGTCTCTCCCACTATTTGTGAGAAGTATCTTGATTATTTTTTGTTGTACAAGATTTTCTTGCTTAGATTTCCACTTAGAACTTTGCACTAGGGTCGCAAACTCCTCCGTGGTCTCCGTTAATTCGGGGAATCTATATTGCCTGTATACTCTTTTCCATGCTGGGGTCCGATGGTTCTGTTTTACTGTGGATGCCGGAGTCTGTATGGGGTTTCCCGTTTTCATGGTGTTGGTGAACACGTTTTCAACCCAATCCATTTCTTCGATTTGCACCCACTCTTTGTAGGTGAATAGCCTTCCTAGTATCCCTAGATACTCTCTGCCATGCAGATTGAGCATATGTTGCTGTCTTCTACCGATGTGTGCGTAGGGGGCTTGTTTGTGAGTCAATTTCGTATGTCATTTTCTCTGTGTTTTCATATCTGTGCCTTTGGAGCCAATTTGTAAAACTTATTCCTCTGAGGACTTTTGTCTGTTTGTTGAGTTTTTGCGCGATATCTTTAATGCTGCGTTTCGTGTTTTGCTCAATGTACTTTGTCAGCTGTGAGCGCAGTTCTACCATCATAACTGAAGGCGAAGAATTCGGGGGCTTCTCTTTTTTTGTAAGCTTTTCCGTTGTCATCGGTTGATGTTTATAGCTGCTTCCTCTTAACTGTCCTTTCCGAAGAAATCGAACTCATGGAGCTGCTTCTTTGCGTTGAGTGGACTGAGCTCTTTGTGTC
Organism: Ceutorhynchus assimilis; assembly: GCA_917834065.1. Taxonomy (NCBI): domain Eukaryota; kingdom Metazoa; phylum Arthropoda; class Insecta; order Coleoptera; family Curculionidae; genus Ceutorhynchus; species Ceutorhynchus assimilis. Next base: position 9,929,285 of record OU892287.1, on the reverse strand, counting down.
GTCATTCCATGTTAGGTCTACCGGGAGTGACGCTCTTTGTTTTCTAGTGATCCCAACCTGGATCTCCCGGTGTGTTTCAGGAGCTGTCGCCTGCACCCCGGCCTGGTTTCCTACCAGGGGCGCTATACAGGGCCTTACAACCCATAGTTCACTGGCTTTACTCAGCAGATAAAACTTAGAGCAGGTAAAGTGCTGTCCTACAGACATAAGGAGTAGGAACGCGCCATTCTGCTATGAAACTAAAGTAAAGCCAGGTGTTTGTACACCAAATGACAGGTAAAGCATTGAATTGCTTTGCTTGATCAAAACACCTGGGAAAAAACGGCTTCATTTTCCAACTCCGTGTTTCTACCCCTCCCACGTGGGAAATTACCTGCTCTAAGAGATAAAGCCAGTATGACAGTTTCAGCCTCCCTAGACAATTCAAGGTCATCATCTCTGTAAGGGACGACTGGCTAGAGCCTGACCCAGGTTTCCTCTTCGGTATACAGATGGGAGAGAGTGCAAAGGGCTGGTGTATTTGGGTAAGAGACCTGTGGTGAGAATCAGTCTTACACTGTTTCGATACCCAGCGGTATACCAGATTGAAATCTACGCCATACAGGTGTGTGATCAGGAGAATCTCCAGAGAGGTTACTTGGGCAAGCATATTTATATATGCAGCGACAATCAGGCAGCACTCCGAGCCCTTTGCTCAGACAACGTCAACTTAAGGCTCACGCTTGACAACCCTTGAAATACTCAGTGGTCACCCTTGTTTGGGTCCCGGGTTACAATCACATAAAAGGCAACGAGGAGGTAGACCAGCTGGGTTCGTGAAGGTAGCAACAATGCCTTCATTGAGCCAGAGCTCGCACTTGGGGGGTGCTTCCTGTTTGGAACTGATCCAAGAACCAGTTTCAAGATGAATGGCTGGATCAAAGAGTCCTCAGACAGTCAAGGGTCTTTATACAAGGTCCTTCAAACTGCAGAGGCAAAAAGCATCCTAAAACTGAACAGCAGCCAGATTAGATTAGATTAATATTGGGGTGTTGTTGCACTGCGACTTAAAAATCTATTGTGCCCCCTGCTGAGGCCGATTTGATGTAGATCTCAAATCATAGTACTTCGTCCAGTCCTATGGTCTTGATGAGGGCTAGTAACTGGTACGGTGTCAAGGATGGTATGTCTCCTTCTAAAACTACATAGTCACCGAGATGTGTAGCCCGACTTCTAGCGACGGCTTCGCATACGGTTAGTAAGTGTTCTGGAGTTTCTTCCTCCTCCCCGCAAAACCTGCATTCACTGGATCTCTCGAGTAGCATTTTCCTGCGGTGTTCTCGAAGGTGGCAGTGCCCTGTCATAAACCCTGTAAGAATTCTCAGTTTAGTTTTACTTAAATTTACTAGAGCTTTAGATTTTTTGGGATTGAAGTTTCCAAGAAATATCTCAGTGCCATTATGGCCGATTGACTGTCGGTGAATATTGCAATATCTTGCTTGAGATAGTTCCTGTTCAGGGTCATTTGAGCACATCTGTCAATGGCGTGTATTTCCGCCTGGAAGACACTGGTGTATTTACCCAAAATATTTGGTGCGAGGCCCAAATACTCCAGCTCCTGATCCTTTGTCGGTTTTCGAACCGTCTGTGTACCATTTAATGGTGTTTTCTTTGAGAGATTCGGTGATCTTGCCGCTTTCCCAGACGCTTTTCTTATCAATCCTTGAGAGGAAGTTTCTCTCAAAGTGATATTCTTTGGTTATATCGTCTTTAGGAAGATCGAATAAGTGAATACACCGTGTCTGGAATGACCATGCTCCTTGATCGATGATGTTCTTAGCCTCGGTCCTATTCCTAGCGAGTCTAAACATAGCCCTTTCTGCAGCTCCCTTCACCGACAAGTGCAAAGGTGTGAGGTCAAGTATGACGTTCAACGCTGCTGCTGGACATGGTCTCATGGCTCCTGTAATACATACACTGGCCAGTCTTTGCAATTTATCAAGTGCTCGCCTTGTAGTGCTTTGTTCTGCTATGCCATACCAAACTGCTGGCCCCTACGTGATTATGGGTTTTACCATCATAATGTACATCCACCGCAGTATTTTTGGTGTACATCCCCAGATTTTACCCGCCAAGTTTCTGCACACCATAATGGCTTCAGTGGCTTTGTTAACAATGGCTTCTAGGTGTTTTTTCCATAGCAGTTTACTATCCAGTGTTACACCCAGATATTTGACTTCGTTTGCTTGATTTACAACCTCTCCACTTAGGTGAGTTTCCCTAGTAAGTTGAATTTTCCTTCTACGTGTAAATGGTACAATAGTGGTTTTTGCTGAGTTGATGCTCAGCCCCACCGATGTGCACCATTCTTCAGTAGTACTTAGGCCTTTTTGTATGAGGTCGTATAGAGTGCCTTCAAACTTGCCTTTGGCAATAATGACAATATCATCGGCGTAGTCTTGTCAGTCTGGACAAGAGTTAATCAACTACCAGGCTCCACAACAGGAGTGAGGTTACTCCCCCTTGAGGTGTACCACGAGTGGTTCTGATGCTTGTGGTTTGTTCATCCACAGTTTTCTCAGCTGTTCTCGTAGTCAGCATTTCACAGAACAGCAGCCCACTTAGAGCCATCACAGGCGTCCTGACCGGGCATTGGGTGTTGGGATACCACCTGCACAAATTCGAACTCAGTAATGAGACGGAATGCAATTTCTGCAGTGGTACATGAAACTACCAAGCATATAGTCTGCGAATGTGACGTCGTCCTCAGTCGCAGAATACGATAGCTGGGGTAGAGGCTTCTAGAACTTGATGAAATAAAGCATGCCCAACCTGAGCGGATTTGCACCTTTCTCAAAAGTTGCAAGAGGACACTCCCCTTTAAAATCAATCCAATGGTATTAAATTTATTTCCAGCTCTTGCATTAGGTTCTTGTAGTTTATAGGATTCCAGGATTGCTACTGGCCTTCCCCTCTCTAGATCGTAGATATCATCGTTTGAGTAGCTGGTTGAGTTAGTAATGGTTCCAAGTAAATTGTTATTGACATGATTTCCCGTAAAAGAAATTGTTTTACTTAACGACAAATTTTGAGTAATTGTAATGAATTTATTGTTCTACTGAATATTTTTTTTATGACGGAAAATGATCGTTAAGAATGATGTGTTACCATAATGTGTCAATTCTTCATCCGCAATACAAGTACACGCAACAATTAATCATCATAGGACTAGGAAAGTGTTCTAGAGATTGTCAGCCATTTATATCTGATGAAAAACTATAGGGAAAAAAAATCAGACAGTCGACAATTTACGGCTAAGCACCATTGGCTTTTCCTGCTTTTTCACTACGGTATATGGAGCTGATATGTATATAAATATTCTCGAAGGGTTGCAAAATAAATGAGATTTAAAAAGTGCCCTCATTCCGATATAACTCGCACTCGACCGAAAGAAATTTATGCCCGGTGTTTTCCGAGTCTGCTCACGATACAGCCTACCATAAAAATTTATGGAGGAGGCTTTGCGTTTTACCTCAATGCAGTTCACTTTTAAAAAAAAATCCGAGAATAAAGTAAATTTTCTAACAAATCATGCACACAAAATTATCCCAAATAAATTACAAATAGTTTTTTTTTAACAAAGAATCTTGTTCAGCCTACGCAATCACAAATACAGCACAAAATTCACATACCAAACAAACAAAATGAAATTCCCTCTAGAAGCAAACAATGTGAGACACACAAACTGGAATCAAAATACATAGAAACTTTTTCAATTTAATTATTCCCATCCTGTCGTATGAAAGAGAAACAATGCAGGACATTTATTTTCGACTCGGCCGAGCTTCGCCAATATGCGGTTTCTATTACGCATTGTGTTAGTTCCACCGACAAATTCTATCATTGTGGATGTTTCAGATTGAAATCGTCAAAATATAAATTAATGAAAAAAGTCCCGTAGTCGGAAAACATGGTTTGATTAAAATACGAGCCTTTGAAGTTCATGTTAAGCCTAGTAACGCTTTGACATAAAAAAAGAAAAAAAAACATTTGGTAGCAATGTTTAATTACATATCCGCTTTTCACCTTTCTGAAAATTTGTGGGATTTCCAATAAATCCAGTTGATTAAAAATAAGGCTTTGCAGCCTTCATAGAAATTCATATCAATTACTGGCTTAACTAACTCATTTGCACTTTTTTTTTGAGAAACCTACTTCAATTTTGTTTGCCATATCAAATTATTTTGGATGAAATCTTGCAGGTTGCCTCACGCTAAGGTGAGAGATTTCCATTCCATTCCACCTTCCATTTATCACGATAAGAAAATAAAGAAAATTGCTACATTTTTTTTTGCATCTTTGGTTAATATGCTTCTTTGTGGGACGGTTTGCTTGCTTGAAACTGTTGTGTTATTTTTGCTTGAAACTGTTGTGTTATTTTCATGTCAAACTAAGGCATAATGAGGACTTTCTTGTCTTTGGCGAATGTAATAAATTATAACAACCACAGTTGGCAACATTGCAATGATGAGAATGCTGAAGCTATTGCCTGCGAGTGCGGTGTGGTCTCTGTTGTTTCTTCTAGTGGAACTTGGACTGACTCCTACTTTTTTCAAAAGAAGAAGGTTTGACTTGTTTGCATAATACAGTCTTTGGAAATTTTGACCATTAACATGAAGCTTGGCTGGTCATATACCAGAAATTATGAACAACGAAGCGAAGCGACAAAATGACCGGCGTTTTTCGGGTGAGATGAAGTGTGGGAAAACCAAAACAGCGAAAGTATAAAATCAAAATTGGTACCAGTTAGCTCAGAATGAAACCAAATGGAAATCTGCTAGGGAAGCTTATATTCACGGAGTAGAAATTGGCTATTGATGGATGATGACTGAAAAAAAATGTCTGCAATAACTTTCCTCTTTACTCATTAGGGACTTTTGAGATGCGCAAAAATATATTATAGAAGTTATGCATAATACCTACAGTACAATAATGAAATATCTACGTATTAATCTAAAATTGCTTTTATTAAAGTAATAATTCCGAGAAAATTTAAAAAAACTCTTTTAATTTCATAAAAATTCTATCATAGAATTGAATTAAATTTTCCGAGAACGAGCTTTAGATTCTCTCATAATTAAATATTTTTAATATACTTTGCGTTACGTCTCTTCACAATGGCATTCAGTTTTTATATTATTCATTAAACAAGAATTTTTAATCAAGTCGACAACGTACTGTATGTAAATACTCGTTCCTATTTTAATCTCTTTATGGAAAACGTTAGATCTCCGGCCCAAAAAAAAAAAGAAAAAAAAAATCTATCAAAATACGGCGAGCGGCAATTTCGTAAAAAGCTTTGCCTCGCAGCGAAAGCCCGTGGAATTGACTTTATGATGCGAGCGACGTAAAATAGGACACTTTTATTTTCCGCATAAAATAGAAATGTTCAAATAACGTGGAATTACTACTAAGGCTGAAAGTTGGCAATAGAGATACGCCTGCAGGCGTACAAGAATGTGCCCGTAATAAAGGACTATGCCCCGCCGCGTCGGGCTTCCAGAACTCGGGCATTTTGAGCCTATTTCCAGGCTCAAAATGCGTACATCTTTTACCCCAGAATGATTTTTCTATGCATGATTGTCTGTTACAATGGCAGACCATTTTGCTGGAAGGGTGTTGTTTTTGTGGCTTAGAGTTGATGGAATTATTTTTATAGAGTTTTAGTTCACTATTTAAATCAAGTGATAATGCTAAAAGGAAACTTGAAACTAATGTTATTTTTATGATAAAAAAATAATATCTAGGCGTGATGAGGATGAATTGTAATATAGGCCAAAAATAGGAAGTCTCTCAGGAAGTTCCTTGTATTGCACAAACCATGCGCAGAGCTTTGTTAACGATGTTGTAAATGTGAGCCGAAAAATCTTAGTTATCAGTAAACAACATATGTTCTCCGCTCTCCTGATCAAGGCGGTTCTAGGTATTCAAAGTAGATAAGTAGTTTGTGATGTACGGGTCTATGTTTTACTGGGTTTTGAGGGTCGTGTTTTAGGGTTGCTAGGTCTTGAGTTATTGTTGATCCTTGTAATGTTGTCCTGAAAAATTTCAACGAAACTTCGTTGAAATAGTCCAGGTTTGTGTCGATTTGTGCGAGTCTATATACTTCCACTGTCCTGGTGTCCCGGGGTAGTGAGAGGGCTGTTTTTAAAGTCTTGTTTTCGTACACTTGTAGTCTTTGTTTCTGTGTGTTGCATATGTGGTTCCAGACGGGTACTTTACCTGTGGATAGCCCCTAGAGTCTTATTCGGGACTATCCCCTAGTATTTCATTGAAGTTTTCGGTGTTAGGACCGTATTGTCGATAGGTAGGGGTGGCCTCATGATGTTGTTTGTCCTTTTCCTGGTCATTATCAGTAGTTCTGTCTTGTTGCCATTTAGCTTAACCTTCCATTTCTGGAGATACGGTACGTGTAAGCTAGTCTAGGTGGTCCACCAGTGGCCTTCTCGCTACTTCTGCGAAAACGGCACTGGTGTATATAGCCGTATCGTCGGCGTACATCATGATGCTTGTGTTTGGGGTTTTCGGGATGTCTGCAATAAAGAGGCTAAATACAGTTGTAGATAGGATGGTTCCTTGTGGAACTTCCGCTTTTATGAGTTTTGTCTGTGAGATTTTTTCCTGTGTTTTGCAAATGTTTGGTCGTTTAAGTAGGATGCAATCAGAGAGACTGTGTAGGGGAAGTTGTGTATCGTCTGCAGTTTGTAGGTAAGACCTTTATGCCACACCTGGTCAAATGCTTTTTCAATGTCGAGTAACAGTAAGAAGGTGCTTTCCAGTTTGTTGAATGCGATGGTTGCATCTTGAGCTACCTTCGCCGCTGCCAGTGTGGTGTTGTGTTGTTTTCGGAACCTAAATTGTTTGAGTGGGAGACAGTCCACATTGTTTATTGTGTCGGTTAGTCTGCGTAGAAGTATTTTCTCTGCTACTTTGCTAGTGAGTTCAGTAGAGAGATGTATGATTCCGGTTATGTAAGATCATCTTTGCCGGGTTTGGGGAAAACTATTATGTGTGCCTGTTTCCACATTTGTGAAAAATGCTGGAGGGTGAGTATTATAGCTGTTTAGCTATATTTCTTCAATATTAAGGTTTAGACGTTGCTAAATATGTATATTATTTTTACAATAAGGTATTATCAGGTGTATAAGAATCCCCACAAGTATTGCATTGATGATTTGCAGCAGTTGCATAATAGTTTTTCGCGGTAAGTTTTCAATTTCAATTCAATCAAACGAAAAATGGCTTTACCAGTTAATCTGCTTATTATAGCATTACTTGTAGGTATAATAGAATATACATAGAATGTTCTATACGAATGTATTTGTTCAATGGCTTTGGGTCTATACATAATCTTAATGACCCATTAAGGACTATTCACACACATCAGTTCCGTATCAGTGCCGCGTCAGTTCAGTATCAGTGCTATCCGTGCTTCATCAGTGGTGACAATTCACACACATCCGTCTGTAGTCTGTACCATGCTTTCAGTGAAATGTCAGAATTCATAGATCAAACGCAAATTCCAATCGATTTCCTTCAGTGAAATACACAAAATATCGTTGCCGACTTTAAGAAAAAACACGGAACTGACACTGAAGCAGCACTGATGGTAAAAAATGTCACTGCGCCGGACTTGTCTAAACAGGTTCATTTGAGATTAGGCAACGATATTTTATTTTTCACTGTCACTGATACTGAACTGAAACGGCACTGTTACGGAACTGATGTGTGTGGATAGTCCTTTAGGCTTTTCGACAAGCACGAGACTGACTATTCACCCAAATAGTAGGATAGTTTACCTTTTGAATGATATTCTGACTTTCAAGATTGTCTAATGTTTGCTTTAATTTATCATGTAGTGATATTTGTACTTTACGTTGGTACCAAAATCGGTACTGAACGACAAGTTTAGCATGATTTTCCAGTTCTATATGACAAACACCTGGAATTTTTCCTGTTCCCTTAAATACCCCAGAAAACATTTGTGAACAACTTTCCTTGGTTTGAGGTAACAAATCAAACAGCGTGTAACCTCTTAATTAAATCAAATTTAAGACAATCCTGAAGGTTGATTGTCCTAATGGTGTGAATTTGAAATTTCCATATGAAACTAAGGTGAACGAGCACTTTTCAAGTAATAATTCCTTAGCTGGTTCCTGTACAATCTTTTTATAGTAGATTATACCACGAGTCAATAATGATAGCTATTATTCCCGAGGATTATTAGGAACTGAGCCGCGTTAGCGGCGAGGGAGTAACATTCAGAGGGAATAATAGCCATTATTGCGAGTAGTATACTCTACTTTATTTACGACAAATTAGTTTATTTGAGATTTTCAATGAACAAATTTCATCCGTCTCATAATTTTCAATACAAATCCACAAGCACTACACGTTTGACACTGACACTTTTGTGGAATAATGACCATTAATCCCGCTACTCGTCATTAATCCCTGGAGGAATAACATATGTCATTATACTGCCGAAATCACAAATATAATACGCACATTATACATTAGTCGTAAATAAAAAAATATTATAAGGCAAAATACTGCAATCAGCCCCAGAATCAAGCTTAAATTTTACCTCGACATTATTTTCCACTAGGATGTTCTCTGTACACGAGGGTCTATTACCATTCACACAGCTGTTTATATGGAGATGTGTCTCTTCTTTTGTTGCCTGTGACACAAACTCGTCCTGGGAGATCAGTCTAATATTTTGAGTGTTAGGATTATTTGCACTCACACTACTCGAACTTTGAACTAAATTATTTGGACCTACTGAAGTACGGACCCTAAAGCACACCTTGGCAAAATGCCACATTCCTCGAATGTTTTACGGTATGTTGGGCACCTATTTTCTGGATGTTCATATAAGCATCTTGTTCATTTCATCTTTTTAAAGTTATTATTTCCATTGGTATTGGTATTAAGTCTCACTGCATTTACTTCCTCTTCTTCTTTGGTCAGTGTCTTTATATGTTCTCTACTTAAGGTAACTGATTTACTGTAGTCCAATATTTTGTCCAGTGTTAAGTCGGGTTCTTTACCAGCCTTGCCTGTATCTGTTTGCCAATCAAACCTACAACAAGCCTGTTACGTACCATTCTTTCTGAGTATGATTCATTACAACCAGCTTTCTTGCAAATAAAATCACAATTTATTACTTGATTCCTAAGCTGTCAAATAGTTTTCAATGGTTTGGCCTTCTTTTTGCTAGAGGTTGTTAAATTTGAAAGCTTTCATTGGGTAACATGTTTTAGGTATAAAATGGCCATCATAAGCTTCGAAAAGTTTCTTAAAGGTGTCTGTTTGATCATCAGTAAATGTATTGAAAAGATCCAAGCCATAATCGCCCATATCGCTTAGAAGAATGGCTATTTTGATGATGTGTTCTGACTCGGTGTGTTTTCAAGAAGCTTTAAGAGGGGCGTTTTATTAAAATGTCATTTACAGACCTTCACAAATTTCTGCTCTATTCCAAATTTAGACCACTTTTCAGTAAAATGAAGTAATCTTCATAACAATAATAGATTGGAGTAGGGGTCGACGCATTTTTGGTTGCAAAATACGCAGTCTAAATAGTAAAATTATTAACAATTTTGTTGACAACAATATGCAAATTTTGGTCATGGATTTAAATGAATAAGAGACGAATACCTGGAGTAGCACACCAACAATAAATTTCCAAAATTTCGGATAGTAAAATGCTGGAAAAAATGAATAGGACAGAATTTTCGAAAATTATAATGATCACAAAATTAATCAAAATCTGCCAAACAACGAGGTGATTGCTGTAATTTTCAGCAGAGACTCAAACCAAACGTGTGTTCAGCGCTTCTCTAAAAGATGTCGCTGAATTCGGGAAGGGTAGTCACTTCTTTCAAACGCCAGTAAAAACTGTTTTACCTACCTAAAAATGTGAACCACTATTGTTTCATTTGCATCTGAATAAAATTATTTAATCCGCTGTAAACTACTGTGTAAATGAATTGATATTGAAGATGTCCCCATCTACTTGTAAATAAGTCAATAACTTACAGAGAATTTGAACACCTGTGATTAAAAAATATTCAATGTATGTTATAAAGCCCAAAAGATGACGCGCTGGCTCTTATCTGACGCCCCTCTTAAGAAAAATGTCAAACTTTTGATTGTAGAGTTTCCATCCCTTATAATCACATTTTGTCAAGGGGCCTGGTGGCTTTGCGAAATCCATTTTTACTAGATACTAAAATCAAGCTTACTTTTTCAAATCAATCTGGAACTCTGGAACTAGGGCAGGTTTCAAGGGTGTATCAAGGGCACCTCACTATTATTATCTCTGCAACTGGGGCAGCTTCAATTTTCCTGTTGCTTACAATGCTTACAACAGGTCATCACACCTGACACCATGTTTTAGTGAGTTCAGTGGGAGCACAAATTAGTTAAGTTTATATGGGTCAAAAGTGTTTATAGCCCATTAGACTTTTTCATAGTTGACTACTTCCTTTGAGGTCAGCTAATCGTTCCAGGTTGCTCTTCGAAGTCTTGTGTCATTCCATGTCCATTGAGTCTGATCAACTATCTTTGAGCCGGGAAAGTGGGTTCTTAGGAGTTCTAGCCGTCTCTTCCCCCGTCTTTGTGTATTCACCAAGGTTGTTCTTGAGCGATTTGATTGTTGTCTTCGGGCCCCTTATCAGAGTTCTTTGTAGTCTAGCACAATCTTGAGTACTTTCTATATCCTCGCAGTATTTCCTCCAAGACCTCCTCTGGGATCGCCTCAGCTCTTTCTTGAACTTTTTCAACGTAGTTCTGTATGTCTTCCACTGCTCACTTCTCATGGCTTTATTGAATTCTGTTCTAGGTTTTTTTCCTTAACTTTGCAAGGCACTCGTTCCACCAGGGCAGTTTCCTGGTGGATGTCCCTACTGTAAGTGGGCAATTTTCATTGAAGGCTGAGATAATTGTATCATTGAATTGATCCACAACCATCTCCAAGTCTTCAGTGTCCTTTATTGTCTTCCTGATGTTCGGCAGACTGTACTCCAGGTCAGCTTTGTAAAAAAGCAGCTGCCGCACTATGGCAAACCACAAGTGTCTCGCAACTTTGTGTGGTGGAAGGCACGGCTCAATTCTGAATTTATCTGATCGAATCGGAGGTTGTCTATAGAACCTTTTGTCCAAGCGCATATTTCTCGACGTATTCAGGCCTGACCTACAGAACGGGCCTTTTGGCTAATATTGTAGAGCAGGGCTGGTACTTGGACGACCGCCTAGCCCTAAGATCCCTATAATATGGAATAAATCTACTTAGTTACCCATCAAAAGCGTCCTGGCTATATTTCGAATTGAGCGCTTTGGATTTTCAGTCGCAGAACGTCGCATAATTTCGATCTTCTCTGGCGTTCTGATGGACTTCTGTTGGCCGGGACGTTCCTGATTTACCACTGTACTATACTTTGTCCTAATCTTTGAGCCCACGATTTCAATAACACGTATACGCCTAATATTATAACGGTTACAAAAACGTTGCCGTATGCCGCGACATAGGAATCGTTTGATTTAAAAAACGCCTCGACCATAAATTCGCGTTGCTCAGTCGACCACTGCTCCATGTTTACTGATAGGAGATTCACTCTGAATCACCCTGTATTTTAAAGTTGAAATAGAGTGTGAGAATAATAATCACTTGTTAGCACTTTGTTCATCTACTGCTTTTCGTTTTCGAATCTGGGTGTGGATCTCATAAAACTTAACTTAAAAATAAATAAAATTATATTCCTCAAGAAAATTTCTAGGCTCTTTTGATCAAAACTTTTGCAGGGTCCAAAAGTAAAATAATTAAGCCCCTTTTGGTACAAAGCCCCCCGATAAATAATTTCGGTTCAATGTCGAAGGAAAGTAAATTAAATTTCGCGGTATCGAAGTTGTTCAATGAGTCGAGTTTTACATAATTTTCCATGAAAATTGCGTATTGCTTCGGGCCAGGTTTTCATATACTCATATAAAGGCCCAAAAAGCCGATCAATACATACAGGAAATGCGAAACGGGCCCGCTCTCTCTCGGATAAAAATCTATTTGATCCACATTATCACCCGATCCCGAGTTTATTTTTATACCGAAGTGGATGGAATTGCTATTATTTGCACGAGGGGGAAAAAGTTCGATTTCTGCTTCATAAGCAAAATAAAAAGTTTTTCATCCCATAAAAACATTATTAAGATCCCATCTGCTTTGGTCGGATCTCTGTTTGTTTTCTTTTAAGCGATCCACGTTACGTGTCTTTTTCCCATTAATAAAGCATCATGTTTGATATGTAATTAGATCCGGCATTTCTTGCTTTTTTTTCGTCAAAACGAGATATTAATGACTTTAACGTGTCGGTTTCTCTCTTTTCAAGTCTTCCTTTCCGCGTGTTTGCCGTAGTAATATGCCTTTTTTTGTTGGGTAAACGAGAAATGATAAGTGCAGAAGCAATAAAGAAATAATGGTTCGCTGATGGTATATACTGGTGTATATATATGAGGGCATATTTTGTTATTAGTTTGTAGTTTTGTACCAGTTTTTACAGACATATAAAGTGATTAGCTCACTAGCAAGAAGGGTAGAAAGTATTTGAGTAACCAATGAAGTATATTAGACTTTATTAACCATACGCGTGTAAAAGACTTAACCGACAAGGTAGAAATGAAACAGGTCTTGGTAGCTTAGTTGGTAGAGCGTTGCACTGGAAATGCGAGGGTCCTGGGTTCAAATCCTAGAAAATTTTTCCATGCCATTAAAATTGGATTTGCTTTAAAATTAATGAGCTCTCAATTTATTTTTGAGATTGAAATTTGGTACAAATTAAATGAATTTGTTACTTTAAGACAAGATAACCTAGGGTCGTGGAATTCGAGAAATCAAGATAACGTGTACTCCCTTTATGTGCAAATGAAACTACCCAAAATCGAACAAACAATAATTTTATTTGATATTTAACAATGTAATATGTAACATAGAGTAACAGTAAATGTTACTGTAAAATTTTACTGTTGACAGCTTGGTTGTTCCGGTGAATCTGATACCATATACCTTTCCAATCCGGAGCTCTTCAATGGGTGTTGGGGTTTCACTTTCGTGAACTGGAGCTCTTCGTGTTGTTTCCTGTATCCAGGAAGAGAATAGATTCCTGAGGTGACGTCACTCCAGCTGATCCAGCCTCCAAACAGTGATCTTTATGTCGAGTAGGTACCCAGAAAAGAATAAGATAGTATCAGGTTCACCAATAATTAGAATATTAAATCCCTGAATTCTGTCAAAAAGTGAGTGTCTTGCAAAGAAAATTGAAATCAGGTATGAACAGCAATTGCAAGTTGAAAAAAAAAATAATATTTTAATAAAAAAATAAAAACAATTAAATAATTAAGAATAATGGAAAGATAATAATAAAATTAAAAATAATAACAAGATTAAGTTCAAATGCTCGTTATGATTGAGCAAAAATGTTGCTTTCCTGACTGCAGCTCTGGCAGGCAAAAATATGGACAAAATAAGGTGAAACAATAAGAAATTAAATCTTTGGATTCTTCCCCAAATAGACAAAATTTTCCATTTTAAATTAAGGTAGCCACAATAGATACTACTGAATAAACCTGACGGTGAAATCAATCAAATCCAGAATATGTCAAAATTCTTGAGATGTTTTAATTAAAACTTTTTAACTGAATTTTTGACCTGTCTGGATTTCTATTAAAAAAATTACCCCCTTTAGTCGAGATTATAATTGATGGAGTAAAACAGAAAATGGCTATTCAGGTCTCTGCCTGGATTCAAGAAAGAGTTGATAGGGATGGACACACAAATTTACTCTATTGAGAGCAAATGGTTCAATACTCCCACTCTAACAATTGATTCTGAAAACCAGAGCAGCAGTACCTATTTAAAGTCCAAAAATCTAAATTGACTTACCTCAACTAAACGTGGCACTACCAATCAGCACTCTCACAAAATGGAAGCCAACAATTAGATAAAAAAATTAAAATATAATATTTATATTTCAAGAATAGACAAGATAAGATTTATCAGGGAAAAACTTAACAATGATATGATAATATGAATTGATTGCAAAATATATTGAAAAATCTATAAGGGAGAATCCAAAAATTAGGAGTAAAAATTACTAAAAATAAAAAGGACTTGCCTGCCAGACTTCTCTCGAGGAAAGAGAGCGTTTTAGAAACCAAACCCCACAGGAAAACAATCCTGTGTTTTTTATACTTAACTGCATTTTAACCAGTTCAACCAATCAGACGAGTAAACCCAATAGATCATATTCACTTCACAATGAAAACCCACGTGGAATAAAAGAGAATAGATAAAAATCCACTAGAATTATTTTAATTGTTCACAAATTATAATAATTTAAATTAAGGTTATGTCAAAAATAAAAAACTGTTAATTAATTAGGTCATTAAGCCAAAAAATTATTATTTCAGAATCAGAAGTTAGAGAAAGACAGAAATATATCCATTTGCTAAAAGTGAGATAAATATAATATTTTTCAATGAAAATACAAATGACTGTCAAATGCGAAATAATTAAAATCATACTTTGAAAAATAAATCAATCAGGTACTAGATGGCAGTACTGGTAAATGAATAAAAGATATTTGCATTTTACGCACATGATGGATAGATGGCAGTACTTGTACTATTTTGAACTTTGTGTATATTTTAGATTATTATAAATATTTATTTTGCTGATTCTGAAATAACAAAAATAAAACTTTATAATGAAAATGAGAAGAGATGGAACATGTTACGTAAATGATAAATTTATCGTAACAAATGAAGGCTGAGCATGTTTCCTGTAAACCTCGAAAATAGTAAATATTTCTATTATCTACATCGTCTATTATTCTGTGACTGCCAATAACGTGAAATTGAATGTATTGCTTGGCTAATTTATTTATTAGTGATTAATCTAATCAGGTATCAAATTCAAAATCTAAATCAATCAATTAAGTATTACATAATATATGAACACACAGCCTCAAAATAAGATGGCAGACCACCCACCAGTGGGACCTTTGAATAAATTTGTCCAAGAGCGAATAAATTATTCTTATCTCGTCATGAATCCTCCTATAATTTATAATCCCTCCGAAAATGAATGTGTTCTTTGAGAACTTAGTACAAACAAGCAGACATTTGTCACAGTCGACCCATTTGCGTCACATGGAGCGCGGATGATGGAGGAATATACTAAATGTCATATATACCAGACAAAAAACTCTGGGAGTTTTTCGGAAAGTGTGTCTTTTGTCGCCACGCCACGTGCATGCGAGCATGTTATTGGACGGCTTTTTTTCCTTTTTGATGGACTGGAATAAAATATTACTGGTTCTTATGTGGAATCCTTAAGGTATATTTCACGTCTCTTATCCAGCTTTTTGATGACTGACAGGAGTTCATGGAGCATATATTTTTGCGGATACTTTTGAAAACCTATGCGAAATACATATTGGAATTTTTTTTATATAAAAATTACGCAGTTTAAGTATCTACATTTGTATTTTTTAGATTTACATGCATCTACAGCAAATTATAAATCTCATTCTCATTCAATATTTACTATGATTAACCAACAAGCTTCTACTTGAACAAATATAGCAAACTTGTACCAATTTCAGAAATGTAGTCGAATCCGTAATAACTTCCGGAAATTTCCTCTTCAAAATATAATCTCCCGAAATCGTTATTTCCATTCTTTTATATTAATTTAAAAATTTAATTTCCGTTGCTCGGAAGGTACAATAAAAAAAAAGAAGACGGAAAGTTCAGCATCAGCGAGCAACGAGGCGTAGGGGGGCGGCGACTTTTGAAGCTTTAACGAAAACAATTATTAAACTCCATGCCGACATTATGTAAATGGTACGAAGGAACTTTCCTAGTCAAAACGCCGGGAAAATGTTTATATGGGACGCAGCTGCTAACTCCCAGCATCATTTTGTGCCAGGATTTCGGGCCATTGTGGAAATTTTGCTTGATCCATTTTTTTAAAGTAATTTAGGGTTATTGTTACATGTATTTTTTTTTATTGCTCGGAAAACAATTATATGGGATTTGTTATGTAAAGCTTTACCAATCACCCTTTGATTCTGGGTTATTTCATATAATCTATATTCCAGTTGAAACTGTTGGTTTGTCAGATTCTAGAATCTTGCTTATTGCTACTGTTATTGCCAGTACTGAATGTGGAAATAGCCTTCTGGTAGTATTTGATTTAACAAGCAAGTTATTTCTATCTCCACTAATTATTTGAATGATGAGAGCATTTGCTCGATTTTGGAATATTTTCCGACACTAGAGTAGTTTTAGGCAACATTGTCTAGACTCTTCACATTCTCAATTTCTTGAGTAAATATCGTTTTTTTGTTGATTGAGAAGACAGGGGACTTTTTGTATTTATAAGTTGCCTTCAACTTCCAGCTTCATGGAAGGTTGCTGGGTCCCTTTGTTACGTTCAAATTTTGCCTTAATACGTAACTAAGATTTCGAATGAATTCGGTAATTAATTCAGGTATTTGTGAGGATATTTAGAAAGCTTTATACCTGAGGATTAATATTTTTCAGTGATTGGTAGGTTTCTCATTGAATTTTACTAGATTTTTACCTCTTTGATTGGATGCGAAACAATATCTAGTTGTTGAACAAGGGTATATTTTTCGAAATAATAATGAGTAAATTCTTTGTATTCAGATGACAGGGTAGTTTTAGGATAATAAAGCCCTAGTGTTAGGATCGAAATCTATTTTATTTAGCTTACGAAAGTTGTCTAAAAGGCCCTAAATGTCGATGAAAAGGTTTGTTTACTTCCAAATAAATATCAATTGGCAACACTTACGAGTCACGTATTTTCTATTATTAAAAATTCTGCAACATCACACATCACTTTCACAGCCTTTAAATCGCTTTTCCACCCATATTTCCACTATTTTTCACATTTTCCCGGTTATTTATTTCCGCAGAATAAGTGTGGTTAAGGGACACTTGTGGATCCGTTTCAGGCAGCGCTGTTGTCGAGGTTTCTTGACCACTGTGGATAATACAGTCACTGTAGTTGTGACCACTGAACGACTGGTCATTTTGATAGTTTTTAGACTAAAGACTGGGTAGCTGATTAATAAGTTATTAATTAATGTTAATTGGTGTTAGGGGAGAAAATTTGATAACAACTTTGAATTTTGTTGGTCATCAATGTGTTTTGGGTTGTTCCGTTCCAAGCTGATTGTTCCATTTTCCTGGTCAAGACCGGAAATCTGGCACCAGAGGTCATCTTAGATAAAAAAAATGGAATTCTGGTAAATTTCTTGTGGGATCTCACCTAATAAATTGCTGAAAAGTAGGTCGTTCTTTTTAAATTCGCACGTTCAGCAAACAACAAGTGGCAGATTTTACCAGCGGTCCTCTTTGCTAAATTCCTTGGAACATCCACCTTTTGTGGGATTTTGGAGGCGTTGGGAACTCAAGTGGTTACTGGCTTAATTGGTTTTGGGGTGAAGCTTGGATTTGGCCGTAATTCCCCGTATTTGTAAGCCAACCACTCAGAATTTCCTGGAGACAAAGGTCTACGCCATTTTGTTGAATTGTCGGTGCGAGGATCGAGCACGTTTTGTTCAACTAGCCCAATTTGTAACCAGGTAAATATAAACGTTTTTATCAATCTGAATTTACCTTTCCGTTATCAATATTTAAATTAGCATATCTGTATTTTTGTAAATATTTGGGATTCAAAAAAAAAGGGGAATTTGACCTCCACGAGGGGCCATTTGTCAGTAAAAAAAACTCACTAGTAATTTCCAAAAGGGGCATTAATTATAAGTATAAAGGGGTTTAAGTTCTAAGAATTTGTCCTCTTTCGGGGTTTTAGTTTGGATTTTACCTTACCATTGGGTTCTTCCTTTTCGACGGTTTGCTAGTTGAGCTGTCAGAGTACCCAAAATACTGAGCTTGAAATCGATAGTTACCATTTAAGAAGGGAAGTCTATGGAGGTTGATGGGTCTGTTATCAGGGCTGTGAGGCTGTTATGCGAGAGTTATAAAAAATGAATGTTTAGATTGCAGGCAGGACCACAAGGGGATAATGTACCCGTTCATTTATTAACGTTTCTTAATCATTTTTTTTTTCTTATTAATAATTGTATTTCTTATATTTAGCTTGGTAACATGTCTGTTCTGTTTCACTGCCTTCATTATTACAATGGGTGTACTGCACCAATGATTTTTAATTGACCATATTTAAGGTGACATTTCTGTACAAACCCGCCCCGGTATACCATGGTGTAAGCGTGCACAGGTTTTAATTAATATTATTATTCTTTTATTCCTTAATTGTTCTCTTTTACTCTCATTGGGGTAAGGTGGTCAAACATTTATTGATAATTCTTGAATTTATTAGAGTATCTTAGGAGACCATTACAAATTGGTCCTTGCTACCTTTTGGTAATTTTGACATTTACATTTACATTTAATAATAATATATACTGTGGTATTTTATATAGTATATTGCCTTCTATTGGTCTTTGTAATGCAATTTCAGGTCTAAACATACCCCCCCAGAACATATTAAATAGTTTTATACCCATTGTTTTTATATTTGACTCTTATTTTACCCCTACTGACCTCAACCAAACTAAGGTAAAGTTGTTTTTAGAGGATAGGTACATCGGGTAGGTACATTTTTATAGAAATTTTGTAGATCAGGGACTTTCTGGTTTAAGTCCGCGGATTTTATTTTGTAAAACCAGTGGCACCCTATAAAGCTAACTTTCAATATTTAACTTACTCCCACACCACTGAGTAGCTGCGAGCACTTTGTTGCGTTGGCCGCATTCCTTAAGGGTGTCTTACTGTACCTAGGCCTATTAGGGTTTATTTATTCGAATTTAGTTTTCAAACAGGTTAAGGGTTAATTTTTGCGCAACACCTTGGGCTAAAGCTTGTACCTCTTGTTGAGTTGATTCCTGAATATTTAAAAAGTTTCTGGTCAAGAGGTTGAATTCTTATTATGTTAATTTTGAAGTATCTATAAATATATTCCAAGAATGTATGCTGTCCAGCTTTTTTCGGAATGTCTGCACCCCATGAAAAAGAATGAATGAGCACCAACCACCATCTCCGGAGTGCCTACAACGTGATTTTCCAAATACCTCAAGAAATGAAGAATCCTAGGTCAGATTTAATTTCTTCTCATCTATGATTATGGTGTCAGCTCTATTAGCTGATGTATGCCTATTTTGTAAGAAAATTGTTCTGTTGTCTAAGCTATAATACCTAAATGAACTCTTACTTAGAGTAAGCTTCATTAGTTAGTATAATTCTGGATTGGTAAGATGCTTTCTGTTTCACGGTTTTTTCCCAGGTACCTACATCTGCTGTTGCTGATCAAAGAGAGCAATTAGGTTATTGCTGAAATAATGTCGGTGTATAAGGTATTCTATTTTATTATTATGAGCAAGCAGCCCAACAGGCTCCTCCTACATGTAGACACACAACATGGATTCTAAAGGTACTTGAGTCGAAACTGACTCTAACTTTAGTTGAACTTGGGTTCCCGACTCAAACCTAAATGAATCTGGATGGTACCTGCTGGGTCCTTAATAAATATTTAGTTCGTGTAAGCTTCAGCCCTAACACAAATATTATAGGTTTGAAAAATTGCTTACGTCTAATGACTTAACTCTAGACCTTAGTGGTAGGTTTAATTTTTCTTTTTATATTGCCTAGAAAAGACGAAGGTATTCCTGGAGAAAAAATGAATACAAGAGGTTGATGTCAATACCTGTTTTACCAACTACATAATCGCAATCGACTTAAGGCGGGCACAGACATGCGGTATTCGGCGAGTCTCGAATCACAAATATTTGCTATTCGGCAAGTAGCGATTAGTGTGTATGGGTTGCTCGGACATAATTTAGCGAATATTTGCCCGAGCAACCCATACACACTAATCTCTACTTGCCGAATAGCAAATATTTGTGATTCGAGACTCGCCGAATACCGCATGTCTGTGCCCGCCTTAATGGATGGAGAACAGATTTGAGCCTCCACGTTGCAGAACTCAAAAATTCTGCAGGATCCAGAATCAATCGCACTTTGATTATCTACATTATCTATATTTCAAACGAAATCTGAATATTAACTAACACAAAGATTCATAGAACTTTAACCGAGAAATTCATTGAAATGAATTTGATCCAATTCATTAGTAGTTTGCCAGCGTGCCTTACAACTCTAATAATTACTATTTCCTGAGCTTCATACAATTAAACTTTTATTTACTAACGCGCTTCCGCTGCCAGACCTCAATAAATCAATAGGTACCGCTGCTGTTTAGTATTTGCTCTCATCGCAAATATTAACTTTGCATTTCCGAACTTTTCGGGGAAAAACAACTGATGTATAACTATAGAATAAACTGATCTGTTTTTTTCGGATCGAATAAATGTTTTGTTTTTTGAGAGAGTATATTATTTTATCATCATCCTCCTCGAATAACAAAATGTCGATTTCGGGATTTGCATGATATGTACACCACTCCACACGCTCGAACACTTTGCTAAAATAATAATTAATCTGAACTGTAAATATTGTTGAGTGGAATCGAATTGAAAAAAAAATGTATTGATTTTGAATCAATTTCAATTAGGGGCTTCAAAATCAAATATTGATAAATGTAAAATTATTTGTAATACTTATCAATATCCTCTCTAATAATATTTAAATATTTGCAATTTTCTTGTACGAGAAAAAAGCGGGACACCTGGTTGATGGATGACGCCAGAAACACGAAGAGGAAAAATGTTAACGGTTCGTATTTGTAGGCCGTATAGGCTGAGATGATAAATTACCTGGCGTGGGGTATGATTTTACCCATCGTGACTTTTATCCCTATTTGATCCAAAAGATATTTTTAGGATTTCTCACTTATATGAATATTTTGTCGATAGGTAGTTTCCCCATTATTATTATATATTGCCATTTATACGTCAATTCTAGATAAGCATGTGTGCCTACATTGAGATATATTTACAAGTTAAACAGCTTATATTGAGTTCAAATTACTTAGACATTTCGAGTTTCCATAATATCATTCCATCAAAGCTAGTGGGAAGTTAAAAATTGGTGCAGATTTATTTATTATAGTCCTTATGATACAAACGGAACAAGTCCAAAAATATTGCATTATACAAGAATATAATAAAAATATATCAATAGGTAACAAGTTTAAAAGTAATATCTAGCTAGAATTGAAAATACAGTATATGACAATATATAGAACAAAAAGAGGTACCTTACAGAACGCTTACATAACAGTGTAAGTAAAGGTGCAACACCGGTTCTAAACCAAAATCGGCCATTTTCCCATGTTAATCTCCATAAGAAAAATTAAGGTTCATTCTGCCACTTTTCGGACAATTTCAAGGTCATTGGGCCCCAGCGCTCGAGTCTCCGTCGCACTAGCTGGTCAGCTGTCGAGGCAGGGTCAGGTACCTCGTACCTTGTATCACGTAACAAGTCGCGAGGTGCCTGTATGTTCGACAACGACTGTGTCTCATCGTTTCGAAATTATTTGAGCTCCCAGATTGTAGAGCATTTTTTTCCTTCTAATGTGACCCAATCTGATGTAGCTTTAAGGAACTTGAACAACTGAGAGAGAACTGAGTCTTTTTCATTTTGGTGAGGAAGGAGTATTTCGAACGACAAAAGCGAAAGACGGCGGGAAACAAACGTTTGATAAGAGCTGGTTTGCAACAGCTACTAGCTCTAATATGGAAAAAATTATGGGTGCAGAATCTACAGATATTAGTGCTGGCAAGATTCTAATCATGCTCATTAACGAATTAATGTCTCATGATGATGACAGCTTGTAACGCTCTTTTATCGGAACAAAAGAATGCTCATAATTGTGCTCGACTATGCTCAGTGGTTCTTTAGCTTGGAGTGGTCTTTAGTGTTGGTACAGTTAAGAGAGGGCGCCACTAGTTTGCATAAAATTATTTTCATTATCAATGAGTAGCCAAACTAGACACTATTCAATAATTAGCTATTATTTAAAAAGATAAATACAAAAATCTGAAAAGGTGAAACAAATCCAATACCTATCTGACAGTTAACCCCTTCGATAAAAACACAAGTTTTGAAATTCTATAAACAATAATTTATTGACAGGATGGCGAACTTGTTCATTAACATTGAAACAAATAAATTGCTTAAGAGTAATTATTGTCAGTATCCAATTTTATTTAATTAAGCAGCCTACTGGAAGCAAAACTTAATTTAAATAGGTAGGTATATGAAAAGATTGAAATTTAAAAACAATTAAATAGATACCTACGTTGAAAATTACCTAAGTGTAAGTGTTGAAGTCAAAATAAAAATAACATTTAAATTTTCAAATCATTAAAAAAAATCATCAATGCGGAAAGGTAATAAATAATCTCTAGGCAGTTTTAAATATCAGAAACCCGCTAGGTGAAATCAAGGGGTCAGGGTTTCCGGAAGAGCTCAACCTTCTTACCTTCAAAACAAGTAAACATAAAACTTAAGTTTGACTATCTAAAGATTTTACATTAGTTTACGTTGTAAAACTACCACATTATTTTTTGGTTTAATGAATCCACAATATATTATATCGATCAGTACTCGATATTACGGAAATAAATTTATAATAATTATAATAATGCATACCTATTGGATAATAAATGATAAAGAAAACGATAATAAAAGATAATATCTGACTCTGATAATAATTCATTATATTTAAACAGTAGATAGCTATTCTAGCTGAACACTTCTATACGGTAAACAATTCAAGTCGGTAATTGAATTTACATATATATTAATTAGCTAATAGAGCTAAACCATAGGGGGCGATTAAGAAAAGGTAAAAATAAGTTACGGTAGTTAAGATGGCACGTTTAAGACACCCATAGGTGAGTAATTATACAAGCCTGGACGGAATCCTTGTAAAGCCTCGGAAGTTTTCACAAATTTGAGCTCTGGAGGTACCAAACTGACTGGAGACAACCAAATAATGGTTGGGGATCAACTTCTTACAGGACAGAAACTTTCCTCGAAAAGGGGGCCCCAGATTTGCTCTGAGTTTTAGGACAGCGTGGTCTCAAATTTGTCAATTTTCACTTGAAGAAGTGCAGTCACGGATTTTTCATCCTACCGAAGGTGCCTCAATGAATTGAGGGGATATAAGGACTCATTCATGAGAGAAAAAAAGGAATTTACATACCTGATTGGCCGATAGTAACCTCACTTTTAAAAATCAACATTCGGTTGATTTTCCAGGAAACTTTCAGGTAGACACGAGCGAGCACTCTCCTGGCTAGTTATTTGGTACGAATATTGACTCGATGGCTAAAAATAAAGGTAAAGTTTTAGGATTTTTAATCACTTCTAAAAATCTGGACGACCTGTTCGGTCCCAAAACAAAAGACAAAAGGGCAAGTCAAAAGTACCCAGATTGGTTCTGTCTTTTCTTTCTTAATCTGTCAAGCTTATCAAAATCATAAAAATGGCAGCGCCACAGGTGGCTCGGAAACAACAGAATTCTCGATATTAGGTTAGGAAAACTAGTCAGAAGAATCATAGATGTCGCTAGGTGTACGAAATAGTACTTTTACATGAGTCTAAAAGAGGTGGGTTCGGCTTGCTCACTCCGTGCACTCCGAGTAACTCCATTCGCACTCCAGCCGTTCGGGTAAACGCTTTTTACCGTATTAGGGGTGACTCTATTAGCTCTATTCACTCCACTCCAACTCCGCGCTGAATAGCCGAACCCAGCTAATATATAAAAATAATTAAGAGCAATAAGTATATTTTTGTGTCATTTCGAATGTTACAAGCTGTGCAAAATGATCTTTCATAAACTCAAAGATTAACATGTTCCGCAATTATTGAAACTGTACTGTAATAAAATACCATTCGTATTCGTAAAATTCATTCAAATGGCATATTTACAGCTCATAGAATCGACTGAAAGCAGGGGGGTAGGTATATTAAATTTTCGTATACAGCTTGTTAATACTAGAAGCATTAAGGAGAGACAAGCCTCGCATTCTCGGGTAATATTCCAATAAACCCCGATATGCGACACACAATAGTACCTACGCTATCGTATTTTAATTTATGGAGATTATCTTAAGAAGGGCTTTGTTAGAGCAACATGTACCTACACTGGCAATAGATATGCTTTGTTAAGCGATACTCTGGATGCCTATGCATACTAATTGAATTGATTTGTTTATTATTAATTTGATAAAGTCATCAAAAAATCGTTCTCTTTACGGGTGCTTACATGAATAAAGGTCACAGTAATTGTTTTATTCTGAATACCTTTCAAATAGATGTGCCGTTGAACTCCTGAATAAGGCATTTTGCGCCAAAATTGCCAAAATCTCAAACGGCAATTTACTAAACCTTTTGTGAATCCTAATGTTTTCGTTGAGCTATTAAATTATACAAATGCGATTTTGATGTTAAGTTAACGATTATTCTAAATAGCACCGTAAAGGCCATTATTAGTAATTATCTTTTGCTAGTACAACTCCTCGCTGCTTTGAGATTTAAGCTGATTATGCTTATTTGAATTTCAAATAAAAACGAACCGAATAAATCTACTAATAAAAAAATAATTTTGTTTTCTATTATTACTTTTCCATTTGTGTTAACTGGTGTCCTGGCCCCCAGGGAGAGAAGAGGACATGGATGTAAAATTGAAAAATAATTGCGGCGCCATGGAAATACTGTTTGACAGCTGGGTTTTTGTATTATTAAATTCTGAAAATAATAAAATAATATCTAGCAATTCAAAATGGAAAACGTGTCGTTTGTAATATTGTAAAATAGGTGAACTATTTCTAAGAATTACTGACAGAACAACAAATAGAGTTTAAAGAGAAGAAAGAACAGATACAAAACCTAAAAACCTTCAATAAGATGTAGTATAAGATACCCGGGTTTGTTCAGCAAGATTAAACGGTTAGAATTTTTATAATGTCTTCTTTTAACAAATCTTCTGAAAAACGAAATGGAATGGAGGGAAATTTAAGGGAAGTTTTAATATGTAAAATAAACGAAAAATTTGTGAAACGTCTAATTTATTATTAGAGAACATCGTAACGTTCTCGACCTGGAGGTACCATCGTCACCAAAAGTAACTGGGATAGCATCACATTAGCTCTTGTCCTATTATATGAATTTTATTGTCAAATATTTGTCAAACTATGCATTAAATGCATTGAAATGAATGACAGTAGAATTAGGCCAGGAGATTATTATGCATTATTTGTGTCCCAGTTACTTTTGGTGACGATGGTAAGAGCACGGCAGAGAAACCCTCGATTTACATTCCGCAAAAATCAAAACATACTGTATCATTTTCATAATAGTTGTAAATCAATAAAAGTTTAAATTAGGTACCGCTCCCATCCTTGTGCTAAAATTTCAATTCCACACACTACATTCAATCAACACCACCTATATTTAATACTGAACAGTTTTTGGTTAGTTAGCTAGTCTGCCAGCAGGTACTGAGGTCCCGTACGGGAGGCTACTCAGCTACTCTTTGTTGAAGCAGGTTTGAATGTTATTAGATAAACCAGGTATGAACGGAAAATTGAAAAATCTCTTGTTGTTACGTACGTCACTATTATTATAATTTTTACACTCCATAAGCCTTTTATGTTTAAACCTAGTGATCGTTCTATTGACGAAATTGTTAGGATAATTATTATCTTATAACAGTTCCTTGATCTTTATAAAGTTACTCTCATGAAATTATTCATCAGATAAGTTTAGAGATCTAAACAGCAGGTTAGTGATAGTCGCTATCTTTTGAGTAGAAGAATGGCATTAATAATAATTCAGAAGTCGACCAGAGCTGGTAGGTTTCATATACCAATTAGTCAACATTGTACCAGTTTCGGTTCTATGCACCATAAGATCAAGGAACGGGATACTGCCAATACTTTCAAACTCCAGTGTAAATTGTAATTTGTCATGATAGTTATTAAAATAATTAAGGACATTATTGAAGTCAGTTCTTGGGATGACAGCTAATGTATCATCAACATATAATTTCAAAAAAGGAACATCAAATGGTAATTTGTCGAAAGTGCTTTCAATAAGGTCGTTCATAACTAAGTTTGCAATAACAGGGCTAGATGGGTTACCCATAGTAGTACCATCGACTTGTACATAAAACTGTTCATTCTATAGAAAAAAACTAGAATGGAAACAATAATTCAACATTCTCAAAAACAACTGTTCAGGAATATCAATGTATGCCTGAATAACCCACAATTTCCTCAAGACGATATCGATCACTAACATAAAAATCAAGGAACTGTTAAAAGATAATAATTATCCGACTAATTTCGTCAATAGGACGATCACTAGGTTTAAACGTAAAAGGATTATGTAGTGTAAAAATTATAATAATAGTGACGTACGTAATAACAAGCATAGGCGCCGGAACCATGGGGGCAATGGGAGCTTGAGCCCTCATTGTGACTTAGGTATAACATGTAGTGGGCTGTGGTAGTGGGTAGGTAGAAAAATACTGAGTTCTTAACTGTTAATTTTTATATCAAATATGTGTTTTATGTTTTCATTGTTTTTGCTTTACCTACATTAAGGCAGATCGTCCTTTGGACGGGTTTTTGGTCCGAATTGCATTCGTCAGAAATTGGACGAAAAAGTGCGAACGATCCCATTTCAGTGAAACCCCAATGACGGTCGTACATTGTACCCGATATTATTCGTGCGAATTCGGACGAAAACATGCGATTACGAAAAAAATTGGATTTTTCGCAGAAGTTCTCGATTTGTCTGTGTTAACTGGGATATTGAGAAGATAGAGGGATGGATATCGAAAAATTCAATAATTTAATATAAAAAAAAAAAAACCTTTGTGGGATTTGACTGTCAAATCATATCACATGAGAGACATGCATGACAGTTTGAATATTTTGTTGTGTAGTATTAAACCTGTATTTTCAATAAGTCGTTGGATTATTATTTTCTTTCCGTTTGTTTTCATGATAGGTCTGTTTACATCACATGATTATACCATGATATACAGTCGTGAGCACAAAACGTGGGACACTCGTTTTTTCCTATTGTAAAACGGACTCACCAACTATACCTACGGCAATGACAGGGATTATCATATTTGATAAAAAATCGATTGTAGAGAGAAGACTGACTTACGCAAAATAGCAAAAAATGACAAGACCTGTCAGTCGAGTATGTGTGCTCATGACTGTACCTACCTACCAATACACTGTTTTTTTTTACCTAGTTTATCATGGAAAAAAATTCAAAAATCCGCTGAGGGCGAATCGGTGATCTTATCGAGGTGAAATTTGGTACGAAACTAGTGGGGTACGAGTTTTATCGAAAAAAAGGGCCCCTAAATATATATTTTTTTTTTGCTTATTCGGATGAAATTCAGGATATAGGTGGAAGGGGTCCAGAAAAGTTAATATTCCAAGTTTCAGCCCTCTCCGACCTATCGGAGGGGTTTAAGCCCCTATCCTTCCAATTTTAGAAAAGGGCGTGTAATGGTGCATACACGCCCTGCATTTACTTTTCCGAATTTTGAGAAATAGAAAATACCACCGGATAGAGGAGCCAAAAATACGTCGAAAATATTTCTTGGTGTTTTTCGCTCCGACGCTTCGTAAGCCCGGAAAAAAATTAAAAAGATTTTGATGCTGGAACATTTTGGGGACCCGACACGGCGACACTTTTTCGCCTATAACTTCGGTAATTTCTAACCGATGGTCTCGAATCAGGTTTTCTTCGAAAGAGCAATAAATTACCTACAAAAATTTGATATTCCAGGCTGTTTCTGTCTCCGAGATATAAGCCGTCAAAGTTGAAATTTTTTCTGAAAATGTATTGAAAGTTATGAAGTCGATTTTCTCAAAAACGGTGCCCCGTGGAAGGGTAACTTTACTAAGCTTTTTTGTAGTTCTCAATGAGATCTACAGGTTTTGTATTTAGGGTTTTTCTCCCAGGCTCTCTGTTTTCCAGCTAGGATGCTTTTAAATTTAAAAAAATAAAAATAAAGGCTGTTTTATATTTTTTTTGTCATGACGGTCTAAAGGGGATCCCAAATATCTCCTAAATGGGTTCAGTTTACTTATTTTTTTCTCGTTTTTTCGATTTTTTTTTCCAAAATATATGTTTTTGCCTTGATATAATATGATTTTATAATAAAAGTAACGTTCTACTATAAATTCTTATCAAAATGTGTGAAAATAGCCGCATCCCCGCTTGCCCTCACCATTCGAAGTCCTAAAAATACTGTAAAGAGACCAAAATTTCGCTCCTGCTACATATATTTGTCATTAATATATCAGGGCGCTAAAAGCATCGACGGTGTAAATAACTACTTGAAAAATGGAACAGCGCTAAGAAAACATAAAGTAGAAAGCAATAAACTTCAAAAATACCTGAAAAAAACTATTCCAAACATGCATAAATAGACCATAGACAACTACCAGAAAATTGGAAATTCAGCCATTCAATAACAAAACATAATAAAGGAGACAGCAACAAATGCAAAAAACACAGGCACATTGCAGTGACAAATACGCTGAGCAGTTATAAAAACCAGAATGAAAAACGACAAAATCACGCATAAGATAAGCAACACAACATCAAATAATAAATACACCACTGGATAAGCTTTTGAGTATGGAAACAAGTAGCTCACTTTTGCCAGAGAGTAGTTTAAATATTATCAAATATACTAAATCATTTAACATATAAATAAACCAGAACGCAATAGAGGAAACAACAGTGACATTTGGACGGACATTAACGGCCTATACAGCCCAATAGCTTCAATCAACGATAACGAAGTTAATTAGAGATTGCAATGTAGCTACAATAGTTGCCTAAAGTATGTAGGTATTAAAGTTGAGATTCAAACAAAATATAGGTGCTCACATACAAGACATGAAATATGAGTATATAAAAGGCCTGTCCGCAATGATAAATTCATAGGAAAAGACCGTGTGGACAGTCTGTTCATATTTGATGCGTTGCCTAACCGGTCACGTAATCCGCGCTGTGTGAGGAGTGTTCCGAAAGATGAAATGGAGAGAATAATAATGGAAGCGGAACGGGTATTGTGTGACACGTTATAGCTACGTT
Organism: Ceutorhynchus assimilis; assembly: GCA_917834065.1. NCBI lineage: Eukaryota > Metazoa > Arthropoda > Insecta > Coleoptera > Curculionidae > Ceutorhynchus > Ceutorhynchus assimilis. The sequence goes on along the minus strand of OU892287.1, from coordinate 9,900,035 downwards.
GATTACATAAACGGATTTGGAAACTGTTATAGTTCTATCTAGCCCCAAAAAATTTCTAGTATTTTTATTTAAAAATGTTATTGTTTTAGTTTAACTCAAGTTGAAACACGTAAAAAATACATCAAACAAAGGGGATAAATCTTGCCAGCTATAAAGGGAGAGTAACTTCACTTTGGATAAAAAATGAAGTTCTCTCAGGTGAGTAGGTAACTAAAATAAAAAGTCTCCTTGTGCTAATAAAAACTTCATTTTGTGTTTATCACTACAGAATTTTTACGTTTGAAAAAATGTATTTTTATATTGTCATTGTTAAATAAGGGTTTGCTCTTGTTACGCACCCTTGTGGTGGAATGACAATTATGGTATACAACATGTTATCAGTAAACAAAACCCTCTTCCGATGATATTTGCTCGTTGTTGATATTTTGAAGAAGAAAACTATCCATTTAAGATTAATATGTTACTACCATAGGTCATGAGTTACAGAATAGACAATTTAGTAATAAGATGTGTGATTAAAGTCCTGGCACTTTTCTAGAATATGGGGGCCCCTATTTTGTAGCCTGCCCCTCTTTAAATCCGGCCCTAGTCCACGTCAAAACTGATTAATCAGGCGCTGAAAAGTTCCAGGTGCATTTTTCAGTCCAAACGGCATCCTGTTAAAACGATAAGTTCCAAAAGGCTGTTTTATCACGCACGAATACTTATCTACTATTAGAGGTTCGATTTAAATGATTTCTGAAAACAAATTCATTTTTAATTGAAACATGAACTAATGGTGTCAAATACCAGTATGCATGTATAGTCTTCAATAAACTTTTATTTCTGGAAATATAATTCCGAATGAGGCAAAATTATCCGGATTTTTATTCTTTTATTATAGCTACATTCTTGGGAAATTTCAGATTACAATATAGTTTCGGAGATATCATTTTTCAGTTTTGAGAAATTTGACTTGGGTAACTGGCAGTAATCTGTAATGAGAAAAATTGTTAATTCCGTTTTACTGAGTTCGAGATTGGTTATTTCCTTGGAAAGCCTATGTCAAGCTGAAAAGGTATCGCCTTCAGCAGTATCACTTTATGTGCTGTTATGTTACGTCACTGCTTTGCTGCTACTGTCGTGCCACTGATCTGCAACGATGCTACCACGCTTATTCAGCATTTCGCTTTTTCCTATCACAAGGACTTATTAAAACCATGCGTTCCAGACAAAAATGAAGCTGATGCATTACACGCGAATTACGATGTGTCGCGCCCACCTATCCCACATGGAGGAGCAGGCTTATCAAATAACAGCAATGAATAACCAAGCAGGCATCTTTTACCAATCTCTAGGCACTGTTAAATTATACTAAGATTATTCTACTCTCCATCCGTTTTCAAATATTTCCTTTTCCATTCATAAATTCCAAGTTGTGGAAATAGTATGTTAAGCAACACCACTTTTCCGCACGCGATTGCAGTTTGTCGAACGACGCGACGCGCAGCGGAGTTCGGCAAGCAATCAAGTGAGGAAAAGAGACTTTCCGCACGAGTAAGGAACACTTTGTTTTTCTGCTAGATGAAATTTAATATTTTTACCTATATATATATATATACCAATTTAAGATATTCTTTCCACTTTTCGTACCTGTACCTGTAGTATACCTGTATACCTGTAAGTACCTGTATACCTACAAATTTTATGTATTCTACTTTTCCGCACTGAGTGCTTTTCTTTCAAAGATATCTATGAGCCCAATTCATCTAAATAACATACCTAGATCTAGATGAATTACGGCATGCAAAGCACAAACTGGAAATGTTCGAAGAAACTTTGCAACATGAAATCAATAAACCATTTGGTTCCAGATATCACCCTCCTATCGGTAGCAATCATCTTCATAATCTTGATTACAATATGCTGCTGCTGTTCCAAGTACTGGTGTAGCAGTAAATACATACCTTATACCTTATTCCGGCCGATTTTTCCCCGCAGAAACAGTTACAAGAGTCGCGCCCACCTATCGCATACGGAGGAGCAGGCATCAATCAAATCAACCTATTGATTAATTTGAACGGGGGAGGAATATGTTATGTTACGCCACCGTTTTGCTGCTACTGTCGCGCTATTAACCTGCAAGAAGCTACCACGCTTATTGAGCATTTCGCTTACACAGCATAATTATTAAGTTTCCATTATATTATATTTTTTAGTTTTTTCCTCAGAGGTCATTCTTGAATTAACCTCCGAACAAGATTGTCAATCGAGACTTTCTAACTTCAATTTTAATGTCAATCGAGACTTAAGTATTGTTAATGGCGTTTTAGTACTAATAGGTTACGTTTTGATGTGTAATTGCTTAAGAAACATTACAACGGAATAAATTGATGTCATAAGAGACTTGTTTCTTCTCCCTAAATAGAAGAACTTAACAGTGCATATCTTGTCTTGCAGACAGCATCATTATATATTTCACCTTTTCGGATTCATTTTTTGTCTGAATAGGTAGCGTTTCCATTCAAGTTAAAAAAAAAACTATATGTATGAAGTCACTCGTTGCTGAAATCCACTCTGCAGTAGCTCCTGAATCCGTTGCTTACTTAAGTTGGTAAAATCGAAATTTATATTACTTCAAAAGCACTTTCCTAGAAAAACCGTATGCAAACTCGATCCCCACATGAAATAGGGAACTTTCCTTCGTACATCTCGGTGCTTATTCAAATCCACTTATATCCAACAAAGAAAACAATACGGAGAAAATGTAAAATTTTGTGTGCTGATCTCTCAACGATGTGAGCAAACTTTCCCTTCGCCTAAGAATATAAAAACATATTTTTGTTCCTTCTTTTGAAGATTTTTGTATTCATAAAAACTTTAAATTTTTCTAATAAACAATAACGTTGAGGATCTGTTTATAAAGGCACATCCTCACCAATCAGCTTCTTCTCTATGTCACGTATAAGAAAACTTTATTTTCGACTGGGAAAGCTTTCACGGTTTTATCGCTGATAAAATTCATGTTACATCTCCCCATCAGCCCCTCTACTCGTTTCAGTATCTTATCTGATTAAATGAAAGTGCTGACATAAAGTAGAGGCGAACGTAAATTCGTTGTCGGGCAATTCTCTAAATCTATTTATACGGTATAGCACGCTGATGCTGGCAGAAACAGACTTATTTTCTTTAGTTGACTTTAATCATATTTTATGAGATTATTTTTAAAGTTGTTTATTTGGAAGATTTAGAAATTAAATGGGTAACTTATATGTTTTGACATAAAAACTTTTAACATTCTCAACTCAGAATAATGTGATGTAGGTATTCAAAGAAGCAAAATATGTCACCGACTATGTGTGCTATTTCTATTATCCGAACCTAATTGTAGCCAGTTACGTTTAGCCAGGAATATACGTCTTTTGAATGGAAAGTTGCTGCTGTTGGCATGCCGTTATCCCCTATCCGGTGTGCTACAATAAAGGCAAATTGAAAAAGGGCACGGGAGTATTATTCCAGAACCCCTCCTCGTTTGACAGAACTCACCTCGTTAACTCTAATCATTTCTGGGTTGCGCCCAAATTAGAAAAGGGTCGGGACAATGAATCTTGCAAACTTTACCCTATATTTCACCAGTCAGACGGGGGTTTTTTCTTTACCTGGCCGGCCGTCACATTTTGTTGCCACAAATTTAGGTTAATTACAATTCCCTAAAGTTTTTGTTTAAAAAACTCCCTCTTAACAGTGCCTGGCATTAACAGTCACTATAAAAACTAGTAAGTATCAGCTTATCTACATTACACTCGCAGAAGAAAAAATAAATGGGATAATTCCGGAGTAAATAGCATCGTTTTTGACCGTAGGAATGCAACGTGCCAGGAGGTAGGTACTTTTGTTCTTTGCGTATCTAATGCGACGTTTTCAGGAAAATAAATTTTTATGGGAATGCTAATGTTGGAATATTTTTAAATAAATTTGAATAGGAAATTATTTTAATAAAGATGAAAAAATTTAATTTTCGAAGAAAAGTGCATATGGCTAATCTTCTACCAAATACATTTCTTAGACATATTTTGAAATCTTAAGATATTGAGTTTTATTTCAAGTTTTGCTCAAATCTTTTTGTCAATAGAGTGCAGAAAGATAAGTGTCAGAACAAAGAGGTAAGGGAAGATTTTTCAGAAATTTTGGTAATCGAGTCAAAGAAAATTAAGGTAAGACTTGATACAGGGGCAGATGTAAAGGCCCATCCTCACTCAATCAAAAGATAGGCTATAGTCAAAGTTGACGAAATAAGACCTGGAGCGAGTATAAATAGAATGGTTATTGTTGAAAAGTCAAATGGAAAATTAGATTATGTTTAGACCCTTCTGACTTCAATTATTGGAAACCTAGATTAGGGATAAACATAGAAGAAGTATGCTCAAGTTCAAGAGATAATAAATACTTTACTGTTTTTGATCTTCCTGAGGGTTACCACCACCTGGAAATCAATGAGGAATCCTTATGTAAGTGTTTTGCTTTGCAACTCTATTTGGTGTATTAGGATTTATTGTGAACTATCAAATTCGCACATTTTCCAAATTTACAAAATGTTGTAGTATGCCATGATGATATGATTATCTATGGGAAAGTGAAACAAGAACATTACCTAAAAGTAGCTGAAGTTGTTAAAGCCGGAGTCTCATGCATCCGTTTTCCGACGAAAGATGTCCGAAAAACCTTCTATTCTGACATAATCGTATAAAAATATGTCAAAATAGAAGGTTTTTCGGACATCTTTCGTCGGAAAACGGATGCATGAGACTCCGGCTTAAAGAGAGCTGAATAAGTCGGTGCGAAGTTTAGCAAAGACAAACTTCAATACTGTCAAAGCCAGGAAAAGTTAATTGGGCAAATTTTCTGTCAAAATGGCATGCAAATTGATGCTGAGAGGATTGTGTCTTTGTGCATACTTCAAACACCTACTAATAGAGTTGAATTACAAAAAGTTATTGGTTCCTTCAACTACGTTAGACGCTATGTCAATAACATGTCAGAATTAATGCAGCTTTTATGTCAATTTCTTGAAAATAATGTTGAATGAATATCGTTGCCTAAACACCAATGAGCTTTTGACCAGTTGAAGGAAGTTATAACTAAGACACCTGCTCTTGTTCCATTTGATTCATTAGAGACAGACAGTTTTGCAATGTGACGCATTCAAGAATGGTTTAGGTTGCTGTATGTTTCAAAAATATGAAAATAATACCTTGAAGTTGGTTGCTTGTGCTTCTAGATTAATCTAGATCATGATGTGTTACGATAAATTTATCATTTACGTAACATGGACCATCTCTTCTTATTTTCATTATAAAGTTGTATTTTTGCCACTTCAGAATCAGCAAAATACTAATTCATAATCTAAAAATATCCACAAAGTTCGATATAATACCAATACTGCCATCTATCCATCATGTGCATAAAATGCAAATATCTATTATTAAATGAAGGTACTGCCATCTAGTACCTGATGGATTTATTTTTCAAAGTATGATTTTAATTATTTCGCATTTGACAGTCATATGTATTTTCATTGAAAGAAATTATATTTATCTCACTTTTAGCAAATTGATATATTTCTGTCTTTCTCTAATTTCTGATTCTGAAATAATCATTTTTGATTTAATGACCTAATTAATTAGCAGTTTTTTGTTTTTAACATAACCTTGATTTAAATTATTTTAATTTGTAAACAATTAAAATAATTCTAGTGGATTTTTATCTATTCTCTTTTATTCCACGTGGTTTTTCATTGTGAAGTGAATATGGTCTTTTGGGTGTAGTCTTCTTATTGGTTGATCTGATTAAAACGCAGTTAAGTATAAAAAACACAGGATTGTTTTCCTATAGAATTTGGTTTCTAAAACGTTCTCTTTTCTCTGGCAGTGCTCTAGCAGGCGAGTCATTTTTATTTTTATAATTTTTTCTTCTTATTTTTAGATTCTCCCTTATAAATTTTTCAATATATTTTGCCATCAGTGCATATTATCATACCATTGTTAAGTTTTCACCTGATAAATCTTATCTTATCTATTCTTGAAATATAAATATTTTAATTTTTTATCTAATTGTGGGCCTCTATTTTGTGTGATTGGTGGTTCCACGTTTTTCTGAGGTAAGTCAATTCAGTTTTTGGGCAAATAAATAGGTACTGCTGCTCTGGTGTTCAGAATCAATTATTGTTAATGTGGGAATATTGGACCGTTTGCTATAAATAGAGTCGGTGAAAATTAAATTTGTGTGTCTATCCCTATCAACTATTTATTGAATCCAGGCATGGGTCTGTATAGCCATTTTCTGTTTGACTCCTTCAATTATTATCTTCTCGAAGAGAAGAGTGTTGAAAAGGGGGTGTAATTTTCGAAAATAGAAATCCAGACAGGTGAAAAATTCATTTAAAAAAGTTTTAATTAAAACATCTCAAGAATTTTGACAGTTCCTGGATTTGATTAATTTCACCTTCAGGTTTATCTTGTAGTACCTATAGTAGCTAGTAGCTACCTTGGCTTAAAAGAAAAATTTTGTCTATTTGGGGGCGAATCTAAAAATTTAATTTCTTAATTTTCTAGCTGATTTTGTTCATATTCTTGCCTGTTATTGCTGCTGTCAGAAAAGCAGCACTCTGCTCAACCTGTAAGGAGCATTTTAATTTAATATTGCTGTTATTATTTATTTTTATGTATATTTTCCAATTATTTAATTATATTTTTTTATATCAAAATATATTTTTTTGTAATTGCAATAGTTGCTCATACCTGATTCTGTTGGAAGGGAGTGTCTGCACAATGGTTTTATAATAAACAAATTTCATAGTAATTTTTTGTTCTTTGCAAGAAATTCACTTTTTGATAGAATTCAAGGATTTAATATTCCAAGCATTGGTGAACCTGATACTGCCTTATTTTTTTCTGGGTACCTACTGGACATAAATATCACTATTTGGAGTCTGGATCAGCTGGAGTGACGTCACCCCAGCAATCTATCCACTTTTCTGGCTACAGGTAACAACACGAAGAGCTCCAGTTCACGAAAGTGAAACCCTAACACCCATTGAAGAGCTTCGGATTGGAAAGGTACATGGTATCAGATTCACCGGAACAACCAAGCTGTCAACTGTCATGTTTTAAAGAAAGTCGCATTGTCACTATATTGTTAAATATCAAATAAAATTTTTGTATGTTGAGTGGTTTCATTTGCACATGAAGGGACTATACGTTATCTTAATTTTTTGAACTCCACGACCCTAAGGTTCTCTTATCTTAAAGTTCAAAAAACGAGTATTATTTGTAACAGATGTTAATTATAGTCAAACTGAGAAAGAAATTTTAGGTATTTATTTTGGTACGCAAAAATTTCATGATTTTATTTACAGACAAATAGTTGACCTACAAACCGATCACATGCCAATCATCGTAATAATGAAAAAACCGATTCAAAAGATAGTTTCAAAAGTTTAGGCTCAAACTGATGAAGTACTCTTTGAATATTTATTATTTACCAAGTAAAAATGTGCAATTTGTAGGCATGCTGTCACGGTCAAGGCTACAAGTTGAAGAACCCCTTGATATGTTCGATGATGAGTCAAGAGAAGAACCATCAGTTTCGACTCGAGACAAGTAAAGATTCAATTTTAATAAATACATAATTTGGGAACCTCGCTTAGTTCTTGTTGTATTGGTTTTTGTGGAATTTCGTTGAAGATATCATTATTAATGTGTGATTCTCTGTTAAGTAGTTCTTGGAATAATGGGAGAACTCTCTTCAAGCAGTCTTATACCATCTTTGGGTCGTGAGGGATTAAGGCATTGAAATCTTAGTAGCTAGCTTGAACGAAGGCCCTGGTGCTGTTGAATAGTCAGCAATAGTTCGGAGCTCTATCGAAGTGCCACTAAGTTGACTCTAACCTTAGAAATTCACATAAATTCTCAAACTTCAATGATTTTTGGGTGAAGATTTGGAGATCAACATAGCATGTTCTTAGTGTCTATATCAGGGTGAAAACAAAAAACCTTTCATAAAAAATGGCCCAGTTGCCAGCAAAGGTTTTGTATAGCGTAAAATTTTCCAGCCTTTTGAGTTAAGGGCTCATTTCGGACGGACATAATATTTCCGTTTTTACATTCACCTGAATATCTATGTTGAGTTGAAAATAGCCCAACCTAAACGCCCTGATTTGAGACGTCATACAATGTTGAAAAGTTCACATTTATCAAAATGATTTCACAATATGCTAATTGATGGTTTTTTTTATATATTTCAACACTTTTTTTATTTACATTTTTCTTGTCGCTAATTTTACTGATGGCGTAAATATTTGGGTTGTATTTGAAATCTATAAACAATTTTTTGAATCGATCCATCAACATCAATATTACTTTCAACAAATTCATTCATCATGAAGTATAGAAGCAGGGCTAGTAAATTTTCTAGGAAAAATCCTATATGCATGGTACACAATAACCTAACTTCCGGAATATCTAAAAGTAAACATTATACTAATCGAAAATCAATCCGCAATCAGAGAAAAACATCAATGCGAATGCATTTAGTTCTGTTACAGTAATGGAAAAAGTTAATTGAAAATGTTTTGGATGTGGTTGCGGTGTTCGTTGATTTAAAACAGAGTTTGAGGGGGTTTGGGCATTCGATGTAATTAGATTCAAAACCCGATGTCGAATATCCACAGACAGAAAATTGTTCGACTTGTTTTCTAATATTAGAAATGCAAAGTTGATTAATTAAATTTTGAATATTGGATTTATGGAAACAAATAAAAACTGAGGTGATTTTGGTTAAAAATATTCATAACAAGGTTGTAGAATAACATACCCGGGTTCGTTCAGCAAGATTGAACGGTTTGAATTTTTTATTATCTCTGCTTTTAAGAAATCTTCTGAAAAACAAATAGGACCTACTTTGTGGAAACTTACTCAATTTTACTTACTTGACATGCGCCCGACAATAGCAAATTTAGGGAAATTTAAAGGAAGTTGTGATATGTTAAAGAAATGAAAAATTTGTGAAACGTCTACTTTATTATTAAAGTAAATCGTACCGTTCTCGACCTGGAATTCTCGAGGGAAAAGAGAACGGCAGAGAAACCCTCAATCGAATATTCCTCAAAAATCAAAGCCTACTGTGTCATTTTAATGATAATTTTAAGTAATCAATCGAAAATTTGACTCAATGATAAAAGTTTAAATTAGGTACCGCTCATGTGCTTGTGCTAAAACTTCAATTCCACACACTACCTTCAATCAATACTACCTTACTACCTATATTCCAAACTGAAGAGTTTTTGGTTAGTTAGCCCATCTCCGGCAGGTACTGAGGTCCCTGGTTACGGGAAACTACTCAGCTATAGTTTTTATTTTGAGCCAATATCTCTAGATTGATTTTTCAATTTGTTTGCTAGGATATTCGCTCGTCAGGATAGGAAATGTTAGTAGATTCAACAAAGGCCCTGAAGTACGCTCTGAATACCAAAAGTTGAAATCCAAGCACAAAAGACAGGACATAATTTCTTTGGTTTTAATTTATTTTTTTATCTGAGTTATTTACAGCATAAAACGATTTTTGTTAAACACACAAGGACGTATATAAGGGGGGGGGGTTTGGGGGTTCGAACCCCTCCATTGAACTGAATAAATTATTTTTATTGAAGAAAAATAAACGTTTTTGGGCGAGGCACCAGAAAAAAATATTCGCAATTGACGATATCCTGATGGGCTTCAGAGCTGTGCGGTACTCGGGTACGGTACGAATACTCTTCACATGTACTCTAAGTATATTTTTAGTTACTCGTTATTCAGGCCAAGATACTTTCTGAATCGCGTACTTGTACTCGTACTTGGACTGCTTAAGAATATAGAAAATAGGTACCCGGTACTTTTTATTGTACTGAGTAATTTTCAAAATACCCGCGTACATGCGTTTAACTTAAATACACTTGTTATACCCGGGTATTTTCATTGTTTTCGAATCCCTTTGCAGTTGGTGAGTAAGATTACTGAACTCTAACTAAATACATATTTATTTGGCCACAAGTACATTTCCAGACAAGTTGAGATCTGACATTAGGTTTGTTCCAACACGTCAAAAACCGTCCCATGAACGATTTCGAAACCACTCAGTGAACGATTTTCGATTTCTACGCGCAAATTTTACCGTTTGCGCAGAATCATGATCAATTGTACGGTTTCCTGCTGTGTTGGAACAGACCTATTATGTTACGGTTACGATATGACCCAATTTTCAGCTACTTCTTGTTTAGTATCAGATGCTTAGCATGCGTTCCATTGATCGTTGTGATTTGAAAACGAAAATTTTGAACTTTTCTGTGCACTGTGACATTGTGTCTGTGGCCATAAATTTGAAAATTCTGATTTTCTTTTACAATAATTATCAAAAGTTACCTTGAAGCATAACCTAAACACGGTCATAATAAGCAACCCAATTGCAAACCCATAAAGCACATCTTATGATTTAGATTTTGGAAAACTTTGAAAGGTCATCTATTATAGTTAGAAAGCTGAAATTTTCACTGAATTTTATCTCAATAAAAAGAGGTTATTTGAGACTTCGAACCCAAGGGCTTCATTTTCGAGAAAATCAGCTTTGAATCTTTTGTGAAATTTAGGACAAAGTTTTGACTTTCGAGCCTCAAAATCTCCAGAAGTATTTAAGATAGAGAATTGAATCTTATTCTATCTTGAAGATAATTTAATTCTGATTCAGAATATATAATTTTACATCATATTTGTTGCAGTTATAGCCGAGTAATGAGCGATTTTGTGAGACAATGTCAGATTGTTGAAATTTTCTGAGCTCAAAAATTGCAAAAATCATTTTTATTTTTTTACAAGCTCTAAAACCCAAAAAACAAAGTTGCGTAAATGCTTTTCCACTAATTTTTACCTCCTCTTTCGATTGGTGAAGTCAAAAATTGCAAAATCCAAAAATTTGAAAATTCAAATTTTTCCAAAGGGGTATGATGCATGGGAATTTGATTTTCAAATATATCAAAGAGTCATATTTTGGAAACTAGTGAAGCTATCGGCATAAATCTTTTGCTCAATTGTAGCTCTTCAGAAGGGCTATAAAAAAGGTTATTTGAGACTCCAAAACCAAGGGCTTCATTTTCGAGAAAATCAGCTTTGAATCTTTTGTGAAATTTAAGACAAAGTTTTGACTTTGAGCCTCAATATCTCCAGAAGTATTTAAGATAGAGAATTGAATCTTATTCTATCTTGAAGATAATTTAATTCTGATTCAGAATATATAATTTTACATCATATTTGTTGCAATTATAGCTAAGTAATGAGCGATTTTGTGAGACAATGTCAGATTATTGAAGTTTTCTGAGCTCAAAAATTGCAAAAATCATTTTTATTTTTTTACAAACTCTAAAACCCAAAAAACAAACTTGCGTAAATGCTTTTCCACTAATTTTTACCTCCTCTTTCAATTGGTAAAGTCAAAAATTGCAAAATCTAAAAATTTAAAAATTCAAATTTTTCCAAAGGGGTATGATGCATGGGAATTTGATTTTCAAATATATCAAAGAGTCATATTTTGGAAACTAGTGAAGCTATCGGCATAAATCTTTCGCTCAATTTTAGCTCTTCAGAAGGACTATAAAAAAGGTTATTTGATACTCCGAAACCAAGGGTTTCGTTTTCGAGAAAATCAGCTTTGAATCTTTTGTGAAATTTGAGACAAAGTTTTGACTTTGAGCCTCAATAACTCCAGAAGTATTTAAGATAGAGAATTGAATCTTATTCTATCTCAAAGATAATTTAATTCTGATTCAGAATATATAATTATACATTATAATTTGTGCAGTTATAACCGAGTCCTTATAGACTCTGGACTCTGGATAACCAAATCAAACTTCAAAATTGCTGAATTCATTTAGTAAACCAAAATGTGTTTTTCAATTTTTGATGTGTGAACATCTATACTACCGGCGGTTTGATGGTAAATTTCGGGAAATGTGACGAAAGTGTGAAAGGAGAGGTGACGTCATACCCCATGTGCAATGCTAAGTTCGCAGCTACCTCAGCGCTTGCAGCCTATGAGGATTCATTAGATTTCCATGATAAATCAAGGCTGCTTAAAAGAGGACGTTGCGTAATAACTTGTACCTATGACATCCTTGGGTAGGAATGCAAGGTGGTATTAGAATGTATTCATAAATGAATACGGTACTTCGAATACTTGGGTATTGAATACTAGGGTATTGAATACTTGTAATTGTACTCTGTACTCAAGAACATTCTATGCTAAGTACTTGTACCCGGTAGTCGAGTACATTTTGCCTGTACTCAAAACAGCTCTGACTATGCTACGCCCGGTCGCCTATACATCGTCTGGTCTAAAATTGAAACCCTTTCCAGCATAGACCATAAGCGGCCATTACTGCTCTAAACCCCCCCCCCCCCCCCCATGTGAAAGCTATAGCTACGTCGTTGTAAATACATGAATGTAATGAGATGTAATGTAATACACATGTAATGAAAAAATGTTATAAACAAACAAAAAAAAAAACATGAAAACGAAAAAAAATAATGCTTGTACAAATTGAACTCTCAAAAACAAAATAAAAATTATTCAACTGACCTGTGATCGCTCCTTATGACATACAAACTAATCACAAATTGAATTGAACAATTAGTTTAATGAAAAATAAAAAATTAACAATAAACAATGGAGGACAAGCGGTCTAAGGGACTAGCCCAGCTCCTTCTCCAGTCTAGTCGTCTAGTTCCCCATTCTCTTTTACCTACCCTTTCGGTACGCTTTTCGTTTCAGCGCGCCCCGTTCCCGTAAACTTTACAACGCATTACATGGTTGCAAAATTTACTTTTATTCAGTAAACGTTTTTTTAAGAAGTTAAGATTTGAAGAGATAATATTTTAAATAGGTGGTTTTCCTCATTGTCATTCCAGGATTTTAGATGCTTGTTCTAGGTCATAAAGTGACTTGTTAAGTTCCAATACTTTACCTTCTCTAGGTATATTTGATCATTTAAAAACGTCTAATAATTGTTCGAGTAGAAATACAAACATTTCATAATATTTTCCAGACAATGTTAATTCAAACCAAAATCCACATTGACTCGGAAAATGATGCATCTATCACGATGGCTGCATCCACAAACAGAACATATAAATTAGAGTTTTAATTACAAATCTGCGTTGACACATAAAGTCGTTACTGCCTGGATATTTTGGTAACAATTTTCATATTTATTAGAATTTTCAGGCTCTGGTTCCAATGTTCAAGATACCATATACCAAATGATAATATTCAAGAAGCAATTTAACTGAATGATGTTAGTGTATCTATATAAGAGATAATAAACACTAATATTACAGTCCGTATCAGAGAAATGCCCAAGCCTGCAACATTCCCGTATAAATTGCTATCCTTTTCCTGAAAGTAAATGCCGACGGAGAACAATTTCAAACTGTAAATTGGGATATCTCTTGTTTTAGTGCCACCTATTCAGAAAACCGAATTGTATGAATTTACGACGGAAATGGCAATAAATTTTCAACGAATTTCCTGCTTGCAATAAAAAAGTTTTTAAATTTGATATAACAATAAGGAGATTGTTTGCTGATAATACAATTGATGATGTAATTGTAATTAAGAAATATATGTCTACTACCTGAAGTTACGCATGTGGAAAAGATGTCAGTTATAGTTATGAGAAGCCAAAATGTTCCCAGAGAACTTTATTTAACTATCCTTCACCTATACCTCATCAATAACATAAAACTAACAGGAACCTCCTTGACGTATAGTAGTCCCTAGGCGACTTCGGAGTGTTTTCACGAAAACCATCTACAGGGACACCCTCGAACTTAAGGAAAGCACTTTGTGCGAACTTCAACGATATTAACTGACAAATTACGAATTTCGGCTTCAACCGACTAGGAGCATAAGTGCTGCAACATGGGATATTGTATAGCGGCTTATTCGCATACAAATGGTCTTTAGAAAACGTTTAGTCTGGCGCAGCTGTGCTTTCGGGCACATAAGCCATTGTTTCCTCCGAGAGATAAGAGTGTTAAATGGAAGTAGAATCACTTTAGGGACAATTATATTTTAATTTTGGCTATGTTGGTAGTTGTGTGCAAGTGGCGTCTTTGTATTTCATGTGTGAAACTTATATGGGGGACTTTACTTGGTAGCTAAGATTCACTCATTATTGTCGAAATGAGATTCATAGAAAAAAGATCACTAATGTAAAATTCGCTAATTAAATAACTTCTTTCTGTGGGTCTTCACAAAGCAATTCATTCTGCAAGCCAATTATTTGTAGCTAATATTCCATGAAACAAACATAAATACGATTACTGCTCTGCATTTTGGCTGGCATCTGTGTGAACCTCAGTTGGGAAATTTTGGTCAAAAATTGCAAGAATGGGGCGTTCGATTAGCTTTTGCTTCAGGTCCTTAGACCCCAGTTCTAAGTGATATTTTTTCTCGTGAGCGATGTTAAAGGTCTGACAAGTGTGGAAAAGTTTTTCACAAATTTTCTGAAATAGCCGGTTAATCCCAAAAACTGACGAACTTGCTTGACTGTCTCTGGTGTTGGAAACTGTCGAATGGCTTCAATTTTGGCAGAACCAGGTCGTACGCCTTCTTTGTCTATCTCAAAGCCTAAATAATTAATTGAGGAGGAGAGAAAGACGCATTTCTTCATATTCAAAGTAAGGTTTTCATTTCTTAAAACATCAAATATTTATTGGAGACTTTCTAGGTTGTCATCCGAATTTTTGCTCGGCATTATAATATTATCTAAGTAGACCGCAGTAATATCGCGATATGGAGCTAATATCTTATTCATCATGCGTTGGAAAACTGCTGGAGCATTGCAAAGTCCAAATGGCATTATGTTATACTCATATTTTCCCTCTGGTATTACAAATGATTTTAAGTGTTTACTTCCTTCAACTATCGGTATTTGGTGATATCCCGAACTGGGATCCAAACTGGAAAATGTGGAACATCCCTTCAATTTGTCAATTTGGCCATCAATTTTGGGCAAGGGAAATCAAACTTTTATAATTTTGATATTATGTTTTCGGTAGTGAATACACATCCGATCCTTTCCATCTTTCTTCTTCACCAAAAGCACTGGGGAAGCGTATGAAGAACTTGACTTGCGTATTATTCCAGCTCTTAGGAGTTCAGATACAATGGATCTTACTTTTTCTTTTTCTGTTTCGGCCATTCTATAAGGTCTGTATGTAAAGGGTCTATCTTCCAGAAGTTTAATTTCCATTATTTGAGCTGAAGCCGCTTCACTAAGTTTTTTCAGTTCTGAAAAGGTCTCTATATTCCTGAAAATCTTCAGCTCTAGCAGCTGCTTGCACCATTTGATCTGAAATTCCTCCAATTATACAAAACACTGCATCGGATTCGTACATTTTGCATTTATTCAGCAGAGCAACTTTTTCGTAATAATAGACCAAATAAGATTCATCGCTCCTCTTCTTACGCTGCATCATCTCACTAAGATTCTGGTGATAGTCCGCTTTTACTAGGAAGGCTTTTAACAGTTGTTCTTTCCATCCAAAGTGCTTGCAATAATCCTTCTCAGGATATAATTGCTGAGAAAATTAATTTAGCCTTTTTTGTATTACCAAGCACTTGTGAAATTGTGAACTCAGTGATCCAACGTGATAAGTTAAAGATCATCATGAACCAATCATTAACTCCAAAACAAACACACACACACACACACACACAGAAACACATAAAGAAACCTTGGTAGATGTAAATCAAAAACCTAAAATAAGCACAAATATTCAATTTAATATCGAAACCGATTTATTCTCCTTTCATTTTGAAGTGTCAGATCAATGTATAGTAGTGGCGTAGTTCTTTTCAAACTGCTCTAAAATTAAAAACAAGAAAAAAAAAACGCCGCCAACCAAAGCAGAACCGAAAGAGAGCAAAAAGAACAATGGGTTTTTAAATGAAGTTTAAGAATACAAAATCTCTCCTTTTATTTTCATGGAGAGAAAGTTTGCTCACATCGTTGCAGGAGCGCCACTTCAGGTTTTAAATTATTCGTCTTTTTTTTTTGTAGTCCTTTTTCGTGTAGAAAATTATGTATACCTAACTTTTTTTCAAAATATTTCAATTAACTCCGTGTAAAATGTTTATGGTAAATTTGCCTCACTCCCTTATTTTATTTTCCCAGCAAGCAAAATTAAACAAAAAAGATGAAAATAGGAGTTTCGCCTATGCAAAGTTCCTGTACCCTAAAGGACTTTGTTTGTTCTGCCTTGTTTAAAGTAAAATCTTTGGAAAGAAATCGCCTTACAAAGAACTCAAAGACTCAAACGTTTGAAAATATTTTTTTTTTTTGGATAAGCGAGTTTCTTACCTTTGTGTTTTCAGAAAAAAGGGATTCTATGTTGTCATAGCAAGAAAAATTTTATATTTTTATCACTATTTAATTTCGTTCCGATGTAAATTACATAAATTATTGCATTATTATTTAAATATATTTGTCAAAATAGATTCAGAAATCGAATTTTTCTTCATCATTCATTTTCTCGTTCATCTCTTTACCATCGTATTCGTAAAATAGGACGAGATTCAGATAAGCAATGGGTTTCAGTTTTTCAGAGGCAGTTACTAGGTCGAGTGCTTTTTTCGATTTCTTGAATAAACGACCTCTGGAGATATGAAAACGACGTAAGTAAATTAGAATCTCCTAAAATAAAAGCTATAGGTATTCGAGAGATCAAAATTGATTTTAATTAAACATTTGTAAATTGATTGTCTAAATCTACATATCTTATTTTGTTTTAGTTTTTACTTATTTGTTTCATAACTATTCCACAGTTCCGTGTTAGATTTTGGCTTTTTAGCCAGAAGCAGCTATCCAGGAATGTACGATTTTAAATGTATCTACGTTTAAGAGGCTCGAATAACAACTTTTGTTGTTCGAAATATTTTTATTTTACGAATCAGTTATGCTTACAAATCGCATCAAAATCCCACAAAAATCAGAAAATTATTCAAATATCCTATTAAATTCCTGGAACGAATCCGTTTCAAACTAGTACTAGGTCATTGCTGGCAGACCAATTAGTTCGTCTGCCAAAATTGAAAACAATTAAATTTGTCCAAACCGTGGCGAGTTACATTCAAAATTATCTGCAACAGTTTATAACACAATTGTTTTTCTCAGTTCTCAGCTGTCCAAGCATAATTTAACAAAAAGAACATATAAATAGATCAGCATTCTACCTTTTACCAGGAGTAATTTACCGGACGTACAGACAATCTATTGGGAGAAGGCCTTCAAAGCTTTGGAAATTTATATTTATTTTACAATAAAAGCACTTATAAAGTTCCGTTTGGTTTCTTTGTGGGCGAAAACTTCTTCTTTGTTCATACTCCCGAACATAATAATAATGAACAAACAACAGGCTTAGGATGTTAAGTCCTATAGAGAGTTTTTATTTTGTTCCTTTGTTCACGTTTTAGCTCGTCAGAAGAAAGAAGATTAAATGTGACCGGCTATACGCAAGGAAAAAGTTCAGGACGATGGCTAGGGATTTAAGTTGTATTTGGAGAATGCTGAAGGATATTCCAGGTTACTAAGCAACAAAACAAGTAGTATCCTGCTTTATATTCGTCGATATTTAAGATTGAAATATCTATTATTGACGGTTTATAACGGAAATAAGCGGATTTTTTCGAGGAAGTATATTTTTTTTATCTAGTTGTTGAATATGTAAGCTGAGAGGACTTGCGCGTACCATTCACAACATTACAAAATCAAGAAAACTTTTTTCTGGCTCAATAGAATCAACATTTTATTTATTTATTTATTTATTGTTTAATACACAACAGAGCAAACTCCAAATGGTATACTTATATCTAGGACAAACTTTAAAAAAAAAAAAAAAAAAACAAAACTGTGCTATACATATGATCACACAATTAATACAAGGCAAATACAAATAAAAGTAAATAAACACAATACAATAGGTACATACATATGGCACCCTTTCCTTAATTACTTCCCTAACTTCCCCTTAAATCATATATCGGCGCTGCAACTCATTTTCACAGAGAGTCAAGATCCATACTACCGTATTTGGAGTCACTGAAATGCCTCCGATCTATGGTCGTTAAAGGTTTGCTAATATTGATTTCAGTTGATTTTTAAATGTAATTGGGGTGCAATTGAATTCAAAATTCGCAGGAATATGTGTGTTGAAGAGATGCATGATGCGATTCATGACACTATTTTTACCAACATCAGTCCGGCTTCTATTGGTTGAAAACATACCATTTAAACGCGTATCGCGTGGAGGTACACGAATGTTTATAAGTGCCAAAAGTTCCGGACAGTTCACATTATTGGTTAGTATTTTGAACCCGAACATGATTGTCAGAAATGTCCTACGCATCTCCAAGCTATCGATATTTAGTAGTTGCAAACGATCTTGGTGTGAAAACTGACTTTTGTTGATTCCAGGTTTGTACAACAGGAAGTTGACAAATTTCCCTTGAACACGTTCAATGCGCTTAATATGGGTTTGGTAACATGGCGACCAAACTATCAAGGCCGTAGCTAGAGTCAAATTTAAGATAGGGCATGACAAATTTGACATAGGGCATACTCTAATTGCCCCCCCCCCTTAAAATTTTTTATAGGTAAACAAAATGGGGCTAATGGGGCTAATGGCGCCGAAGGCAAATTTTTCAATAAATCAAGGTTCAGGTTGTATGGCAATGAGCAAGAATCGTGAACTTTACAGGATTGCTCAATCGGCTAAATTTGTTCACAAGTGCTGTGACGTTACGTGCATACCTGACTTTCAAGATGGCCGCCGATACAAATGATAGTTGAGTTTGTGTTGAGAATTATTTTATCGTAAATTCGAAGTTTATCAAATGTTATAAGTGTAATTTAAAGTTTCATTTGATGTGTATAAGCATAAAAAACTCATGGCTGAAAATAATCGCGGAAACCCCAAAAATTTTCTGGTTTTAGTGGATTTGTTGCATCAGGACATAGCTTTCTTTTATTCGAGTGTATTGCTTAGTTTTCTACTGCTAGTATTTCCTAGTCAAGTAATTAGTTGTATTGTTTTTTTTTTTGTAAATCAAATAACTACCTACTTAGTTGTAAATTTCCTTTGCATATAATAGACCTATCTATTTTACCAGACAAAGAGGTAATAATACGAAAACTTTATTATTAGAACGCTTATTGCGTAAGACGAGGCAAAACGTACCAAATTATGTAAGACTCAAGAAGCGAACTAATAAGCTATCGACCGCACTCGTAGTACGACCGTCATGCGGCCGTGTGTTGGAAATGTGGGAAATGTGTGGTGTTTACCTAAGGTCTGGACACACATGACCGCACCGTATCCGCGCCGAGCCCGCACCGAGTCCGTGCAGTAAAGTAACACGGCAGTGTGTCGCTCAATGAGGTCGAAATCACACAATTCCAACACACGGCCGCATGACGGTCGTACTACGAGTGTGGTCGGTAGTTTGTCACTTGGAAGTGTGTGTCAAAAAAGCTAAATTGTTCGCCAGCTTCACCAACAGCGAATTGGCAGCAATAGGCAGCTCGAGAGGCATCAGCTATTACGTTGGACGATGCAGAAAATTAGAGAAATAGTCCAAAACGACGTAAAATTTGAGCTAGTTTCTCTTTTTGTACTGAAAAAATACCGAGAATCCGTCCTGCAACGCACCGAGCCTGTGAAAAATTAAACCAAACTTATTTCGCACGGTACGGACGCGGTGCGGTGGCGCTTTGAATATCAAGCATAATTTTATCCTTGTCAGACCACGGGCAATGAAAAAGGACAAGGAGATGCCCAGCGTGCAAAAGGATTACTTCACACCTGTACTAGTTAGCCAATAAAAACGCATTGCCTCGTGTTGCGCGCGCATACAGGTAAACATAGATAGGTCTATTACTAGAAATTAGCGTTTGTGAAGAGTAAATAAATGGATAAATATGTAAAAAAATTCCTTTACTGGCGCGTTTACTATGTAAACGCATGGAAAATATAGGAAACTTGCAGTGTTTTTCTGAATTCTGATATGAAAATCTTAATTAGGTAGGTATCACTATATACATAAAAAATGTATCTGCATTCAGTTTGTCCCTTCTTTTACAAAATACTATCCACTCGTTTTGAATAGTTTTAGATACAAGATCTTTTCTTTTAGGAAAGCGATGAAATTAACATTTTTGACTGCTTGCTTTTCGATCAAAATAGTTGTTATTACACCCACACACAGCACATCCCATTCCTGGCATATCTATTTTATAAATGTACCTTCTTGCTTCTTGTTGCCGTTGCCCCTAAAAAAAAGGTAAAAAAAATGCATGCACATTTTGATATAATATTTATGTGAGTGTGGGTATTTTGAAATTACCTTGCTGATAAGCAGAGAACAAACAAACTCGTCTTCGTAATTAGCTAACCACTCAAGCATGCAAAAGTTTTGAAGTCTGCTAAATTTAAAAAACACAGTTTTCAAAGAAAATAAGCTCAAAAATAACAATTTTTCACGTTTGAGAATGCAAGGAAATTACACTGTCATAATAAAAAACAAGCCGATCAAGGACTACGTGACGTCACTCGCATTCCTCCATGTTCGATATTTTTATGAACGTATGTCTTAAGGGATTGAGCGATCCTGTAGAGTTTACGATTCTTGGGTAATGAGTAACTTGATGACGCATCTGATCTGGGATACCTTATAGAGATTTGCATTATGTTGATGCACCCCAGATGACGTCATAAAGTTGCCAGGGCTGGGACTCTGTAACGTATAGAGATCGTTATCCCTATCGCTATGGCACTTGCTGTCTTCTTCTCTCTTCTCGAAATCACTAGAGAGAGGACGTCAATAGGGATAGAGAAAATATCTCTATTCGTTACAGAGTTCCAGCCCAGGCATCCTACCTCTCTCGCCTTTATCAAACAACCTTGCAATAAATAACATCTCTGGCAAGTAAACAAAATGGCGAGGATTTTCGCGCCAGCCGCCTGGGCCATTCGCACTCTTTCAAATAAAAAAAAAAAAACTTCCACTGTTCAAATGTCAAACATTGTTCATTAGATTTAGGCATTTTCGGAAATATTCATCCTCACTTAATCGTATTCAGGCCTATCTACTTCAGGGGCCCGATTCTCGTCTCAGGGAGAGGAGAGCTCCCCGAGAGAACAAATTTTTCGTCTTTATCATTCTCGTTCACTTTTCGATTACGTTGACAAGAACAAAAAATCCGTTCTCTCGGGGAGTACTCCTGTCCCAGCGACCAGAATTGAGCCCCAGGCATCATCTACTCTTAAATTTTTTGAAGAAACCCTAATGTATGTTGATTTTTAAAGATAGGGCATCATCATTTAAAAGATAGGGCATTGCCCCCCAATGCCCCCCCTGGCTACGGCCCTGCAAACTATGCAGCAATACTCGAGGTGACTTCGCACCAATGAAAAATACAAAGACTTCAGTACCTCGATGTTAGAAAACTCCCAACACCTACGCATTATAAAGCCTGCCATTTTGAAGGCTTTTGCCAAGATAATATTTATATGATTGTTAAATCTTAACTTAGTGTCAAAGACTATTCCCAAATCGTTAATTAGATCTACTCTTGGCAGAATGGAAAGTGCAATAAAGTAGGAGTGCAGGATGGGCGCTTTTTTCCGTGAAAACGATATTATCTTGCATTTGGAAGTATTTAGTTCAGTTCCATTTAACGTACACCATTCTGATATCTTATCAATCTCCAACTGTAGAAGTGAGCAGTCATGGCTGCAAGTGATGTTTCTGAAAATTTTGAGATCATCAGCATAGAAGAGAAATTTGCAATTGGTGAATGCGCTGGCAAGGTCATTAATGAAAACAAGAAACAAAATAGGCCCCAAATGTGACCCCTGGGGTACACCAGATGTGACTGCAATTTCTCTAGATACGGCTCCCCTAATCCTAACGAGCTATGTTCGGTTTTGGAGGTAACTTGCAACCCAAGATAAAAGAGGGTCTGTGACGCCGAATGAGCATAACATGATCTACTCTGTCGAAGGCCTTCTTAAAATCAAAATAGATCGAATCAACCTGACCCCCAGAGTCGATAGAGGTAGACAAATAATGGGAATAAACACCTAAGTTCGTCTGACATGAACGCCCTGGCAGGAAGCCATGCTGGTGTTCTGAAAGACTGTTGTAAAAATTTGATAGAAGCTCGTCAACGACAATAGATTCCAGGACCTTGGACATACAATCAAGGCCAGATATGGGGCGATAGTTGGATATGTCTCCCCTGACACCCCCCTTAAATATTGCAGTTACATAGGCAGATTTCCAGAGGTTCGGGAACTGACCCGAATCGAGAGATAGCCGATACAGGTAACTAAGTGGTGACGTCAAAGTTGGACAGCAGTTCTTCACAAAAATTGGAGGAATATCATCTGGTCCTGCTCCTTTTTTCTCGTCCAGTCCGATAAGTTTCTGAAGTACAATATCACTGTTAATCTCTATGTTAGAAAGGACCATATTGTTGATAGAACATGGAAATGGGTTTTTAGTGACTGCAAGGTCAGGTACAGTAAATACAGACTAGAAGAAATCTGCAAAAAAATCTGCGACGATCTTGGGATCGCTTGAATGTACATTGTTAAAACTCATTTTCACAGGATAGCCAGCTGTGCTGCGTTGAGTTTTTATGTAAGACCAGAATGCTTTAGTGTTGTTCAAGATATTATTTTGTACAGTCTGAACGAAAACATCATAGTCTTTCTTAATGGAAGCCTTTGATTGTGACCTAAGTATTTTGGAATGACACTCATCATAAGTTAATCTAGTGTGTTTATATTTCTTAAAGGCTTTGTTTTTCTTATTAATCAAAGCAATCGTTCCTCTTGAAAAATAATTAGGATATTTTAAAGTTGAGACTCTAGTTTTTGGAACATGTAGGTCAAATGCAATGTATAAGACTGTATAAAACATTTCGAGGGCACTATTGATATTATTACAATACAAAAAGCTCCAATCAATAGATTCAAAGTAATCATTCAACAAATCGTAGTCAGCTTTATGAAAATTATACCTGAAGAGTTGCAGATCCGATACATTATCTCCCACTGTGTCAACAAAAAGATCAATCAACAGAGCAGGGTGATGGCTATCAACGTTAGTTAGAGGTGACATGTTATTTGATATAGACATGTTAGGGTAGTTTGAAAAAACTAAATCCAATTTAACATTATTGGCGTTGGAAACATTATTATATTGAGTGAGGTCGTAAAAACATATACAGTCGAAAAGTATTTGTTCACACTCATTGTTGGAAGTAAATATTTTATCAAAGTCACAGTCATTGTTAGTAGAAAGCAAGTTGAGGCAAATATTATTATCAAAATCCACTTTATCACAAGATTCAACTTGAACAAACGAGGTCTCGTAGCTAGGCAAATTAAAGTCTCCCAATAGCAAGACCTTAGTCGACGGAAAATGGTCAAGGACATAACTCACGGAAGTTACAAGGTCCTCATAAACTGCGGCTTTGGAGGATGGTGGTACATAGAGTGCTGCCACAATGTAGTTGTCATTTCCAAATTGTATACTGACCCAGATTTGTTCAACTTCGTTATCAGGAACTGTACAAATTGATGATTCGAAAGAGCATTCCACTGCGATGAGAACACCACCCCCTCTTGATTTATTTGTTTGATCTGGCTCTCTATCCCTTCTATATACCATGTAGTTTGGAGGGAATAATTCTTCATCGGTGATTCCGTCGTTCAGCCATGTCTCTGTCAGCACAATAACATCATAATCACAGTTTAGTACTTCCTGCTGAAATGGCACCGTTTTGGTTCTCAGGTCACCAACATTCTGGTATGAAATTGTGATGTTTCTATTTTGTCAATTTGCCGTTTCAAGAATATTCGTTTCAATGGTTAAGGTGTTTAGATCTGATGTTGTGTTGCCTAAGGCTGAGTGGGAAGGTGGTTGCCTGGTGGAAAATTTTGCATGTTGTTATATTCTTGGTCAATTACTTGATTACAGATGAATCTGGACAACCTTCTCTTGATTCCATAATCCAGGTAGCCATTTCGATTTCGCTCATAAGCAGACATGAGACTATCACTGGGTAAGTAATAGCACTTGATACACCTCTGGTACAGGTGCTTTTTTAAGTCCAAGTTAAAATTGTTGAGAACTCTTCTGCTGTCACAGTAAGGAGGAGTGACTATGATTAAGTTGGTTCTGGTGGATATTCCAGAGATTGTATCCCAACAAGACTCATCGATGACTTTTCCTTGTAAAGCATTGACCATCCCAGCAAATAATACGACAAAATCTTTCTTTGTGAAATTTTTACTCAGTGGGGCAAATTGTTTGATGGGTGTTTCCGCTGGCATTTTGAAATTAGAGTACCTACTGACAATTTATATCATATTTTCTCTGACAAAAAGATTTGACAAGTAACCCAGTTCCACTTACACAAGACTTATTATCAAACAGAAGGATTTGGTTCTTGGTTATTTTATCAGTGGCAGGTTTAGGTACTTCCTGGCTGGGAGCTAATGACTGTTCTTTTTCTGCTTTATTCGAGCTAATGCATAGTTCACTCTTTAGTTTCATGATTTCCTCCAAATATAGATTGTTCTGCACTGATAAGGTCTCTATCGAAGTAAGAAGATTATTCTTCAAAAGATTCAGGTCGTTTAAGTCGTTTTTTGCTCTTGCTAGTTCATTTTGAATTAACTGAAGTTCTTTTTCAGTGGAAATCTTCTCCACGCTTAACTGAGGTATTTTTGCGGTGATGCCCGCTCCATTGTGATCAGCTATTTGATTATTCAGTTCTCCAATAATCGAGTCTTTGACATTCAAATCCTTTCGTACTTGTATAAGTTCGTTTCTTAAATCATCGCTCATCATTTTGTCCAATAATTCTTTTTTTTCCTTTTTCAGTTGAGAATTTTCAATGATAGATTTATTTAACTTATCCTTTAAAGCGTCGATCGTCTTTTTTTGTCCGCGCAATTTCAACTCTAGATCTTTTTCCGTCGAAAAAACCTCATCCTGGAAATCTAAAGATTGTCGTCTTAGCTTAGATAGTTGTCCGTCCTTTTCCTCAATTTTAGAAGTCAACTGGTTAATTTTTGTTTGTAAGTCAGAGTTAGTTTCTTCTGATTTTTCTTCCATCTCCAAAATGATCTGGCTAAGTTTTCTATTTTGGTCATAAATCTTTTCAATTTGTTGATCATTCGGATTTAAGATCAAGGTGCATTCCTGACAAAAATAAGGTATTTTTCTTGACTGCATTGAGATAAATCTGATTTCTGTCGCGCTCCATTTCTCGCAGTTTTTGCAGATTACATTTTTGCATCTGTCGCATATTCCCGCAAATAGTTGGTCACTGCTCTTGGGCAGGGACGTAGCGAAGGCCTCTGGTTTGGGGGGGGGGGGGTGACATTCCTAATTTTCCCAACTTTATTAAAACATTAAAAAAAATCACATGTAGCGAATGAGTCGGAGTATAAAAAGGCTACACAAAAGATAAACGCGCATCTGTACTGACGTCACAAGGGTATCGGCGGTTGACAAGAGTAACCGCGCAAATACAAGGACAGTTTTCACTTTGCAGGCAGACCCATAGTCCATAGTGCAGATAAATTGGCAACTGCTGCTTTTCAGTTTTTAGTTTTGTTCGCAAAACTTTTCGAATCCGCACGGCCTCAATTAATTTTCGAAACATTCAGAACACGCACTGTGACTCTACGAGAAAAACTGCCACTGCGGCAAATACACTGCGTTCCGCAGGACCAAAACTGCGTCACGTCACGCTGCGAAGTAATACGCGCATTACCTATTCTTACTTGGGTTCACAAAAACTCGCCGTGAGTCACGCTCTCTCACTTGGTTTGTGTCAATCGTTCGTCGGCTGTCATTATCATTCGCTGTCTTTCTCCGCCTCTCTACATTATATCTTTCTTCTCTCTCGTCTCTCGTTTGCCGAAATTTGCCAAAACGTGTTATTCCATTCTCGTCCAAATCAGACTGCCGCGTAAGAAGTTTCACTTCAGAAAAATCATGTGTTGTCTACGAATTTTTCCCAACTCTAAATTTTTTATCCTAGTTTTTCCAACTTTCGATATATTTTAGGAACTTTGGGGGGGGGGGCAACTATATTGCACTTCACCTGTCGGCCTCGAATTTACAGGAACATTACACAAAACACTAATTAATTGCTCGTACAATTTTCAAAATTTTTGGACTACTTTAACACATATAAAATTGACTTTAAACAGGAGCGATACTTTATACACTTTTAGCGTTACCGTAGTTGTTGACACTATTAAACAAAGTACATTCATTATTCTGTCCGCGAAACTGAATCTGCGTATTCTCTCACATGTAAAATTAGCTGAAAATTAAAAAAAAAAATGTAAAGCCTTCCCAGTAAATACATCTGGGGATAATTTTTTTACCAGCATCAGTTTCATGTCAAGTATATATAAATACTATGTTAACTAAAAAAAAGGACTGAGACAAGAAAATTATTCAATATAGGGCTAAACGCACAAACGACTGGAGCGAATACAAAAGAGCTCTAACAGAATACAATAAAGAACTGAGAAGACTTAAAATAGAATCCTGCAGGAAATTCCAAAATTCCAGAAAAAATGGGCAAAATTGTCTGAGTCTGCGAACATTTATGCTATAATAACTATTATCATCGTTTATATTACACCATAATCTCCAAGAAATATTCATATTTAGGCCAATTCTGATGTGATGTAAGGCCCACAAATTCGACCAAATCACAGCAGAGGTCTCACAATGGACCAAGCCCAGGGGCGCCGACTACGTGGGTGCTCGGGGGCTCGAGCACCCACGAGCAGACATAAAAACTGATAATCCTCTCTAGTTCCTGGAAAACTGGTTAATTTTGTACCTCGGGTTCCTGAAATCTGGTTAACCAAATGTCAAAATAGTTACCGGCCATCGGATGTCGGTTCTGTTGGTTTTATCAAGGTTTTATCTGTGACTTCTGTCAATTATGTTTTAATTCCATATTTGCGTTTCCCAAAGTAACCGGAATTTTCAGTAAACATCTGTTGACCGATTCGGTTACTTTAGCTCTGTTCCAGCAGACATGAAAACCTTTCTAGAACGGTAATTTCCAGTCGATCAATCCATTTGTCAATTAGAAAAAACGTTCAACTTATTGAAAAATAGGTGGGCAACTGGAAATTATTGGTTCTGGAACGGTTCTCATGTCTGTTGGAACAGAGCTAATGGTTAACGTTTGGTTATATTTGGACCATAGCCTTACATAGGGTATGTTCCGATATCAATTCTGTCAGTACTGAATTTACTGGACGCCGTTCCGATATTATTTTCAAGACACTGGATTCAGTCGATTCAGTACTGAATGACCACAAGAGTACCCTGTTGAAATTGGAACGGCAAATGACAGTAAAATCAGCACAGTATATTCAGTACTGGCAGTTGATATCGGAACATGGTGGTAATTTGTTTAGAAGAAGAAGAAGATGAAGAAAATCAGAAATATTTTATGGAGAACAGCGTAAAACGCAGATTTTCGGTACATGCTGCTTGGAAAAGAATATCTGCAGGAGAGTTTTCCACACTTTACAGTAGAGTGTTTTCACAGCTATCAGACCAATACCCACCTCTACCATGTAAAAACCCCCCTCCAGCACAGCCATCATACCACTACCCACCTCCACTGTACCCCCTACCGTGGAGCTTCTACCCTGAGGAGGCACTTTTTACCCACCTGCACTGTAAACCCTCTTCCGTAAAGCCCTCCAATAATCTATTTTCAAAAGGCTCTTACCCTGAGATGGCAATTTATTATATCCCTTCACTTTCTTGAAAACTAAAGAATATTTAACCAATTCTTCCATTTGTATTCGAATTCGTCAATTTTGGGGTTGGCCTGGGTCAAATCCCCAAAATTTTGGATCAAAAGCGCCGCCGATCTAGAAATTTTCCCATGTTACGAAAAACTTCCCAGGCTCAAGTGCCCCCGACAATCAGACCAATACCCACCCCTACTACGTACGTGGTCCACCAGATTCACAAGCAAAATGTTATTATTGCAATAAAATTAATCTCATGGAGTTTAGAATACTATTGACGAATACAAATGGAGAAATTGTTTAAATATTCTTTAGTTTTCAAGAAAGTGAAGGGATATGGAAAGAGGTACCTCTTCAGAGTAGAAGCTTTTTGACGTAGTGGAGATGAGTATTGCTCTGATAGCTCTGAAGTGGGCAACGACGTAGCTATGGCTTTTACATGGGAGGGGGGCTTTAGAGCAGTGGCCGCTCGTGGTCTATGCTGGAAAGGGTTTCAATTTCAGACCAGACGATGTATAGGTATAACATGGCATAGCCGCCAGAGGATATCGCCGCAGACGAAAAAAAATTTCGGGTTCCACGCCCAAAAACGTTTATTAAAAAAAAAAAAAAATTATTAGTATATAGAGTGTTGAATCAATATCAATATGCGATCAAATTACAAGAAAACGTAGGTTCATATCCGACCAAAATAATCTTACACTCCAATTTGCATATTCATATCCAAGTCGGGAAACTTCTGGACGCAAGTCACAAGTATCCTCCAAGTCTAATAAAACAGTTTTGGCATGTCGTTCCTGCTGGGTACAATAATTTCAAGTTATAGTCATAAACTTCTCGAACAGTTGCTCGTCCTATTACCTATCTTCTCTGCAACAAAAGTTCAATCTTATCTGTTCAATTTATTTTTGTTAATTCTTTTATTTACTTAACTAAGCTCTATTAACCAGAAATTAAGTCATATTATTGGAACATTGCCAACATTACTGTATTTATAACGTACTTGTTTATTAAACAGCCCACACGAAATGAATCATTACAATATTTTGAATGCAATGTTTTCATGTAATTGTAGATTCCAAAACAAAATTACGCATACTTTTGGTCAACATTTTTGCTTTAAACAACAAAAATTTTATTTCCACTTTAATTTATAATAATAATAAATACCGTTACTCGTCTAACCGAATTTAAAAGAAAATTCTCAAAGGTAAAGTCGGCTATGGTATATTTTTTTAGGGCGAACTCCATTCAGAATTCGAAAGCCATTAAAGAGATATCGGTATTGCATTCCGGAGATCCCATTTTATTATCTCTCCAAGCATTTGGGGGGCCTTGAATTGAAGGACTCACCGACTGGTAAAATACGTAAACTTTGATAATGGCCGAATCCTTAAGTAATCGATTTTCACTACGAGGGTCCATTTCTTTCGTTTTAATTGAATGTTCTACTTACAACCCATTGGCAATTGGTTGGGGTTTTTTTTTTTGACTAAAAATAAAATTAAATTTGAATAACAAAGGATATGAATTTCCAAAAAATTGAAATATCATATCTCTAATTATTGTATCAAAGATAGAACACAAAAGAAAATTCACTGAATTTTATTATACGTCGTCTAAATATGCCATAGCTGTTTCGAATCGCAAAAAGCCCAAGACTTAGTTTATTGTTCTCTGAAAAACCGCAGGAGCATTTACAAGTCCAAATGGCATTCGCAGGAACTCGTAGTGTCTATCTGGTGCTACAAACGCAGTCTTCGGAATTGATTTTTTATTCAATGGGATCTGACGGTATCCAGATGCTAGGTCTAGGGTTGTAAAATAGATGTGACCTTTGAGAGAGTCCAGGAAGTCATTGATCCTTGGCAATGAGTATTTATCTTTTCAAGCGTTTTACTATAATCAATGCACATGCACGGTTCACCATTCTTCTTTTTCACCAGGAGGACGGGACTTGCATAAGGTGAAGATGAGTCACGGATAATATCATTTTTCATGAGGTCGTGAACTATTCCTCCCACAATTTCCCTCTCAGAAAATGTCATGCGATAAGAGCGATATGTAATAGAAATATCATCAGTTAGCGATATCGCCTGTGAATTTTGTTTTTCCAATCTCCTCTACATTTGTTGCAAAGCAATCTCGGTATTCGTTAAGAAGGTTTAATAACTGTTTAAAATCGATACTAGTGAGCTTAGGATTGGTTTGGTTTTGAATATCTTGAGTCGTAAATTTTCTGAATATCGTAACTTCAGTTGTGTCAAAGGTATCAATTTCTTCGTAACAAGTGTAGGCCCCAATTACTACCCTACTAACTACTACATTATCCTATTTCAACTCATTTGTTCCACGCTGCACTAACCCATCAAAATAACGACTTATTAATTTACAATATTTACCGAATCGCTCATTCTTCCAATTCCAATCAATATCTGTATGGTCTATGAATGATATTTTAAAATATGTAGGTACCTACAAATAAGATTTCAATTCCGTATTCTTGAAAAATCCGAATTAAACTCCAGCAATAGTAAATACAAACGATTTTTCCTTAGCTAACCAAGAAATACACATGTGAAGATATTTGAAAAAACATCTGGATAAGATGTTTATCACCTCTAAATTTATCTTGCTCTTTAATAATTCTTCCGACTGGTGGTTGTCGTAGACTCCTTCTACACCAACCTAGATCTCCGTTCCTATCTTTATGGGCTGCAGCCGTAACCATTTTACCTGGGCGCAGAGAAGAAAAATGATATAGTAAACTAGAAAACGTTAGAATATAGAGCTGGTTTCCCTGGAGCAATATGCTCTGGCACATAATGGCAAATTAAGTCATTTTCCGCGAAATTTATTACTTTAATTTTCGCAAGAAAGCAGACAGTGACTTTAAATTTATAAAATTTAGGGCAATTTTCTTTGCTTTTCCAGAGGCCCCCCTTATCTACATTATTCCGCTAATAAATAAGGGTTGCCTTTTGTCTTTTTCGCATTCAAATTTTACTAAATGAGATATTAGAATCTTAAAATTAAGTTCAAGATAGTGTTTTTCTTGGATAGCTATTGATTATAATTTGTTTATTGATCAAAGTTTTATAGATTTTCACTTAAGAGAAGATGAATAAATAATGCCTTATTTATTGCTAGCACCGCGACCCAAAATTTGTATTTCCCTCTAATCAATCAAGAGCGCAAGCACTTATAAAATGCATTTTCAAATTTGGTATTTTAAAGTCACGAAGGTTTCTGTTTCCTTGGGATTTTTAGTTCCCTGGAAATCAATATATTAACTAAAAGGTCACATAATCAAAATAAAACGTGACTAATTCTATGTTTTTATCTCTAAGGTTGGTAATTCAATATAGATATTTTTGCTGTCATAGCCATTTAAACACAAAACACAACTGCCGATAATATTTCAGATCTGTTTGTCATAATTTCCACGTCTTAACTTAGCGTTAAAAACAATTTCCTCGAACTTTTTCCGCAATTAGAGGTGATTTGTAAGACTTTCGAAACTGCAAAAGTTGGCTAAAACCATCGTTGCGGGAAGTTATGTTTTATTTCAACTTTCTTTCAAAAACCTGTATATATAGGAATGAAAACCGCCGGCTAATTTACCGACTTCCTTGTTAACTGCCGTAAATTCTCCGGATATCACGTCTACTCTCTACCAACTGCCATTTTCTTTAGTTATAAACGCGAGCCACGTTTTTCAAGTTTTCATCCTTGCCGCGTCTCGAAAAGAAGCTGAAGTCGGGTATTTATAATTAGAATAATTTTCTGAGATTTAACTTGATTTTATAAAGGAAGTATCATTGATGATACGAAGATAATGCTTGTTGGAAAAAAAAAGAAAATATTTGTTGACACGTGTGGCAATTGTAAGGAGGCTAACACTAGTAAATCATCTAATAGAAGTGTTACCACCGCCACCTGGTTGCGACGGTTGGGTAAGGGAGACTTTGCTTTAACACTGGTAAAGGCCTTTTTTGTACTGCGGTAGGGTGCCACCAGGGACTTTGTTTAAAGTACCACTGAAAATCTAGGTAACTTTGAACGGATACTTTTTAGTAATCTAATTAGATCGCCTCTTCCAGTACGGGTTCTTGCTACCTGAGCTGTACGCAGCTAGTTGGAATGCTAGCTCGGGGTTTTCCAAAGGAAAAATCAGTTTTTCTTACTAAACTCTAGCAATAGTTTATTGAATAACTGGTAAATCTTGGTAAGGAAATGAAAGAAAAGCAAAGAATATACAGTAAGTTATTAACAATGTTTATTGAAATGAAATAAAAGAGAATACATACGGAGATTTGAGCGTCTTGTATAAATAATAGACAAAAAACAACAATCATCATGAATAAATTTAAAATACTTCAAATTGAAACATTACCTAAGGTCTCGAAAAGAGAGTCAGCAGAAAGACGTCAACACTTAACACCAGAATGTCGTTACAGAACTGAATCAATCTAGGAAGCTCACAAGCCTATTTACATTGGCAGCTTGATGACGCTTTTGGGATTCTTATCGGTCGCAAAACATGCGAATTGTTCATGGAACCAGGAGTCGAGAGTCGTCTTTTAAGACACAGTCATCACACTCTTTTGGAAACCGACTGATAACTCTTGGCTCTTGACACGGTTTTATCAGAAATTTAGCAACTTAATCTAGCTGGGTAAAAAAAGCCAATTAATTGTATTACGAAGCAAAAAAAGAAGGATTTTTAGGTCGTTTTATTACAGAATCTCCTTCCTCTACCTCTCAATGACATCCGACATTCCTAGTATTCTTTCGTTCTGAACAAACTGATTGAAGTCAACTGAACTCATTGAACCGTGTTCTTTCGATGTTGGATCACTTTCCCCACCAAATAATTGCTTATCCTAGCTCTAAGTGATCGTAGAATTTTCACGTTCACTTCTTTCAGATCATTTGTGAGTCAAAATCACATAGAGTTTTGAACGAAGTGATGTGAAAATAAAAATCACTTTCAGTTTAATCAGATTAGTTTGTTCAGTTCAATTAGATCGAAAGAATACCCCTATTACCTCACAAATTCGCTCATAACTCAATTAATATTCTACAAGTTTTAATGCATATCTATAGGTACCTATAATAATTTGTTTGTTCGAATTTCAAAGACTAGATGGTCAACAATGAATAACCCTACTAAACATATCGGATGGTCAAACAGGGAATGCCTACGGAGTACTACAACACCTTCGCTAATTGAAATGTTTGGCCATGCTAATAACTTCTCGTAGCTTCTCTAATCTTGGCTTGAATAGTGGTATGGTCATACGAGTAGCTAGCTAGTAGCTAGCTGAAATTCCGATGCATTTTTTTAAAACTTTCACTGAATTGACTCTCTTGCCAAAAAGCGTTTTTTATGTAGATATCTGTTTTGTCCTACGATAGAACTATCCTGGAGTATAGATAAACGAATAGTTGCTTCATTATCAACTTTTAATTCTGGAACTGATTTTAGTGAATTGATTTCTTCATAAAGTCACTTTATCCAAACTATTTCTTCCCCAGCTTCACTTGCGTCTACTCTCTCCGCTTCAGACATAGAAAGGGCTTGTCTTTGGCTCATCCCGAAAACTGCATACATTTTTTTATCTACACTGTAGCATCCGCACCAAGTACTCTATTGTTTAGGTTAGATGGTAAATTGCGACCGGTCATATTTGATGGTAATTATTTCCTTGGGCAGCTACTGTAGATTAAAATTGTGGGGGCGGGTCTATTTGCAAGTGAGAGAAACAACTGATGTTAATAAATATACTTTATTAATGAGAAAATAAACACAGCTTTTCCAATTACAATAGTACAATTTTTTATACCCTAATCCAACACCTTTATAAAACAAAAATAAGCAATTATAAATTATGCTAACTTACAGCCAGCTCTATACTATCTCTGAGCTTGGTTACAATCAAAAGCCTTGTACTTAAATAACTCTTTTATAAAGCCCTACTACATTAGGTTACAATATTTTTCAACCAGAACTCCTACACGTGAAAACATTACAATTTTTAAAACGTCCAATTCTATAAGCATATAAAAACCGCTGATGATTTCGCTTACTGCCTTTGTACAAAGCTTTACTCAAAATTGAAAACTCAGCCAGAGTTAATGCGAAGTCTCATTGTCAATTCACTTACTTCATAGTCATTTTAACATTGATAAAATCGAATAATCATGTCACTATAGTACTTACATTTCGTTCATAAACACTAACGAATCTAAAATAATTCTTTTGATTATTTAGGGCTCGCAAATAATGTTGAACGAATTTTTAATGTTCTTGGTTCACGACTTCTTTACTTTTTTCAAAAGATTCGATTTCGAATAATCTTACTGCAGACTCAAGACTCTAAGCTGAACTGAAGTCTGAACTAACTCCAAAATTCCGAAACGGCTGTTTTTTTTATTTTTCGATCCCCCAAAAAATTTCGGATCGTGTACCTTCATTAACCTTCCTCTTTTCTAAGAAATATAATTATTTGTCAGAAACCGTATATGTTGCAATTTCCTGGATTATCGGGGTCAACAGATTCGAAAGAATGCGGAGGACACCTAATTCAAAGACAAACCGCACTCGTGCCGGCTGTAAATCATGATTTATTATAATTCTGTCACTTCGGGACCCAATTTAATTACCTACCTAACCTTGTATTTTAATGTTTTTTTATGGATTTGATCTATGGCCGAGCTCGTTGTTGTCATCTTTTTCGTCGATTTGCTCCAAAATTTTGACAGGCATGTGACTATGAGACAGTTTCAGTTTAAAAATTACGTGCCTGTCAAAATTTCGGAGCAAATCGACGAAAAAGATGACAAAAAAAGAACTCGGCCTATGATTAGTTCAATGTTATGACACACGCTTGGTGACTTGATGATATTTCAATTAAGTTGTGTCAATGCTAAATTAAGAAAATTAGAACTTTTCTTCTAAAATTGAATATTGGAGATTTAATTCGCATTGAATTATTTGATTCAATTTAAATTATTTGATTACATTTTGTATTTCAAGTCCTTGTAAATTACTGGTCATTATTACACTACCATAGCCTGAGTCGCTTAATATTTCCAATGTTTCTTGTTCACCAAACTAGCAGGACACGCTTGACAAGCCCACATCTACTGTACCTTTCCATTTAAGTTGAGTCTCCCAATTTTCTGGACACAACACTTACAGTGTATGTTATATCTGGTCTAGTACAAATCATCAAATGTATTGAAGCTCCAACAATCTCTCTATATGAAAAAATAGTTCTCGTTTCTTCTTCACCATTTTCCTTCCCTACTTGAATACTGTCTTTTACTAAAGGGGTTGAAGCTGGTTTAAAATCTTCCATACCAAAACGTTCGAGGTTTAGTTCACCATTTTCTGGCCTCTTGATTTGTAATTCAAAAAAAGATTTTGTAGTAATATTTTAAATTCCCTTTTCAAACTTATTATGTACGATTTTTATCACATATACATGCCAGTAAACCCTCATCTAAGTATTTATTTATTAATTTACGGCAAGGCCAATTTACAATAACAATAAAAAACAATTTACAATATAGTTTTACAGCTTACCTGATGTGCTCAGGCATGAACTATTCAGCAAGCAACGGCAGCAATCTCTTTCTAAACGCAACAATAGAAGGACAAACAAAAATGTCAATACCCATTGAGATCGACTCGTACCATAATTAGTAATATGGAATGGTACATGAAACAGATCAGAACTTCTCACCCTTCTTTCTCCTACTCTCAAAGAAACGATACCCAAAAGATATGGGAAGTCAATCAACCCTCTCAAAAGTATGTAAATTATGAAAGATCCGCCTGAAGTATCCGCTTTGCAAGGTATAAACACTCAAAGAAGCCCACATCCCGTCCTAAGTATACTCATCATGAGCCAAGCCCAACCTGTAAGCAGCCACCCTTAGAAATCTATGCTGAACACTTCCGAGAGCTGAAATGTGAATAGCATATTGGGGTGACCAAATAACCGATAAGTACCCGTTCCAACATGGATCGCACCATCGCACAGTACAATACAATGTTCGCAATGTAATCACAGACCTATCAGTAGTGGACCTACATATAAAACCCAAACATCTAAGAGCCCTTGACACAATAGATTGTAGATTGTGGAATGCCGTCGGGATCACAATAATTCTCAGTGTCAAGTTGCAGAAGAATTTTCCTAATAGTTTTACGTCTAAATACAACGTTGTTGATGTAAGAGTCGATGTGTTTCAGTGTCTGTGGCGCACTACCATTGTCCTCCATATTGGAATTGGATGCAAATTGTTTGACAAAGGGATCTGCTTTTTCCTTTAACGATATTACAATGGAATTACTGTCCTTAACTAAAGGTGGAAAGGAAGAAGATGTGAAATTATTTGCCCGGCAGCGAAATGCGCATGCGTGACAGTCATTTGTAAACGATCTGCCCGCTTCACATGTTTCAAAAAGACGCGTTATTGAGCAGGTTACGCAAAAATTCATTAACAGTCGCCGGCCAAATCATCAATTTGAAAGAAAAATATGAAGGATTTAAATTTCCAGAAAATTGATAAAAAAATGAATGATTGAAAATTATAATATTATTATATGGATAAATATGGTCAGCTGTTGCCAGAAAAATAAGATCACTAGATTCAAATTAAAACTGTATAAAATCAAAGGTTAAACGTTCAAGGTTTAAAGGAGATATAGGATTTTCACGCTATATTTAGGATGACGTCACATTTAGTAAATTTCTGCTGCAAATCTAACAAAACCAAAAGTAATTCTTAACGCATTTAAAGTAGGGGAATTTCAGATGTTTCTGGTTAGCAACGGCGCGCGATGTTGCATGATTTAAATCATAGTTAAATGAACATTTTCAAATAAATAACGCGTGGCGATTCATTTCATTATTTTTAGCTGTCAGTGGTCTTGATAATTCATTATGACATTCTGGTAAATTATAAGAAAACAAATAGGCATTGACAACATTGTCAGTTCTTGTTCTCTAACGTCATCCTAAATATAACGTAAAAACCCTATATTATAGAACCCAAGTGAAAAATTGATCAATTTTTGACGATAAAGGTATGTACTTGCTCAATAATCTTAAATTTAGAACATGTTGTCCAACCTTGAGCTCAGTTCAGATTAATGAGTATGATTAATAAAATTCATTTTTTAATCATGGCGGCACCAAAAGTTACTTAAAGATAAATCTATGAAAAATTCGATAAATTAAAAATCAGAAACATTTATTCAAAGTTCACTTTGGTGTCAAGAAAAAGAAATTTAAAGGATAACGCACACCTAACATGGGATTTTTGGGCTCTATGGATTTTGCCCATTTGTTGGTATGTTGTAGAGGATTTAATTCTTAACAACCTTTAAATGGGACAAAATCTTGTAGGTATTACGGTCTATGAGATATGAACGTTGAAAGATGAACTTTTTTGCGACTTTTTATGTGGAGAGTATACAAAAAACTGGTGTTTATCAATCAAATTATTGACAGGTCAACATATTTCACGTCACTAACAAATGTCAACATAGGCTAAGGCCGGGACCGCACTGGCGCCAACATTGACCCCAGTGCGGTCCCAGCCTTAACCTATGTTGACATTAATTTGAAAGTGACGTAAAATATGTGAACCTGTCAATATTTTGACTGATAAACACTAGTTGCACCAGTATCTCGTATACTCTCCACACAAAAAGTCGCAAAAAAGTTCATCTTTCAACGCTCATATCTCAAAGACCGTAATACCTACAAGATTTCGTCCCATTTAAAGGTTGTTCAGAATTAAATCCTCTACAACATATCAAAAAATGGGCAAAATCCATAGAGCCCAAGAATCCCATGTTAGGTGTGCGTTATCCTTTTGAATATTTAAATGTTACGTCAGTAAAAATAGTCAATTATAGTAATTGATCATAAAGCAGATTTCATAGAAAAGGTAATAAAAGTCATAAATTAAATGAAAGTCTATACAAGCCTCAATTCCGACAAAAATGTAGAGTACGGTAGCCATCCATTTCTTGTCACTTGATGAGGGAAGTTGCAGATGGAAGTTGCAGATTCTAGCCTGGATTCAAGGTAGATAGAGGCTAGAAGTTCAGTTTTCTTCGTCAAATGTGGAGGTACAGGTATCGACACATGAGGTACTTGATTCCTCTAGGAAATCACTCCAAAAACTCTATGCCCACGCTGCTCGAGAACGGTGAACTTTTAGGGCTTGTTGAAAATTAATTTCTTGGGAGAAACGGCTCCTCGGGAGAACAGCTCCTCGGAAAAACAGCTCCTCGGAAAACCCTAAGTAATAGAGGCATTCCATGAACAACCATTACTTGAAAAAATTAATAAAAAAGACTGACCACGAGGGGGTTCGAAATTCAAACTCAAATAAAACGATAATCACAAGACTTTCGATTTAAATTTTTTTGGTAATAAATGAATTATTGCCTTACGCAACTTTATTTCGTTAGAATAATGTCTGATGGCCGATAAGGTACTTTTTTCCACGCACGAGAATGATTTCACACTTGATGAAAATAGCTGCCCCCTCGGCCAGAGTCGACCTTTCAGGGCAACGGCAAGATTAAAAAGGGACAAAGAAACGGAAAATCTCTACAGACAGAGCTTCCTTTCGAAAAATAGCAAACGGAAAGTGTTGGTACTAAACTGGTACTTCAAACTTAAACGAAAATCGTGCTCTCTAGTTTAATAATTGCTAATATCATTAGCAGCAGAACCCGTTTTTTTTTAATGCTAGTCACCAGACTGTCAACATTAAAAGTAATAATTTAACTTTATATTATAATTGAAAGAAAAGAGGAACAAATACTAACAGTAGCATTTGACATGCTACAAGAATCAAATGAATTTGTCAGATTTTTAAATAGAAGTTCATAACTGGAGTCGTTTTGATACACGCAGCAAACAAACTTAACTATGAGGGAATAAATGATTTTTAGCCAAACTACATCGTGATGAGGTGATTTGAGATCATCCTATCTGGGGCAGGAGAGCTCACTGCGAGAGAAGACGCAAATTCCCTCCTTTGAGGCAAAATCGCGTACCTACTTGATGAAGTTGGATTGGGTTGACAGAAGATTTTACTTGCGTCTTCGTTAAAACCAGTGTGCTCAAGATGTTGGTGCACTGAGTTCAAGTTGGTGATGTTAGAAAATTCAATTATCGAACTTGTATGTAGACTCCCCTCATACACCCTCCTTTCAGAGATCCGAATGGGAGGGTATTTTAAGGTAGATAGCATAGACAAACTATGAACTTGTCTCTGAGATTATTCTGTTTAGTATAAAATCAGCTACTAACATTATATTTAGAAACTATTTATCACTTCTCCTCTTGGCACACTTATTATCATACTCGCTGTTAAATTGAGCATGGTCCGTCGGAGTTTGTCCTTATAATAAGGCCCCGACCCCGGTTTGTTCCGAAAACTGATTGGTTTAATAATTTCGACGTCGAGATTTGTGGCTTTCTGGGCTTATCCCGATCCAGAAATCCCAATTTAAATTAGTTTCCTTCAGTTAAATTAATGCTTCTCAAAATAAAGCGAGCTGGATATAATTCCGAGCTTGTTGGATTAAATTCGTCAAAGTTTATCGACGTGATTCGTTTGGGTTTTGTATACCATCGAGATTTACCTATATCAAATATAGAACTTCACCAAATAGTAATAATTAATTTATTATTTAATATTATGTAGGTTTCAAATATTGTAATTATTTTTGGTCGAATCAGTTTTAATTATTGAAGCTTATTAAATATTAATAATTATGTTTGCTGAATTTTGGCTTTGGTATTTTGAATTCCGTTTATTAATTTAAATTAATATTAAAATAATTAAATATAGTGTGGTAATCTGCTGTAAGTTTTGGTTGGTTGGTTGGTTTAGGGCGGCGTCAGGCGTGCTCGTGTCCAGATTTGTATTGCAGAATCCTATGCAGAATCTGTAATCTGAATCTGCTTAAATTCAAGTTAAAAAAATCAATTTCATTTATAATATCATTAGCAATTCTACATAATCTATTTGTAGGAATATTTCGGCCATAGTTTGCCTACTGTCTACTACTAGATTCTAAATTGCTGCGGCGAAAGCTGAGAACAAAAGAATCTTTGATTCCAATTGCTATAGTCTAAGCTAAGAAACAAAAGAATGAGGAGACAAGGCTTTGCGCGTTGTATTTATATTAAAATAGTGCTGATGGTTGCAATTGTGTGGGCGAAACCTTGCTATGACGGTACTTTTTCAGGCAATACCGATTACTCAGCATCTTTATAATATCGTGGGCTTTTACAGTGGCGTAGGCTCATGTTTACCATTGAAAAGGGGAATTATTTGTATAATAATAACATAGGTCAAGAAACCGCATCAAAAAATAGGGTTTTATAATACAACTAGCACGTCACCGACTCGCTGTCACTTGCTCCGCTTCATCGCCGTCAATGTCATCTGACCACCAGTAATCGCCAGAACACCTTCACCAAATTAGGGGGTCGAATGCACTATTTACCGTAAAGTTAAACTGATTAGGCGTAAAATTCTTGACTTTTTCACCTTCGTTTACTTTTTTCACGAAGACTGTTTCTTTGTTGACCCTCGCAACGAGGTTGTGAACCGCTGTCTCATATTTTCGTAGTATATTAATGATGTTTTTTTTTTTTCTTTTTCAGGTGAGTACCTAAGGCATGCAGCTAAAAAAACAAGGTAATTTAAATTCAATTAAGCTATGATTTACTTAAACTGTCAATAATATTTACTACCACGATAGACAATTATCCAATCAATAACTTGTCCTGCAAACAGTTGAGTGCTGATTATTCAATTCAAAATATTGATAGTAATTTTATTTTATAATCTATAACTGAAAGAAAATAAATATTGTTATATCCTAACAAGAAATGTAGGATTGTAAAAGGTCGTTGCCAAGTCAGCAA
This sequence comes from Ceutorhynchus assimilis, assembly GCA_917834065.1. Classification (NCBI taxonomy): domain Eukaryota; kingdom Metazoa; phylum Arthropoda; class Insecta; order Coleoptera; family Curculionidae; genus Ceutorhynchus; species Ceutorhynchus assimilis. Next base: position 9,859,111 of record OU892287.1, on the reverse strand, counting down.
CAGGCCCAAAAATAACTAAGAAAATTTCCTATTTCTAACCAGAAATAACAATTTTTAGATGAAATTCCGGCGTGTATTAACTGAGGACAAATAAGAGAAGCGCTTTGTGAATATAACAAATTTCATTTTGATTCATTATTATTAATAAAATCACCAATTTTGCGGTTTGTTAATTTTCAATTATTCCTGGAATACTATTCAATAATGGAGCGCTGTCGATGACGTTTATTGTTTTGTAAAGTCAAAAGCCCGTTACTGAAAAACTGAAAAAACAAAAACAAAAAAATGCAGGGTATTTATTGTTTTCCAATGTTGTTGCAATTTGAATAAATAATTCGGTTTGCTTCTCTTTAAACTAACATATTTTTTTTTTTTTGTAAATGGTTTTTGACCCAAAGATTCTCATTGGACTTTTGCTATCCCCAAAAGAATCAGAATTTAATTAACGTTCAGACGAATCCACGCAGAAAGATTTTTCGTTAATTTTCATACAAATTAATAACAATACTGCAAAGTTCTGGCAATCTCCACAGAGAGGACTTAATTAGTTTTCCCATGGCCTGCAGCATACAAGTGCCCTTAAGCGCTTTCGTTTGTTAACTAGGTATAGGTGACTAATTCGTAATATTGTACTTTGCTTTAATACATAGGTAGTTGTAGTGGAGATTGGGATTTTTTACGTTCTGGTGTTTCTTCTAGTGTCTGAATTGCCAAGAAAACGCAGGATATCGATTAAGAAATATATTGAACAAAAGTGACTACAAAATTAGAAATAATGTGACAACTTGACAAAAGTTTAACACACACTAACATTAACATTAAAGAGCCTGTACAAAGAATGACTGGTAAAAACAGGTAATAAAGGTAGTTTTGTTACGTTACTCCCCCTTTATTACATGAAACTTCCCGTAAATGGAGTAACAAAATAACAAATAAAAATAATAATAATAATAAATAAATAAAAATACATCATAAAGGTTCTCAAACACTATCACTTCAATCACCTTCAAATTCATCATCTTCAATTATAACTCTACGGGGTCTACAAAGTTTTCTCAATGGTCTAATGATCAACTTTATCGTCGGATTTAAATTTGGTCAAGGCTGACACATTATGATTGAGCAAAAATGCTGCTTTCCTGATAGCAGTACTGACAGGCAAAAATATGAGCAAAAATATGAGCAAAAATAAGGTAAGTAAAAAATTAAGAAATATCTCTGGATTCTCCCCCAAATAGACTAAATCTTCCTCTCGAATTAAGGTTGCTACCACAGATACTAGACAAACCTAGGGTTGAAATTAATCAAATCCAGAATCTGTCAAAATTCTTGAGATGTTTTAACTTAAACTTTTTTACTGCATTTTTGACCTGTCTGGATTTCTATTAAAAAATTACACCCTTCAGTTGAGGTAACAATTTCGGGAGTCAAACAGAAAATAGCTGTTCAGGCCTCTGCCTGGATTCAATAAAGAGTTAATGGGGATGGACTCACAAATTTGATTCTCACCGACTCTATTTAGAGCAAATGGTCCAATTTTCCCACACTAAAAATTGATTCTGAAATCCAAAGCAGCTGTACCTATCTAAAACCCAAAAATCTGTCTTGACTTACCTATTAACAAAACGTCGCATTCCAATAAGCAATTCACACAAAAATGGAAGCCAACAATTAGATAAAAAAACTTAAAATATAATATTTATATTTTAAAAACAGATAAGATAAGATTTATCAGGTAAAAACTTAGTAGAGATATGATAATTTGAATATTGAATCTATAAGGGAGGATCCAGAAATTCCAAGCAAACAATTATTTAAAAATAAAGAGGACTTGCCTGCCAGAGTCGCTTTCAAGAAGAGAGAGCGTTTTAGAAACCACAGCCAGCAGGAAAACGATCCCGTGTTTTTTATACTTACTGCATTCCAACCAGCTTCAACCAATCAGACGAGTACACCCAAAAGACCATATTCACTTCAAAATGAAAACACAATGAAAGACCGCATGGAATAAAAGAAAATAGATAAAAATCCACTAAAATTATTTTAATTGTTTACAAATTATAATAATTTAAATTAAGGTTATGTCAAAAATAAAAGACTGTTAATTAATTAGATCATTAAGCCAAAAAAATTATTATTTCAGAATCAGAAGTTAGAAAAGGACAGAAATATATCCATTTGCTAAAAGTTAGATAAATATAATTTCTTTCAATGAAAATACAAATGACTGTCAAATGCGAATTTAAAAATCATACTTTGAAATATAGATCATCGGGCACTAGATGGCAGTACTGAAAAATGAATTCTCGATACTTGCATTTTACGCAAATGTGGATAGATGGCAGCACTTGTATTATTTGAATTTGAATTTTGTGGATATTATTTGGCTGATTCTAAAATGGAAAAAATACTACTTTATAATGAAAATAAAAAAAGATGGAACATGTTACGTAAATGATAAATTTATCGTAACAAGCTTGGGAATACACTGTGTTCATAGGTAAACGGACTGCTGGAAGTTTTTCTGTCGATTTTGTATGTTCATTACCAACAAGTATGGATTGGAAAGCTGAGGTTTTAGATCTCGATTTTTCTGTTCAGTGGGGCTAGCTTCTGTGTGGTGTATGGGAATTAGAATTTGGTCAAATCCTAGGCAATATGCAACTTGTTGCATTTTTGCACTCACAAACTGGGAACCATTATCACGTATAACACGTCTGGGAGCGCCATATCTAAATATAACTTCATCTATTAGGCAACGAGCACAATTTTGAGCGACGCTGTCGTCAATGGAAAAAGTTCTATCCATCTACTTGTAGTATCTTCTACTATGAATATCCATTTCTGATAATCGTGCGTTTCAGGTAATAGGAGTCTGTATTTGTACTGCCGGTTTAAGATTTATAGCTTTATAACGTTGGCAGTCTACACATTTACTAACATAATCAGATATCGCTTTTCTCATTCCAGGTAAAAAAAAAAACGACTTGCAATTCTTTGAAAAGTACGTTCTACACCATAATGGCCAGCTAATGAAGAATCATGGTACTCGGCAAGGATTTGAGGAATTTGGGATTTCGGTACTACTTTTTGAGCTTCATCTTTATCTAATTCTGCGACATAACGCTATAGTACGCCACAGTTCATGATGTAGCCTCTCTCAGTCCATCTTTGAAAATCAACATTAGAACCATTATCAGAGTTTTCAAAACATTGGATTATTTTATCGAGATCTGGGTCATTCATTTGTTCACGTCTGATCAGATTTGCTTTTTGTCTAAGTAAATCGACAATAACAAGATTAGCTTCTGCTGCGGGAATTGCAGGGCGTGATAACATATCATCAACAACTCTATCTTTTCCGGGATTATAATCAATACATAAATCAAAAGATTGCAAAGCTAAAGACCATCTTGCTAATCTGCCCCAAGGTAATTTGAGTGTCATGAGCCATTTCAAGGTTTGATAACATTAGCACATTCTTAATAGCCTCTAAAGTCACTCACAGATCAAACGACTGCTAGGGCTTCTCGTTCTGTTATACTGGAATTTTGCTCAGCTGATGTTAATAAACCAGTGGTCTTTCTTCTGACCCCTCCCGCTGGAGTAATTATGCGCCAGTAGCATAGCTAGAGGCATCCATCTTGAGAATATATGGTTTATTAGGGTCAGCTTGCTGAAGAAAAGCGCTAAGACGTTAAGAGCGATTTCAGATTTTCAAAAGCCTTGACTTGATCTGAGACCCAGATCCATTTGACTTTCTTTTTAGTAAGAAAAGTAAGAAGTTTTGAAATTTCTGGGAAGTTTCTTATAAAACGTCGAAAACCAGGAACAAATTTAAAGAAAAGATAGCAGTTCTTTGATATTTCGAGGATATGGTATTTTAGAGATAGTAAAAACTTTATCTGGGTTTGGAGCAATAACATAAGACGTTATTACATGACCACGGTAATTGATAGAAGAACAAATAAATTTGCATTTTGAATGGTTTAACTGAAGTTTGAATAATTTTAGGCGATCAAAAACTTTTTTTAAATCACATGAAGATTAAGTAAGTTTGATAAAATAATTATATCATCGAGATAGGTACGCTAATATGTTAATATCTTGAAATCCAAAACGAAATCTATCAATTAGTCTTTGAAATGTGGCCAGAGCATTTCGCAATCCAAATGGCATCCTTGTATATCTAAAAGTTCCAAAAGGACAAATGAAACCAGTTTTGTCTCGATCAGGTGGTTTGACTGATAATTGATGATAAGCAGATCTTAAATCCAAAGTTGTCATAAAACGAGTTTTCTTTGCAACATGTAATGTATCATCAATACGAGGCAAGAGGTAACTGTCGGCTATTGTTTTCGCATTCAACTTGCGGCAATCAGCAGTCAACCTAATGCCACCATCTTTCTTTGGAACAAGAACCACAGTAGCAGCATATGGAGACTCGCACTCTTCTATGGTTCCATCGGCTAAGAGTTTATCAATTTCTTTTCGCAATTGCTCTTTTCTTATTTCAGACATGCGATACGGAGGTACAGAAATTGGAGTTTCATCTATGAGATTAATAGAATGTCCTGCAAAAAGAGTAGGCTGCCTACTAGATTTAAAAGTATGTAAATTGATTTGAAGTAATTTTTGAAGAATATCCTCTTGTTCAGGGGAAAGCTTTTGTCGTTCATCAGGTCTTAATAAAAATTCTTGTGAGATTTTGGACGCATCAGAGGTTTTTAAATAAAGTAGCGACATAATTAATGTCAGGAGAATCGCCCTAAAACCAGGAATCATTGGGCATATCCAATACTACAATGGCTAGTTTCAAAAAATCTGTGCCAAGAAGTATTCTGCTGTTATGATGTTCTGGAATAGAAATGAAACAAATATGATGAATTCTATGTTGAAGCATTATTTCAATATTAAAGAAGTAGGCTTCAGCTTGAGTACTTTCACCATTAGCAAGAGTCAGTTTTAGTTCTTTCTTTATATAAGGTATATCATCTTCAAGAAGAATTTCACTCAATTTAGCACCAGTAATACTTGTTTGTGCACCAGAATTAAGATAAGTTAAGCCATGATTGCTTGTCTTACCATTTCCATGCAAGTGCTATTTTTACAAGTCAGCGATGTCAAAGATCTCACTATGTTGGCGTTATCCTTAACAAACTTCCTAAAATATCCGCTTAAACCCACAAATTGTCGGATTTGTCTAATATTTGTTGGAATTAGAAATATATTCACGGCTTCTGTTTTCGCCGCACCCGGACGTACGCCTCTGCTGTCTATTTCGAAATCTAGGTAGTTAATAGAGGGAGAAAGGAACACACATATGCTGACTTTCAATGTTTCAATTTTTCGATAAGGGCCCAGGATTTTGTTCATTAAACGCTGGAAAACGGCAGGAGCGATGCAAAGACCAAATGGCATCATGTTGTATTCATATTGCCCTACTGGCGTAACAAAGGAAGTGAGATGTTTGCTTCCTACCGCAACGGGGATCTGACGGTTTCCAGAGCTTAGGTGCAGGCTAGTAAATACACTACATCAATTAAGTCTATCGATCTGGTCATCGATTCGTGGTAAGGGGAACCTGTCCTTGATGGTTTTCTGGTTTAACTTCCTGTAATCTATACACATCCTGTCTTGGCCATTTTTCTTTGTCATCAACAGCACGGGTGACGCGTATGGACTCTGATTCGCGGAATATGCCTGCTCCCAGTAGCACCGAAACAATACTTCTTAGTTTCTGTTTTTCGCCATTCTGCAAAGTCTGTAACGAAACGGCGTGTTATCATTAAGTTTCATGTCCATTTCTACTGACTTGGCAGCTCCAAGTTTTTCAGCGGAGTCTCCAAAATAGTCCCTGAATTCTTCCAGCAGATTCAACAATTTTTGAGGGATAGTAGACATTGGTCGTTCCAACTTTAAAGTCACTTTCCTCAAGTGGAGTTTAGTCTTCTAAATAGCCTCTAAATTTGTCAGTCACGGATCAAATGACTGCTAGTGCTTCTCGCTCTGTTGTACTGGAATTTTGCTCAGCTGATGTTAATGAACGACTGGCGATTTCTATAGGTCTTTCTTTCGATCCCTCCTTCTGGAGTAAACATGCATCAATAGCATAGCTAGAGGCATCTGTCTTGAGAATATATGGTTTATTAGGGTCAGCTTGCTGAAGAAAAGGGCTAGACGTTAAAAGCGATTTCAAATTTTCAAAAGACTCGACTTGATTTGAGCCCCAGATCCATTTGACTCTCTTTTTAGTGAGAAAAGAAGAAAAGAGGTTTTGAAATTTCTGCGTAGTTTCTTATAAAACGTCGAAATCAACAAACAGGAAGTTTGTAGAAAAGAAAGTAGTTCTTTGATAATTCGAGGATTTGGTATTTTAGAAATAACAGAAACTTTATATGGGCTTGGAGCAATACCAGAAGTTATTACATGACCACGGTAATTGATAGAAGAACAAGTAAATTTGCATTTCGAATGGTTTAGCTGAAGTTTGAATTTAATATCTGGAAATCCAGAACGAAATTTATAAATTAGTCTTTGAAATGTGGACGGAGCATTTGGTAATCCAAATGTCATCCTTGTATATCTAAAAGTTCCAGAACAAATAAAACCAGTTTTGTCTCGAGCAGATGGTTTGACTGATACTTGATGATAAGCAGATCTTAAATACAAAGTTGTTATAAAACGAGGTTTCTCTGCAGCATGTAATCTATCATTAATACGAGGCAAGAGGTAACTGTCGGCTATTGTTTTCGTATATAACTTGCGGTAATCAACAGGCAACCTAATGCCACCATATTTCTTTGGAACCAGAACCACAGGAGCAACATAAATATGGAGTCTCGTACTCTTCTATTGTTCCATCGGCTGAGAGTTTATCAATATCTTTCCGCAATTGCTCTTTTCTTATTTCAGACATGCGATACGGAGGTACAAAAATTGGAGTTTCATCTATGAGATTAATAGAATGTTCTGTAAAAGGAGTAGGCTGACTACTAGATTTAAAAGTATGTAAATAGTTTGAAGTAATTTTTGAAAAATATTTTCTTATTCAGGAAAAAAGTTATGTCCTTCATCAGGTCTTAAAAAAAATTCTAGTAAGATTTTGGTCGCATCGGAGGTTTCTAAATTATTAATAGCGACATATTTAATGTCAGGAGAATCACCATAAAACCAGGAATCATTGGGCATATCCAACACTATAATGGCTAGTTTCAAAAAATCTGTTCCAAGAAGTATTCTGCTGTTATGATGGAATAGAAATGAGACAATGATGTTCTGGAATGGTGATATGATGTTCTGGAATAGAAATGAGACAAATATGATGAATTCTATCTTGAAGCATTATTTCAACATCAAAGAAGTAGGCTTCAACTTGAGTACTTTCACCATCAGCAAGAGTCACTGTCAGTTCTTTCTTTATATAAGATCTTCAAGAAGAATTTTACTCAATTTAGCACCAGCAATACTTGATTGTGCACCAGAATCAAGATCAGTTAAGCCATGATTTCTTGCTTGTCGTACCATTTCCATGCAAGTGCTATTTTCACAAATCAGCGCTGTTAAAGATCTTACTATGTTGGCGTTATCTTTAACAAACTTCCTAAAATATTCGCTTAGACCCACAAATTGTCGGATTTGTCTAATATTTGTTGGAATTGGAAACATATTCACGGCTTCTGTTTTCGCCGCACCCGGACGTACGACGTACGCCTCTGCTGTCTATTTCGAAATCTAGGTAGTTAATGGAGGAAGAAAGGAACACACATTTGCTGACTTTCAATGTTGGGTTTTCATTTCTTAATGAGGAAAGTATTATTCGTAGGGCGTCTAAGTTATCTTCATAAGTCTTGCTAGGGATTATTACATCATCCAGGTAAACTGCAGCAATTTCTCGCTGGAAAACAACAGGAGCGTTGCAAAGACCAAATGGCATCATGTTGTATTCATATTGCCCTTCTGGCGTAACAAAGGAAGTGAGATGTTTGCTTCCTACCGCGACGGGGATCTGATGGTATCCAGAGCTTAGGTCCACGCTAGTAAATACACTACATCAATTAAGTCTATCCATCTGATCATCGATTCGTGGTAAGGGGAACCTGTCCTTGATGGTTTTTAGGTTTAACTTCCTGCAATCTATACACATCCTATCTTGGCCATTTTTCTTTGTCACCAACAGCACGGGTGACGCGTATATGGACTCTGATTCCCGGATAATGCCAGTTGCTCCGAAACAATAGTTCTTACTTTCTGGTTTTCCATTTCCGCCATTCTGTAAAGTCTGTAACGAAACGGCGTGTTATCATTAAGTTTGATGTCCATTTCCACTGACTTGGCCAAGTGTTTCAGCGGAGTCTTTAAAACAATCCCTGAATTCTTCCAGCAGATTCAACAATTTTTGATGAATAGTTACATTGGTCGTTCCAAGTAACTTTCCTTAAGTGGAGGTAGTCCTTGTTTGACGAGTAGTACACATTCGCCTTTTTCATCGTCCAGTTGGCAAGGAAAAGCACTTGATGTAGGATGTTTAGCAGTCAGCTCAAGATCTTTTTTTCACAAATTATAATTTTTCAATTTAAAAATTGGATGTTTTTTGATTTGCTCAATTGAAAAATTAAATCCTGAGGAAGTGAATATTCTTCTTAAACAGATCCAAATCAGCTTAGATGTTATCCCTTCTAAGTGCAACTATATCCAGGAGTTACTTTTTCCTACAAAAAAACAGATAGTCTGGATTTCTGCATATTGCATTAAAAATAAAAACTAAAATAGAAGCGGACATAAAATGTTTATCCTGCTTTGAAATAGTAAAAAATTCCGCATCGTACAAAAGAATAAATTGCTAACTGGATTAATGTGCATGCATATAGCCATTTTTGCGGTGAAACAGATTTCATAACTTTTTAAACAAAAAAAAAAAACCTTTCCTACGAAATTTATGTTTGAATAATGTCTAAACTAATTTTCCAGTTTAATTTCGAATAATGTTCAAATAATAATGATGGCGTACAAATTCCCATCGTAATGCAAATGTACAATGTTTTAGTAAACAAGCGCTGAGTAAAGCTTGTTTGTATAACTGAATTTGCAAAAGCCCTGTAGCGCTCCGAAACTTTATTTTTAAATATTATTATTTCAAGCTAAAATGGATTGTGATCAAATTCCAAATAAATAAATAATAATATACATTATAGGTATCTGTTTGAGGCTGACAAATGCACTTTTCCAAATAAACAACTTAATTTCAACATTCTACGCCTCGTTACCTGAAATCGACAGGGCCATGCGTCCCAAAACGGCCACAGGACAAAACGTGGATGAACAACCAGTGGTGACTAATGCATATCTGCCTTTCATTTCTCGGGTGACAGACAGGATAGGGAAAGTCTTGAAGGAACACAACATTAAAATGATCTTCAAGACAACAAGGAAAATATAGCAATCATCAGATCAGCCAAGGATAAGAGGAAGCCACTGTCAAGCGCTGGAGTCCATCGTATACCATGCACATGTGGTGAGGTATACATAAGAACAACTAAGAGATCCATGCGAATCAACGAGCACAAACGAAACTGCAGACTAGGATAATCTAGCTTTGTGAAGGGAGTCGCGAAATACTATTTGGTGAGGTCAAGCTTATTGCACCGACTTCCAAATACCACAATCGTCTTGTACGTGAAGCTATAATCCACAAACATACGGAGAACTTCAACAGGAAATAAGAAACACTAAAACTTAACCAAATTTGGAACCCGATCCTCAAAAAACGATCCCATTGAGTACAGAGAAAGTTCAGATTAGCCACGTGCTGCGAAGCGCCGCCCCTCCCCTACCACAACCACTCACACATAAAAAATAACCATGGTTGGAGGTAGACTGGAACATGTTGGAGAAATTCTGCTAGACGCTTCTCTATATTTTAATACCGACTTGGCCTTTCAAATTCTCCTTAATTATGTAAGTAATTAAAATAACTTATCAATTAATTGTTCATTATGGAACTTTCTTAAAACTCCTCGATTATACGTGTTTTGAAGAAATACTTCCGCGTGCCTTTAATTACCTAAAGTTCTTCCGTTCCCTTGGAAAGCTATTTTTGTATCTTTATATTTAAAACCTGAGGGATACGCTGACAAAAACGAGGTCAAACCTGTTGGAAGCACTTCGAAGCTTGTGGATGAATTGTTTACGTGCTTTTAAAAGCATTTTTGCAAAAATTTTCCCATTTTACCTATTTAAAATCGGGGCATTAAGCGTAAGCCCTTTTTGAATTTACATTCGCAAACTGAATTTCATCGTTCAAAGCCTGCCTGGAAATAATCTACAGTATCATTTAATATCGAACATCAAATTTGCGAAAAAAAAAAAACATTGGAGATGCATTTAGTTTTTGTTTTTTTTTTTTATTTCAAAATGTCATATGAAAGGTTTTAAATCCATCGATGCTTATTTTTAAAAATGAAAAATAACTTTAAAAAAAAAATGCCTGCCTTTGAAATACTAAATTTTATTTTGAAAAAATTCAAATTTTATACATTGTGATTATAGGTTAAATTAATGAATCTTGTAAACACTCGTATGGTGATGGCGGTAGTATAGTATTTGGGTAAAAAGAAGAATAGTTAAAGGTTATGTTGATCAATGGATAGGATGCATTGAATACAAGAACTTTGTGTGTTTTGGTTTCTTTAGCAATATTACTTGGAACATAAATAACATTAATCATAACTTTCTTGTGTAAATCGCGAAATAATTATACTTCACATCAATATGCTTGGACCTATCATGGAACTCAGGTTTTTGTAGCACTCTGTCAATTTCAAGATTGAATTTTTCATAAGGTATACCCAATTCCGAGCCTATTTCAGTTAACATACGTGACAACCATAAACCTTCTTTTGTAGCACAGGCAGCACTAACAAATTCTGCTCCGGTCGTGGACAAAGCAACACACTGCTGTTTCCTGGTTTTCGAAATGACTGCTGCATTTCCAAATTTGCAGAGGATTCTAGAAGTTGATTTTCTGGTCTGGACATCATCTGCATAGTCTGCGTCACTGTAGACCCCAAATTCACCACTTGGTTGATATCTATAATAGACCCAATGTTCTCGTATCTTGCAGATAGCGAAAAATTCGCTTCACTAATGACCAATGTGCTAGTGTGGGTTTGTCTAAGTTTCTCGCTACTATATTCACTGCGAATGATATATCTGGACAGGTATATTCTATACATTTACTTGAGTCATTACCTTTGCACCAACCAACATCAATTGGTGTTGACACCGGTTTACTGTCTTGCATATTGAACCGCTTCATTATTTTATTGACATAAGCACTTTGATTCAAGAAGACAGATCCGTCACTTTGGAAATAAATGTCGATCCCCAAAAACGACTTTAAATTTTTTGTTGTAGTTGCTCTAAACTTTTGGGTCAGCGGCATCAGGAAGTTATCAGCATCAGCTTCATGAGTTGTAAGCACTGGTCCATCATCAACATAGATCACAACAAAGATTTCATTTACACATACAAACAAGCATGGATCCACTTTGGATTCTTTTAATTCAAACGTTGAAAAAAAAATCTGTGAAACATATTAATTCCAACACCGAAGGGCCTGCTTAAGTCCATACAGGCTTTTTTCCAGTTTGCACACACATGAAGTGTCGTCTTCATATCCTTGTGGCTGTTTCATATATACATCTATGCAATTTTCTAAGCAACCATAAAGAAAAGCAGTTTTTATGTCAAACTGAGGAATATGAAGATGTTCACGGGCTGCAACACTCAACAAACTGTTTCATAGCGCGCTACTGGACTAAAAATCTCGGTATAGTCAACACTTTTTTTCTGCAGAAAACCTCGCACGACTAGTCGCGCCTAAAAGGCCACATTTTTAAAAGAACACCATTTTCGTGGGGCGTAGCATAGAGCTTTTGAAGGGATTCCTACAGGAATCAAGTTCCATCAGAGTCGATACGTGTACCCCCACATTTGACGAAGAAAACTGAACTTCTAGCCTTGATTCCAGGCTGGAATCTCCAACCTCCACACTAAATTTTTGACTTCACTGTGAAATATACGCTAATTTAATTTGAAACTCACTTAATTGTTTTATTGATTTTACCTATGTCAGGATTTGGTTGAGTTATGTACCTTATGTATTTCCTTTTGAGAGTTATCAATACCGTCTGCAGATAAATTTTTTTTTAGGTGTGTTTCTGAATTTTCACCGTTCCATTTTTTTGAAATTCAGTGGCGCCCTTGCCATTCTGTACTTATTAAACTATCAACCAACCACTAATATATTATTTGCTTAGGAAACCGAGCATATTATGGGCCTCTTGGTAATTCATCAAAAGGGGTTACAACTTGGACATTAAGCAATGGTGTACATTTGGTCTAGTCACTGTCTTTGTTGTTCGTGATAACTTTCAGATCCGATAATTTTTGCAGTAATATGAAAAATACATTTATTTGAATTGGAAGGATGTTTGACAGATTAGAAGATAAATAAATAACCCTTTTATTCAATCAAAAATTACTTAACTTTAAAGGGGACCCCTCGAAGGAAATCACAGCAAGTTTCTTATCTCACGTTTAAGGGTCCTCGAACAATTATTTTTTTTTTTTCGTCAATAAAATATAATGGGCAATAACTCTCGAACTCTTCCCATTCCAACTGAGGGGGCGCTTTTTTAATCGCAAACACTAATCTTCGCCAGTGAAAAGTTGCCGCGTCAGAGTATACAAATTACGGCTCACTCCTTAAGCCCGCTCCGGTATTCCTACGCAATTTTTTTTTTTTCTTCGAGGTGCTTAAATCTGGGGGAGAGAAAAATGGTCTCTAATTGGCCTGAAATGTTTTTGTAATTTCCGGTCCTTATACGTTCTCAATCAATATATTTTTATGTTGTCACTCCATGCGATCGGATACAGTATCGGAATAGGCGCACCTGTTTACTAACGATAAAGTATTTTCTTTGTTAACCGAAGACAAAAGAAAACAACGTCCAAACTTTATGTTATTTTTGCCAAATGTTTTAAATAGTGTGGGATACTATTGTTCCTCCATAGATAATCATCCTTATTAATCCAGCCATCTTCCTCAAGTGTGACGTTTTCGTGGAAACAGGACCTTATCGGCCATTAGGCATTATCTTTTTCAAATAAAGTTGCATAAGGCAATACGTTGATTACCGAAAAAAGTTAAATAAAAAGTCTCGTGATCACAGTTTCATTTGAGTTTGAATTTCGATCCCCTTGTGGGTTTACCCCAGGAGCCATTTTTTTTTGAGGAGCCGTTTCTCTCAACAAAACCATTCCTAAAAGGCAACATTTTTAAAGCACACCATTTTCATGGAGCGTGGCATAGAGCTTTTGGAGGGGTTCCTACAGGAATCAAGTCCCACCCGAGTCGATACGTGTACCATTACATTTGACGAAAAAAACTTCTGCATTTCTAGCAGAGTTTCTAGCCTTGATTCCAGGCTGGAATCTGCAACCTCCACACTTGATTTTTGACCTCACTCTGCAATATACGCTAATTAAGTTTGAAACTTACTCAATTGTTTTATTGGTTTCACCTATGTCAGGATTTGGTTGAGTTATGTGCCTTATTTATTTCATTTTCAGAGTTATCAATTACCGTCTGCAAATTTTTTTTTGTGTGTGTTTCTGAATTTTCACCCTTCCATTTTTTTAAAATTCAATGGCGTCCTTGGCTACATTTTTAAAAGAAGACCATTTTCGTGGAGCGTGGCATAGAGCTTTTAAAGGGGTTCCTACACGAATCAAGTCCGACCCGAGTCAATACGTGTATCCCCACATTTGACGAAGAAAACTGAACTTCTAACCGGGTTTCTAGCCTTGATTCCAGGCTGGAATCTGCAACCTCCACACTTGATTTTTGACCTCACTCTGAAATATACGCTAATTAAGTTTGAAACTTACTCAATTGTTTTATTGGTTTTACCTATGTCAGGATTTGTTTGACTTATGTGCCTTATTTATTTCCTTTTCAGAGTTATCAATTACCGTCTGCAATTTTTTTTTTTGTGTGTGTTTCTGAATTTTCACCCTGCCATTTTTTTATAATTCAGTGGCGTCCTTGCCATTCTGTACCTACTTATTTAACTATCAACCCACCCCTAATAGTTACTCGCTGAAAGGTCGACTGTGGCCGGGGGGTCGGCAGCTTTTTTCCTCAAGTGTGGTTACCGTTCTCGTGGAAACAGTACCTTATCGGCCATCAGGCATTATCTTTTCCAAATAAAGTTGCGTAAGGCAATAATCCATTGATTACCGAAAAAATTTAAATAAAAAGTCTCGAGATTACCGTTTTATTTGAGTTTTCGAACCCCCTCGTGAGTTTTACCGTGGAGCCTTTTTTTTTCCGAGGAGCCGTTTCTCTCAACAAATCCATTCCTAAAAGGCCACTTTTCTAAAAGAACACCATTCTCGTGAAGCGTGGCATGTAGGTTTTGGAGGGGTTTCTACAGGAATCAAGTCCCATCCGAGTCGATACGTGTATTCCCACATTTGACGAAGAAAACTGAACTTCTAGCCACACTTGATTTTTAACTCATTGTGAAATATACGCTAATCGAATTTGAATTTTACCCAATTGTTTTATTGGATTTACCTATGTCAGGATTTAGTTGAGTTATGTGCCTTATTTACTTCCTTTTCAAAGCTATGAATTACCATCTGCAGATTTTTTTTTGTCTATGTTTCTGAATTTTCACTCTTCCATTTTTTTTAAATTTAGTGGTGCCCTTGCTATTCTGTACCTACTTATTAAACTATCAACCCACCCCTAATAATTATTCTCGGAAAGGTCGAATGTGGCCGGGGGGGCGGCAGTTTTTTTCCTCAGTGTGATTACCGTTCTCGTGGAAACAGTACCTTATCGGCCATCAGGCATTATCTTACCATCAAGTTGCGTAAGGCAATAATCAATTGATTACCGAAAAAATTTAAATAAAAAGTCTCGTTTAATTGGAGTTTGAATTGAATTTCGAACCCCTTCGTGGGTTTTACCGGGGAGCCGTTTTTTTCCGAGGAGCCGTTTCTCTCAACAAATCCATTCCTGAAAGGGCACATTTTTAAAAGAACGCCATTTTCGTGGAGCGTGGCATAGAGCTTTTGAAGGGTTTCCTACAGGAATCAAGTCTCACCCGAGTCGATACATGTAGCCCACATTTGACGAAGAAAACTGAACTTCTAGCCGAGTTTCTAGCCGAGATTCCAGGCTGGAATCTGCAACCTCTTGATTTTTGACCTCATTGAGAAATATACGCTAATTTAATTTGAAACTTACTTAATTGTTTTATTGGTTTTACCTATGTCAGGATTTGGTTGAGTTATGTGCCTTATTCTTTTCCTTTTCAGATTTATCAATTGACGTCTGCAGATTTATTTTTTTTGTGGGTGTTTCTCTTCCATTTTTTTATAATTCAGTGGCACCCTTGCAATTCTGTACTTATTAAACTATCAACGCACCCCTAATAATTATTAATGCTTAGCAAACCGAGCATATTATGGTCCTCTTGGTAATTCATTAACAAAAGGGTTTACAACTTGGACATTAAATACCAGAAGTCGTGCAAGGTCTGGATCTAGAGGCTGCAGCGTTTTCAGGAGAAGGAGCATACCCTGATTAAAAATACTTCCCAATCAAGTATTTATTTAGCTAAAAACTCCCGGTTTCTACTCTGAATTTAGAAAATCTAATAAAGCCTTGAAGCCTCCTTTACGTCTACATCAATAACTGTTGTTCAGAGTCCATCAGAGAAAACCCTCAAAGTCCAAAGAATAGAGCCATTTGCTCCAGAGCATTCTACATGGATGGTTTCAGAGGGTTCCAAGAAACATTCTAAGAGTAGGAGCAGATGAAACAGCGGAAAAAGTTCTTCAACCTTTACCAGGTTTTTCTGGAATAAGCGAATTTTCAAAGCCCTCTATATAACAATATGTCAATTTGCAACTTCAACTTCTATTCGCTTACCTTCTTCTTGTGCATGACATCATTTCACATTCAATTTGTTTTCAGTCGTAGAAAGCAAATTTCAAATAATTAATAAATAAAAATAGATTTCAATGGAATTTTTCTATTGACATTAACAGAAAAATGTCATTCTATGTATGTATCTACATCAGGCCTTATAAAACCTCTTATATCAAATTATATTAACCTTATTCATTCAAAATAAATCAAAATTATTCAAGAAACCCTTCAGATAGTGTACATACCAGAAGGGTATAGAAAATTAAATTTAATTAACGTCTAACATACCAATGTTTCATCAAAGAAATCCCAGACAGATTCCTTCCGAGTTAATTAAATCGGCTTTGCTTCCATTAAATCTGTCTGCTTACCTCAATCAAGATTTTATAAATATGTAATTATTAGAAACTATACAAGACCGCAAAACTTACTTTGGTGCATGAATATTCAACGCGACTAAACTTCACACAGCTAATTCGTCAAGATCTGCGGAGAAAAGTAAATATAATTTCCATGCTAAAGATCTCTTTTAAAATATACTATGAATATGCATGGATTTAAGAATAATAGGGCGGTTTTTAACAGTTGTTTGTTCTAGGAGCTATTTAGTATTCAACATCAGAATCTTCTGCAGGAATTTTGCAATTTAAGAGAAAGATGCTAATGTACAACTATGCTCATTGATAATAAAGGATATTATCATTTACAGCATCAACTCCAACTTTCAAAAACACACTTACACATTACTTTTCCAAATCCAAAACATCTGATGCCACAACTTCAGAGGGATGTTTGGGTTAGTGTGTTACTAGGTTTCCAGATTCCAGACCAATAGAAGTCTTCTTGCTCTAGATTTGGGTTTGTCAACATACAAATGAGTTTTGTGACGCTGATCCAGCGTGCACAACGTCAGCGCTTGATGAATCTATATACAGATATGATCATTAGAAAGAAATTTTCCACTTTTGAAGCCCAAATTTTCTTAGAACACATCCAGATATTGTTTCAACAAAAATCTGGCGGGCAAAAACTAAATGTCTATGAACAAAACTACTTTCCTTGTAATACAATTCTTATACCATGTAAACATGGATTTTTCACTCTTTCATCTTCTCCTTTGCATATTAGATTTGGGTACATCATATAAGAAGGGCCCTAAAAACAATCGTTATGACCCTCATAAACTCGTTTACGACATGCAATTTTATGGATCAGTCGTTCAGTTTCGCTCTACCTATGACAAAAATGAAGTTTTAACTCTATTGATGGAAACAAGCGTGACTCCCTGAATCGTGACTTAATGGAACAAAAAAAGCCAGAGTGAAAACATTATATAAAATTTTCGAAAATGTAATAAATCAAATACCTAATATGTAAAACCGCCTATTATCAAGCACATTTTCTAAAGAAAAAAACACAATACACGAGCAGAAAAAAAGGGACGCCAAAGTTTAGAAACTCGTATCACTCCCTGGTCTATAAATCGAAGAAGCTTAACAAAATATAGGCCCTAAAAACGTGACTCGCTTCCATTCTCCTCTAAAATAACTTTAGACCGATTCCATTTTAGCCCTATTTCTGCAAACCTTCCTCCCCGAACCTATAAAACGTCGGAAGACATAAAAAATGCACGTCATAAACAAGTTTACATCCGCTCATAACCGTTACCATTGTTTTTTTTCTTTAGGATTCCATATGCATTATGCAAGATAATGGATACCTTAATGGTAAATTAGGTAACAGCAAGGCGTAGAACAGGATTTTGTTGCCTCGTATCGACTTTTTGGAAAGAATTATTTGAGCTATAATTTTAAAATCCTTATTTTTTTTTTGTTTTTCACTTCTAGTATCGATGTGATCACTCTACTTTTTGCTAAGTTCTCATTTTCAAACTCTCAACTTTCTTCTTTATATTTTCTTACCTAATTCTGTATCAATTACATTTGTTTAAGTCGAGGTTCAAGCTTCAACTTCTTTTACTTTATCTTGCTTCAGTCATCTCATTTCTGTCCACAGCTATCTCAGTATTTGTTAAATACACTTTATTGGTTTCCAGCGCGTCACCCTGCTTCTATCCCGTAGTTACCCTGAATACGTCCGACATAATATCACTTGTTTACTTTCGTCTACGCGCCCTGTATATAGTGGTAGGTTAAATTGGGTATTTTGGATGTCAAATCCTATTTGAGAATGGAAATTCGTTTTTCTTTATTTTTTGTTTTCTCTTATTCTAATTGAATTGCGCGTGCTCTATGCCTAAGAATGATACAGCTTTGCTAAATTTGGCTTCTGAAAATGCGCGTGTTAAACACTGAAAGGGGTACCGGCAAAGTCCTTACACTTCCTACCGACGAGCAGTACCAGTTGCCAGAAACATTTCGCCCGCTTCGTGTGGTTCAAGAAAATAGACCCGCGGTTTTTTGTTTGCCGCGACCGGTTAAATCAAGACGGTTTCGTTGCACTCCTACGCATGGGACCTGAACTTCCTGAATGAGCTGGCCAGATGAGTGGAGTTTGTAAGTAGAGCAAGGTAAGGTGAAAAATTATTATTTTCCAGTTTCGATATCTTTCAATTTCATTTTGAAATATTTCATCGATTACCATTCTATCAGCAACCTGTGGATTTTCCAGTTTTAATTTCGCACATCCCTCTGCATCTGGAACCTTCTACACAAACTCTTGTTAGTCTTATAGTCTTCTGAGATATCCCAATTTTTGTCAAAACTGGCTGGTTCTTCGTTGCTGGTTAAGTAGTTGTTCAAAGTACTCTTTTCATGATTGCAGCCTGGCCCTGCGATCTCTCATTGCCAGTTATAAACCACATAATAACTCTTTTCCGTTTTTCTAGATGTCGCTGACAAACACAGAATTGTCAAAATTGGAAAATACCAGAGGCACATAAAAAACACGTCCGATGTCGATAACTGACATGTCAACATATAACAATATGCCAAAATATTCATTTGATCATAACTAATAATTCATAATGTTTTTTGTTCGCCGGTCTTGCATTTCATCTTTCTTTGTGTTGTCAAGTGTTCTTAAGTGATTTCAAAGTTGTTTTGTGTGTTTCAAGAAGAACTTCAAACTTTATTGATTGGAAGATCTATTTTTATCTTTGTTGATTAGATAAATGACAGGTTCAATTAAACATTAATCAGAACTTTGAATAAATATGTTAAGGATACCCTTAACCATCGATAAAGAAACTGTCTTTTGATTTAATTAACAAATTATCAATTAATTTGAGCAAACATTAATGCCCCAAAGTCCAGAATAAACGAATTTGAACAGACCGACAGTAATGCGAACAGGGCGCCATCTATCATAAAAAGTCCTTTGTAAAGAAGGTGTCTGTAGCATCGATGCAAAACCAGTAAATAGTGATTTTCCGATATGGTAGATGGCGCTGGCTTGGCTCAATTTTGTTGATAACAAAATTTACACTGAGATTCCATTCTCGACAGTTTATATAGTATTTATCTCTGATTGCAGCATTTGATCTTGCCTGGTTACTAGATTTCTGTTGTTGTCCTTGATAATGTTGTAAGGCCACCAAGTGTGGTTTATATATTTCATTGACATAGCAACTAAATCTAGGTCATATGTGTTATTGTAACAATAATAATAAATTGTTATACTCGTGTCCATCATGTTTATCAAATATAATAAATCAGTCTATTCCGAACCATGAAGAGTATTATTTGACCACACCGATTCATCGCACTTTCTACATGGCGATCCTGCCAGTGCCCAAAGTTAGACATTTTTTTTTCTTCGCTCGAAAAGTTCAATAAATAGTAGCAGCGACGGTGCCGGTAGCTAATAAATACGAAAAGAGCGCAAAAAATGGGTAAATCGGTCTCTAAACAAAGTGACGTGACCAGTTCGGGAGTGGTCAACTCAAACTTTATTGTTGAGAATGACAAGTTAGGAGTTCCGCACGACATTCGGGCCGTTTTCTACATAATTGCAGTATGCGTATTGATTCTCACAATAATAAGCATTCGAAAGTTGTATCGGAGAAGTTTAAAAAGGGACATTAGCAAAAGTTTGTACTTTAAATCACCCCTAAGAACCCAAAGAGGAGCAGAGAATGTTTAGGACCCAGCTAAATATACCAAAATAGCTGATCCTTTGGTATGTACATTAATGTTGTGTTAATCTGGATGCTTGGTTTCGACACATAATACACCATTAAAAATTGAGTTAATGAACTTTCTTGGTATGTACCTAAGTACCTGTGTGTCATGGAAACGGGAAACGCTGATACAGACATTTTTCCCAAGGCCTATTTTCACAGCGTAATTACAGTATCAATTTCGCGAAACAATAATATGGGACATTAACTTATGTTAAATACTATTACATTTAATAAAGGTTTTAGATATTATGTAGGTCAGTTTTACATTTAAAATTGATTATTTTATAATTTTTGTAGGTATAGTTGAATTTAAAAATCGCATTAATGAATGTTACTATAAAGGAGTTTAATATGTTATTATTTATATGAGTAAACCTTAATTTCTATTTATGTCCAATGTAAAATTAACATTTGAGGACGTTTTAACCAAGCTATCAAGCCTAAAAGAAGAAATTATTAAAGAATCAAAAAGAGTTTTAAAAACAAAGGTACCTCAATCAGAAAGTGTAAGAAGCCAAGTAAGAGATAATTTACTAACACTATATAATAATTTTACGTCAACAGTAGCAACTTTTTATGACAATTTGAATGACAGCCAACATAAAACCGTCAAAGCTTTATTTACTACTTGTAGAGATAGAGTTGTTAGATCGTACCAAGTTCTTCGCGTTGACTATAAAATCCCTGTCTCGATTCTGAAGCAAATTGACCCTGACATTATAGACGAGCTTTTGATTTAGCAACGAACGACGACGACGATCTTGACAATCAACAAGAGCACTTAAAGTTAAAAACTGAAATTAACTCTCCAGCCACCATGCCTATGACAACTTTAGAATTTTTCAATTTTGCGAGCAAAATCGTACCAAACGAGTTTGATGGTTCTACAGATAAGTTGACGTCATTTCTTGATGCACTCACGCTTCTTAAGGCAAACGTTGAGACGCATGAAGGTAATGCCGTTGCTAATGTCAAAACCAGGCTGACGGGTAAGCCTAGAAGTTAAATAGGCGACAGCGACACTCTTGATCTTATTCATGCAAGGCTAAAAAAATGGCATAAAACATGAAAGCTCTCAGTCACTAACAGCCAAGCTACTCAACTTGAAACAGCGTCATAATGACACAAAATATGCTACTGAAGTAGAGGAGCTATCTCAAAGCTTAAAAACAGCATACATTTGTGAAGGAGTACCAGAGCAGGTTGCGGAGACTTACACCACCCTTGCAACTGTCAAAGCTCTTTCCACAAACGCGACCTCAGAAAAAACAAAAATTGTTATGGAAGCTGAAAATTTTCAAACTACGCAGGACGCGTTACCAAAGTTTGTAAACGTTAGTGCTGAAAGCTGTACCAGCGCCACGTCAGTGTTCTACACTCAAAGGCAGGGTTACAGAGGAAGGTCAACGAATAATTTCCGCAGAAGAGGTCAAACTAATCAAAGATTCGGACACCCAAATAATCGTTATAATCAAACCTCTCATCAGCATAATAACTACAATGAGCGTCCATTCAGACAAACGAGGGGTAATAACAATAGAGGGTCAAGTTACCAAAGGACGCCAAACCGTTTTGTAAGGGCATATGATACACGGAACGATCAGGAAAACCCGCGGGAACCCCAAGAAGGTCCTTTGGGGCATTCCTAAAAATATTTAATATGGACCTAGCTCTGTCAAATTTCGTATCAATTCAAACAGAAATGACAGGTTACCAAAATATCACACTACTTGTTGACACTGGAGCCGATATTTCGCTTTTTAAAAGAACTAAAATAGATCCGGAACAGGTGGTTAAAAGATCAAATTTAAGCAAAATAAAAGGTGTGACAGAAGGCTATACTAGCTCCATAGTAACCACTAAAACAAAATATTTTATAGAAAACTACAATTTTAACCATACTTTTCATATCGTAAATGATGACTTTCCTATACCAGCAGCTGGAATTTTAGGACTTGACTTTATCTTAGAGTATCAATGTCAGCTGAACTATAGTAATTGGACAATGACGATGAAAACCGATGAAAACGACATAACATTGCCAATATATAATAGTCCAGAAGACGATGTCTTAATAATTCCACCGAGATGTGAAGTTGTAAGGGAACTGAACTCACTGAAAAATCTAAAACAAGATTCTGTGGTCCAAAATGAGGAAATAGCCCCTGGAATTTTTATTGCAAGCACCATAGTATCTAGCCAAAGTCCATTTATCAGAATATTAAATACGAATTTCGACATTGCTACTATTAAAAATCCTATAACGAAATGCGAAAATCTGACCAATTACAAAATTTTTCATATTATGAGTAGTCAAAACAACAGTAGTAAGCAAAACAGAAATGCGATGTTATTAAAAGAATTAAATACTAGTGATATACCAGAATTCGTAAAGAATGACGTCATACACTTATGTCAGGAGTTTTCAGATATTTTCGCTCTAGACACAGATCAATTAACAACAAATAATTTCTATGAACAAAAGCTAAGATTGACAGACGAAACTCCAATATATATAAAAAACTATAGAACACCACATGCTCAAATAAGCGAAATCAACATTCAAGTAAATAAAATGTTAGATGAAAATATAATTGAGCCATCGCAATCAGAGTATAATAGCCCAATACTGCTCGTAACTAAAAAATCTACTAATGGCGAGAAAAATGGCGTCTTGTAATCGATTATAATAATAATAATAATAATAAAAGAACTTTATTTATACTGCACACATTACAGGTATACAAGATATCCAATAAAAACATGCACAGTTTTAGGAAAAAAAAATAAATGTATAAAACATAGATATAAAAATAGGTAAATACATGAAAATAAACAAAACTACAAAAGGTTGAAAAAATAATTAAATAACTGTTTTTTTGTACAGGTAAGAAAATCTATATCACTATCCCTAGCAACATCATTTACTCTTCTTAAGCACCTAGTTATGGGTGAGGGGGAGGAGATATTACAAATTTTAAATATATTATTTCTTAGTCTTAATCTAGGGTCAGGTACATCATAGCTTATATATTGTAATATATCAGGTACAGTTATACTGTTTCTCAATATGTTAAAAATAAATAGGATGTCAGTGAAGGCCCTTCTCTTTTCCAACCTTATAACATCAAACTCCTCCAGTTGTGAGTTATATGATATTAGGTGTGGGTAACCTGGATAATATCCATGCCGCTTGAAATAAATAAACCATAAGCATCGCTTCTGAATTCGCTCTAATGATTCGGAATGACACGCTAGACAGATCAACAAAAAACTTTGCGCAGATAAATTTCCTATAGCAAGAATTGATGATATTTTAGACCAATTGGGAAGAGCTAAGTGGTTCTCGACGCTAGATTTAAGATCGGAATTTCATCAGATCCCTCTAGAAGAAAACTCTCGGGATATTACCACCTTTAGTACTAATTCAGCTTCTTATCGTTTTACTCGTCTACCATTCGGTCTTAAAGTCAGCCCAAACAGTTTCCAGAGGATGATGAGCATCGCTTTTGCTGGTATAACACCCGAAAAGACTTTCCTTTATATGGATGACATAATTGTAATAGGATGTTCGGTAGGTCACCATCTTCAAAACCTGAAAAATATATTTAACACATGTCGAAAATTCAATTTAAAATTAAACCCAAACAAATGCAAGTTTTTTCAAAACAACTGCTGTTATTTAGGTCATCAAATACGAGCGAATTATAATTTCGATTCAGAAACTTGTATTTTTAAAAAAACATTTATTTTATTAATTAAAATACAATAGTGACAATCGGAAAATATGTGGATCAAATTGCTACAGGGAGTGCCTGAAAACAAATGAACGCTCCTTACTGGAAAGCTCTGGCTTAAATAATAAATATTTGCTGATCCAAGCATTTTCCTATGCAGGTGGCGGTACTACCAGTGCAGTACCGCTGATTAAGCAGTTTTATATATTTATTAGTATTGACATAGGCGTACGCTAATAATTAACATAGGAAAGGAGAATTATTAGTATAAGGATAAGTATAAAAATTTCGCAGAGATAACAAAACCCTTAACAAAATTGACAAAGAAAAACACACAATTTTTGTGGCCGCCGAATGTCAATGGTCATTCGAGAGACTAAAACAGATGCTGATTGATCCACAAATCTTACAATATCCGGATTTTGAGAAACCCTTCATTCTTACGACGGACGCGTCAAAAGAAGCCTGTGGGGCGGTTTTATCTCAAAATTCAAATGGACAAGATCTTCCAATAGCATACGCTTCAAGAGGCCTTATCAAAGGCGAATCTAATAAATCTGTTATAGAAAAAGAATTAGCTGCAATACACTGGGGAATTAATCATTTTAGACCTTACTTGTATGGTAAAACATTTCTAGTTAAATCAGATCATAGACCTCTGGTGTACATATGCGTATAAGGTTAGACTTGGAAGAATATGATTTCGAAATTCAGTATATAAAAGGAAAGGATAATGTGGTAGCTGACGCACTGTCTAGAATTTCAATCGATGATCTCAAAAATATGACGTCAGAAAATCACAAAATCTTAGCAATTACTAGGTCAATGTCCAAAAAACAACAACCAATCCTGCGTGATGAACCCAATGATAACTCAAATAGCCACACTCAAATAGCAACTGATGAAGTTTCCAGAATAATATTGACAAATTATAATTATAATTTAATTAAGATTCCTTCATTAAAATTTATTTTTAAGCCAAATAATCTAAGGATTGTTGTGGAAAAATGTGGGAAAGAGAAATTCAGCGCTGAAAGCAAGTAATGTTTCACCAATGACAATTTTTCTTTGGGGAAAATATTGTCTCAGCTATAAATTATGGCTCGTGAAAACAATTTGCAAAAATTAAAATTAAAAACAAATGATGAAATATTTAGCACGTGCTCGTTAGACGATTTTCAATTAATAGGACAAGATTATTTAAACAACCTGAAAATATTTTTATACTGTGACCCCAAAATAATTTATGATGACGATGAAAAATACAAACTTATAGAAAAATGTCACGATGATCCTTTTTTTGGGGGTCATTGCGGTCAAAAAAGACTTTTGTAGAAACTAAGAACAAAATATCGATGAAAAAACATGTCACGTGATGTTGCAAACTACGTCAAACATTGCCGGAAATGCCAGATAAATAAAAGCAAAATCACCCATAAAGAACCCATGGTCATTACACCTACGCCACAGCAAGCTTTCGATATAGTATGCATAGATACGATTGGACCATTTACTAAAAGCGATAGAAACAACGTTTACGCCGTAACTATGCAGTGCAAATTAACCAAATATCTGGTAGTCGTACAAATTCCAAATAAGGAAGCGTCAACTGTAGCTAGAGCTATCATGGAAAACTTTATTTTGGTTTTTGGCCCCATGAAAGAAATTCGAACGGATATAGGAACCGAATATAAAAAAGAAGTTTTGGAGAAGTTGTCTAGTTTACTAAACATCAGCCATAAACTCTCAACAGCTTATCACCATCAGAGCATTGGCAGTTGTGAGAGAACTCACAGAGTGCTAAATGAATACCTTAGATCAAACATTAATGACACATGGACAGATTGGGACAATTGTCTTAAATATTTTTCATTTTGCTTTAACACCACACCGGGAGTTTTGCATAACTATACGCCTTTTGAACTAGTTTTCGGAAAAAATCCTGAAATTCCTGACGAGCTGACAAGTAAAATTGATCCGGTCTATAACATTGACGCTTTTTACCAGGAACTTCGCCAAAGGTTTCAATTTTCTTTAAGGCTAGCTAGGGATTTTCTGATCAGATCATAGAAGAAACGAAAAACTGAGTACGATAAAACATCTCGAAATCTCGTTTTGCAACCAGGTGACTTTGTTATGATTAATAATGAAAATCGAACAAAACTCGATTCTTGGTTCAAAGGTCCATTTGTAGTGATTAGTACACATGGTATAAATTGTAAAGTGAGAAGTGAAAATGGAAAGGAAATTATAGTGCACAAAAATAGAGTGCAGAAGTACTGCCAAAAGTGATTTTTTAATTCTATATAACTTCATGATACCATATCTATTTATATTATTTTATTTTATTTAAAACCATATATTATAATTATACTGTAAAGCCAATATTAGCTTCTAATATTAATGTTGAAATGCTTCACAATCATTTTCATTAAGGGCGAAGGAGCACGCCACACATTTAATTAGGTAATATTAATTAATTTATATTTTTATATGTATGTACCAAATAGTTATTTTACAATTTTATGCAATATATTGAATACTGTAGATGTTACTTTAGAAATAAACATTCATAAAAGGTTTAGGCTAAATCCAAATTTGGAGCAGTACAGCCCCGACAAATAGGACAAGTTGTATGTTTGAAACGAATGTATTTCATTATGTTCAAATGAAATCCATTCTTTCGAACGGGGAAGATGTAAGGCCACCAAGTGTGGTTTATATATTTCATTGACATAGCAACTAAATCTAGGTCATATGCGTTATTGTAACAATAATAATAATTTGTTATACTCGTGTCCATTATGTTTATCAAATATAA
This sequence comes from Ceutorhynchus assimilis, assembly GCA_917834065.1. NCBI lineage: Eukaryota > Metazoa > Arthropoda > Insecta > Coleoptera > Curculionidae > Ceutorhynchus > Ceutorhynchus assimilis. The sequence goes on along the minus strand of OU892287.1, from coordinate 9,832,400 downwards.
TAAATCAGTCTATTCCGAACCATGAAGAGTATTATTATTGGACCACACCGATTCATCGCACTTTCTACAATGTTCTGTGTCTAAAGCCATTCTATCTTGTCCTATATTTCTTGATTTTCATTCGGGACTTTAAAAAGTTTAGTTTTTACTTGAGGCTTGATCAACATTTGCTTCTCTTAAGATTTCTACTTTTCCGATCCAAAAACTAAAACTTTCATTGGTCATTGTAGTGTTTTAAATTCTAGTTCTAATTCTATTGCCTCTGCATTTCTCTTCTAGATCAAATTTCCTTGTCTTCCAGCATCTCGGTGTCTTCATTAAGTTTTCTATCATTGTTTTTCTTAAATATTTGTTCTGCTTTCCTGGAATTGGACTATCCAAGATGCTGTCAAACTTAAATAAAAATATCCGCCAAGAGGCATACAAACCCTTAATTGTTTCTTGTCAAAGTCACGTGTTTTGGATAGGCTTTTAAGTATAAAATTTATAGGATAATTATTCTCACTTATAGCACAGGAATCATTTCTTGAATTAGAATTTGTTTGATTACGCTTACATCCTCCTTTTATTGCGTCACGAAGTTTTTTTGAAATGAAAATGGTTCGAATCTGTTCGCTTACCCTTTCAAATGACCTAAGTCAGACTGGCCAAGGTGATGAATCATTGTATGAAAAATAAAAAATCGATAAACCAGAGTTTGAAAATACCAGATGTGTATTTTTCTTATTCAAATTAATGCTGCTTGTGAATAATGGAAAGGATCACGCTGCGCTGGCAGATAAAAACATAAAGACCATAAAAATATCTTTCCTTACTTAACTCATTCAAGATTTAAGTGAAGCCATTTCACCGGAAAGATATGTGAGTGTGTCGCAGTAATGATAGAAGGGATTAGTTGTTCCCTAGGGTAGTGCTAATGCTACCCTTAAGACGCTTTAAGGATGACCCTTTGCACGGTTTATTGAGATTTATTTGGGGGAAGGATTTCGTTCAGTGAATTCCCCAATTTCGGCGAGCACCTTTTGTAAGTTTAAACGATCGTCCGCGTAGTTTTTTTGAGCGATAATTCAACGAGCCCCCGTGTTTTATAGAAACTGATTAAATTTAGATTTTAATATATTTTACCCAGGACCTTCTGTTCGAAAACGATTTGGTGTTTTGAAAAACGTTCACGTACTTCCATGGAAGCTGGAAATTTATCTCTAGAACCAATTTAATACACATTCCACTTATTTCAAGGGAGCTCTTTGAAAATTAATTTCAATAGATCTTACTGCAACCAAGATCATTAAAAAATTAGGTAATATTTTAATTGCGTGTTTAATTAAAAGTTTTTAAAAAATACAAATTGCGCCTTAACGAGGATTTAATGGATTTTTTTAATAGTAACGTGTTTTTGAAAGGCTTACGCGACCCTCCCCTGTTTTTCGGTGGTTTTAATGTGTAACCAAAAAGCAGTTACATTTAAGTGGCTTCAATTTAACCGGGAACGTTTATTTTATTTTTAATTTGGTTCAAATTAGAGAAAGGTAAATGTTTAATTTGTAAAATGTGTTATTGCTAAATACCTGCAGAGGTTGGTAGATAACATCAGCTTAGGTTAATTTGAAATGCTGAACAAAGTTTTGACTTTGAAACGTGCCCACTGAGAAACTGCCAAATTATATAAACATGAATAGATTAATGGATTTGCCTGACAAAGTTTGCCAATAATTATTCACAACTTCGGAAAGAGAAAATCAGAAACCAATTCTCAGCCAAGTAATATAATATCTAGTTTTATGTGCAAAAACGAAATTGCTGAGTGACCAGAGAGTATATTTGATAATAGAAAGGAAATAACGCTCAAAGGTGAACATTTTTAATATAAAATTATAAAGTCATTGTGATGGTATCAGAAACAGATAAGATGAGATTAATAACAAATTCCGAGAAATTCGTCCGCGGTAACTTTTGTTAGTAGATTCTAGGGTCATCTTTTCAGAAAATAGTAAACCGAGCAATATTTAAGTGTAAGTGCTTTCCCTTTGACGAGCAAAACAACCAAAGGAAGAGTTCTGCCATCTATTAGAGGGAAGTATAGCTAAATAGTGTCGCCCTCTATTAGAGAGATACATAAACCTCAACATTGTTGCCAGAATCACTGGAATTTCGAAAAATTGAGAATAAGGACGTGGGCGAGTGGAAAAATTACTGGACAACAGAGAGTCCGCCCTCGGGGTTTTCATCGACATTGACGAGGCTTTTGATAAAACCACCTTCCAAAAAAAATATCCACTAGCTAATAGAAAGGAATACTCCGGAAACTGTTACCAGGTGGATATTTAATATGCTTTCCAAAAAAATTGTACAGATAAGTGTGCAAGTATTAAAGGAATGGTCAGAAGAGTCTGCCCGCAGGGAGGCGTGCTATCACCTCTCCTATGGAACATCGTTCTAGACAGCCTCATTGTCCGCCTAAACAATGATAAACACTACACAATAGCTTACGCAGATGACGTAGTCATCTTGCATAGGGGTGAATTCGAGAACTCACTTTGCGAACGCATGCAACATGCTCTCCGAATTATAGAAAGATGGTGCACGGAATACACTCTGTCCATCAGCCCCAAAAAGACTGAAATGGTCCTATTCACAAGAAAGAGGTAACTGGTACTTCCGACATCACCCAGACTCCTTAACACTGAACTAAATTTTGCTGCCGAGATCAAATATCTGGGAGTGACACTCGATTGCAAACTAACATGGAATTCTCATATTGCTAAGAGAATACAGGTAGCGTATATCGGCTATGAACAGTATAGACGTACTATCGGTAAGACCCAGGAGTTCTCCCTTAAAGTAGTTATGTAGATCTATACAATCATCATCACGCCTATGCTTACCTATGGGGACATAAGGCCGAACAGACTACTATATGCTGAAAACTAGGCCACGTTCAAAGAATGACATGCCTCAACATTACTGGTGCAATGAAAACCACACCAACTAGGGTTTGGAAGTAATTCTATGTTTGACGCTCCTGGATACTTATGTCAAGTAGGTGGTTTTAACCACAATGATGCGCTTCCGCACTGTTGGAATAGAACCAAGTGCAGAAGTCGGTTTGCAGAGAGCCCGCATATGGAGTAAGGCAACAAACTCGTTTCCATTGTTGGAGATCAGAGTAGACCCTGCAAAACCATGTTTCGTCTTCAAAAAGCACTACGCAAACAACACGGAAGGGGTAAGTAACATCTATACTGATGGTTTCGAAACTCAAACAGGCTCGATATGCGAAGTATACTCCAAAGCTCTCAAACAGAACCTAGCTATAGCCCTTGGCTCTATGCCTAATGTTCTCCAAACGGAAATTACTAGCATAACCATCGCGGCCGAACAAATAGTCAGCAACAAACGCTCCCATACCCTTGTCAAAAAGCGCTGGGACGATACAATTGACTGCAACTTATCCAAGAAACTACTAACCTACCCAGATAAAGCTGCAGCGAGCCAGAAACTGTCGTTGACCAGGAAAAGGTTACGCCTAATAACGGGCATCTTGACTGGCCACTGTCAGTTAAACAAACATTTGTTCAGGTTGCATCTCAGTACCATATCCTTGTGTAGGGCTTGTAATCAAGACAATAGAGCACATTCTCTGTGACTAGAAGAGATCAGAGGCACCGCCCTCGACGACGTGATCGCCTACGTGGAATCACTAGGCTGGATGACGAGCTAAGGGTGATCTCTCCTCGTGTGTAAACGCACAATGATCCCAAACTTACAGATACAGAGAAGGACGTTGCAAAATACAGCCTATTAGGAGAGACAAGACGAATTAGATCCTAAAAATACTGCAAATGAGGGTTCAAGATCACCAACGAAGAGATCCCATTATGGAGCGTGTTTTTGCATGAATTTCATCTGCACCAACCACAAAAGTTTCAGAGGAAAATAATGATCAAGTCAAGCCAGATTTGACCAAGAACATCAGATTGATGTTTCAATGGAGAATCCATTGGAGACCAACAAATAATGACATCTGGTGTCAACGAATTAAATCTGTATAAAAATATACTTATATACCTAGATAGAATATGCCGCCTTCTGGGGCTGTCGCCCTCGTGCGGCGCACGAGTTGCACGAGTGTAAAATCCGGCACTGGTCCACAGTGCCAGCACAGCCATCTAGTGTTCAGTGACTTTCGCGTACATAGAATCTTTTATGCTACACGGCCAACGACGACGCTATGGCTAACGACGAATCGACCGACGACCAATCCATTATCGTCCGTGTAGGGATGAAAGTGACGATTGTGTAAGTTTGACCACACTGTGACCAGCTTGAATAGCGAGATTTTGCAAGAAGTTGCTGACTTATTACGAAACTCGTCTCAAGGTACAACTTACGAAGACCTACAAATCCGCCTTCTGGACAGATATGGCATCAATTCTTACGAAAAAATTCGCCAGCTGATGGAAATGACTTTGGGCGATCTTAAACCAACTCAACTGCTGCACCGAATGCAAGCTTTGGCCATGAAGAACATTACCACACGAGTACTTAAAAACCTATGGCTCAACCGCTTACCACCCCAAGTTCGAAGGGTTATGTCCGTGCTTGATGGGTACCTAGAGCAGCTAGCGAAGAAAGCCGACGAGTACATACGCAGTGCCAGCCTTCCAGTTTTGTCTATCAATATAATAAGAAACCTGCCTTAGAGAAAACGATGCTCGAACAGGTGAGCGCTCTGTCCAAGAAAATCCCATAATGTTACAGATACAGAACGGAACTGAAATTGCAAACAGGATACGCTGTAACATTCTAAGAAGAAGCCTAGCCTTTCCAAAGGCCTGGAGGCGCATTGGGTATCGTTCATACCAAAACCTGAAAAACTAGGACAGGATATGGAGAAGCCCCTAAGACCCATTATTCTTATATCATTTGAGCTTAAGATACTGGAAAAACTTGTGGATGGGCACATTAGGGACGGTGTTCTGGTAAACAGACCACTACACCCAGGGGCAGATAGGCCCACCGGGATACCGGGAAATTTGCCGGTGCGCCGGTCCTTCAGGCGCCGATTGACGCCGCCGGGGGAAGTTCGAAAATGATTGAAAAAGCAGAAAAGCCAGATAGCTAATTTTTGGATTGATTTGGCAGTTGGCAACTCTGCAACTCCTGGAACTCTATAAATCATAAGTATCCATGCCGTTGGCGCCCATGCCAATCCTATGGCCGTTTGCACCGACCATTTTAAGGGAGGCTTAAGGATAGGTATAAGTACCTTAAAATGACATTTTTACATGTAAAAATGTTACTTTAAGGAAGTAGGTATTCTTTAAAGTTTAAGCCTCCCTTAAAATGGTCGGTGCAAACGACCACTAAAACAAAACTAAAACCACAGCTACAAAATCAATACAACACATGGATGCGGATACGGATACGTAGAAAAATTTAGGCTTTGCAAACTAGCTCCAGATTGGCGTGTTCGACCAACTTCGGCCCGATACGGTTCACGTTTGGTCCGTACGCAAAGATACGTTAGCTCATGGGTCAAAAGTACGTGAACGCGAATTCGATGTTTTTGCGCATGTGTACGGTTCAAAACCTACGTTTACGTATGCGCAAAAAAACATGTTTAATTCCTCTATTATTAGAGATTGCATGCATAATGGAGTAGAAAAAGACGGGCGACAAGAGAGTCTCGTCTCTATACTCGAGCGACGGGACGCAGATTTTCGGCGAATAGAGTAATTTCGTCGTCTTTTCTAGTAAGCGCCCATACCATTCCTAATGTTTCATGGCACGTTCCATTGCTTGCTATGTTCCGTTTTGAGGTATGTTCTCCTCTTCTGCCTCTTTTTACTATTCCAGATTGCATGCATAATAGGGCCGCGGCCGGTTTCTCAATAGCGAGTCACCTCCGGTTGGTTTTAACCTAACTCCTGGGTAAGCATGTGCAGTTGCAATGTTTACATTGGAGTTATGCTTAACCCGGGAGTGACTCGCTATTGAGATCCCGGCCCATAGAGTAGAAAAAGATGGGCGACAAGAAAATCTTGTCTCCGTAGTGGTCTATTCTCACAGAAATCCATAAACCAATCAAAGCGAATTTCATTGGTTGAAAATAGTTAGAAAACTGGTTGTTGGTGATTTGCACCAATCAAAAACGCTGTGACTGACTTATTATTTCTGTGAGAACAGACCTTCGAGCGGTGCGGCACCGACTTTCGGCAAATAGAGAAATTTCACATGGAATTTCGTCGTCTTTTTTCTACTCAACAGAAGGCTATGCGCAGGAGTCGATCGCTTGTGCTTTTCATTATTTTTTTACTGGGCAGGCGCGGCGCCGCTTCAATCGACTTCCCGCGCCGGTCTGAGGGGCCCCATCCGCCCCTGACTACACCCCGGACAATATGCGTATCGGACAGAGATGTCATCAGAAACAGTGCATCCCCAGCTGGTCAGCATAGTGGGGACCACACTAGCAAACAAAGGTGATGCTGGGTTCCTTCTTGGATATAGAGGGAGCTTTTGACAACACTTCCTTCGATCCAATAACCAGATCTCTCAAGCACAAACGAGTTGAGGACACCTGCTATGTGTGGATCAACTCCATTCTAAGAAAGAGAATGGTAGAAATCACCATCGCAGAGGAGACATTGGTGGCCAGGGTGTACAGGGGATGCCCACATGGCAGGTTATTATCCCTACTCCTGTGGAATCTATTGGCGGACGGCCTGCTTAAGGTGCTCACTGACGGAGGACACCGTGCCCTCGGATATGCTGACTATATCATCATCTCACGGGGCAAATTCAATTCTACAGTTAGGGAGCGAATGCAAGACGCTTTAGACCGAACAACGAGATGGGTGGATAGAGAAGGGCTAAATATTAGTCCAATAAATCCACATCGTGATATTTACCCGAAGACATAAGATACAAGACCTGGGACCTCTTAGATTAAAAGGTGAAAATATACAGATTTCGAGCGGGGTTAAGTACTTGGGAGTAACACTGCACTCAAAACTTACCTGGAATCAACATCTGGAAAACACCATCAAAAAAGCGGTAACATCACCCATGATAGCCAGGCGCTTACATAGAAAATTATGAGGCTTAAGACCGGACATGTTATATTGGACATACAACATGATGGTTAAACCTATCTTGACATACGCCTCCCTGGTGTGGTGGCCAAAGGCACTGCAGGGAAGTGCCATACGCCCAGTTAGCAAGTTGACTGGCCTGCTCAAGAATAATGGGGTCAATTCGAACCACACCAACAGCAGCCATGGAGACCCTTAGCTCCCATCTCTGTGATACGGGGTTTTGGCAAGGATGAAAGCGTACAGACTGCAGAAGACAACTGTCTCCAACAAAAGGACGGGACATATGGTAATCGTAGAACTCGTGGGGGGAAAAATTTTGAACACGACTACATGCCAAGACGATACTGCCTGAACAAATCATTCGAGGTGAGCTTCCCAAGCATAACTGAATGGGAACGTGGCATACTGGAGACCAAAAAACAAGACTAGACCTGCTACCGGAGCAAGGGTATACTCCGCCTACTATAGCGATCACTATGCACTGGGAAGACATGCCTATGTTTTTCAAGTAGAGGTATACGCTATACTCCAATGCGCAGCGGAGAACAACAGGAAAACCACAGCCAACAGGCAGATCCTTATAATGTATGATATTCAAGCGGCACTGAAGGCCCTTTCGAGCTAGACAGTGTCATCAAGACTAGTATGGGAATGCCAGGAACAACTCAAGGCTCTGGCGCACCAGATTAAGGGAAAAACTATCTATCTGATGAACTCGCAAAGAGAGGGTCAGAGACACAACTTATCGGTCCAGAACCGGCTCTAGGGATGACCAGAAACCACATCAAAGACTGGATTCGTGCAGAACATCGGCGACATTGGACAACTTCCAGGCAGAATCATGGTAGGGAATTCATCAACCAACCATGCAGCAAAAGGGCCGCAAAACTGCTACAATTGAACAGGAGCCGACTGAGAACCACGAGACTCTTGACTGGCCACACACCAGTAAAAATCCACCTGAACAGGATGAAGCTATACGACGGAGACCCTAATTGCAGACTGCAATAAGAAACCCGAGACAGCCAGACACATCCTGGTGAACTGCAAGGCACTGGATCGCAGAAGACACAACATTTTCGGGCAACTAAACGTAGACCCGGAAACAATAATGAAACACCACCCAGTAAAAGACCTGTACAACCTCGTACAAGGCACAAAAATACTGGAGTGGTTGGAATAAACCACACAGGCTAAGTACAATAAGCCTTCTCAGGCTTTAGCGCTGCATGGAGACAATAAGTCGGATAGGCCTAGAACAAGGGGAAAAAAAAAGATAAGTATAGAAACTTGAACTTTCTTAATTTCTAACTGGATCGTTGAACTAAGAAATCAGCTGCTGAGCAAATAAATCATAATTTGAAAGCCTTTTGGAGTGAAGCACTGTGAAGCTAAAATCAAAATTACAATCCAGCTGCTCTAAAAACAATATTGCTAAATAAAAACAACAACCCAAATGGATTTCTTCAATATAGGCTATATTTTACAACAAATTAGGATTTTTCCGGAAAAACTCGTCCCACTCTCGAACGTTTTCGCATGGCCATCGCATCAGTTCCTCCCCTTTCGTGTATTTCGTGCACCAAGTGCCACTTTCGTCCTTGAGGATGCTGCTAACGCCATCGGAACATTCGCATTTCGGAAGTTTGGGCATGTTGCAGGGCATCACGTGGAATTGATCTGGCAATAAAACACAGAAAGAGTGTTTCCCATTAATGTCCAGATTTCATACGTAAAAGTACTAACACACACACACAACTTCTGCCAAATATCAATAATATGATTTCGTTCCATTTTAGGGCATCAAGACAATACATAATATAAAACCGACATAAAGTAAATTAGTATTTTATATTATTGACAATATTATAATATACGACAAAGATGTTCTAATTGGAAATAGCTATCTGACTAACTTTAACCGTCCTGTGTGGGGTTATAGGGTTTAATTATCTTAGAATATATTATTACAAAGGTGGTTTCTATGTGTATTACCTAAGGCGACGCATTGTAAGCCAGATTCTCCAATTTCAGCCTGATAATCTTGCCAGCATTTACAGGACGACGTCGATATTACCTTGGCCGAGTCGGCAAAAGACCATAATAATAGCACTAGCGTGGGAATTGCTAGCAATCTTTGCCTGGAACAAAAAAATAATTAATGATAATGGAAATGTCTATATTCCAAAAAGCTCTGTTTGAAACAGGAAGCTTTGTCGGATTTTTAATCTTTTTTAAAATAAAAACATCCTGATTTATCTTACATTCATAATAATGAGATGTTTCATCTGGCGGCTCGCTTGTTTCAGTTTGAGATTCACAATCTTTCAATTCAATATTTCTGTTTTTGTCTTTAGTTTTCTCATAAGCTTCATTGTCTGATGAAACTATCATTTGCGATGGATTCCGTTCTTGATTTTTCTGATTTTTGCTTGTTAAATCTTTCTGCTCTTTTTCTTTAACTTCATGTTGTGTCGAATCTTTTTTCAATCTTTTAGCATATTTTTGTTTATTTTTCCTTCGTTTCTTCAAATCCTCTGGCTCTTGTGATATTACTGAATCTCTACTTTCCGATGAAACTGTCATCGTTTGCGATGGATTTCGTTCTTGTTTTTTCTTATTTTCGCTTGATAAATATTTCTGCTCCTTTTCTTTAACTTTACATTCACAATAATGAGATGTTTCATCTGGCGGCTCGCTTGTATCAGTTTGAGATTCACAATCTTTCAATTCAATATTTCTGTTTTTGTCTTTGGATTTCTCAAAAGCTTTATTGTCTGATGAAACTGTCGTTTGTAACGGATTCTGTTCTTGATTTTTGATATTTTCGCTTGATGAATCTTTCTGCTCCTTTTCTTTATGTTGTGTCGAATCTTTTTTTAATCTTTTAGCATATCTTTGTTTATTTTTCCTTCGTTTCTTCAAATCATCTTGCTCTTTTTGTGATATTACAGAATCTCTACTTTCAGATGAAACTGTCGTTTGCGATGAGCTTCGTTTTTGATTTTTCTTATTTTCACTTGATAAATCTTTCTGCTCCTTTTCTTCAATTTTATGTTGTGACGAATCTTTTTTCAATTTTTTATCATGTTTTTGTTTATTTTTTCTTCGTTTCTTCGAATCCTCTTGCTTCTGTTGTGATATCACAGGTTCACTTTCCGATGAAGTTGTATCTTTGAATTTATTTTTTTCTTCTTGTTTACTATTTGTTTCCGATCCTTTATTTTCCAATTTGTCTTGTTCCTTTTCGGAATCTGCATCTTTACCTTCTGATGGTACTGTGGTCTGTGACGAGCTATCTTTCAATTTTTTTCGGGTTCTTGATTCATTGTCTCGAGAATCAGTTCTCTTTCGACGCTTCTTTTTAGGTTTTTCATCATTTGCACTATCAGTTTCCGAAATCGAAGTTTGTGTCCAGCTCGTTATCATTTTTGCTGGCATTATTTCATCTACGACTGCACATTTTTGAACAATACATATACACTCCTCATTAATCTGAATATTTTCATCATAATGGGTAACTGGAATGTGACAGAAAATGTTTTGATCATGATGAAATTTCACTTGTTGTTGCTGCTCTACATTAAAATGTGCATTTGCATCAGGAAGATGAAACTGTTCATATTTGTTATTGTAAGTACAAGATTCTAATCCTGCACATTTTCGGCCAATACATATACACTCCTCATTAATCTGAGTAATTTTATCTTCATAATAGGCAATTGGAATGTGACAGAAAGTGCTTTGATCATGATGAAATTTCACTTGTTGTTGCTGCTGTACATTAAATTGTGCATTTGCATCAGGGAGCTGAAACTGTTCATATTTATAATTGCAAGTACAAGATTCTAATCGTGGATTCACAAATTGCTGACATTCTGGAGATTGAAAAGTGAATAAAACACCTCCAGGAATGAATTGCTTTTGGGCGCACAAAACTTGCGGGTATTGTTGATATGCGAATGGGTTTTTCACAATTGAAGTATTGAGAGTGTCACGGATGCTTCTTTGTTGTTCTTGTGATAAAATTACATTTTCACCGTTTATTATGGTTGGCGCCATGGATTTGATAGCTTCATCGTATTGGTTGATGTGTGTGGTGAAAAATGGATGATTATTCATGAAATATTTACGAAAATTTTAGAATAAGCCAAATATTTGATTGACGTGGATTGTATTTTGAAAAAATGACATGACGTATTGACATTTTTTGCATCTATAGACATACATTTATTCAACCAAAAAGAATCAGCATCTTGCTAACAGCACTTTTCATCTCTAGAATAATACCATACCTACCTAAAAATAAATATATCTATTTAATTACCATTTGAAAAGAAAAATAACAAAGTTGGATCTATTCTGGTTAAAACAACCGCAAACAAAGAAGCACCCAGTTTTAATGATGCTCTTCGAAAATTTTCTTTCAAAAATTCAATGCTGCCCTGTTATACATAGTTATGAAACAAGCTAAATTGCACAGTGAATGAATAATGGGTTGTTTGCCTGAGTTTAAAGTTCGAATGAATACAATACTCTAAACTTTCGAGGAAAATGAAATACAATAGTTAATAAAAGGAATACAATGGCTAGTATAATAGTTTTTAGAAACTTTTATAAACTCAGTAGCTTGAGAAACAATACTAAATTTATTAATATTTAATTGGTATACTTACATCTTCATTATCAATATGCACAAAATAATTAAACGCTGCACATACTGTTGGGCTTCAAGTATGAAGAAGATTTAGCATGTTTTTTTTTCTATGATAGCCCGCTTGCATGTAAGTCGCGTAACTGGTTGAAGATAACTGCTTTTTTTAGTACGAGGTTACGGTAAAAACTGTATCTTTTCGTGTTAATTTGTTGTCGATTTGTTTTTGCATTTGTCCACGGACTAAAAACATAATGTTTTCTGCTCGAAGTGACCCAGAAATAGAGAAACTTAATCTGTTTTCGCACGATGTGTTAGGAAACGGTGACACTTTTTACATGGATTTGTTTTGTATGATAGAGTGAATTGATTTTGAAGAAAATGATTAGGAAAGGATTATAATTTCAATTACTAGATGCGATTTTCCAACATTCTTGAGAAATTGCTCCTGTAATTCCAAGACATGAATACCTACCTTTGTACAATTAATTGCGGGCGGCGGCGGCGCTTCACAAGAACCATTTCATTCAAACGTGCATTTCATTTGATTTTTTTATGCCTATCTATAATTTGGTTGAAATATAAGTATCTATCCATTTTCTTGATAATCTAATACAGCCAGTCTTTTAGTAGTGACATTTGTATGACACTATTATGTAATTTTGTAAATTTATATCCAAGTCACTGATTGCCCGTTACCTTAGCTGGGATTAGAAATAAACCAAAACTATTATTGCTCAATGAAGAAGTGCACTTGCATTTCTCAGCAAATGAAAAATTTGTTAACAATTTTACCTACTGGCGTGCCGGTGTGGTATGTATACTTTTCAACACACATTCGCGTGCGGTAGTGAAGTAGTACTTTATATATTCAAAAAGCAAAAATAATCCAAAGGTATAGGATAGGGTAGACCCTAATACCAGTAACCAGAGCCTATGATAATAGTTAGATATGATATATTTAACTAAAAACAACTAAATCAAATACATACTAAATTTTAGTACTCTTCAGAAAACAATAGAACAAAAACGCAAGACCGCGAGACTCTGTTCCATCCATATATGTTCCATCCGAAAAAAGTACAGAGTTAGAGGTAAATTATACTCGAATTTCAAGATAGGATATACAATGTAAAATATGCTTTGTTAGAATTAATGAAATATTTTTTCTCTATGACTTCTCAAGTCTTTGAAACTACTCCGAAAAATCTAATAGGTGATTCGAATCTATAGGATTAGAGATTAAAGTTTACCGGTAATTTTCATTTGTTCTTTCTCAGTGGTAATTTACCGGTAATTTTTCGGTAATTTTGGAAATATTTCATAAAACAAACAATTATGACCATATACTACATATACGTTCAAAGATTATATACTTTCAGGATTTTTTACCTAAACAACCATTTATCATAATAGTGTTTGTTGTAAAATCTAAGCTCATAGAAATATTGCAATAAACAAATAATAATAGGTAATCGTAATAATACCTAATTCCTCGAACGAAAAACGAGCAAAGAAAATGAAACAAAAATAAAACAGAACTAAATTCTCCTAATTTCCTAATGAGATAGACAAAAACACTTGTGGAAAAGCATTACACCTAACTCTTGTGGAAAATGTCTTTTCCACCCTTGACAGCTTGCCAACTGCCTTCGCGGGCGGAAAAGAACCACTTTCCACACTTGTAAGGTAAATAACTATATGCGCGTTATACAGATTCACAACTAGATGGCGAATAATGTATGAAAAGGATTGCGCCTAAATGTGATTTCATTCAGGAAGCCTTTCTGAAAATTACCGGTAAAGAAATTGGTCGGGTTAAATTACCAAAATTACCTTACCAAAATTACCGTTACCGCGGTAACGTTACCACACTTTAATCTCTATATAGGATATATTAATAAATATTATCCTGATGAAAAGTGAGGAAAATATAAGTAGGTATATCTCCCATGTAACTTTTTGTGCAATAAAACTAATCAAATGAAAATGTTTCCTCCTACTTCGGTTACCGTAAGGTGGGGATACTTGCAACAGTGGCACAACTTGCAACAATATTCATCGGGTGGAATTTTTGCTTTCCCCCTCCTCTCACTTGAGTCGCGCGTCAACCGCTAACATGTTACCGTTTAGAACGGATCAGTAGGTTGAAATGTGAGTAGGTTTAGCGTTAAAAAAATTTAAACACGAAAAATTTGGCGCCATTTTCTGACAGCTCTGGTAAGTGCTCTAAATTGTTGCAATATAACTTCTCCCGGGCAGAGCTTATTTACCCCAGGATTTGTATCAAATTTGGATATGATGTGCTTGAATGCTTAGTCTAAAACATTGAATATCTAGTTTTGAGTTAAGTTTGAAGGTTTTCGTGAATAGATTTTTTCAAAAATTGCATGTACAAAAGTGGGTAACTTGCAACATGCCTTGCAAATACAAAAATAGTTAGGGAGTAGGACCTACCGTAATTATTCCAACGAAACTTTGGAAAATGCATTAAGGGCCATCGAAAACGGATCAGGGATTCGGAAAGCATCGCGAGAATTCGGGATTGACCCATCAACACTTTCTCGGAAAAGAAGAAACTTGTTTCCCCTTTATCAGGGTAGGCAGCCTGTATTTCCAAAGGAAGAGGAGGAAAAATTGACCAAAACTGGCCAAAATTAGCCAAATATTTTTTTTTTTAAATATTTTGTGTTGCAAGTAAGTTAACACGCGTTTCTAAATACAATTACTACTGAAAAAATCCACTTGTTGCAAGTATCCCCTTGCAGGTGTTCAACTTGCAACATCAAGTTTTTTTTTTAAATATATATCAAATAATAATGTTTTTCAAAGTTTTTTGTTAGAATCGGATACAAGACCACAAGACTAAAATTTTGGCACCAATTATGTCAAATTCGACAAAAAAATAAAGAAGGTATCGGCAAAAGAATTTTGAAAATGTTGCAACTAACCCCACCTTACGGTAATTAATTAAATTCAGTTTTGTAAATAATTCAGAACTCAGTTCCTAAATAAAGCAAAGTTAGAAACGCGCTTTAAAAACAAATTACTCAAGTTTATTTAAGTTAACTCCCACCAGTAGAGTTTTCTACTGCGAGGGGTGGGTTGAAAATCATTAAATACTATACTCGAAGCTGAAGCGCCTAGGCAACCTATTAATATTTCAGTAGTATGAAATCCGAAAGTGCATAATTAATACGATGAATAGCTAAACAGAACGAGTTAATCCTGAAAAGCTTAGTACCCCAGAAAGATTAACAAAATATATAGAGCGGAATTTGCATGGAATTATAAAACAGCCGCTGGATTTTTAGTTGAGAAAAAAGAACCATCTCGAGGGACCGTTTCGGCTTTATTGCATTCTTAAAGTTTCGCATGGAATTTTTTTTCTGAAGTCGAATTTCAATTTGATGAAGTTGTACGGAAGCAGTTTTTAATTCTTCAATATTGCTCGTGCTCTGAATAGGTTGGGTAGGCTTTGCTGGTGATTTCCTGATCCTATTAGCCTGGTTCTCAGGCTTTTCAGTAAACATAAAATTGATAAGTTCTTTATTGGAGTCAGGAATAATTTTCCCAATTAAATCCTTGAACTTTATGTATTCATTTGTGTTATCTCCAATTTCCTGTTCACTCTTCAAAGACCTGATTGTTTCCCCGCTAGCACTTAGCACACCATCTCTGTGTCCGATTTCTTCCTTTAGAAATGCTGCCTTTTTCTGTAACTCTTCTATGGTTGCTTGATGATTTGCGAAGGTAGCGGCGCCGTTGCATAAACTTGCTTTCAATAATTGTAATTATATTCCTTGAGTGTCTTTGCTTGTGTGCTTCTCATTAACCAAAAATCCAACGGTACCATTAGAAGATTCTCCTCTATAACGTAATAGGTGTCCCAACGAAACCAGTGGCAGATAAAATGCAGTATCTGAAAACGCATGTGAGATGGGAAGCTGGAAGACTGATCCAGCACCTGTCTATAACAGAAACGAACTATGACCCTGCTTGGAATATTCTCATTGACTGATACAGCAACGCAACAACATACTTATAGGCTCCAAACTACTAGATAGGATCTTAGATCTTCCAGTGATTAATTACGAATCATCATTCAAGATTTTAAACAGCTTCACGATACAGTTGTGGAATGTCTTGAAGCCATCAATAATCTAAGTATCGATACTTCCAATTGGGGTCCTATTGTCAGTCGCATCATCTGCCGAAAATGGGATCATGAAACCAACAAGCATTACGAATAAGCGCTAAGCAAGCCCCATGGAATACAGGACTTTGTTGAAATAAGGAAATTTCTTCAAGCAAGATTCCAGGCATTAGAAGCAATACAAACTCTGCAGAGTGAGAGAGATGAATTCGATTATTGTCTATTCCCGGCTCTTGAATTCAACTCACTCATAAAAAAATTGATTAACAAACGACGTTCAATTCAATGTTTATCTGTCAACTCCTGTTACAGAGAAATTAATGTTAAGTGTGAGAGAGATACAACCATTATCAGGCAAAAAAATATATAGAGTGAGAGAGATGAAATCGATTTTTGTCTATTTTCGGCTCTTGAATTCAACTCATTCAAATTAATTGACAAACGACGGTCACATTCAATGTTTATCTGTCAACTCCTGTTACAGAGAAATAAGTGTTAAGTGTGAGAGAGATAGAACCATTATCAGGCAAAAAATATACAGAGTGAGAGAGATGAAATCGATTTTTGTCTATTCCCGGCTCTTGAATTCAACTCAGTCATAAACAAATTGATTGACAAACGAAGTTCAAGTCAATGATCATCTGTCAACTCTTGTTATAGAGAAATTAGTATCAAATGTGAGAGAGATAGATCCATTACTAGGTAAAAAAAAACCTATACAGAAGAAGAGAAATGAAATCGATTTTTATCTATTTCAGGCTTCTGAATTCTATCAATTTAAAGAAATTTAAGTGTCGGGAACAGACAAAAATTGAAAAGGAAAATCTAATGAGCGAGAAAATTAATGAGAATTGAAAATTGAGAATTTTAGGGGAAACTATGGTTGATAAGCAGTAATACAAGAATTTTCTATATTCCATTATAACTTAAAGTCCCTCTCTATTTAGGGAAATTTTAAGAAATTCAAAAGCTGAAAATAGACAAAGAAAGAATAAATGAGCGAGAAACTTTATGAGAATTGAAAATTGTCATAAACTTGTCTCTATTCCAGGCTCTTGAATTCTTTCAATTAAGGAAAATTTGGAGAAATTTAAAAGCCGAGAACAGACAAAAATTGAAAACGAATAATTTAATAAGTGAGAAAATTAGTGAGAATTGAAAATTGAGAAAAATTTGAGGAGAAACTATGGTTGATGAGCAGCAATACAAGAATTTATTCTTTTCCAGTATAACTTAAAGTGTCTTTATTTAGGGAGATTTAAAGAAATTCAAGAGCAGGGAATAGACAAAAATAAAGAAAGAATAAATGAGCGGGAAAATTTATGAGAATTGAAAATTGAAAAAATTTTGAAAAGAAACTGGGTGATGAGCAGAAATACAAAGATTGTCTCCATTCCATGCTTCTGAATTCTTACCAAATGACGTCATTTTGGAGTCAATTTCGGTTCGCGATGTCATCTTACCAACATATGACGTGAATTACCTTACTGTCACATGCATAAACGTCATGTCATGATCAAACTAACATAATTTATGAGGACGTCAATTGACCTTTTGTTTGGTCGCCATATTGCGGTGCGCGAACATAGTTGCCAAAAGAAGAAAACAAAAATTACTAGCGGGCTGTCAACATTAAAAACAAATGTAACTAAATGATTGATCCTCGCTATCCTTTTTGTTTGTTTACTTTCTCTCTCTGATTGATGAAAGTAAATAGGTAGATATTTTATTATTTCTATTGTGCCCAATACAAGCTAAAATTGATGGCTTAAAAACATTCGTAATGGGCGGCAAATTTGAATTTTAAATTTAATTTATTCAGGAACTTTTGTTTTTAATGTTGACAGTTCGCTAGTAATTTTTTTTTTAACTTTTGGCAACTATGTTCGCGCACCGCAATATGGCGTCCAAACAAAAGGTCAATTGTAAATGATTTTACCATATTTCAAATACAATATGGCTGAAGTCTGAAGTATTTATGACGTAATCGTACGGAATTTTTATTATTGTAAACTACGTCTTTTCTCAGTGGCGGATGCACGGGGGGGGGTGAAGGGGGTTATTACCCTTCCCGCCAGAGAGGCTTAAGAAAATTTCGATTATCAAAAAAATACACAAATTATTTTTTGAAAGGTTAAAAATGCATTTTGGGCGTGGCACCTTATCAAAATTTCTGCCCTTCAAGTATATACCACGAGCCGTTAAAGCTCTACCCCCCCTAGAATGGTGCTATATATCCGCCACTGAACTATATTTTGTTATCGCCGCCTCGCCGTACCTACTTCTGATCCACAGTATATCCCATTTCATATGCTTTAGCTCAAGTTTCACAAGTTTTTCGTCCTCCATCAATGTTCTGTTGTCGTTTATAGTTGTAACCTGGTCGACTCTAGGGACTCTTAAGAGGTACCTCCAAGGCCTGGTTGCAAAGGACTACCGGAGACTGAGGGCCTTGCTTTCGTAGTGTTTTTTTCATTATTGGGAAATTTGGCCATACTCTACTATGCTGGCCTGTGCGGGTTGATAGAGGATCTGGAGGGTTACATTTCCTTAACCTCATTAGAACGGTTATACCACCGTATATTATAGAGAATTAGCACTACTATTATAAAAGACCATAATCTATAAATTAAATAGACAACATATGAACAATATTATCGTCTTTTCAGAACTTTTATTGGAAAGTTATATTATAGAATAATCGTTTAGAAATTCTTTAGATTCGCAATTCCCAGGTCGCGTAAAGCCTATGTGAAATGCAGACAGTCACGTATGGTGTTCGAAATGAGTTCTAGAAATCACGTAAGTCCGTTGATTAAAACTATTAAGGACGTTTACTGAACCGTGTTATCGCGGTTTCACAAATGAACAGCAGAGGCTCGTCGTTAATTTTAATTGAACATCGCCGCGGTCTCCAATTGAAACCGATTATGCTCAAAAGACTGTTCAGGTTTTCGGGCGAAGGAGCCACTGGCAACGTACGTATGGATTTCTTTTCAGTGCGATTTCTATTTGGAAACAATTAAGTTATTTTGAAAGCGGAGTGTACTCGGGCAAAATTAAATAAACTGTCCAAACGAAAAAAGAGAAAATGCAGTTTAAATTTAATTTGTTTCAAAGTTTTTCAAATTCTAAATTGAATATTTACGTTTATTCAGATTCAATCGATCGAAGTTTATAAAGTTTAGAAAAAATGTATTTCTTATTCACAGATTTTTAGTGCCGAACCAATTTACATTTAACACATTATTAAAATACCGCACTTTTCTTTTTAAAATTTATTCAAAATATTCAAATTTTGAAGCTACTGTTACTTGTTTAGCATTTTTCCACCCTTCAACTCATTCATTTTCTATTAACGAAAACTCGCTTCAAAAATTCAACCTCGATTTAATTAAGCACAGTTAATTTTTGTTTCGTAGGTATTTTCTTTTTTAGTTGACATTTATTGAAAGTTTTTCATTTTTATGAAACAATTAGATTAAACTCAAGTAATTTGATGGAGTAACTATGCTGTGGAGTGTATTTTTCCTGAACAATCATCTCTGAACCAAGCCTAAAATGAGGCATTGAAGATAGGCCTTAGAGTTATGTAAGATCCTGCATAAAATCATCTCATCGTTTATACTCTGTACTCTTTTGTTACTTTTTTTAGAAAATCAACTGTATTCTAGTTGAATCTCTTATTGATACTGGTTGCTCTGAGATGTTTGTAGATTATAAGTATGCTCTCCAATATAATCCATTCTTTGGCTAAGTTCATATGGCTTCAACTTCTTGTTCCTCTGATGTTCAAAGATTTTGTTTGAAATATCAGGTAACCAAGTCAATCTTCAGAGGAGATCGTCAATACAGTGCACAGCGAAGAAAGTTTTGTCGATCAAGTAGAATTCGCCAACCTCCGCAATATTTACCAAGATTATGAAGGTATTGTCCGTCGTTTTCAATCTGATGCTTTCCGTATGAGGAGCGAGGGGGTGAAGCATAATATGGCAAAAACAGGTGTGACGTCAGGTGACCATTGGCGTTTTAATGTAGGAAGCCACCAGCTCACATTCCTTTGGAATATCAGATTAAAATCGACGGACTTTACAGGATATGATTCTGTTAACTTTGTCATGCTTAAGTTTTGTGAATTAAAGCCTCATAATTCTTATGAAAGGTTTATTACTACGATCAGTAAGATGCAGATATTACGTATTATGACGAGCTTGATTTTCCATTCAATATCTTACGAGGTATAAATGTAGCGCATTCTACAGTGAATTTTTCCTATAATCATAAATTCATCAAGAAAATAATTATGAACTTCTTCGACATAAAAAGAATCAAATTTCACTTAAAACGAGGATCCTTTCAGACTGGCGATGGTGCAATATTTCTCAGAAAGTAATTCTAAAAAGAAATATAATACCGGTAAGGTATAATACACAATTTTAAAAACATCTTTTGTATTACGACCTACATATGGCTCGAGTGTAATACACTTTTTTCTTTCCTGAAAGGCACTCCACTCTCGAGGCGTACCTACGCGAGATTATTTTACTTGAAATTATTTTACAGGCTAACGAGATTTTTTTAAATTCTAAGACGAATTTGTTCAAAATTCCAACCTTTAAAGAAAATCAAGTGCTCCGTGTTAAAAAATATTGACCCACTATATAGCCAACAAGTGGGCCTTTTGAATTTGCCAGACGGAACGTGACAACGACGGCAAGATCGCGTGTTCAAGTGCCGTTATATGTCGAGAGAGGGCGTCACGACGTCACCGGTGCCTTCTTTAATGAGTTGATCGCATATTAAAGCATAATAATAGGTATATAATGGGATTTGAACGAGGTTTCTGTTTTATTTAATCAGACCGTGTTAAAATCAATATGCTGGAAGGAAAATGGTCAATGTTTATTTTTTATTGTTCTCGTTTACCTATTTGAAATAGTCTTTTACATAGATTGTATGTCTATGCTCATTTCTCAATCTATAAAAGTTCAATATAATTTGATAACTTGTGAGTATCATATTCATCCCACTATTTTTTTGCTTTAAATCAACTTGTGAATGAAGTTATTTCCATAGGGTCATGGAGTAGATGTCATTAGGTATAAGTTGGTGTCTACAGTAGGGTTTAAGCGTCAACTCCAACAAAACCATAATTGTACCTTTCACAAGGAAAATTAGGCTAAATCTAACCGTATGGAATATACAATATAAATCTGGAAGGTTCAGAGTCCATTAGGTACCATTTCCTCTGGTGTGGCTCGTATCAACTCGAATTCAGTAACATCTGCAATGGGGAAATATCCGAATATCTGAATGTGTGTCTTATTGGCAGTCAACTTTGTCGTTGTGATCTTCAGATTACTTGGAAACTTTTGACTGGTTTGTTCAATGATAGAGTGCCCATACGCTGGTGAGATTGAATCCTATATGGTTCCTCTGTTGAAATGTATATTTAGTGATTTATCGTAGTATTCGCTGATTTCGTTTATAAAATGTAGTGCGACTTGATAGGCACTGAGAAGGTGGATATTTAATGTATTGGTATCCATTTGTTTGTAGCAGCTTTTTTGTTGATAATTTCAATCCTTTTAAATCTTTCTTGTAAATATTGTAGTTTAGTGTTTATTTTGGTTTCGGTCTCGTTGAACTTTGCAAAAGCTGAAATCATGAACTTGGTTTGATGACTGGATGCTTTGATTAACTGTTGTTGATTTTCATTTATTCATCTATGTCTTGATACACTTCATCAATTACGCCAAAGACTGCGGTAAAAAAAAATCCAAATAATCCTCTTTTCCTTCTTTGGTGATGGACGCTGTTGAGAGTGCCATATATTGGGAAATGGACTAAGAAATAAAAGAACTTGTTAATTATCGATATTCAATATATTTATTATATCGAACACAGCATGGAAAGCAGAGCGTGTGAACTCATACAAATAACTATACGAACTGACTCAACATCAAGACAAAGAATTACAAACCCTTTCTTAAATAAACGATTCCTCATCTGTTTACCTTACATATAAAAACTATTATAAACACATTCAGTCATCCATAACTGCTATATAAATTAGCAAAGTATAGGCTTATGGGTGTCTTTTCTGGGGAAAATTACAATAACGGTCCAGCATTTGCTGTTCGGGATTAGGGAAAACCCAGAAAAACCTAATCAAACCATTTAACTTATTTACTAAGCCTAATTCCATTCTAATTTCTCAAATTTCACTTGGATCAATGGTTTGGTAAACATGTCTGCTAGTGGTTTATCTGTGGACAAATTGATATTTTATATTAATTACGATCAATTCAATATTATTTGATCTTTTGTGATTTGTTGGATTATTTGTAATACTTATTGAGGTCTATTGTTGTCCTCCTAGGTGATAATTGACTGATATTAATGTTTATGCATATTTTCTGCTAATGATTTTAACCAAAGGGCCTCTTCAAAAAGAAAAACCATATATTGAAAATATATGAAAAATTTCACCTTCTAGCAGAATCTCATTGAAAACCCCAAAAATTAACAAAAAAACAAAAAAATACCAAATTTAGTCAAAGAGTTTTCTATAAAAACCCCGCAGCTTCAGTAGATGATGCCGTTACTGACAACTGCCTTTTTGTATTCTAACATATCACAGAAATTTCAAACAGTTTAAATAAATATCCTGTTGTGCTTTTATATTGTTTATATTATCATCTCCACCTTCCTAGTCAGGATTAATAGAATCACTCAAGAAATTGATATATTCACAAGTAAAATATTGTGTCAACTTCACATTGATTTTACCCTTAAGTTATCTAAGGACCCTTTTCAAATATTGCCAAAACTCTTTATTATTCTTGTTTTAATACCTGCTCAAAATATTAACAGTGATACTTAAATCAGGCTTGATATACATAACATAATATACATTAAACAGACGATTAGATTCCGGCAAGGGCTATCATGTTTTGCTTCTGAATTTAAACCAATCAAATTCAGTTTACTAGGAAGTTGAGTGCAGACACAGCTGATGGCACAACAGTCATTCATATTAAATTTATGTAAAATAGTTTTCATGTACCATCGTCACCAAAAGTAACTGGGACAGCATTACATTAGCTCTTGTCCTATTATATGAATTTTATGTCAAATATTTGTCAAACTATGCATTAATTGCATTGAAATGAATGACAGTAGAATTAGTCCAGGAGATTATTATGCATTATTTGTGTCCCAGTTACTTTTGGTGACAATGGTACATTGGAACTGTACCTATATGAAAATTGATCAAGAGTAATTTTATTTTTGATTACCTTTTAATTTTATTACCCAAAAATAGTTTACTGTCTTTCAAATAAAACAGAACAGTTATTTGCCAAATCCCTTTTTAAATTATTAAATGTATTATTATCTGCAGTGGCAAATACCATCTACAGAACTACATAAATAATTTTACATATTGCACCTTTGTCTAAGATATAAATACAGTGGTTAACTGATGAATTTTCAAACCCATTTTCTTTATGAACTTTTACTATTATTGCAAACTAACATCTAGTGGTTTGTTTTAGTTCATAGATACAAAGCCTTGCAAACTTGGTTAGGCGGTTTAATTGTCACACCTTGAGCCAGCCACCCTTCAGCCTTCAGGAGCCTTCATAAAAATGGCTTCCTTTAATGTCCCATCCGGGAAAGCTGTTTTTACATCCATATGATGTATTAAAAGGGTAAACTGATTAAAAGGTTATTATAAATTAGAAACCTACGATTCTCGCCACCTGTGCAAAGCTTTCATTATAATCTACCAAGTAATGTTGACTAAAACCACGAGCAACTAAGTAAGCTTTGTATCTAAATGGTTTTCCAATTTCATCATTTTCAATGGAAAATATCCATTTACAATCCACTATATTTTTTATATTCGGGTCTTGATACTAACGACCACGTTTTATTTACCAATAATGAGTGAATCAATATCATTTGGCAGATCTGTTTTAATCACAGATTTACTATACTCATTATTTAGTTTAATGAGTTTAGTAGGGTTAACATTTACCTAATTTCCTGGATTGTTACTCATCTGATTTAGCTATATCAGATTTATTAACCAAACCACCGATCTTGACAAACTGCCACTTTCAGGGGAAAGGTTTTATTAGACTATCCAAGATGCTGTCGAACTCAAATTAAAATGTCCGCCAAGAGGCACACAAACCCTTTGTTTGCTTGTCAAAGTCACGTGTTTTGGATAGGCTAATTACCAAAGTGTTACATTCATTTTTGACACTTTTTCAGTTCAGTTCAGTTCAGTTTATTAATAACTACTGATCTTGACAAACAATCAGAGGAAACAGCTTTATCATCAAAGTGTTTTACATTCACTTTTTCATAATCACTATTAACTATTAATATTGACTTACTCGAAACCCTGATTGAAAATCACTGAATAGTTTATTTCTATCTACCTTTAAACTCAACAAGTTGCATATACACCATTTTCTCCAAAATTTTGTCAATAGTGCAAAACAAATTTATTGGATGCAATTCACTGGAGGATTTTAATTTAACTACTTTGGGAATCGTGATTATAGTGGAAACTGAATGAATATCATTTGGCAGATCTGTTTTAATCACAGATTTACTATAATCCTTCATTATATAGTTTGATAAGTTTGTGGGTTAACAGTTAGCTACTTTCTTGGATTGGTTGGTCATCTGATTTTGCTTTATCAGATTCATTAACCAGCAATCTTGGCAAACTGTGAAAGGAATCAGTTTCATCACCAAAGTATTATGCATTCACTTTTTCAAACTTATCATTAACTAACCACTGATATTGACAAACAGTCAGAAAAATTGGCTCTATGACCATAAAAGTTAAACATTTACTTTTCAATCTTATTAGTAACTACTGATTGACAAACAGTCAGAGAAATCAGCTTTTACAATTAAAGTGTTCTATATTCACTTTTTCAAGCTTGTTAGTAATTACTGATCTTGACAAATAGTCAGAGGAATCAGCTTTATGACCATAAGTGTTCTGCATTTACTTTTTCAAGTTTATGATTAACTACTGTTCTTGACAAATAGTCAGAGGAATCAGCTTTATAATCAAAGTGTTCTACATTCACTTTTTCAAGCTTATTATTAACTACTGATCTTGGCAAATAGTCAGAGGAATCAGCTTTATGCAGATTAAAAGGCTTGGAGGACAAAAACAAATTTGTCATATCTACAATAATATCCTTAACTACAACAAACTTATGACTAACCACATCCCACACTTCATATTCATTTGGTTCATAACCAACCAGTATAGCTTAAAAGAATTTGATATCAAATTTTGTTTTTCTGGTTTTATTATGTATATAAACGGTATTAGGGAACCAAACACTTATGAATATTTTACTTGAGGCTTTTTACTACGCCACATTTCGTATGGTGTTTCAAATTCTTTTAAAGTCTTAGTAGGGGTCAAACTAAGTGAGAATGTTGCAGTTAAAACTGCCTCCCTCACCCCAGAAACTTTTTTTTTTTGTTTATATCTGGACCATTCAATTTGTGGGGTTAGTGGAATTGTCAAATGATGAGTTACCTTTTTGCATACCAAAAATCTCTCATTTCAGTAGATAGTTATTCACCTCCATTGTCTCAGAATAAATTGAAAATCTGTAAATTAAAATGTTCCCCACTTTCAGGAACTAAATCTTGAAACATACAAAATACATATGACTTATGACTCATCAAATAGGTATGTAACACAATAGTGAGTAAATTCATGCACAAACAGTACAATGTTTTTGAAATGGAAGTCGCGCTTGTTTATGCACGCTCCACATAAATACTCATTGTATAACCTGATCGATAAGTCCTCGATCTCTGTTTTTTTTTTTTTTTTTTTTTTTTTTTTTTTTTTTTTTTTTTTTTTTTATAATAATTAATAATTTAATTAAACCTCGCCAATGGTGGCCCAAACGTTCAAACCACAATTGATAATTTTTATTTATATTTAATTGTCACTATGTGCTTGAATAATAGTGTTTTTTTTTTTTTTAATTTCCAGTGAGGTCAAGAGCAATTATTATTAAAGTGTTCAAAGACTTACCCATAAATTATAAGCTTACCGCCTTTGTAAATACTACCACTTTTTTTTTAAGCATACTAGCCATTTGCATTTTTCTTACGGAGAGAAAACTGTAAGGAATCTCTGGACAGTCCAGCCTATACCAAAGACTTTCCTGTATGCCCTTATTACTGGGAACACTAATTGTGCCCTTTTTGGTTGCTGTTATAAAAGTTCCATTTTTTTTTTTTTTAATTGATGGAATTGTTTTGTTTCACTTTTTCATTGTGTTTCAGAGATTTGACTTTTTTTTTTTTTGAAATTGCGTCTTTTAAAATTGATTTTAAAATATCCTCAACGATAATTATTTCTAAATTGCTGAGCTCTGGTGTTGTTATCTAAGTTCAAGCTCTGTTAGCATGAAGCCTTTTGTTTCTTTTTAGTTTGAAATTTTCCATTGTCACATTAAACACTCCCGGTTTTCACAACCGCAATGAATACACGTACACTGGTCCCATAACCTATTGGGAAATGGACTAAGAAATAAAAGAACTTGTTAATTATCGATATTCAATATATTTATTATATCGAACACAGCGTGGAAAGCAGAGCGTGTGAACTCATAGAAATAACTATACCTACGAACTGACTCAACATCAAGACAAAGAATTACAAACCCTTTCTTAAGTAAACGATTCCTCATCTGTTTACCTTACATATAAAAACTATTATAAACACATTCAGTCATCCATAGCTGCTATACAGGGTGTTCCGAAACTATTGTGCCAAAAATTGAGGTATGATAGATCTCGCCAAAATAAACGTTTTTTACTTATAAACCCATAGGCGCATGCGCTTTGTTTAGGTGATAATAGCACATTACCATCACCACCTTGCACACGGAGAAAAGTGTTTGAATAAGCAGAACCTGTGTTATTAAATAATACAGAACCCAAAGAATGTTTGCAGTATTTATTTAAAATAATGATTCATATCAAAAGATGCTCAAAAATACGACCACCCGCTTCAATGCATGTGTAAGAGAGTTTTAGCAGAAATATCGAGTACCTAGATTTCTGCAGGAAGCCCTTCCCGAAACTGTTTCCCTGTATGCCAGACAAAACATAGGGTACCAACACCACAGACCACCACCACATTACTTATTAGCCTTAAGGGAATATCTCAACGAAACATCTGGAAAGAGTGATTGTTAAGGGAGCATGGACTCCACGTTCACCAGACCTGACGGAATGCGACTTTTTTTTATGGGGTCATATGAAAGCTCTTGTTTACGACACTCCAGTTGAAACAGTAAGAGGAAGTTAGTAGGAAGGATTGTTGCAGTAGCTGCTAAAATTCTCAAAACACCATGAATATTTCAACGTGTTCAGGAGGCTATGCTACGGCGCTGTCACGCACGTATGGAGGTGGGTGGTCGTAGCTTTGAGCATCTTTTGCTGTGAATCATTGTTTTTAGTAAATACTGCAAGCATTCCTTGGGTTTTTCATAATTTAATAACACAGTTTCTGCTCCAAACACATTTCTCCGTGTGTAAGGTGGCTACCACAGCGCGACCTGTAGTGTTCTATTATCACATAACCAAAACGCATGCGCCTATGTGTTTATAAGTAAAAAACGTTTATTTTGGCGCGATCTATAATCCCTTAATTTTTGGCACAATAGTTTCGGAACACCCTATATAAATTAGCAAAGTATAGGCTAATAATCAAAATCTAATTTATTAATTTTTGTTTCACTGATATGAATATCAGTTTATCCAACACCATATACCCACTTGGAGTTATTTTCCAATTGTTCTAAATCGTGTATTGATGAAGTACCTACATTATACTTCATTTGTAATTTCGATTGACCTGTTACACAGTGTTTCCAACTGACGAACAACATTCGATATTGCCATTTTGTCTGCTTGGCTTCTATTTTTTGAGTGTACTATATCCAGGCGGAAGATACCTTGATCGATTCTAGATGATCCGATATGCTCGACGTATATTCCATGTTGTAGTTATTTCTGAATCTGCTTTCTGTCGTAATAGTGGAAATAAGCATAAGGAATGCTAGTAGGAGATGTAATAACTGCGATCTGGACGATGTCTGGGTTCTAGTGTTTCTAGTCATTGGCGTTAGATCACTTGTTGCTGAGTAGTTTGTAATTTTTGAAGCTGTGAGGTTCTCTCTTCTTTTTCTGTTGGAAGTGAAATTAGTTTATGAATCGGTCTTTTCGTCATGGTGCCTCCTGCTTTTTTTATTGTAAATATTCGAACTGCACCCTTTCTTGGGTGGATTTCAGCGATTCGTGCCAACTATTAGGAAGTGGCTAGGCGTTAACACACTGATGTCGTCTGTATCTTTTGTCAATAGAATTGAATTTTTATGATACAGATACATTTCAAGATTATGTTTAAGAGCAAACTTATAATTTTATAACAATATACCTCACACCATACTCCATTAAATTATTTGAGTTAAATCTAATTGTCTCATAGAAATGAGAAAATTTTAATCGATGTCAACTGAAAACATAATTAAGTACGTAACAAAAATTAACTGTGCTTACCTAATTAAATCGAGGTTGAATTTTTGAAGCGCGTCTCCGTTTATGGAAAAAGAATGGGTTGAAGGGTGGAAAAATGCTAAACAAGTAACAGTAGCCTCAAAATTTGAATATTCTGAATAAATTTTAAAAAGAAAAGTGCGGTATTTTAATAATGTTTTAGATGTAAATTTGTTCGGCACCAAAAATCTCTGAATAAAAAATAAGTGTTTTTCTAAACTTTATAAACTTTGATCGATTGAATGTAAGTAAACGTAAATATTCAATTTAGAATTAGAAAAACTTTGAAACAAATTAAATTTAAACTGCATTTTTCCTTTTTTCGTTTGAACAGTTTATTTAATTTCGCCCGCTTTCAAAATAGCTTAATTGTTTTCAAATAGAAATCGCACTGAAAAGAAATCCATACGTACGTTGCCAGCGGCTCCTTCGCCCCAAAACCTGAACAGTCTTTTGAGCATAATCGGTTTCAATTGGAGACCGCGGCGATGTTCAATTAAAATTAACGACGAGCCTCTGCTGTTCAATTGTGAAACCGCGATAACACGGTTCAGTAAACGTCCTTAATAGTTTTAATCAACGGACTTACGTGATTTCTAGAACTCATTTCGAGCACCATACGTGACTGTCTGGATTTCACATAGGCTTTACGCGACCTGGGAATTGCGAATCTAAAGAATTTCCAAACGATTATTCTATAGTATAACTTTCCAATATAAATGAAGTACGGTAATATTGTTCATATCATGTTGTCTATTTATAAATGTTATAATAGTAGTGCTAATTCTCGGTGGTATAACCGTTCTAACGAGGTTAGGGAAATGTAACGCTCTAGATCCTCTAACAACCCACACAGGCCAGCATGGTAGAAATGGCCAAATTCCCTAACAATATGAAAAACACAACGAAAGCAAAGCCCTCAGTCTCCGGTAGTCCTTTGTAACCAGGCTATGGTAGCAGCCTTAGGGGTAGAAGGACAGGGGGTGTTAAAAGTCCCCAGAGTCAACCATACTACCACTATAAACGATAACAGAACATTGATGACCTATCACATTATAGAGGAGAATCTTCTAATGGTGGCGTTGGACTTTTGGTTAATGAGAAGCACACAAGGAATATAATTACATTTAAAAGCATAAGTGATGCATAAGGGGTTTTCATTCGGGCTTAATGGCCGTCGTAAGTTGGAATTTCTTCCTGACGTTTCGCTAGCACGCGTGGCTAGCATCTTCGGAGGTGCTTCCATGTCCGATTCTGGTAGCAGACTGACGCATTCCCAACCGTAAGTTGTATTTATGTGCGAGTGACTGTGGTGGGGGAGAGGCGGGGCTTCGCGGCATGTGGCTAATCTCAACTTTCTCTGTACTCAATGGGATCTTTCTTGCGTTTCCGAGGATCGGGTTCCAGATTTGGTTAAGTTTTAGTATTTCTTCTTTCCTGTTGAAGTTCTCCGTATGTTTGTGTATATGTATACCTTACCACATGTGCATGGCATACGATAGACTACAGCACTTGATAGTGGGTTCCTCTTATCCTTGGCTGATCTAATTGATTACTGTATTTTCCTTGTTGGCTTGAAGATTGTTTTTATATTGTGTTTCTTCAAGACTTTCCCTTTCCTGTCTGTGATCCGAGAAATGAAAGGAAGATATGTATTAGCTACCACTGGTTGTTCATCCACGTTTTGTCGTGTGGCACTTTTGGGTCGCATGGCCCTGTCGATTTCAGATGCATTGTAACCATTTGATAGAAAGGCCTACTTGAGATGATCCAGTTCTTGCTCGAGATATTGTGGCTCGCAGATGTTGCGAGCACGTTCTGTTAACGTTGTTATAATTCCACGTTTTTGCTTGGATGGTGGTTTAAGAGTGCATGCAGGTCTGTGTGTGTAGGTTTTTGGTACACCGTGTGGCTTAGTTTTCCTCCAGATTTCTTTATGAACATATCTAAGAAGGCAATATCCTGGTTTTTCTCCTTTTCCTTGATAAATTCTATGCTAGGATGTTGCTCGTTCAGGTGGTCTAGGAACTCGTTAAGCTTCTCTTCCCCATGACTCCAAGTATCATCTACGTATCGAAGCCATAGCGTTGGTTTGTGGTCAAAAGATTCTATAGATCCTCTCGAATTCCTCCATAAAGAAGTTGGCTATGACCGGGCTGAGCGGACTTCCCATAGCTACACTCGTAGAAATCGCTGTTCTACAGGAAGTTACTTCCAGTGAGTCATGTCCGAAAAAGCTCAACTATGTCATTGGAGAAGGTACTTGATATCAATTCAAGAGATTCTGTCAATGGCACTTTTGTGAATAGGGACACGACATCAAAGCTGACCAGAATATCGTTAGGTTGAAGAATATTATCCCTAATTTTCCGGACAAAGTGAGTGGAGTCCTTGACGTAAGAGCTAGTTTTTCCTACATGCGGTTGAAGAAGCGATGCAAAATGTTTCGCTAGGTTGTACGTTGATGCTGTAGGTGCACTCACTATAGGTCTTATTGGGTTTGTAAATTTTGGGTAGGCCATAGAGTCGTGGTGGAACTGCATCTGTTTTAATGATGCCTTTCTCAACCGTGTCTGTTAGGGTAGATGACCTAATCAGTTTGTTGGTATTCCGGAGTATGGCTTGTGGGGAATCCTTCTTTAGCTTTCGGTTCGTAGATGGATCAAGGAGTTCCTGAATTTTCCGGTTGTAGTCTTCAGTTCTTAACAGGGCAGTTGCGTTGCCTTTATCCGCAGGTAGGATGATCATATCTTCCGCTGAATTCAGGTTCCTAATTGCCATTAGTTCCTTCTTAAAAAGGTTACTGGTTGGTGGTCGAGCTTTTCGTAGAATTTTGGCCGTCTCAATATCCCATTATCAATCAATAAACCTGGGCCGCGAAAGCCTCACAAACTTTATCATAAGTGATACAGTTATATACATATCTATAAAGTAAATGAACAAATTCGACTGAAGATCATTCAGGCGCCCACAGTTGCCCACACAGACGAATGAGTGGAATGGTCCTATAAAGACGTTGCGATACAAGAGGGTTAAGAGGTAACCATTAACTATCCTAGACCTTAACGCAATTACAGTTAGTGACAAGTACCCGCTACCGCGGATCGATGATCTTCTTCACTCGATTAAAAGAACTTTTCACATGTCGTGTTTGGATTTGCGTTCCGCATATCACCAGACAAGTGTTCATGAACCTGATCGTGATAAAATATCCTTCACTACTCCTTCCGGAACTTATCGTTTTAACAGGATGCCGTTTGGACTGAAAAATGCATCTGGAACTTTTCAGCGCAGGATATATGTCATGAGCAAAATAAAAGCCCGCAACGAAAATGGACCTAATGGCATAAATAAGAACGAAATTGACTTTATAATTACTAACAAAAAAGAGATTGTTCAAGACGTAACTGTAATAAACCGATTCTTAACCAGCAGTGGCTACAGAATGCTTAGAGCACAAATAGTCTTAAACGTGAAGAAGGAAAGAAGAAATATATGAAAGGAAAGGAAGGGACACCACTTTAATTACTTACACAAGAGCATATCAGAAATAAATAGCCACATAATGCACGAAGAACAACAGAATCCCTGGGCTTGGACTCTGTAATGAAAAGAGATATTTTCTCTATGGCTCTTTTACAAAAGAGGCCGGAACTACTGACTCCGCACCTAATACGCCTCTTCAGGGCCTGTCTCGCATATCGTCAAGTACCACATTCCTGGCATAAGGTCCAAGTGGTATTTATTCTTCAAGCCAGAACGCTCTAACTACGAATTGGCTAAGGATTACAGACCCATCAGTCTATCCTCGTTTCTTCCAAAAAGGTTGGAGAAACTGGTGGACACATTGAGCAAAGGGGCATTGAAAGCAATGCTCATACACCCTAATCATCACGCCTACAGGTCTGCCATGTCAACTGAGACGGCTCTCCACAGTCTTGTGGCAAGGATGGAGCGAGGGATGCCTCATAAAGAGATGGCTCTGGGTGTATTTCTAGACTTTCTCTACCTTCGACCAAAACCAGTGACTTTTCGCTGTGTGATATACTTTGGAGTTTAGTTTCTCATACGAATGTAGACAAACGCTAAAAGCCGAAGATCCTACTACTATGTACCTATTTAAATAAGCGAACTATACGGAACTGAGCAATTACTTCGACAGTATTGACTTGA
Organism: Ceutorhynchus assimilis; assembly: GCA_917834065.1. Classification (NCBI taxonomy): domain Eukaryota; kingdom Metazoa; phylum Arthropoda; class Insecta; order Coleoptera; family Curculionidae; genus Ceutorhynchus; species Ceutorhynchus assimilis. Next base: position 9,799,693 of record OU892287.1, on the reverse strand, counting down.
CTGGAATCTGTGTTTAAGTAATAGTAACTCTAACAAAGAAGTCGCTAGATGGTACGAAGTTATACAGCAAGGAATTATTCAGTATGATGAACATCGACTCTATAATGAGTACAGAAGATCAAGACGGCAAACTAACTCTAAAGCCCGGAAAGATGTGAGCTACCATAGTGTCATGTGCTACCTGCTAGGGAATTTTGTAATTTGCGTTCATATCGCGGAACTAAGCGAAAGCTAAGCTAAACCATAGCGAAGTCGATTTTTGTTGATATTCTATAAGGTGTTCGCTTCGCTTCCGCTTCGTTTTCCTAGTGTCACACGACTAAATTCGAGTTTAAACGACGTAGGTATATAGAGAGCTCGAGCAAATAAATCAACTCAGGTTAACGCGAGAAGACAGTAGGTTTCTCCGAGCAATGAATAAAAAGACTGTTTATACCTTAGATATTTATACAATGATTTGAGCTAGAATTGACCCATTTGGTTTAACAGATAGGAAGTTGAAACGGATGTGTTTTTAATCTTTTTTCCATGTTGCACAGTCAAAATTATAAATAAATTAATGAATAAAAGGACCCCGCACACCTCTTATGGGTATTTGGTTTTCTGTCAAACTCAATGAAATTTTGATATGTGGTATATCTTGCTTGACTTCCTGATAAAAAGTTCTCATAGGCCCAACCCGATACTATGAATAGCTTTCGAGATACAGGTAGTTTGAAGTCCAAGAAATGTACACATTTTATATGCATTTACATCTACCTGTCACCTAATAATATACCAGGATTACCAGGTATCTATACGCTCAGTTGACAGGTAGATGTAAATGCATAAGTAAACTGTGCACATTTCTTAAACTACCTAAGGGTTTCAAGTGTGCCACATTTAAAACGATATTTTGTACAGTGTGCTTTTTTATATATTGACACCCCACCTACAGCCTTCACCTTTACAGGTAGAAGGGTAAATACAAAAGTTGTACAGTTTTGGCTGAATTTTTAGAAACCATGGTCAGAAACAAAATTTGAATGTCAGAAATGTGAAATTTTGCATGCTTCCAGCTTTTTTCAAATAAGATGCCCTATATTTGATTCTATATTCTTGAAGAGCACAATGCCCCGCATCCAAAAATATATAGTTTGTCTATATTTGATTGAACAGTCTCTCATATATTCGGCTCCAAAAATTGTAAAAGTACTATCCTACTACTGATTTTGTGAACCATTCTACCTGTATTTTATTTGACTAGTTCAACAATATATTGGTGATTAGATGGCTGCGGAACTCGCTGCGCTCGTCCCGCAGAGGTCCACCCATAAGTTCCGCAACAATCCACTTATTTGTACTTGAACAATAACTTATTATATAAAGTCAGAATTTGTAAGATTGTCCCCTTTTTGTCAATTTACCTTTTAACAGGAATTAGTAATGTTACTTTACCACACTAGTAATATAATGTGACAAGTTATTCAAATACAAACGGGTGGATTGTTGCGGAACTTATGGGTGGACCTCTGCGGGACGAGCGCAGCGAGTTCCGCAGCCATCTATTCATCAATATGTTGTTCAATTACGATACTTACCTGACTCACTCAAATGTGAGTTATTCTCAGTTTAAAAACTACACGATTCAGGTGAGTGTCTTATTTGAACAGTTCAATAGTATATTGGTGAGTAGATGGCTGCGGAACTCGCTGCGCTCGTCCCGCAGAGGTCCACCCATAAGTTCCGCAACAATCCACTTATTTGTACTTGAACAATAACTTATCATATAAAGTCAGAATTTGTAAGATTGTTCCCTTTTTGTCAATTTACCTTTTAACAGGAATTAGTAATGTTACCTTACCAAACTAGTAATATATTGTAACAAGTTATTCAAGTACAAACGAGTGAATTGTTGTGGAACTTATGGGTGGACCTCTGCGGGACGAGCGCAGCGAGTTCCGCAGCCATCTATTCATCAATATGTTGTTCAATTACGTTACTTACCTGACTCACTCAAATGTGAGGTATTCTCAATTTAAAAACTGCACGATTCAGGTGAGTGTCTTATTTGAACAGTTCAACAGTATAATGGTGAGCAGAGGTCCACCCATAAGTTCCGCAACAATCCACTTATTTGTACTTGAACAATAACTTATTATATAAAGTCAGAATTTGTAAGATTGTCCCCTTTTTGTCAATTTACCTTTTAACAGGAATTAGTAATGTTATTTTACCAAACTAGTAATATAATGTGACAAGTTATTCAAGTACAAACGGGTGGTGGACTGTTGCGGAACTCATGGGTGGACCTCTGCGGGACGAGCGCAGCGAGTTCGCAGCCATCTATTCATCAATATGTTATTCAATTACGATACTTACCTGACTCACTCAGTTTAAAAACTACACGATTCAGGTGAGTGTCTTATTTGAACAGTTCAACAGTATATTGGTGAGTAGATGGCTGCGGAACTCGCTGCGCTCGTACCGCAGAGGTCCACCTATAACGTCTGGAATAATCCACTTATTTGTACAGGGTGTTTTTTTATATACTGACACCCGACCTACAGCCTTCACCTTTACAGGAAGAAGAAAGGTGTAAATACAAAAGTTGTACAGTTTTGGCTAAATTTTTAGAAACCATGGTCAGAAACAAAATTTGAATATCAGAAATGTGAAATTTTGCATGCTTCCAGCTATTTTCAAACGGAATGCCCTATATTTCGTTCTATATTCTTGAAGAGCACAATGCCCCGATTCCAAAAATATATAGTTTGGAACACACCTCTCCGATCATTACAGTCGAGTAGATACAGAGAGAAATTCTGGATCTCGATGCCTAAAAGAGTCCGGATGGTCTCTCCCCAGTGTTTCTTTAAGGCTGTTGCACATCTGTAGTAGAGCCTCTGGAGCATATTTTCTAACTTTCTTCCGATACTGGCATGTTTCCCGGAATTTGGAAAATCTCAACACTTCTCCCTATATCCACAAATCAGGAAATAGTACTGATGTGAATAATTATAAAAGCATATCTCTACTTCCGCACATTTCTAAAATTATGAAAATGAAAATCCACGTGATGTTGGATTGAACATTTCTTGGAGGTTTGTCTTACGGATACGATTAGATACTCCTTGTAAGTTTCATATCTGGCAGGTCCTCATCGAAAGTTTTTCCCGTCACTAACACATCATCTAGGTAGACAAGGCATACTTTCCACCTAAGTCCTCGTAGTACGATTTCCGTCTATTTTTCAAAAGTAGCGGGGGCGTCACAGAGTCCAAAAGGCATTACCAGTTTCAGTGGGGAACGTTGTCTTCTCTTTGTATTTTTCGTCAAAGCCCACCTGACAGTATTTGCTTTAAATTCAAAGTAGAAAACCAATTATTTGAGTCTGCCTGAGACCACAAAGCATTTGATATACCCAATCTGGCATTATCCCAACAATCAATTGCCAAATGTAAAACAACTATAATTAAAAACAGCTTCCGTACAACTTCATCAAATTGAAATTCGCCTTCAGAAAAAAAAAATCCCATCCGAAACTTTAAGAATGCAATAAAGCCGAAACGGTCCTCCGAGATGGTTCTTTTTTCTCAACTAAAAATCCAGCGGCTATTTTATAATTCCATGCAAATTCCGCTCTATATATTTTGTTAATCTTTCTGGGGTACTAAGCTTTTCAGGATTAACTCGTTCTGTTTAGCTATTCATCGTATTAATTATGCACTTTCGGATTTCATACTACTGAAATATTAATAGGTTGCCTAGGCGCTTCAGCTTCGAGTATAGTATTTAATGATTTTCAACCCACCCCTCGCAGCAGAAAACTCTACTGGTGGAAGTTAACTTAAATAAACTTGAGTAATTTGTTTTTAAAGCGCGTTTCTAACTTTGCTTTATTTAGGAACTGAGTTTGGACTTATTTACAAAACTGAATTTAATTAATTACCCGAAGTAGGAGAAAACATTTTCATTTGATTTGTTTTATTGAACAAAAAGTTTATGTGAATAAATACATGGGAGAGGGAATATACTTATATTTTCATCTCTTTTCACTTATTAGATTTGTCGGAGTAGTTTCTAGTTTCAAAGACTTAAGGAGGCTTGAGAAGTTATAGAGAAAAAATATTTCAATAATTTTTAGGAAACATATTTTACATTGTATATCCCATCTTGAAATTCAAGTATAATTTATCTCAAACCCTGTACTTTTTTTGAATGGAACAGATCTATCAGTCGTGCTTTCCCAATGCTGCGCTTCTTTGTTCAGGGCACTAATTCTGTAAAAATATCGTACACGAAACGTAATATAAGTTTCAAATACTTCATGTTCAATTATAATTGTGTACATTCGAATTCCAACGTGTGCGAAATTTTTACACAAAAGGCTTCTATCTCCTAACATTATTTTGAGCACTATGACCTGCCGATTGTCATTTCAATGAACATTGAAACAGAAAGCAAAGTGAAACTAGGTGTTGTTTGAGGTTTACAGAAACAAATAATTTCGATTTCACACGTTATAGTCGACAAATGCGGCGTAAAACTTTTTTTTTAAGCACGTAAACACGAATATCGGAGGCCTCTAAATGAAATTGTACAACCTCGTCGACCATAAAATTTTATGTCCGGTTATAAACAAAATCTAACAGATCGATCCTTAGACAGCCCTAACCTTAGCTAAAAGAGAAAGTGCCTCATCAAATTTCCTAATACTCTTGCGCAAATATATCGTACCCCACAACGAGATAACGGCAACTGATTCTTGTTTACCCTTATGGAAATGCAAATAAAATACTCGTGTATCATGTTTGAGTTTTCAATTTTTCTCATTTTTTTTTCTATATGAGTATGATATATGTTTATTCCGAGGTAAATAAAAATACTTTTGTGTGTGTATCTGTCGAGAGTTGTTTGTGAAGAAGGAGGCTGCCATTGTTATTTCAATGATACTTTCGAGAAAGTTTCATAAAACAAATATGAAGCTTCGCAAGAACCGACACAAACTATCCCCCAGTTTCAACGACAAACTAGCCATGCACTAATTCCATTACGTCACTCTCTCTCAAGTTTAGTTCGGCCCTGTTGGCGTTCCGGAACTTGACCGGGGCACATACCCAAGAGAGCACAATAATTAATATGCAAAACGCTCTGACACAGCTGCGATGTATAACTCTGGTTTTTAGTTTTAATTTTCAACGGGCCCGTATATCCATCTGACGCGGTCGTGCGGTTGCTTTCTCTGCTGTTGTTTGGTTGTTATCTCGTTAAAAGTGATGACCTGATTTGCGTGTTGAGAATTTTTAATTGTTTTGTACAATTACGAAACGGAGAAATTTTTTGGTGATTTTATAAACCGGCACGAAATCAGAAGTTGAAGGCAAATATTTGGCAGGAAAAGCGAGTGCAGACAGCAGAGAGTTACATGTTCGAGTTCCTGTTGCAGCTTAGCGTAACTTCTGTGGTGACTACCATTCCACATTGCGGAGGCTGCTTTGACTGCGGCTTATAAAGTGGACAGCTTGATGAAATTAGTTTTGCCCATTGTTCCTATTAGATGACGTGTTGCGGTTTTTATAGCTCTCTACTTAATTCCTCCATAATAAGAAGACCTACTTAGTCTTATGATATTTCACCTTAACTTCATTACACAGAAACACCTATTGTTTACTGGAGCATAGTCATCCGTGATGAGGCCATAAAAATTCGAAGCTGACCCGAATCACTTAGTTTACAACTTTTCAAAGCTTATAGACTCGAGAGAAGCTAAAAAAGATGAGGTCAAACTAAAATACAACAACTATCCAAATACTCTAGATTGTATAATATGTTAAGCAGCCCAATGAATTTACGCCAGACATTCACTTGCTTCAAGAAAACAGCAGGTTGGTTGAAAAATCGGCAAGTATTTACAAATTTCAAGCAAGGACTGTACATTTGAAACAGTGACCGCAGAAGAAAATTGTAGATTGCATTTGGAGCAGTTCCAGCCGCTCAAGCACTGGTAGCTTTCCAGATATGTTGTGCGTGACTCTGATTCTAGTTGGTGTCCAAGATTTGTTGGCTTCTCCCAAGGGAGGCCAGCTTCCCGGGTGGTAAAGTGCCCACCTCTTGGAGCCGCACTCCTTCAAGGTATTTCAGTCTGTTGCAGAAGTGAGCAGGGCATTCACAGGTTAAATGTTCTGTAGTTTCTGTTGCTTGTTCGCAAAATCTACAGTAGTCATTGTCTGATTTGCCTTTTGCATTAAGGTGAAACATAACTAGGCAGTGTCCAGTGAGCAGTCCAACGACTGTTCTAATGTCTCTTCTGTTCATGTCAAGTTATTCAGATCTCTTTGCTAACATGGATATGAACCTTTTTGCCTGTTTCAGACCCGGAATAGATCTCCAATGTCGGTTCTTTCTCCGTCTCTTAATTTCCGGCTTTCATTAGTTCACAGAAAGACTCAAAAGGTGTTACAACGTCTTGCTTTGCAACACGGTCTGCCTCATCGTTGTCCTCTATGCCTCGGTATCCTGGCACCCACATCAGGGTTACTTTATTCCTCCCAGCCAGTTGCTAGCTTTGAATTGCACTTGATGGACCTCTAGAGTCGCTTGACTGACGGACAGTATGTAAATGTCCTCTCTTAAAAGGCCCCTTTTAAGGCACTCTTGAACACAGATATTTATGGTCAGTACTTCAGCTTCAAATGTTGTGATCCTGATTCTTGTTACGGGTCAAAATAATAGCTCGAAATATTATTCCTGGCAGTTGTCGACGTTCTATTCGCGAACCTTGATGATCAGTGATAGTAACCGAGCTTTGATTCTCCAGGATGTCATGTCCAATCAAAACGTCATAATCCAAACATATGTCAGAAACAAAGAAGTATGTTATGGGAACTTTGATTTCAGAGACTTTTGTAAAGTCTGTGAACTTCTTTGTGGCAGTAATAGTGACATTGGCAATTTCTTCAATCTTCCATTAGTCGCGAGTGTACCTGAGAGATACATGCCTATTATTTTTGCAAATAAATCAAAAAGGAAAAACCCTATAATATTATGGTTTGTAGTAGTCCTTAGGTACCCTATACTAATTACTTTCCCAAAATTACATAGTCGTATCTCTACTTGGAAATTTGGAATTTCTAAAAAACTAGGGATGCGCTCGGCTTTGTACCTAATTGATACAACGCGACTTTTTCTTGTTACCATCGGTGCTCCTCAATTGTAACTGTTAGTATTTTTTTTATGTAAATATTATGGTACAAGAGGCTGTATATCTGAGGTGAAGATGGAACTCGATGAGACAAAATTCCTCCCAAGCTGACTCAAAAGAGATCACATATTATAATGGTAAAGCTACCGGGCGTTGTTGGCCAAACTGCAACGATTGCGAAAACATCTTCTCTCTTTTTCAGTAGAAAGCGATTGTTGAGTACACGAATAAATACAGAGAAACTGTAAAACCGAATTCAGATGGTTCAATTTTTTTATCAATGATTTAGTAGGTATACAGAGGTACATCTGTGATACAGTGCGACTAATGATGTTAAAAAAATTCGCGCGCCTAATAGAAGGTTAAGCACCATATTACACAGACCTCGCTACAGACTGAAGCAAGGTCAAAGTCCAATTATAAAAACCTAAGGACTTATGGGCTGGAAAATAGAGGAGGATCTAGAGGTCAGCTCCTTGTCCGAGATGCCCTCAGATAAATACTGTATTCCTTTTATACATCGATTTAAACCGAACGAGCTCCTCGGAGTCAGTCCTCACTGCACCCCCCGCAAATCTGGTGCATTAGGGGAAAGGGGGATGCACTATGAGCGACTCAAGTGCTTAGCGCACTTTTAAAAGGAATATTCAAGCTTTTAACATTGAGCAGCTCCGAGTAACTCAACGGGTAGAAGGAATACAGTAAAAGCGGGCACTTCTGGGTTGCCATACCGGATAGGGAAGACTGACGGCTATAGGGAGACAAGTCAAGGACGGAGATAAATCTCGAAAAGCACGTCACGATATTTCAGGCGAAAATCGCTGCAATAATGCACTTTGCTATACTGATAAATGAAAGGTAAGATAAGACTAAAAACATCGTTATTTACTTACACAGCCAGGTAGCCTTAAAGGCAATCATCTCCCAGAAGATCTACTGCAAGCTGGTTTGAGACTGTATACGTGCTCTAAGAGCGGTGGGCCTGTCTAACACACTTCCCATAGCCATGAAGGTCACCTAGGAAATGAAAAGGCCGACGACTTAGCCAAAGGAGGCTCAGCCACTGAGATAATAGGCCCACAACCATTCTGCGGAATCTCTGCAGGCCTTTTTGAAAAATCTCTCAAAAACTGGATAGACAGAAAGATCCAGAGCTGGTGGCAGCAAAAACCAGGACAACAATAACAGGCAAAATAGTTCATCAAATTCTGCTCGCCCAAATTCACAGGGGTCATACTAAGCCACAGCCGCAAGATTGTTAAGAAAACGGTAGGCCGAGTAACAGTGCATTGCAAACTTAACAATCACCTGGAAAGAATGAGCCTGGCAGAGGATAGCCTACGCAGGTCCTGCTAGGAGGCGGAAGAAACTACTGTACAGATGTGATGCTACTGCGAAGTAGTATACAGACATAGGTTTGTGAGGCTTGGGAAGAAAAAGCCCAATCCGGCAAGCTATATGGAGTGGCCAGTTTCATGGCTCTGGATTCTAGTAAAAAATACGGGTCCACAGAACCGACTCCTAGGACAAATAGGAGACTTACCACATATCTGACAAGGTTGCAGTGGTATAGGACGCATCTGCGCCATCTCCATTCAAACAAATCTAATCTAATCTATTCTAGGGTTGATATCACGTAGTTACAAAAGACAAATTAACTTGAAATCTGCTACATGGCAAGTGGTGTTTGGTAGATATGAATATTTCTCCATAGCCTCCTGTCCTGAAGGCACGAGTGAATAGGATGAGTTTGAAGGACAGTCTTAATATTTCCAGAATTTTTTGATCAGAATATCTGCACCGTCACAGTTCGCAAGAAATCGCTGACTTGAATATTTAGGTTTATTATTTATTTATTATTAAATGTTTCTGACAAAAATAAAAACGAGTGATCATAGAGGGCTTTCATTTCAGAAATTCAATTCACCCATGTTATCTGAGTTCGGAGTTAAGAGAGAGATTTGTGAAAATCGACAACAAACCCATTGATTTTCACAAATCTGTCTCCTTTCAGAGCTCAGATAACATGGGTGGTAAGTTTTGAAATAAAATAATATGTATAAACTGCTTCCCATAATGTGTTGGAATTTTATTGCTTAATAGTTGTTCTGATCCTAGTAGTTCTTTTGTGTAAAATAAAATTATTAAGTATCGTAAAACTTTTTGTTCCAGTTTAATTTAATTTAACGTCCAAAGTCAAATTTCCATTATTCAATTTTCCAACGAAAGAACCCAGAGTCGTCGCATCCCCCCCGGACAATTTCAAGTTTCACCTCGATTCCTTTACTTTTATTTGCTCTGGGTATGGGTCCGCTGATTACCCATATAAAATTTTACGACAGTTTCAAACGTGATCCAATTTTATTTACCTTGAAGAAATCGCATGCGATATTTTTACAGAACGTTTTCCGTATAAAACTGAACATTAAGAAAGACAAAAATGATGAATTTTGGGATTAACAACGTAAAGCCAATAGTTAATAAAGATCTGAATCACTAAATAATCCGATTATAAGCAAAGCATAAACCAAATTTACTATTTCCATTTAACTCTTAACGATCAGCTAAGCAGAAATAAGTTAATGTGCTATTTAGTTATTAATGGATGCGGTATTTAACATGCGCATATATTGTTTAATTTCTGTTCAAAGTCAAATAGGTAATTATATTTTTGTGTCTATGTGTATATCAAATTGTAACTTCCTCATGAATTTTCGATAGGTACCTAATTTTACTATAATTTCTATATCCAGATTAAACTCGTGGTATTGCTTGCTAGTAGAACAAACAGCCACATCGGAAGGTGCAATATTATAGGCATGCGGCAGCCCATAAAGACATAAATGGAGATAAATGCCTCTCTGCGGCCCTAGTATGCGAGTTTCGCGGTAATTGGACGTAGATATGCTCAAACTCTACTTTATCGCTATCTATATAGCCCTGCCGGCCGGAGCTAGAGATAGATAAAACAGTCGCACCAATTACCATTATAGCTTTTTTTGTTATTGTTGTTGCAATCTCAGCACGGATACGTCTATGTACGCATAGCTGGAATATTATCGGAGTAAGCAATTTTGCAATTCGAATTTCAGCTTTATATTAAAAATATTTTATACCTATTTGAAGTTAAACAACCCAATCTATACTGAAGTTTCTCTAGGATATTGCTGCTAAAATGAACTAGATAGATATTAAATTCCACTCTATGAATATTTGCCGGTGAAGGATAGTTTATATTTTCTGTGTGCGTCAACTGTGTATACTTTCCAGCACGTTTTGTATTACACAATGGCTATAAACCAAAACTTCAGCCAGAAAAAATAATCATTGTTTGGTGGATAAGAAATTATACAACTTGGTGCGTGATCACGTCAAGCTTACGTTAATGTTGCCTTTAGGCAACCAGTCGTAAAAAAACTGAGGTTAATATTTCAAAAGAAATAATAAAATTTTATAATTATAAGATGAGAGGTAACCTCAAGCTTGCAAAAAATGTGGTTGGCTTTAGACGTCAGTCATAAAAAATACCGTGGATGTTCAATTTGGAGAAAAACAGTAAAATTTTATAGTAAAATAACAACTAAAATTATCGTCGATTGTGGTTTGTATATCTGTCTATTAGCAGCAGAAATTAATTAGCAGTCTGATACAATCACTGAACCAAAAGGACTAAAAGGAGCAGGAGCGAATGTCACAATACTGCTCCAAGAGTTAGATTACCAAAATCTAGCACAGCTCAATTAACAGGCTGCAATTAGGCAGTCGATGCAGATTTAGAGGTAGAGCCAATAATTGATAACTGCTTACTTTGGAAAACTAAATTAACAACTATATTACTGGAAAATGTAGATGTCAGCAACAACAAACATGCGAGAAAGCACATGGAAACCCTCTGTTATTAACAAATTAGCCCTGACCTACTCAAACTTAATTGATTTGGTGGTACCTGTTGGAAATCTTCCAACGAATGGGGATCTATCGGCTCTATCAGGAACGGCACTTTCCAATAAAACACTTTGCGGCTAGTTTTAAGAGAAATACTGTTTAATTTTAATAAAATACTGATAACAAAGAAATCCTAAACTTAAGACGACTAATTCGTCGCTTCTCAAATATTTTAAGGGCTCTTTTCAACAACGACTCTAATTACAATTCGCAGCTCAACTCACTCTTATTACAGCTCTGACTACTCTCTAACTCTATTCTTTTCGCGTCTCTGTCTAATGTCACTTTATTATAGGCGTTTCCGTATATCGGCACTAATTTACAACATTCGGCCATCCTGGGGATGTTTGTCTCAAACATAATAGTTATTTAAATATTTTGGTCGCCTCACTTCTCATCCTTTCCTAGTTTGCAACTCGGTTTCTAGCATCTCAGTTTCATCTTCTGATATTTCTTCATCGTGATTGTCATTTTATTCTCTGTTTATCTTCTCTTGTTCCTCGTCATATTGTTTTTGGCTTATTTCAAAATCTGTTTCATATTCCAAGTCTAGATCTTCCTCAGTGGCATTCCGGTGAATTTTCATCTGTAACACAAGAGGGAGCCACTGTCGTATAGATTCTTAAGTCTTCTTTGCATACATTTTCCAATCGATAAGTGTCTCCGCTTAATATTTCAATTATCACCAATGGTTCTCGATACTCTGCTTGGGTTTTTGTTGGTTTCCCAGTTTGAGTAGGAAGTTTTTTTTTCGTATTTCACCCCTTTGTAACTTTTTTTGTCATTTTGTATTCATCTTGGCTTTACCTTCGCTTTTGCTCGTATCTCCTCTTGACTAATTTTTTGCTCATTATTTCTTCTGGTAAGATTTGCTATCACAGCATCTTCAAATGTTGGTTGGTAGCCATATAACATTTCAAACGGACTATATCCTGTTGTTTTATTCATCGTACTGTAGTATAACATACCCGAACCCGGGTTCGTTCAGCAAGATTGAACGGTGTTAATTTTTATTATCTTTGAAACAACAAATCTTCTGAAAAACGAAATGAAAAACAAATAGGACCTACGTTGTGAAAACTTACTCAATTTTACTTACTGGACATGCGCCCGACATTGCAAATATTAGGGAAATTTAAGGCAGGTTGTGATATGTAGAAGAAACGAAAAATTTGTGAAACATCTACTTTATTAATAAAGTAAATCGTACCCTTTCTAACCTGGAATTCTCGAGGGGAAAGAGAACGGCAGAGAAACCCTCGATCTAACATTCCTCGAAAATCAAAATATACTGTGTCATTTTTATAATAATTGATCATTAATTCAATAATTTAAGTCAATGATTCAATAATTCAATAAAAGTTTAAATTAGGTACCATCTTTTGTCTTTGTGCTAAAATTTTAATTCTACACACAACATTCAATCAACACTACCTATATTCAATACTAAAGAGTTTTTTGGTTAATTAGCCAGTTTCCCAGCATCAGCCGTCCAGTTCTTGAAAAATATCGCATACGAAATTTGATTCGAATTTGACTGACAGCAATGTAAATTAAATGGGAAGCGTTCCAAATCATATCAAATTTCGTATGCGATATTTTTCAAGAATTGGGTCCAGGTACTGAGGTCCCATACGGGAAGCTACTCAGCTATAGTTGTTTTTGAGTCAATATCTCTAGATTGATTATTTCAATTTGTTTGCTCTAGGATATTTGCTCGTCAGGGTAGGAAAATGTTAGTAAATTCAACAAGGCCCTAATGCACGTTCTGAGTACCAAAAATCAAATTCCCAGCACAAAAGACAGCACATAATTTCTTACGTTTCAAGTTACCTTTCATCTGAGTTGTTCACAGCATGGGACGATTTTTATTAAATACATGAACAATGCACATGTTATAAAAAAAATTATAAACAAACAAAAAAACATAAAAATGAAAAAAATAATACTTGTATAAATTGAACTCTCAAAAAAATAAAATAAGAATTGATCAACTGACCTGTGAATGATTCTTTATGACACACAAACTAATCATAATTTGGATTGAATAATAAACAAAGGCAGACAAGCGTCTTCTCTCTAGTCTAGTCGCTTATTCTCTTCTCTCTTCTTCGTACGCATTTTCTGTGTCGCCTCTCGCTCCCATAAACTTAAACTTCACGGCGCATTACATGGTTGCAATATTTACGTTACATAAACGTTTTTTAAAAAGTTAAGATTTGAAGAAAGAATATTTTGAATAGATGGTTTTGCTCAATACAATTTAAATTCCTTTCGACCACATCTATATTTTGATTCCATCGACTTTTCTTTTGTATCGAAACTAGCAATTGGATAGTCAATCAGATACTTTAGACAAAATTCTTTAAATTTTTGGCTCGTATCTGCACTGCCTCTAATGTCACTAATCAATTCCTTTGGTGCTCCTTACATGGTAATGAACTTTTCTAAATGTAGTAAGGTTTCCTCAACACTGGTTATTCTTGATGGATACAGTTTCACAAATCTAATTTAAGCATCTATGTGCATGTTATCATTTTCGCTTCTCATAATAAATGGACCCACATGGTCAAGATGTAACTTTTCCATAGGTTTTTCTGGAATTTTTGGTACGTGTTAAAGACCTGGTCTTTTCCCTCCTGGTGTTTTTGTTATCCCACATTCAAACAACAGTTTATATGATGCCTGACATATCGTTTTAATCCTCTAAACCAAAAACGAGTTAAAATAGTTGTTAGTGTCCTTTCCAAGGACCAGTGTCCTCTTTGGTCATGATATTTAATCACTATAGCCTTTCTCATGTTATCTGGTATAACATATAACCATTTATTTTCTCTATGTCCTTTCACTTCATGATATAGTCTTCCTTGATCTAATCTATACCCTTGTATCAGGTTTTGTTCTTCTGTTTCAATCGCTCGTCATTTCTCTGTATCATAATAATTTTTATCTTCTTCAGCCATTGCTAAAAACATAGGTATCCTTTTCTGATACACGCATTCCATCATACCCTCCTCGCTTGATTCTTCAAATGGTGCTCTGCTGAAACTATCAACATGGGCCATCTTTTCCCCTGGTCAATGCTTTATTTCAAAGTCATACTCGGTTAGTGTAGATGGTATTCTATTTGTGAGTTTTGTTTTCTTTTAGCGTTCAAATACACTAACGCCTGACAGTCACTGATTATGGTGAAGTTGATGCCCAACAACATGGACCGTAATGTTTCTACACACCATACTATAGCTAACAATCCAAGTTTTGACGAATGAATGTCATCAAATCAGTACAGCCAAGTTCTTTTAAAATTACAGCAAAATAATCTCGATAATTATTGATCAAATTCAAAAGTTTCTGTTATTCAATCAAAACTGATTTGTCAACATTTAACATACCTGATGTAATGGTTGACTTAGCCAGCTCTGAAGTACCCTCCTTACTAATGACACACTGTTCATTTCTATGTATTTGCTTGTTGAAAAACAATCTCCATTATTTCACTTTGACAATTAAGTCCACGAATTTGTCCCACTTTGTCCCCTTTTTTGGTTCAATGTTCTCACTTAGGTACACTTATTGGAAAAATGTGTGCGTGTCCTCGATAATGTTCACTTCCAAATAGTTTACCCGATTGTTCATCAAAGTAACGTCTTCACTCACTGTTATGTCTATTTTGTTCGGTTTTTCTTCAATAATTAGATTTTTCAATGGATCCTCCTGAACATAACCGAATTTTAGTACATTGCCAATTCTCACATAGGCTATTTTAGGATTTTCAGTGAAATTGCGCCCCAACAACAATAGTACACTCTGTACATTATCTGACACGATTAGAGCCTCAATTTTTTCTTCCACATCGTCCAGTTTCACTTTGATTATTGTCTTCATTTTGGTTGTAACTGTTGCATTTCTAAATCCATACAGTTGTTGCTGACTTGGTTCATATTTTAATTTATGATCTTTAATTATACTTTCCATTATTGTAGTGTCCGCACTCCCCGGATCTATAAAAGATAACATTTAAATTCTATCATTGATAATAACTTCTTGCAAGAAATTTTCTCCCAAGTTTGTTGGTGTTTGTACTACACTATTTTTATTTTGGATACATGGCCATATTTTTTACACACATAACATAGTGGTTTGCCTTCTGCGTTCCGTGATGGTAAAAACTTTTTAGCTTCCAGAGTCATTTGTCTCTTTTTTTGTCTCAATTTTGGCTGTATTTCTTTTCCAGTATTTCTTTCTCTTCCGAATGTCAGTGTTTGTTCAGCTGATTTTTTAGTTCTTTCGACTCTGGCTTCTTCTATGCGCATATACCTATTCATGAAGATCATGTAAGTATTAGTTCGTCATCATCATTGTATTGCACAATTGTTTATCATACAAGCCTATCAATAATATGTTCTTTGCTTTCACTAAAAGAGAGATTCAAATGCTTGCACAAATTCATCTTATCGTAGAAATAGTCATTAATATTTTCTTTTTTATTCTGTAACCTAGCAGTCATACGTTTCCATTTTGCAGGTAGCCTCTCGTCGTGTACAAAAGTTTTATTAAAGGGTGCTACAAAGTCATCAAAGTTGTATATCGTGTATCTTTTAGTCAAAAATCAATGCTCCATCTTTTAAACTACCTACTTCTAGCTATCTCCAAAGCTAATTGTGTAATGTTTTCATGCTTTCTATTTTCTCTATCCACTGCTTGCTATTTTTGTTTTCGCTGAAAAATTCAACATTTTAAATGATATCTGGCATTACCTGTTCATTGGCGTGCCTACATAACAAGAAAAATTAACAAAATACTGATAAGAAAAAACTGCAAGCAGAAGGTACGTCTGACTTTCCGTTGTCTTTGAGGGATATATTTAATAATGATCTTTCCGAAAGGAATGAAGTTTTGTCGGTTACAAAAACCGAAAAGCGTTGAAATTGAAAATGAAGAGAAAGTTAAGGAAAATTGGAGGATTGAAAATTTTGGCCTTGGGCGGAATTCGGACCCGCGTCCTCAGCATTGCCAATGCTACGCTCTAACCAACTAAGCCACCATGACCCTTCAGATCTTTTTGATTTTTTGTTTGATGTTAGAGGAAGTTGCGTGGTTCTCCGCTCCATTGCCAATCTGCACAATCCTCCAATAGACCCACACATTTATCTTTCCATTGCCCTCGGTGTCACTTGGAATTTGTTCACAACTTTTCTGGTTAGAGTCAATGTTTCTGCTCCATATGTTTGAAATGGAAGCACACATTGATCAGAGACCTTCTTCTTCAAACACATGGGAATATCTGATTTAAAGACAAACCTCAGTTTTCCATAGACTGCCCATGTGAATCTTATATTCCTGTTCAATTCTGTGGTCTGGTTATCTCTTCCTAAATTAACCTCGTGGCATAAATATTTTTAAAGGTTAAGCTCTACGAAGAATTTGTCTCGATCTAGAGGTATTGAGAAAAGACGATGAAAAGGGGCATTGAGTGCTATATCTTCTGACTGAAGGGGGAATTTGATTGGACTCGATTGCTTTAGTAAATGTGTTACGTTCAAATTTTGCCTTAACGTAACTGAAGATTTCAAATAAATTCAGTAATTAATTCAGGTATTTGTGAGGGTATTTAGAAAGCTTTATACCTGAGGATTAATATTTTTCAGTAATTGATAGGTTGCTCATTGAATTTTACTAGATTTCTGCCTTTTTGGTTGGATGCGAAACAATATCTATTTGTTGAACAAGGGTATATTTTTCAAGGTAATAATGAGTAAATTCTTCGTATTCTGAGGACAGAGTCCTCTAAAAGGCCCTAAATGTCGATGAAAAGGTTTGTTCACTTTCAAATAAATATCAATTGTCAACACTTACGAGTCACGTAATTTCCATTATTAAAAACCCTGCAACATCACACATCACTTTTACAGCCTTTAAATTGCTTTTCCACCCTTATTTCCTCTATTTTTCACATTTTTCCCGGTTATTTATTTGCCGAATATGTGTGGTTATGGGACATTTGTTGATCCGTTTCAAGCAGCACTGTTGTCGAGGTTTCTTGACCACTGTAGGTAACAGAGTCACTGTAGTTGTGACGTGACCTCTGAATAGTCACTGATCATTTTGATAGTTTTTAGAATGAAGACTAAGTTATGTTTTGATTGTTGATTAATAACTACTATAAGTAATTAATTAGTGTTAATTGGTATTAGGAGAGAAAATTTGGTAACAACTTTGGGTTTCGTTTGTCATCATTGTGATTTGGGTTGTTCCGTTTCAAGCTGATTGTTCCGTTTTCCTGGTCAAGACCGGAAATCTGGCACCAAAGGGCATCTTGAAAAAAAACTGGAATTCTAGAAAAATTTTCATATTGAGCTCACCCAATAAATCGCTGAAAAGGAATCGTTCTCTTTTATATTCGCACGTTGAGCAAACAACAAGTGGAAGATTTTTACCAACGGTCCTTTTGCTGCGTTCCTAGGAACATCCACCTTTTTGTGGGATTTTGGAGGCGTTGGGATCTCAAGTGGTTACTGGCTTAATTGGTTTTGGGGTGAAAGCTTTGGATTTGGTCGTAATAAGTCCCCGTATTTGTAAGCCAACCACACAGAATTTTCTGGAAACAAAGGTCTACGCCATTTTGTTGGTTTGTCGTGTGAGCACAGAGCACGTTTTGTTCAACTAGAAGCCCGAATTGTAACCAGGTTATTACTCGGATTTTTGGGTAGCCCCATACTCGCCACTGTATTTCGGAAACCAGTCATAGGATCATCTTGGGCCCATGTGAACTTTTGATCAGAAGATCGAGATCTACCAAACATACCAAAATTTGATCAAAATCGTGGATTTTTTAAAATTCCATTTAAAGTGTGCGACATCCTTTATACGTTTTTATCAATCTGAATTTACGTTTTCGTTTTTTTAATTACTGTTAAATTCGTAATGACCATTTTTAACATTGAATGCTGTCTTGGGTATCGAATTTTCATATATCTCGACTTGATGAAAGCCAGAGGCTAAATATAGTGTCGTAAAATATTTACTACGACCAAGTTGGTCTAATATATCAGTGATATTAGGTAATGGATATCTATCATCAATAGTTTTTTCGTTTATCTTCCGATATTCAACGACCAATCTCCATTTTCATCAAGTTCCCACCCTATACCAACATTATGGAGCAGATACTGTAAAATTACAAGGAATACAAAGTAAGATCAATGCTGAAAATAACTATTCAAGATGTGGGAGTGATTATGCGCCTAGAGTGGAACTGGAGGATGGAAAGGGTTATATAATAGAGTCCAAAATGCAAAATTCAGATACCCCCAATTCGTTGATAATGATGTATAATTGCTGGAAACTAGATATTGGTTGTTCAGGATAGAAGAGGATCATAGATAGATAGCAGTCGACAGTATGACAATGATGATCACCTAAAAAACTCAATCAAGTGAAGAAAATTAAAATCCTATATAAACCAACTGCCAAATATTCATTCGAACACGATCCCTTGTATGTTCTGTCTAAATCCAGGTGTTAGGCAACAAACACGCTGTATTAGTAAGTCTAAGCATATGTTTGATCAAATTAGTATGTCAATAATTGTCCCGGATATGCTGACATTTGTTTGTAAACAATGCCGCAACGCAATACCTGGGGCCCATAGGACAGTAATTGTTTTAAATTTCGAGATATGATGTAATTACGTCAAGTCTGGGAGACAATGAATCCATTATTGTCGCTCATAAAACACGCAAATGTGTTTGTTTTTGGTTGAATAACTAGAATAATTAACACATAACCGTACAACTACACAATTCCCGCGGCATGATTTATGATTTGATACCACGTCTGCCTCGGACCGAACATGCAAAAACGGTTAATTGTTTCTCTGTCTCTGGAGCCAGATGCTATTTCAGATATAACTCGGGTTTTTGGTAAATTATGTATTCTGGTTGGGGGGTTTGTTTTGCTAGCCGTTTTGAATTTCTAAATTAAAAATTTACAATATATAACTATAAAGCAATCTGCAAAAAAAAAAAAAAAAATAGTTTACTTCTAAAAACCCTTAATATTCGCATCATCCTTCACATCGTCTTCCTAAATAATAAACGCCGGTAATATAACTTATACCCTCTTCTAGAATGTGTCCCTCAGGTAATACAATATGCAAAAATGTCAGCTCCACTCAGCAGCGGACTGACTGAAACATTCTTTATATAAATTACGTAAGATACACGTAGCTTCTTTGGCAAAGTTTCTTGACAACTTTGCCTCGTGCAGCATTTGCCTCTTAATCTAAATATTAAATAATGTTTTTTTTTTTGCAGGCCGTTCACGAATTCTCGGGGGTCCGGCTACCCCTACAGCCGTACTCCGGTAGTCATGCCGTTTTTATGTATTCCACTGCGTCGGATGGTAACGTCACGTTGCAGCTCAAAGAACCAGACGATCTTGACAGGTAAAGTAATTTATTTCATTAAACATTAAAAAAAGACAAATTTAGTCAACAATTTACTGTGATCAACTTCAAATTAAAGTCCAGCCTTTGCTCTCAATACGGGATGCAATATAGCGAGCTCAACTAAAGTTAAATTAATAGGTAACTGAATTTAATGTAGATAAAGATAATTTTGAACTAAACCAGGATAAGCCAAACAAACTCATTAAGCCATCAAAAGGCATGGAACAAAGTTGGTCGCTGCTTTAAACAGAAAATGTTTACCTGATGACCTCTGGCTTCAGTTGGACGATTATTTCCATCAAAGTCCCATTGAAGGTTTAGTTTGTTACAAATTAATTTGATTATTTGAACTGTAAGATAAGATAACCTAGGGTCGTGGAATAAAAAAAATTAAGTTAACGTGTAGTCCCTCTATCTGCAAATGAAACCACTCAAAATCCAACAAACAATAATTTTATTTGATATCTGTGTTTAACAATATAGTAACAATGCCACTTTCTTTAAAACATGACAGTTGACAGCTTGGTTTTTCCGGTGAATGTGATACAATGTACCTTTCCAATCCGGAGCACTTCAATGGGTCTTGGGGTTTCACTTTCGTGAACTGGAGCTCTTCGTGTTGTTTCTTGTATCCAGGAAGAGGATAGATTGCTGGGGTGACGTCACTCCAGCTGATCTAGACTCCAAACAGTGATCTTTATGTGGAGTAGGTACCCAGAAAAGAATAAGGCAGTATCAGGTTCACCAATATTTGGAATATTAAATCCCTAAATTCTGTCAAAAATTGAGTGTCTTGCAAAGAAAATTTAAATTGAAATTTAATATAAAACTATTGTTGTACAGACACTCCCTATCAACAGAATCAGGTATGAACAGCTATTGCAAATTGAGAAAAAAAATACTTTAATATAAAAAAAACATAATTGAATAATTGAAAAATAATCATATAAAAAGATTAAATTAAAATGCTCCCTACAGATTGAGCAGAGTGCTGCTTTTCTGGCAGCCGCACTAGCAGGCAAAAATATGAATAAAATAAGATAAAACAATAAGAAACTAAATCTCTAGACGCTCCCCCAAAGACAAAATTTTCCTCTTAAATTAAGGTAGCTACTATAGATACTACAAGATAAACCTGGGGTTGAAATTAATCAAATCCAAAATATGTCAAAATTCTTGAGATGTTTTAATTAAAACTTTTTAACTGAATTTTTGACCTGTCTGGATTTCTATTTTAAAAAATTACACCCTTTTGTCGAGATAATAATTGACGGAGTCAAATAGAAAATGGCTATTCAGGCCTCTGCCTGGATTCAAAAAAGAGTTTATAGGGATGGACACACAAATTTACTCTATTTAGAGCAAATGGTCCAATATTCCCACACTAACAATTGATTCTGAAAACTAGAGCAGCAATACCTATTTATTATTCCAAAAATCTGAATTGACTCACCTCAGAAAAACGTGGCACAACCAATCGCATAAAATGGAAGCCCACAATTAGATAAATATTTAAAATATAATATTTATATTTCAAGAACAGATAAGATAAGATTTATCAGGTAAAAACTTAACAATGATATGATAATATGCATTGATTAGCAAAATATATTGAAAGATCTATGAGGGAGAATCCAAAAATACAAAGTAAAAATTATTAAAAACAAAAAGGACTTGCCTGCTAGACTACTGTCGAGAAAAGAGCGTTTTAGAAACCAAACCCCTCAGGAAAACGAGCCTGTGTTTTTTTATAGGTAACTGCATTTTAACTAGTTCACCCAATCAGACGAGTACACCCAAAAGATCATATTCACTTTACAATGAAATCACAATGAAAAACAACGTGGAATAAAAGAGAATAGATAAAAATGCACTAGAATTAATTCAATTGTTTACAAATTATAATAATTTAAATTAAGGTTATGTCAAAAATAAAAAACTGCTAATTAATTAGGTCATTAAACGAAAATATGATTATTTCAGAATCAGAAGTTAGAGAAAAACAGAAATATATCCATTTGCTAAAAGTGAGATAAATATAATTTCTTTGAATGAAAATACAAATGAATGTCAAATAAAAATAGCCAAGGAAAACTATCGCAATTTAAAAAAAAAAAAAAACTCCGGTACTAGAGGCAGCACTGGTAAATGAATAAAAGATATTTGCATTTTACGCACATGATGGATAGATGGCAGCATTGGTATTATATAGTGAAAATAAGAAGAGATGGAACATGTTACGTAAATGATAAATTTATCGTAACAGACGAATGGCTAGAACAGGAAAGCATCAGACAGTCAAAAATATTTTTACAAGGTCCTTCAAACTACAAAGAGGCAAAAAGCCTCCTAAAACTAAACAGGAGCCAACTTCAGGCCTCCTGACAGGACACTGGGTGGTCAGATACCACCTACAGAAAATCGAACTACTCAGCAATGAGACGGAATGTGGGTTCTGCGGCGAAGTAGATGAAACTACGAACCATATAGTATGGGAATGTGATGCCCACGTCAGTCGCAGACTTCGATACCTCGGGTACAGTTTCCTGGAACCTGAGGAAATAAAACATGTCCGGCCTTGGCGGGTCTGCACCTTTCTTAATAGTTGCGGCCTCCTGCACCAAGAGGGGGATAGTACAAAAGACCACATGCGCTTTACGTGCTGCCTGTAAAGGCTCCTTTTTCAAATCAATCAATCAACTTGCTATGGTCTAAGATTTTCCAATTAGATGAAATACTGCATATTACAATAACTATAATATTCTTTGTCCTATTTTTATCTTTTTTTTTTATTATGGTGGAAAATGTTAAAGTGTTATCCGCCATAATCTTCAGGGGATACGTTTAATTTTTCCATTTCACATTTAAAATTCACTTGACTGACAGTCCCTCTTTACGTTTGTTTTAATATTTAATTTTCATTCCAGGAACAGTCTGGCAGTTATGTTGGCAAGATTACAAGAAGATTCATCATTTTCGATCTACACTCAAGACACCGATATTTTATCCGATAACGGTATCGACGTTTTGCTCGGACCCGGCAGCTCTGGCGAAAATTCAGGTAACTTTTAGAACTAAAAACGTTCGCATTTCAGTTAACTTTCATAAAGCTGGAACCGACCAAGCATACTAGAGGTCGGTAAAATATTCCACATTCGCTCGCCCGTTGCCACAACCGCACGAAACGTTTGTTGGTTTCTCTTCGGAATAAAACCTAAAAACAAAACAAGCCCTAAAGTTGATCTTTTGCTATTCGCTTTTTGCCCGTGGAGCTTTTAACTTTTCGAGCTAAAAACGTTTAAAGTTTCCATCACGCGATCGTGCTTCCTTAACTTTGAGACGAACCAGCCCGCATACGAAAGGATTTAGTTTTCAGTTAGGTCGAACGTGCCCATTTCGTAGCCGACGAATCGAGAAAGAATTTTAAAAACTCGTCCCAAATGTTTAAAGGTAAACTTCTTCTGTCTGTATGGAAATTCTATATTCAAAATTGGTTTTCAAGTTTCATCTAAGCCGAAACTATATAAGTAAGTACTTCTTTTGCCGGAAATTGGGAATTGCTTTCGAATGCGGGTATTTGCCATTCGAGTTTAATTTATTTTCAAGTACTTTAGCAAGCTGATGCTGACGACGGGTTTCCACTGGTGACTTATCGCCGAAGTAACAGAAGAGAGTTTCGAGGCACCTTAGAGATCGAATCAGACCAGGAATTTGTGGCTGCGTATGGCAGCAAGATGTGGTTTTACATTAGTAGAGTTCTTCTATAATTCTTAAGTACATAACAAAAAAAACTGCCTAATGTAAGTGAGGATAACTTAATTGTTGACCAACTTCGTTTAAAGTTGGCATCATTCCCGACTACTACAACGTAATAAATTCCTGTGGATTTTGGCCTAGCAAGGTAATCTTTCGCAGATTTCATTTTAAGAATAAATCCAATATATCCAGACACGATGGGGCCCAGGATTCTCGGGACCTAGCCGACAATCAAAACTGAAGAGTTCTATATCAGTCTATTATCAGAATGTGCGCGGTTTGCGTACCAAATTAAATACATTGGCTAGTTCTGTTCTCCTAGTTTTATACCAAGTTCTGGTTTTTTCAGAGACTTGGCTCACTGAGGACTTTTAGGATGCTGAACTGGGCATGGAGAACTATAACGTCTTTAGATGTGATCGTTCAACTTCTTCCAGTAATGCCACCAGAGGGGGAAGTGTATTGATAACAATTCAAAAGGGTATTTTCAGCTCAATCCACGACTATTGTTACAGTTATTCATCAGGGTGCACCCGGGAAATGGTAAATTATTGTTTGCTGCAGTTTACCTACCACCAAGATCCAATAGAGAGGATTACAGATGTTTTTCGGACTCGGTGGAAACTTCACGGATACATTCCTAGATTACAAGCTTTGCATTTTCGGTGATTTCAACTTACCCAAGGCTCTCTGGGGGACAGTCTCAGTTCTGCAGCTGTTGCTGCTCAGTTTTCCTTAAGCTCAGCGTGAATCCACCGAATGTTTATCCAATATGAGCGCTTACCAAAATCTGTTCCAAATAAATGCATTCTCTAATGCTCGTGGCACTCTACTTGATCTGGTTTTCACCCAGGACCCCGAGGATACTTGTCTCTTGGCTAATGACATTATCCTCCCCATTGATGCATATCATTCTGCTTTACTTTTTGTCACCTGCATTAGGTCACCTCACTGTAATACTGACGTCCCCCAGCCTGACGCGTACTATTATGATTTTGGGTCTGCTGATTACGCACTCCTCAATGATAACCTTGGGATGGTTCGCTGGGATGACTTACTCTGTGGTCTCGAGGTGACGGAAATGATCAGGGTTTTCTATGACGTTCTCTATACGGCTAACGATTGTTGTGTACCAAAGAAGAAGCTCTCAAGCCATAAATGTCCACAATGGTTCTACCTTGAACTAAAGGACGTACTAATTGAAAAGAAAAGTGCCCATAGAACTTGGGAGCAGACGGGTTCCCCTACTGACTATGTTGAATTTTCACACCTTTGGACTCAGTGTAAGACTCTTTCCAAAGATTGCTATACCTACAAATTAGGTACGTCATATCCTCAGAGGTGTCATTGCTAAGGGATAAAAATCTAAAACATTTCTGGAACTTTGTCAATGCTAGACAACAGACTTATGGACTCCCTTCTTACATGTTTTATAATGGTAAATACGCCAAAAGTGGACCTGAACTAGCAAATATTTTCGGTGCATACTTTCATTCTGTATACTCAGACAAAGCATGTGTTATTGGCCACAGCATTTCCGATAGTAACATTCACATTCTTGACTGAAATCTCCTTCCCAGTTATTTACGGGGAACTGTGTAAGCTACGAATCTTTCGTGGAGCTGGCCCAGATGACATCCCCCCATCTGATGCTCAGCAGGTATAGCTTTATACTATCTCGTCCTTTGGTTATTCTGTTCAATGAATCACTTAGTAGTAGGGTATTTCCTGAAATTTGGGAGCGGAGTTTTATCACGCGCATCCATAAGACCGGTGACAAAATGGACATTACCAAATACAGGCCTATCAGTATCCTTAACACTATCCTTAAGGTCTTTGAGAATATAGTAACTAAATTCTTAACTACTATCATCAATCCTTGCCTAATTTAAAGGCAAGCAGGTTTCCGGCCAAAGTGCTCCAGCGAAACTAACCTCCTGACGTGCCAGGATATTTCTCAGCGAATCTTGAAAGCGGTGGAGTTGTTCACTCCATATATACCGATTTTGCTAAAGCCTTCGACCATGTAAACCACAACGTCCTACTTACGATACTTGGGAGAATTGGAATATCTGGTACTCTGCTTGCGTGGATCAGCGACTCTCTTAGGAACAGAACCCAAACAGTCAAGATCATCAACTTCTGTTCACAGCCCATTGACATCCCCTCAGGTGAACCACAAAGATCTCACCTCTTGGACCCCTGCTATTCAATATTTTCATCAAAGATATTGGTTCTTGTTTCATTAATAGTGAGTTTCTATGTTTTGTCGATGACTTAAAGATATTCGTCGAGTCTCCTCCCATGAAGAATGTGCCAGATTATAATCTGACTAAAATAGATTTTCCGAATGGTGTGTGGCATGGAACTCAATGCCTCTAAACGTAAAGCTATCGTAATCTCCAAAAGTCAAAGTCCCATACAATTTGTTCACCACATGAGCAATGAACCACTTGTAACAGTGTCCCAACAACGTGATCTCGATGTTATTTTTGATAACACGTTAACTTCTCCAGCCACATTCCGGATATCGCCACCAGGTCTCTGAAACTGCTGGGCTTTGTTAAGAGGTGTTCAAGGGACTTCACCAACATCTCTTCCATCAGGCTTCTCTACTGCACAATGATAAGGCCCATCCTGGAGTACTGCTCCGCGGTTTGGTCACCTATGTATTCTGTCCACATCAACACCTTGGAGCAGGTGCAGGCTACCCATTGGGACGTGGAAAATTTATTTTGGACACACTCGAGCAATACAGATATCGGAGCTGTTTTGTCGCAAATAAGAGATGGAGAAGAAAGGGTCATTGATTAGAGTGCCCACCAAGTTTGTCTCTATTCTCGAAAGAAGAAAGGTAGATCTACCAAGCTAACACCAGTATATGGGAAGGCCCGTGCACTATTACCAAGAGACTGAACGAAGTCGATGTATCAAATCCAACGCGGCCCCAAAGGTAAACTAGATCTTGACAAAAGTGTGATCAGATCGGGGCGATCTGATTTAGGAGGGAGGCAGTCTTACGAAAATGCATCTACACTCTGGCCGGAATTCCAAGAAATGAGCTTCCTACTTCTTTACATCTGGCAGCAGCGCGCCTTTCCCGGGGATTCCATTATATTCGATATATATTGGGAAGTGTATTTTAGTGAACCCGGAATCCGTCGTTCCAATATGTAACATTACCATCACATTCAAATTCAACATTGCAATAATGTCCTTATGACAACATCTAGTCATGTGAAAACCTCAACAGTAGGATCTAACCAATAACAAAACATAATTTCCTTGCTTTTCGTGTAATGGTTTAAATTTTTTTTGTTTTTTAAAAAAAAATTATCCATTGTTCAGTCTACCATCATTTAACTGGCAAATCGGTATTCCCGAAAAGTCCCAACAAAAAAAAAAACACAATTCGACATTAGACGTAGGCAAGAAGATACGTGCGGCACAAACTAAAAACTAAATCCTTTTTCGAATATATGTGTGCGGGAGTTTCGGTTTTTGAGTGAAAAGGAGCACGTACCGGCAACTTTGAACGTTCCTAAACTGAAAGTTAAATGTTCTGTGTGCTGCGATCTAAAAAAAAAAAAAGGGACGGACGAGAGAGAAGGAGCAATTTTATGTTGTTATGATCGCTTCGTTACTTTCTGGTGTTTCATGTGAAGAATGTTTTTAGGAGGCGACAAACGTAATTAGGAAAGCCATTATCGCCTTACAAAGGCGACGTTAAAGTTAGTTGTTTTTGTTACGCTAACAAAGAGTGGCTTTGTGTTTGCTTTTTCAAATTGTTAGTCGTTGTTTTTTATTTTTAACCTTTCTTATGAAATTATATAAAAATCAAGAATCTTACTCTAACAATAGGTGTATTGCGTCTTATTTGTTAAAAAAAAATGAAATGTAGATGTTTTTTATCTATCTAATTCTGAATTGATTTTGCTTGTGTTGCATAAAATGGCGAAGAGGTGAATTTGGGAATTTGGAGGAACGTAGGACGTTTGTAACGAGGCACTTCAAGTAATACTAACCATATACAGCTAGACTACTTTCTGAACACCATTGTAAAGAACTCGTACACCACTCAGTTTTAAATAAAACAATTGCTTTAAATTGATTATGGAAAATCTATTTTGAACGAACAAAGGAAAATATTGAAAGTACTTAAATCGACCACATAGTATTGTCAGTTAGGCCCTTGACAAAGGGCCCAGTGGTCAATATGTACTGTGTCCATAGGCTCACTGTTCTTTTCAATACTATGTAATCTACCAGTTGTTCTTCCAGACGGTTTCTTACTATATAAAGTCCGTCGATTTTAATCTGATACTCCAAAGGAATGTGAGCTGGTGGCACCATACATTAGAAAGCTATTGGTCTCCTGACGTCACACCTAGAGTATGTTTAGAAATCGAGTGTGAAAGAAGAGTAGTTGTTTGTCAGAGTATTCTGACGTCATCACTTGGAGTGGAGTGCACTCTGAGTGCGCTATTTCTGAACGTATTGGGGCGTTGCGGTAAAAATGTCAATGTCATGAATTACGACGCAAGTTCAACACTACAATTTTAAAAATGGCAATGAGTAGTGCATGTATTATGTTTTTATCAAAAGAGGTCCTGCTGGAACATCCTTCATCTGAAGCAGATTCGCCGTCAACAAGGGGCTCGCTATTTTTCAACACAACGGCAAAGACAACATTGTTGATATTAATATTTTTCGACTCCATTTCAGAGGATTTCATCACTAATGATCATAACAAAACTAACCTTAAAATCACGTCAAGCCCGGAAAAAACCGCAGAGCGTTTTTCAACCCAGTCCCTGAGTCGGGTAATTTGGGCCCACTCTGCGCACGTCACCCCTCAATATCTGAACGACTCCAGCGTAACGGTCCGAGTAAGCACCTGTTAATTTATGAACGGTTTAGAGTTACTCTAGGGTCACTCTCACACCCAGAGTGTTATTTCTAAACGCAATCCTGTTTTTGCCATATGCTTCACCCCCTCGCTCCTTATACGAAAAATGTCAGATTAAAAACTACGGACAATAGTCATCCCAAACCATAGACATAAACACGTTATTATGTATAGTTCATCACATATCTGCGCATACTTGCAAACCAGTAACGGCTTCTAATGGCCTCAATAGTCTTCTCAACTGCCAAATGTCCTGCCCCATCATGATAATACATCAAAATCTGCCTCTTAAAGTTTATGGGCACTACCCATCTCCACTTTGTCTGTTTTACGATAAACACGATTATTTTTTAGTGCAAAATTCTTGTGTTTTTCTCTCGCGGTATACAACTTAGATCAGTGTGTATTTGACAACACCTATTATCCTGCAGCTGCACAGCCAATACCCAGTCATCCTCATCAACATTAACGGAAAACATTTGAATTTCGGCATAACCGTCGCTACCTTCCAACGCCAACGGGCTTCGACTCAAAGGATCTACATGGTTCATTTTGCATCCTGGTCTATATTGGATACCAAAATGAAACTCCTGGTTCACTAACCACCATCGAGTCTGTCACAACCTTAAATGGTTTTCCAATAGGATATATTTTGAATTTTTGAAGGGAATTCACCACCGCTAAAGTCTCTAATTCATAAGAGTGGTACTTTTGCTCTGCTTCAGTTGTAGCCCGACTAAAGTATTGTTCAAGGATTCAAGGATCCTCCTGCTTATTTCTGCAGCAAAATTCCACTAATGCCCCACTTACTGGCATCCGTGTGCACGTTGTGGTCGTATATTGCTAACTGGACGTGTTACCAATTGCTCTTTCAATTTTCGGAAAACGATATCTTCATTTTCACCCCAAGTAAAAGCTTTCTTTATTTATTAAAATTGTCAATGGCTTGGAAATACGGGCGTAATTCTTGATAAACTTCCTGAAATAGCTATCCAAATCAAGAAATCTTCTCACGCCATGTACATTCTTTGGTGTAGGAAATTCGAAATCTGCGTTGATCTTGTATGCACCCGGTCGATTTCATGTCCCAAGTATTCAATTCTCCTTTGCAAAAACCTACATTTGTCCAACATTAACTTCATGCCTGCCTTGCTCAATAGGTTTAGTACTTTTTCTAGAAGTCTCAGACCATTTTTAATATCCACGAAAGGTAGAAGGACGTCGTCCAAATAGGCCAAAATTGAAGTGAATCTTAGAGAACCTAAAATCGCGTACATTGCTCCCTGGAACACACCGGGGGCATTGACAAGTCCAAATGGCATTCTTAGATACTCGTAGTGTCCGTCAGGGGTCACAAAAGCAGTTTTCTGAACTGAATCTTTCGCGACGGGTATCTGGTGGTAGCCCGAGGCAAGGTCCAAGCTCGTAGAGTACTGGCATCCTTTTAATCGATCCAAAAGGTCATCAAGACGTGGCAGAGGGAACTTTTTCCTTACTTTTTTTGGTTTAAGGCTCTGTAGTCCACACACATGCGTTATTCATAATTTTTCTTTTTCATCAACCCAGTCCCCATGGTGACTGGGATTCTTGAATTATGAATGAATGAATGAATTTGATATATTGGTCATATTAGAAGTACCTATCTCGCCCGTTTTCGTAGCAAAACAGAGCCATTCACCTTAGAAAAAGAATTGTCCACACTACTTTTATTACCTTGATTCTTTGACGACTGCTGAGCATCATTTCCCTTGATATTCGCATAACATTGGTTATCTTCTTGTCCGACTCGATTACACTTACCACAAAACCTCCTTGGTTTGTCATATTTCGAAAACACGTATCCACTTTGGCCACAGTTGGAACACTTCACCCCCAAACTGGTATCACGAGGAGTAGTGCGACTTCTTTGTTTTTGTATGACATTTCGGAGATCAGCCCTTGAGACATGGGTAGAAACTTTTCCAACTGTCCCGTTATCGGCCGTCTTTTCAAAATCCCCAGCCAATGCAAACAAGCGCCCTTCATAGAGCGCCTCAGGGGTATCGTACCGGCCTGCTCTAGCAGAATTCTGAACGACGGGGTCGCTTATTCCGTCTATGATGCACGACACGCTTTTCTTTACCGTTATTTCGCATATTTTAAGCAACTCCATCTTTCCAAAATAATAAGTGGTCATTGTTGCATCTTTTTTAAGGCTGCCGCGAAGTCTATGTTTCCGGGAAACGTTTTCCGGATCAGAGCTTTTCACTCTTCCCAACTTTAGTTCTAGCTGGTCTGGCTATGATACCAACTTTTGGCCATACCTGTCAAACGAGACTGCGTGTGATAGATCGTCGTCACATCATTCCAGCCATTAATTTGTTTCAGTTACTCTATCTTTTCTAGCCACTGATTTGCCGTTAACGCCTTATCACCAGGTGAGAATTTGGGGATGCACTCACTTTTCACAACAAGTTTCATTTCGCGCACGCGACTTAGCTCTGCGTTTTCCTTGGAAAGTTTTTCAATCATAAATTCTAATCTTTTTATTTCAGAATTGCGAGCTGAAGCAGGCGGATGAGATCTGGTATCAGTAGTATACTTACTGCCCTTTTTCCTATAACGCTTCACTTGAGGAAGTTCTACTGCTAGATTTGATATAACTCCGTCGGGCATGTTTTCTTGATCTTGGCATTTTAAAAACCAGAAAACTAACAAACAACCTTTGTTGATGACGTAACTTTTACGTTTAACACGAACGAACGGCAAAGCTGGCGAATTAGCACCTCACACCTAAACTGTGAAGAGTTCGTGCACTCAGTCTTAAATGAAACAATTCCTTTAATTGTCTATGGAAAATCTATTTTGGTCGAACAAAGGAAAACATTTAAATCGACCACATACAATCACAATGTCAAGGGTGAGTCAGCCCCGAAAGTATCTGATGTCTTTTCTGGGTTTACAAAAAAAAAGTTATAATAATGCTACAAAAACTACTACATGACGTGTCGCCTGATGTTTTCTCGTATTATCAGGTACATGACTAATCGAATGCCTTGGTTTGGTATTGAGTTGAAAAATATCCTTCACACTATCCATCTCTCCAACTTCTTGATGAACAGTGTCAACTGCCTGATGAACAATAATTCCAACTTTCTGATTCACACTCTAGTTTGATCATTCTTGAAATCTAAAAATTTCCTGATGCCGGTCTTGTTTCCTTTTTGTCTTCGCGAGTTTCGACATTCAATTAAATGTTTAAGCGAAAAGTTGAAAAATATAAAGCTGATTGCATGACTGACGGAGATTAATAAGCTTGTCAAATAGTTTCACCCTCAGATGTATCAACAGGAGGTCGATTACTTTCAAAAATAAGTTCACAAGCTGCCTAATTTGTTGTCACATCCAGTAATAAGTGAAAAATGATTATTATTTAATTGAAACACAAAATATTGAGCTTATACATATAATCTCATATATTTAGAATAATTGCATTTTAACAAGCAAAGCAGATAACTGAAAGCACAACATTACTTTCTAATGGAGCTAATTATACGCTCCATATGCTTGAAAGAAATGGGAAAACTACAAAAGCCACAACATCAAAGCAACAATTTGAAATTATTTTAACTGCCTCCGTTCCGATCGCGGTTTATATTCTCTTTTATGTTCAAATAATTGCGGAAACGTTTTGCTCAAATATTAACTGTATAAAATCTTGATTAGCTCTGCTTTTAAGCTTGGGGAAAATGTACCATGTTTTTCAAATTATCTTGGGCTGTTTACTTTTTTATTTTAAGCTCGGCCAAAATCAACACTAGGTATTGATCCTTAAATTTTGTTATTGATCACGTTTCAAATTACGTGACAAATCCAATCTTTGGGCGCTTTTAATCTACTTACTCCAATAATTCTAAATGTGAAAACGTAAATTAGCCCCTATATAAAAGGTGTAACAAAACAACATTCCGAAAAGGTAAACTTCAAAACATCTGCAATGGAACTTGAATAATTTCGCGCCCCCTTCGATATTTCCACTTCTCGGCTCACGAAAACTTTCCGAGGTGGGGCAAGACGCCCGGTTTTACTGAATTCGCCACAGGAAATTATATAAACATAAACTTTGCTTGTCGATTTATTTCCAAACTGCAGATTATTACTTCCAAATTGAATTACATGACCTCAAACATGTTGACAAATTCATAATCCGTAGTTATTGCATGTATATACGCTCGTGTAATGTACCTACACCATTCTCGCGAACTGCATATAAAGTTTGTTTTGATTTCGATTTAGTGAGTTAGCTCATACAATCATCGCCATGTATATATTCCATCATAGTCTTCTGTTGAAGAAATTATGCTTCTGCATCTTTGCATTGTAGAAGTTGTCCTCAAATATTAAGCCTCAAGACTCTGTAAATCCTTGGAATCCTCTCATCACCGGCCTTGATATAAGAAAGAGCGACAGACTTGTCAGTTCTTTTGCAATCCCTCCGACAATGCAACCTTTAACAGTTCTGGTAAGACACAACGTTGACCCAACCATTATCGGCTGGATGAGATGCATGTTGAAGAATAGAGATGTTCAACTAAATACAGAAGGCGTGAAGGTAAGAAAGCTTGTCAGTAGAGGCTCTCAAACCTTGAAATTATCTTTGTCATGAATGAAGATTCTGAAACATCACCTTGACTTGTATACGTCAACACGTTTATATTAACGTCAAAATATTCAGATATCTTTATAACAAATTGGTAGTGTATTAAAAAAAAAAATGGCAGAAGAAGGTGTTGCAGATCCATTAGAGGAACAAGCAGAAGAACCACCAATTGAGCCGACAACAGACTTACCATCTAGGAATGTAACCGAAGGTGAGAAGAAGCATTCATTCACAATCAGCAAGGTCCATGTAAGACCAGGAAAACCTTTCACTCCGTTGGAAAAGGACACTCTTAACTGGGCAAATTGTTTAAACAGTTCACCAACTATTCAGGTAAAATCCAGTCCTTATGTTCCAATGCCTTACACTTTCCGATTACCTCCGGCCCCAAAACCGACTCAAATTAAAAATGTCGTTGGTAAAAGCCCTCCATTTCACACACTAGTCGATCATACTATTGCCGTGATTTGGATGATGTTTTCTTCGGAAAATTATGACTCGCCCTTGGGAATTGTCCAGTTGCAATGGGCATTGGCTTTTCTGAAAACCATATTTCTTCGTACCGGAGAGAGACCTAAAGATGTTGAAATCTGTATTGACGCGATAGAAGATGTTTTACTCGAAAAATATGCTAATTTGTCCGAGCAATTGGAAAGAATGACAAAAATAAATGAATCGTCCCATTACGCTGATGGGGCCTTCGGCTCAATGACAGTAGTCACGAAGGATTTTCCCTTTTCAGCCACTTATGCCGACTTGGTGCATAAGCTGGGAGAAATAGAAGTTCATGCAGATCCATCAATAACCTCCCAGCAAGCCGAAGAGGAATTGAATAATCTCAAGAAAGCCGCTGGAGTACAATCGATTGAAAAACTTGATTCGGTGTCCAAAGAAAAAGCTATAAACGTATTGAAAATGTGGCGAGTTGAACAAACGGGTAAAATAAAGGAGGAAATCAAGAAACTCAAGTTGATACAAGAACAAATTAATAATGTCAATGATGGTACTGCTCAGTTTTTGGACGCAGCGCAAATGGAAGAACTTTTTATTGGAGATGATTGAGGAATTAAACATATTTATATAATTCATGTTCAATGAAAAATGTTGGACTACGACTTTCAGAGTGTTGTGAGTTAGAATTGTTTGAATATGTTACAGGATTGTTCAGTATCAATTAGGTCGTAACAAAAGCTTGTTTTAAAATATATACGCATCGCTCAACTGTAGTGCAGTACTCGATTGCATTTGTAATTTTCTATATTCTATCTACCAAAATTTTAATTTTGATTTTGAATTTAAAGAGCCATGTTTCTGATTTTGAGGAAAGTGAATAGGTACCTTTATGTATAACCTGCCTTCTATAATATATTAAACGTACTTACAGAAAGTAATTAGCCAAGATAAGGAAAGTCAGGCGAATACATGAGAATTGAACATGAAGTAACACCTAGCTGTATTCTCTTCTTTCTTGTATTTAATATGTAGTCCCAAGGAACCTCAAGTCAACAATGAAATTCGGAAACAGCAATTAGAATTATTTTAAATAGGCTTTTTCTATGATTCAATCATATATGAAGACGATATTATTTAGCTTCCCGTTGCATAAAATTTGTCATTCGCAAACTAATGCACCACATTCCGGGAAATATTAGTCATAACATGGCTACACAACTGATAAATGTACGACACACAGCCATAGAGATTGCACGCTAAAACTACATCGAAATGAACGGTTTTCCGTTTAGGTCCACCGCAATTATTATGCATATTGGTTCGGTTCAGCACAACTAGTTAAAAGCCAAGATGGATGAGAGATGAACTAGAAATGCGCTCGCCTAGTTCTAAAGTCGCATTAACTCTAACATCCTTTCCAAGGGGCCCGATGATGCAACGATATGGCCAAGATTTATGTGCAAAGTTTCGTTCCCAATTTCTGAAAATGGATGTTGAGGAATTCTTGTTAGAAAACTAGCCGATTTGATAATTAGTTAGGCTTAAGACCTCATTGACGTTGAGTAGTTATATTTATCGGCTCAAACGGATTAGCGCATTGATGCAAATTTTCAGCTTTTGTTTGTAATACAACATTTTAACTAACTTGGATGGTAAAGCTACACCCTGTTAGCTAATGGAACATTTTCCATGTAACTGATACCTCGAAAACAATTTCTATCAAACATTGTATTTTGTAAATACCTACCTTGCAAAGGTTCGCTAAATTTGAGCGAATAGGTACGTGCAATTTCGTTAATTAGAATTCACCATTTGTGATGACGGTTTTAATTGAAATAGTGCCCATTACTAAGATTACGTTTTTATCAAAATTAACTCTGTCATATTCAATTAAATTGTATAGAATTAATATATAAAAAAAACTACCTACTGTAAAATTGAATATCTAAAAATCGAAGCAATTTTCTCGAAATTATATTTGGATTCTTTCGGCATTTTCAAATTTAACCAACTATACAATTAGTGTAACTGAATATTTACATACTATCGTAATTATAAATTCCCAACGGGTTTACATAAATTTGAATATTGAATATTTTAACCGATGACAGTAGGATTACCATACATAATACTCATGGCATAACTAATTATTGTAACGAATGTTTTCCTCATAATTTTATTAAAAAAATCCAATTGCAATTGCTGAAAAATTAACGCATGTATTGTATTTACAACAAACTTGATTGGCTCATCAATTTGAGAAAAAAAACAAATTTCAGTAAATATATGTATATATATATATTTTTTTGAAATTTCTTTGGAAAACACAGTGTTTTTACCAAAGCTTCAACACACTATCAATTACTCATACTATGAGTTTGTATTACTCTGACACGGTCAGATTTATGTAATACGAGCGATTTTGCTATTGTAAGACAATGGAGGAACCCAAGTTCTCAATCATTGGGCACTACCATCAATAGCAGACCGGTTTCGAGCTTCTTATGTTAGATCTGAAAGACCAATATCTTTCTTACCGTTTGAATCTCCTGCAAACCTGTTTCTCTATGTTGTGTGCTTTCGCCTATATTGCACTGATGAGAGCATAACAAGCTCGAAACCGGTCTGCAATTGGTGGTAGTGCCCAATGATTGAGAATTCGGGTTTCTCCAATGTCTTACAATAGCAGACCCGCTCGTATTATATAAATCTGACCGTGTCAGAGTAATACAAACTCATAGTATGAGCAATTGCCAGTGTGTTGAAGCTTTGGTAAAAACACTGTGTTTTCCAAAGAAATTTCAAAAATCTCTGATTTGACACACTGTCTAGAATTTCTTTGATTTTAAATTTTTTTTTTTTTTTTTTTTTTCAAAAATATTGATTTTTCTAATATATTTTTTGTTGTGTGATTAGTTTGCGTTGCATTCATGAGAGCTAGTTGGCAGTTGATTCTTCTGAGGACCCCTTCGTTGATGTCTCGGTCAACCTAGAAAATTCTTAAGATTCTTCGGTAAATCCACAGTTCAAAACGCTTGATCCTTTTTTCTGTTGCTTTAGACAACATCCAAGTTTCGACACCATACGGTACCACTGAAAAAATAGAGCATTTTATCATTCTCTTCTTGAGGGTCATGATGCGACAGCAGAGAAAGTGCTCCATTTGTGTAAACACTGTTCTGGCATTCTATATTCTAAACTTCATTTGTTTGGAGTGATCCCATGATTCATTGATTTTACAAGCAAAGTTAGTGAATCTGCCCACTCTCTGGAAACAAGCCAGTCAGCTGGAATCGTTTTACTCTCATATATTTTATTAAATAGTGACGTCAAGGTGGTAATACAATGCTGATCTTTAATTTCTTAAACACCACGCTAATATATGGTCGGGACCAGAAGATTTTCTGCAATTTCAATGGCATGTTCAACTTGGGTGTTGTCAACCAATATGTGATGATCAAGGATATAACTGGCCCTTCAATATTGTTTGTTTTATCAGGTTTTTCGATACACTGATTATTCTTGAAGAGTTCAATTATGTATTTCTGCCACGTTTTCATTTTTTCGTTCACTTCATAGACAAGCTTGCCCCGTTCATCCATAATGTTCTTCTTTTATTGTGTCTGCTTGCGACTTTTTTGATGTTTCTGTACATATTGGTACAAATTAATTTTAGTTTATATGTTCTTTAAAACAAGAGAACCTATAGGGTCGTGCAATTCGAAAATAAAAATAACGTGTCACTCAAATTCTAGCAAACAATAATTTTATTCAATATTTTTTTTACAATATAAGTAACACTGTTACTTTTCTTTAAAATTTGACAGTTAACAGTTTGGTTGTTTTGGTGAATCTGACACAATATGTACCTTTCCCATCCGAAGCGCTTCAATGGATGTTGGGGTTCTACTTTCGTGAACTGGACCTCTTCGTGTTGTTTCCTGTATCCAGGAAAGAGGATAGATTGCCGGTGTGACGTCACTCCAGCTGATCCAGACTCCAACTAGTGATCTTTGTGTCGAGTAGGTACCCGGAAAAGAATAAGGCAGTATCAGGTTCACCAAAATTTGGAATATTGAATCTCTGAATTCTG
The DNA here is from genome assembly GCA_917834065.1 of Ceutorhynchus assimilis. Lineage (NCBI taxonomy): Eukaryota > Metazoa > Arthropoda > Insecta > Coleoptera > Curculionidae > Ceutorhynchus > Ceutorhynchus assimilis. Next base: position 9,762,266 of record OU892287.1, on the reverse strand, counting down.
TCAAAAAGCGAGTGTCTTGCAAAGAAAATTTAAATTGAAATTAGTTTATTATAAAACTATTGTTGTGCAGACACTCTTTTCCAACAGAATCAGGTAAGTATGAGCAACTATTGCAAATTGGAAAAATATTTTAATATATAAAAAAAATTGAATAATTTAAAAAAATAATAATAATAATAAAATAATAAAGTCGTAATAATTAGGTAAGTATACAGCAAGATTAAAGATATATGCTCTTTATAATTGAGGAAAATGCTGTTTTCCTGGCAGTCGCACTAAACAGGCAAAATTTAAATAAAAAGAATGTAAGGAAAATTGAACAAGATAAACAAAATAATTTTCTAGATTTTCCCCAAATAGATAAATCTCACTTTTTAAGTTAAGGTACCTACTATAGGTACCACAAGATAAAACTGAGAGTGAAATTAATTAAATCCCGGAATTGTCAAAATTATTGAGATGTTTTAATTGAAACTTTTCAAATGAATTTTTGACCTAACCGGATTTCTATTTTAAAAATTTCACCTTTTTTTAGCACTCTTCTTCTCGAGAAAAAAATGAGAGAGTCAAACAATAAATGTCAATATAGGCCTCTGCCTGGATTCGGTAAAATGTTGATAGGGATGGACACACAAATTTGATTTGCACGACTCTATTTAGAGTATATGGTCCAATAATCCCACACTAACAATTGATTCTGAAAACCAGAGCAGCAGGACCTATTTATTAGCCAAAACTCTGAATTGACTCGCCTCAGAAAAACGTGGGACCACCAATCGCAAAAGGGAGGCACACAATAAGATTTTAAAAAAATTAAAATATATTTCAAGCATGGCATATACGAGATACGACATAGAATGTCATTCCAAAATGACTCAAACCAACAATTTTGTGAGCGATAGATCAAAAGAGGAGAACCTATCAGGTGGCCAGCGCAAAGTACTGATTCCACCCCAATGGGTTTTTCCTCTGGGACTACATGAAGTCGTTGGTGTATAGAACTCCTATAGCTACCCAAGATGGGGTAGTACAGATCCCTGGGGATCTTCGCATGAGGCACGCTGTCTGTCAGATAATACAAGACAACTATTCAGTATAAATTAGACAGATATAGTCTAAGGATAGTGGAAGCATCGGGTACGTTCACCAGCAGTGAACTATTGTCAAAAGTTGAATAATAGTTGACAAAGTGGTGAAAAATCTGGCCTAAGCTACTCAACTTATGCTTTAGACATGCGCAGAGGTTCCAACTGTTTGACATTTCAGACATTTGTGTAGTTGTTGGAATGGAATAATATCCTCGTAGTTCTGCTCTCCATAAATGGTAATTGGAAACATCTCGTTATTATTCCAAATATACAAGATTTTATTTCATGGAAATCATCACCAACCGCTTATTACCCGAAATGAACAGTTACCAGCCCGTAAAACAGACTGGGCTCTCCTACGGTTCCAGTTTCTCTCACTCTTTCCCCACCACAGAAATTTTCATGGGCTATATTACGAGAAGCTATTCATACAGCCATACGAAACATCCACTGAAATGTCATTTTGACAGTACAGTTGCAAGAAAACACTAATAACCTTTCAATCTGGAGAGGAGTCAGACAGGAAGATATGATATTAATCGAACCTTTCACGTTGGCAGTGGAGGATATAATATCTATTCGAGAAACTAGACATCAGGGCATAAATATAAATGTGAAACGATTGAAATATCTACGATTCGCTGATGACATCGTAGTAATTTCCAACAGTTGTGCAGTAGATAATCAAGAGCAGTGGGAAAAATTCGCTTGAAGATAAATATGAGGTAAACAAAAATGATGAGAAATAACGCCGGAAACAACAGAAGAGTCACCACCAAAAATATATTGTCAGAAACTTTGCAAATACATCTAGGTACATACGACAGACACTGAAACTTGATAAAATTAATCAAACGGCGGAAATCGTTGCATGAAAAGATACCTTCAAAGGTAGACATAAGATAAGATCTATGAGGAAAAAACTCAACAGTGATATGATAGTATACACTGATAATAAAATAAATTGAAAAATATTAAGGGAAAATCTAGAAATCTGAAAAAAAAAAATTACAAAAATGGAATCGACTTGAGGTTCAGCCAGAAAAGAGACCGTTTTAGAACCTAAACCCTGCAGGAAACCAATCTGTGTTTTTTCATACTTAACTGCGTAGTAACCATCGACCAATCAGAAGACAACAATCAACACACACAGAAGACCGTATTCACTTCATCAATGAAATACCACGCTGCGAGACAAGACTCGAGACAAGACAAGACTTTATGAAAGTCTCGTTTCGTTGATCTCGTGGGCATCACAAGGGCCTAGCAACCCCGAACGAGAATTTAAAAAGTATTTCCAATTAGTTCCGTTTTGTTCGCATTTTTTTTTCCAAAAAATATTTCAAACATTAATTACAGCTTAGCAGCAAGAACGCGTTTTTAAATAAACCAAAAGAACACACTGGATTAAGCAAAATTAAACATTTTGCCCGTAATTATAGCTGCAGCAGCCAGCTTAAATTTTTACATTAGCGAAACTAAAAAAGGCTTAGAGTCAGGCTTTTGGGAGAATTATGCACTCAGTTTGGCTCATAACCAATGGACGAGCGAGAATACTAAAGTTGATAAGCTTTTTGTATAAGATAAAAACAACTATACTATAAGCTCACCCTATTTCTCAAAAAATTGGTAAGATTAATATAGAGCAGTAATTAATTTTAGTAGTGGATATATACAGATAGAAGCGGCATCTGATGAATCGAAGAAAAAATGTGATTTCCTTGCAATAAGTTTTATTCTTATAGTTTTCTTATTTTGGTTTTGCACAAACATTCGATATTCGATCTATATTCCACTGCAAGCTACACATTCTGGACCAACTACAATTTCTTTACATCGCATAATTTGGTTCTTTCAAAAGTTCACACTCTATATAAAGAGTATTATTATCATCTTACCAATACAGATCACGAAAACATTGGAATTGTCACCGACAAAGTATTTAAATACGTATGTGTTCGCAATACTATTATATAGATGCAATTCAAAGAAGCACATAGTTATCAGAATGCTGTCACCTTAGGAGTTATCATTTATATTAATTTTAGATGTTTTTTTTAGCTACCAGTGCTGGTGTACCCCCACCAGATGATAGTCGAATAGAATTGTTGAATATGCACCATTGTTGATTCTCCCATGGGCACGTTCTACACCTTTAACACTCATCATGAACCTGACCGAAATTTTCCTTTCTCGTCATATCGATGGCTTTTCTTACCGTATCCAATGGTATCAATTATTTTATGGATTATTTCTTTCAAATGATTATATTCAGATTTTAGAATTTGCTCTGATACGTTTGTATGGAATAATTATGGTCTTCAACAACTATCTCTTTTCGGTTTTATTGGTCTTTCTTTCATGGAACTAATGCCGAGATATGCCAGTTATCACCACATGATTTCTATATTATAAGTATCCAATTACTAGTTAGGTGATCATTTTCCAAATAATCTGGTTTTGATGTATTAAAACTCTTGATAACCCAGCTGATATGCTCATCGAAGGATTACCACCCTTAACTTTACTTTATTCAGGCTTGTGGTTCCCTGGCTCTCCATGGTTATGTCATACCGAAGATCAGTGGCCAAATTACGATTTAAATGTTCTGAATTGCGAAACGTTTCGTCAGCTTTGGAACAACGAGAATTCAATGATATTTTAACTCTCATTAGCAAATATTCTAACTTAACCAAATTTTGCCGCATTTTTGCATACATATTACGTTTTAAAAACATATTAAAGTCAAAATCAGTAGTTCACCTTAAGGAGAGGCTTGAGTTCACAAGGAAACTATCTGCTCAAGAGATATCTGATGCTCTTGATTTTCTTATAGGCCTGGTACAAGCTTACTGTATATTTCAAGTCGTACCTCCTATCTTCAGCCTCCTCTAGACAATTGGAAGCTATAGTGACTCCTAGTTACTGAACTTCAGTGCCTAGGGCCAATTGCTTCTTGTTGCAGCCCTGATCCAGTCCCAGGCCACCGGAAACACTGGAAGATATCAATCCAATTCTTCAGGTTCTCCTCAAGAGTTTAGAGACTACTCAGGTTTGATAAGTGTGTTGTATTGTCTTAATGTCTGGAGCCTATCAAACCTTATCAACCCCTTGTTGGAGTAAATACTACCTATTTTATCCCATAATATTAAATTTGCCCCTCAGGCTAGGTATTGTTACTTCAACTTTAATTAATGATCTATATTTCTCTAATATCCCATAAATACATGCTGCACTGAATACAGGAAAATACTTATACACTGGGGTTAAATGGTCATTTACGAAGGTACTGCATTTAGTAAGCTTGTTTAATAATTTAATTTTCAGGTATTATTGCTGTTATAAGTGTTATACAATACTCTTTATTTCTTTATTTAGGGACTCAAGTTGAATAGACCTATCTCCTATTACCTGGACTGCGCACGTCGCTTGTAGGCTGCAGGTGAGCGTCCAATGAGATGCAAGTTTGTGACAGGCTTGCATCATATTCTTATTCAGGGGCCAGTTCGGAATGAATCGTTCCTTCTTTCTTTGTAACTTGTAATTTGACAAAGAGCAAACTAATTCTTTACATATTACTTGAACTCACCGCAGTTTCGTTTAAGATTATACTTGACATATTCCTTTGCAATTTCATTGAGCGATGTTGCCGGATGAATCATTTATCAAAATAAAAGTGCAAACGATGTTCATCCACTTTAAAGCTCTTCTTTTGTCTGATTTAAGGCGTTGTAAAACACTTTGACACTATATCACTTATTTCATGTTATAATATTCGATTTGTTGTGTCTACATTTGGTCTGCAGAATACAATCTGGCTACACTGCAGCCTACGATTTGCGCGCGCATGTCATCTTTCATTGCTTTCTAACCTGTATTTATTACAATTAAGCTCTCTTTTTCTAATCATGCGAGATAGGTCTATTAATGTATTGTAAATATTATTTTTAGAACATACGGTTAGGTACTCCTAGGGCCGATACTTTTGCTCTCGATTAACGAATTTGATACGTCGTCAAAGTTTTGCATGGGCCAAGTTCTATAAGTATGATGTGGTTACAGCACATTCAAAGCCCTGATTATTTTTAACGACTGTCAAATGAGAGCAAAAGTTGCTAGTGGTTCTAGTGCTAATAGTTTTCAGTGTTCCAGGGCGTTCGGAAAACCCACTCCGAATCTGCACTAGAGTCAGACCTGTTCTGGTACTAATTAAAAACCCGTACCTGATTATAGCAAAGCGTTTGACTTCTGTGCTCCCTTCTTGTTTACTTTTATATTTCAGGTTGTGCTACTATAGGTCCGTAGAATTTTCCTGCTTTCCTTATATCAGTTGACTTCGTGTACTGCAGGGAAAAGCAGGTGGCGCTCTATATTTATTTATTTAATTGATCTACACCCCTCTCCGCATTCGAAGCTAGTCGGCAACCCTTCAAACGAAGTCCCGTTTCTAGATTTTAGCCACCGATCAACCTACCTTTCTATTTTCTTTTTGTTTTAGTTACCCAGTCAATGTCTCACTTCAGTCACTTCCTCAAATTTTATTATTTACTTTTCCATCGTGTTTTGCGGGTAACAATTTCTATTATAGACGAGACTCATTATCCGTGGTTGAAGGTTGACTAATGTTTGGATACAGAATATTCATACCATTGAAATTTCGAAGTTCTGTTCTAAAATCACTACATACTGGTCATCCTGGACGAGGAAGAATGAAATCCATAACACGTGGATATGTTTACTGGCCAAATATAGACAGGGATATCATCAATTTTGTGTGAATATGCGAAACATGTTTCAAGAAGTTCATCAACAATTTCTTCCATGGGCACGTTCTACATCTTTAACACCCATCATGAACCTGACCGAAATTTTCCTTTTTTATCAGATAGATGGCTTTTCTCACCGATTATATTTAGATTTTGGAATTTCCTCTTATACGTTTCTATAGGATAAGTATTGATGGTCAGTCTTCAACAACTCTCTCTCTTCGGTTTTATTGGTCTTTCTTGGAAATATGCCAGTTATTACCACATGATTTCTATCAAATATCCAATTACTGGTTATCATTTTCCAAATAATCTAGTCATAGATGCTCATCGTATTTGGGTAAGTTATGTTAGTATATTGATTACGACATTCTCTTTTTAATCTATATGCATTTTAACTTATTGTTGTGCTGTGATAATTTGTAAGGTTATGTGCATGTATTATCCGGAAGCATATTTTTCCATTAGAAGTTCAAATTGGAAACAAATTGAAAATTTTATTAGAAGAAACCTTGCCCGGGTTCACTGGTAGAAAACTAGAAAAGTTTTTATTATTGTAATTTAAAATTCTACGCTTTAAAAGTTTTTCAGAGTTTTTTCTTGACTGGAACGGAGAGGTAATAAAATGCCACCATGGTTCTCGGAATATCGATTTTATGTTAGATCAAGTTTCTGTTCCCTTTGGAGGCGGCAAAATTATGGAAACGAAAAGTTATAAAAGTTTCCATTTAATTTGCCCATCGAAGACGTTCTCGAGGAGACTTTTTTAATTTCGTTTCGGAACAGACGCAGGTTTCTCGCTTTCTTTATTTTCGCAATTTATATAGAAATTACGACGAATAAAATCCACACTAAAATGTCTAAACTAGCAAGAACAAACACTAAAATTTCACTGCGAATTATTTATTTTTCTCACGTTTCCTCCTCTATTTAGGTCGACTTTGCACCCCTATAAAGTTTCGCTCTAATTACTGCCGGTCATAGTCCCAACTTTCAACATAACCATTTCCCAAAAGGCGACAGAACGTCTTATTTTATTAGTTAACACGCGAGACATTTATGCTTGGCAATAAATTTTATTCTCGAATATTTTGGGTATGTGCCCGGCAATCGAGTTTATGTGTTTTTCTTTATGACACTATTTTTATTTGCTGTCGATCCGTTTGATTTGAAATTGAGACGTCTTAATGGCGCTTTCAGTGGAATTTATTTTTTTCAGCAATAGAATTTGTGTATAATAAAATCGTATAGTGATTGATTTTATATATAGACGGGCATGTGGTCCATTGTGCTATCCCCCTCTTGCTGTAGCCCTGTGTAATATTGAATGTTCACTATGTATTGTCTGATTTTTAGCCTCGATGACTGTCGACTGTAGTCTTACTACTTCATTGTAATTTCCTTGAATACTTTTTGTTCCCCCATTCGATCATAAATGAATCCGCTTCCTTTCGATACGTTGAATTCAATAATTCTCCCGCTATATAATTATTTATTCAATCGAAGATGTCACAATGTGAGGCCGCATTTATCATAGGAATCCGAAACTCGTGTCGGCCATAAATAATGTTTTTTAGATGAATCTGTCACTTGGTCTCCACAATTTAATAACTTTAGCCTTGTGTTTAATATCTTCCTGGTACCTAATTTATGAGTTCATCATCAGGTTCGGGGACCTCGCCTCGTGGTGTCAAGTGTCACAAGTGTGCTCACTACTCGAGTAAAGGAAAATGAATGAATGAATGAATGAAAGACTGGGCGGCCGCGACCGTAGTGCACATAGGTCTTCTGTGGACTCGTCGTACCCCACTGAGTTCTACCAGAGGCCTATGTCTTTAGAAAAGTCACTCAGGCACCCTGGCTTCATCCTTTTGACGTCATCAGGCAAACAATACAACTTGCCCAGGTGTTTGAACCTCGCGCGCGTGAGTGGTGAGCACTCACCAATGACGTGGTCTGCCGTTTCCTCCTCCTCCTACATGCACCAGCGGCATTCCGAGTTGTCCGTAATGCCCATGCTGTGAATATGGCGTGTTAGGTGCCAGTGTCCGGTTAGACCAGTCACCAACCGTATCTTGCGTCTGTGCCAGCAGCAGTTGTTTGGTGAGACAGGCAGAGGGCCCATCGATATGAGCCTTAGCCTGTCTCATGCCAGGTGCTTCCATCCATCTCTTAAGGAATCGCTTCGCGAGGACACCATTGAGGGATGTGACAGCCGCGCATTTGGCTATGCCCAGCGTGGGCTCAGGGCCTACAGGTGACACCGACGATCCCTGTCTGGCAAGTGAATCAGCCTCGTCGTTGCGCGCGACGCCCGAGTGACCGGGCACCCAGACGAGGCGGACCCGGCAGCCGGCCCTCACCAGTCTTCCCAAGACTTGTTTCCACTTATAGCGCACAGTATCAGCCATATTGGCTTTGATGGCGGCTCTGCTGTCGGAGCAGATTGAAACGACTGCATTTCTGTGGCGCCGGTTTAAATACCCCGACCACAAAATTTCAGCCTGGAAGACAGAAGCGTGTTCCCCCAAAGAGAAGGATTTACTAATTTCAGGGGAGCCTCCGCAAAAACCTGCCCCGAACTTGTTATCCATTCTGGAGCCATCTGTGTACTAGGTAGCTCCACTATTCAGTACAATTGACTTAGAGCCACCCAGCCATTCACTTCTTTCAGTGATATGGGCCTCCAAGCCTTTGCTATGAACAAGCTCCGGTCGCATGATATCGCTGCCCATCAGAAGGACAGGACATTTCTCTGCGGCCTGAGACCAAATTCTCGCGTGTCCGGTTTCGCCGGTGCGCATTTCGTCAAGGACGTACAATCTATAGGCTGTTCTCATGGCCTCGAACTGAATCACGAGGTCCAGGGACGGGAGACCTAGGAGGGTCTCCAGGACCCTTGTTGGGGCCGTACGCATGGACCCCGTTATGCTGAGGCAGGAAAGGCGCTGGACTCTGTCCAATTGCGCCCGTATTTTGGCTTTCTCCGTGCAAGGCCACCAAACGATAGCCCCGTACGTGAGAAGAGGTTTAACTATAGAGTTATGAATATGAATAAAGGATCTTCGGTGAGAGACCCCAGGTGCAAACAAAGGCCCGTCTGCATACCCAAAGGGCACAGGTAGCCAATCAATCAAATTCATCATGTTCTCTGCGTGTTCATACCAGGACAGTTTAGAATCCAGCATTACGCCTGGATACTTAACCACCCTGTGGCCGGATCCTCGGGCCAGGGAGTAGAGCTTCCCGATAGAACGAATGTTTTGTCCTTGTCAACGTTATCGAAAAGTGAACAGGAATGATAAAGACGAAAAATTTGTTCTCTCGGAGAGCTCTACTCCCTGGCCCGAGGATCGGCCACCTGGAGTATTTAAGAGTCACACCTCCCAGAGAAATGTTGCACCGCAGATGATGTTGCAAGGGGTATTATCAAAAGCCCCTTCAATGCCGCCAGACTGGCCTTTCCACTCACCAGATTTCCTTCCACCTTTCTGAGCAGGTGATTCAAGGCCAGTTCTGTGGATTTGCCAGTCTGATAGGCGTATTGTTGAGTGTGTAAAGGTCTGGATACCAGTATGCCTTCCTTCACATACCGGTCCAGTGGCCTCTCCAGAGTCTTGAGCAGGAAACTAGTGAGGCTAATGGGTCGATACGATTTTGGGTCGGAGCTTAGTCACTCCGTCCGGTTTTCGGAATGAAGATGACCTTCACCTCTCTCCACTGCTCTGGAATGTATCCATAGGCGGAACAAGATCTGGAGATCTTTACCAGATGAACAGTGATGATATCCGACGCGTTTTGCAGCTGGCAAGAGTGGATTCCATTTTTACCAGGAGATTTAGAGGGAAGAAAGGACCTAATCGCCCATATCACCCTCTCATAACTTACTACTTTTTTGGCGGTGTCGTGCCCAGTTGCTTGAACTGGAGCCCGGGAAGTGCGTGTGAAGCATGACTTCCAGGATTTCCTGTTCGTTGGTCGTGAAGCCACCGCCCGGAAGAGACAGTGACCCTATTCTACTACCGGGTCCCTTTGACAGAGCCTTGCAGAGTAAAGGTATTAAAAGGATAAATGATCTTGAGATCACATAGTTAAATATAAGAGTTAAAGCAAATTATTTGTAAATGGAAAATGTATGTTATAGCGTACAGGACAATTCAACCCTTCATCTTACACTTTGAACACAATTTCGTGTAGTAAACCTATAGGTACCTACCACGAATTCTACTCACATTAAAGCTACCCCTTCTAATTAAACCTAAAACTACTAAAAAAAAGTGGAAACCTCAAGAGAACTGGATTTAGAAAGACGACTATTCTCATTTTCTTCTCTTGTGTGTTTGAACTATGGGGTTTAAGATGGCACCTCAAAAACTGCGTCGAAATTGACAAATTTCAAAAAATTAAAGACCAAATTCAACCGACTCAAGAAGAAAAATCATTTTGACGTGAAAATCAAAAGATGCTAGTGAAGCGTCGCAAAGCAAATGAAAATCGGAATTAAAGTCACACGCCATCAATATGGGTTTATGAAGAGCCTTTTAGGCTGGCGGAAAATTTACTGCCGCTACCGAATTTCCCATTTTATAGTCTTGCGGCTTTGGCAAGTGCCAGAGAAAACGCTGCCGCTTTACACTAAGTTTCGGGGGAGAAAGTTTATAACCATTGTATCCAGATGTCTGCGGCTGAGCGGGGTTTCGGGGAAATAATTGTTCTTTGACGGAATTAGGAATAGTTTTGCCTGGTTAATAAGGACAAAACGTTGTTCAAATATGAGGAGAAACGCAGGGAGGAGGATACCGAACAGAGGCAAAACTCGTTCGTATAATGCATTCTAAACTTTTCGTGGAAAACTTACGTCCTTTGTTTTCTCCAAAATACTGATCAAGTTGAGCTAAATCTGTGGCGAAAGTATCATCAAGGCCATATTGTATAAATCTTCTACGTTTGAAGTTTTTATGAGCCGGTCCTTAACCACTTGTTCTCTAGACATTTCACAAAAATACGTATATTTATAATAACTTTTACATAATATTCAATGCATGTTTAATTTGATCAATCTGATGGTTAATGGTTGTTTCAAATTGTTCCATTTTCTAGAAACGTTATTCCCAAGTCATAGCCAGCTGACTCATATTTTCTCCAGTCTCTCTTGGTAGATCAATAAGACAAAATATGAAAGGCAACCCTATAAAATAATATTCAAATCAACTCCAATCGGTTCAAAACCCTTTGAACAAAAATTCCTAACAATAATTATTGACAGCTTTTCGAAGTTTGCACCAGCTATTCCAGTTATTAGCAAAACTTCAGTTGAGATTGCATCACAATTAATAAGATATTTCAGTGACCATGGAATTCCACAAAGAATTACTTCTGATAACGGAACTGAATTTAAAAATGCAATTGTAACAGATTTTTGTACTTTACATAAAATCGAATTCCATTATACGACACCTCGAAACCCTAATTCGAATAGTCCTATTGAGAGATTACATTCTACCTTGAGAGAAAGTTTAACAAGCTTGAAATTACAAAGCCCTAATAAAAACATTAATGACCTAATGATAATTCCAATCTTGAATTATAACAAAGTACATGCATAGTACTACAGAGAGTCAATATAAGTTAGTTAACATATTTTTCTGGCTACCTAATAATAGCCCACAGTTAACTCAACTTAACGATCCATTATTGTAAATGAACCTTAACATAAGTCGACAAAAAAAAATGCGGCTTAATGTAGGGTAGCGTTATTATAAGGGCCAAGCTATTAATTACGTTCTCTATTCGGGTCAGTGAGATTAGACCGAAAAAATATGATCGTATTAATATAGGGCTTTTGCAAAAAAAAAATAGAGTATTTTGTCTCATTTCTTGCATGGTCCAACATTCCTTTCAACATGTCTCAATAGTATATATCCAATTGGGGTCACGTCGGTTGCCAGCGAAACCCTATAAATCCCAAATTATAGCTGAGGCACCGGGAAATAGACTCCTTTATTTCTCTAAATCTGTTTCAAATTTATTTTAAGAACGTGCCGATTCAATCAAAAGTCTATTATTCTTCTGCTACGATACGAACGAAGCCACTAAAATTGGTCGGATTCGATATGATATTCCCACGGTTTCAGTGAAATTGTATTTATTTTTGGCGAACAGAGGGTCATAACCCAGTGATATATGGAATTTGTGCTGGAAAGAGAATAAAGTTCATTTTATAAGAATATTAAATGATGGTTTATTTAGCAACTTGGGTAGTTTAGAAAATTGTATATATTTTAGACATTAGAGTATGGCCGCTGGACCCTTACCGTCCCAATGATTTCGGTTGAGGCAGGCCTATATATACTTTCAATATTATTTTCTTTTGCCTCTCTTTACCTGTGTAGTATTAACCCGGTCCGAATATTGGTGCTACAATTTGCCCCAAATTCACTAGGACCTAGAAAAAATTTAATTGATCACACATCTAGTATTATTTTTACAATCAATTTCCTCCTCATTCTAGCAAACGATAAACGGAGAAATATGGAAATTCTCTAAATGTTTTCAAAGTATATTTGCATACATGATTTGTCCATGTAGAAATCAAGAGGGACGTTTCCAATAAAACCCCTTAACGCTGTGTAAATATTTGAAGCTAAGCCAACTAGAATCAACGTTTGTTTATCTAGGCAGAACATGAATTACGAGGGATAGATAACGAATCTTGCTTATACATGATCGAATGAAGTAATTCACTTTGCGCCTCTATTTGTTGCAACAATATACGTTTTCAGATACTCCAGCCAAGCAAGACAAGAGAAATTGTTTTAACTTTAGAATAAAGAACTTGCCAGACTGGCGTAATAAATTTCTTAAAACTTTGTTCCCTGTTCAAAACACTTACATTATAGAAATAAAAAGAGGCCATAAATAACAGCAACCACTTTTCTTTTTGCCGGCCCTAATGTTATCTCAACACGCGTCTTTTCTAACGTGCAGTAAATTTCTGTATAAAAGTTCGGGTTGTCCCAGGTTTCCGACTAAATTGCACCCACTTGTGTAAGAAAATTAATACAACACACTTTATCGACAATACATAATAGCGGTTGCAATTTCAAATTATGCAAATTTACTTTTTAGCCTAGAGGTAATGGAGCTTTCATATTACTAAAAAGAGGAATTTCCTAAAAGGTATTTATCGACGGTACATAGTGGAATATGCAAATGACGAAGGCTCGGATTTGGGGATGGTTTTTCGGTGACACGCTTTTAATAGATTATCCATCACAGAGGCTGGGCTTTTAAAGTGAACATTCGGATTTTCATTTATCAATTATCGATTCAATTTTTGAATAAAACAACATGCATTATTAAATTTCTATTGGACTTTGTTCAGCATCGTTTTGCTTTTTGAATCAGTTTCTGATTGGATTAGGGTGAAAAAATGCTTATGTGATACTTGGACTTTTAACATATTGTCACAACTTGTCCTGTCTAGTAGAGTGCTCCTTTTATTAAATTTTGACTTTTGTGGGCGCGTCGGAGTTACAAGCTGAAATTTTCACAGAATAAAGGTTTTATTATATTGATTCAAAATCCCAAGGTAATACAAAATCAGAACAGGCGAAAGGGCAGTATATTTAAAAATTGGGATTATTGCATGAACGTATAGAATATTAATTTATGACTATTCTCATCCACTTCGTAGTGGTAGATTAATCGATAGAGAAAACAACCCTGACATCAATTATTCCAAACGACCATTTAAAGCAGAAATAAAAATAGAATGAAACTTCTATATAAATTACATATCATTGGAAAGAGAATTAAATTCTCTATAAATCTGCGTAAAATTGAGTTTGATAACTCGAATAGTTTTTGAGCCATTGAGCCTCAAAGTTGACTTTTAGTCCAAATTTTGTCAAAAATTTCAAACTCAATTTGCTCAAAAACTATAAATCTGGGAATATTGTTAATTACAGGCCATTTAGAGCTTAATAAAAGCTACAAATACTGGAAATTTTAATGCAATTTGCTCAACGGTTACCGAGCAATTGAGGTTTGAATACTTTGAAATCAGAATTCAAAGGGGGTACCCTCATGAAAAACTCGATTTTTTCATTTTTCAGTTTTGCTCAATTTTGACGTCAATAATCGATAGAGTGGGTCAAAATTAGTAGAAAACAACCCTGACATCAGTTCCAAATGGCCATTTTGAGCAGAAACAAAAATAAAAAGAAAATCCTATTTTTGGCTCTGGAAAATTTTCGAAATCTTGACATGGTCATGAACAATTGACCATATCTTTAATAAATTTTCAGCAAATTAAAATAAATTATACACCATGGGAAAGAGCATTAAATTCTCTATAAATCTGTGTAAAATTGAGTTTGATAGCTCAAATATTTTTTGAGCAATTGAGCCTCAAAGATGACTTTTAGTCCAAATTTTGTCAAAAATTTCAAACTCAATTTGCTTAAAAACCATAAATCTGGGAATATTGTAAATTACAGACCATTTAGAGCTTGATAAGAGCTACAAATGCTGCAATTTTTAATGCAATTTGCGCAAAGCTTACCGAGCAATTGAGGTTTGAATATTTTGAAATCAGAATTCAAAGGGGTACCCTTATGAAAAACTCGTTTTTTTCATTTTTCGGTTTTGCTCAATTTTGACGTCATTAATCGATAAATCGGGTCAAAATTAGTGGAAAACAACCCTGACATTAATTGCAAATGGCCATTTTGAGCAGAAACAAAAATAAAAAGAAAATCCTATTTTTGGCTCTGGAAAAAATCTTGACATGGTCATGAACATTTGACCATATCTTTGGTAAATTTTAAGTAAATTGAAATAAATTATATAACATTGTAAAGAGCATTAGATTCTCTATAAATCTGTGTAAAATTTAGTTTGATAGCTCGAATATTTTTTGAGCAATTGAGCCTCAAAGTTGATTTTTAGTCCAAATTTTGTCAAAAATTTCAAACTCAATTTGCTCAAAAACCGTAAATTTGGGAATATTGTAAATTACAGGCCATTTAGAGCTTAATAAGAGCTACAAATGCTGGAAATTTTAATGCAATTTGCTCAACGGTTACCGAGCAATTGAGGTTTGAATATTTTGAAATCAGAATTCAAAGGGGGTACCCTTATGAAAAACTCAATTTTTTCATTTTTCAGTTTTGCTCAATTTTGACGTCAATAATCGATAGAGCGGGTCAAAATTAGTAGAAAACAACCCTGACATCAGTTCCAAATGGCCATTTTGAGCAGAAACAAAAAGAAAATCCTATTTTTGGCTCTGGAAAATTTTCGAAATCTTGACATGATCATGAACAATTGACCATATCTTTGGTAAATTTTTAGCAAATTGAAATAAATTATATACCATTGGAAAGAGCATTAAATTCTCAATAAATCTGTGTAAAAAAGCATTTTAGATTTTATCTATGGAAACATCCCAATTCTTGATTTTGGACTTTTCTTTTTAGGTAGTCTGTTTGATTCGTGGTCTATTGATTATTATATGTATAATATTCTGTAGAATTTTTTGACTACTTGTATCAACTTTTCTCTGTTGGTTCGTGGATTCTCCGCCTCACGGCCATCACATACTCCTCCTTTATTTACATTGACTTCTTTGTTCTCCTAATGCTGACTCTAGTATGCCCCTTTTTGACTTTTCATTGCACTTCGGTTAATGGTATTTTTTCAGGATCGCAGGAATTCTTCTGATAAGTATTCTTATAAGGCCACGTACTGTTGAAACGTATAACGATAAATTATCGAAAGGGAACGCACGCCGACAAAAAATGGAGGATCGCATAAAATTCCAGGAAACTCGAGTTCTTGCCACCACCTCCCTATCGCTCCAAATTCCACAGGGAAGCTTTTGAAATTCAGAAGCATTCAGACAACTTTAACAAAACCGAAAACGAAGTAGAAATACACAAAACACGGAGGCCTGTATTGAAAAACATAAAAATCGCATCATGCCGCAACCCCACTCTTTCCCAGGGGAAAAGAAAACCCTCACCAACTACAATTTTTGATTAATATGTTTCTTTCAAAATCAATAATGATTGGTTAGGAGTGCTCTGACCTAAACATCAGTTCGGCCAATCCAGTCAATATTTGCACTTGTGCGGATAACTATAAGTATACTAGGCTTTAAATTATTATCTAGACATTTTTTAAAAAAGAATGAATTGAATCGGAACAATGGAACGCAAAATAAATGGAAAAATAGAATAAGGCGCTACTGACATGCGCAGATTATCCAAAATCGGTTTTCTGCCGTTTCCTTAGTAGTTAGGGTTGCGCACACCCCGGCTGATATATATATAATTGAGATTTTCTTTGAGGAAAAGGCCCTTCTTACCTAAAAACATGTTTTTGGTAATTCCGATTAATATTACATAACTTGATAAAAACGCGATTCTTATTATTATGATGAGGAAATGAATGGAGACGCCATGAATGATGATGATGTCATCGAAACTGATTCCCAGAATGGAAAATGTAAAGAATGATGTTTCCTTTCATTACATTGTTACAAATTAATGGATTTTGTTATTTTAAGACAAGATAACCTAGGGTCGTGGAATTCAAAAAATTAGGATAACGTGTAGTCCCTTTATGTGCAAATGAAACCACTCAAAATTCAACAAACAATAATTTTATTTCGTTTACAATGTTCTGTAATAACCAGAGATAAGTAGTAACATATAGAAACAGTCAATGTTACTCTCTGTAAAATTTTAGTGTTGACAGCTTGGTTTTTCCCGATGAATCTGATACTAAGTACCTTTCCAATCTGGTGTCGGGCTTTTTCGCCATATTATGAAAAAAAGCTAGTCCAGTTTGAAGACAACAGAATTTCATGGAAAATTAACGGTTATGTTGATGCACTTGTGTCATCACTTCCGATTATTCAGCCAGTCCGGAGTCCGGCGCGATTGTCTCTAACTTTTTTACAAGTCCCCCTTTCGAGATATTACTTTTGCATTTACAAAATTTACATTAAAACACTCGTTTATCCACATGTTTGGATGCTGAATAAACACACAATTTTTTTCCCGTTTGAATTAGGCGAAGCAAAAATTACCTACATTGAAATTTACACTTATTTGAATACCTCACTGAATATTGTCTCAAATTATCCCTGGTTCTAAATTAAGCGTTGCGTAAGTTGCATTTAAAATTCTTCTCATCCGAGTGTAATGATATATGACTCCTCAAATCGCATTTTCGTTTAAATTTTGCTTTGCAAGTGTCACATTTAAGAGGAAGAATATCCGAATGTGTTTTTATGTGATTTTTCAGATGGTCTTCTTCGTTTAAATTTTGCTTTGCAAGTGAAAGTTAAATATCCAAGTGTGTTAACATGTGCCTCTTTAAACCGCCTTTTCGTTTAAATTTCACTTTGCAAGTGTCACATTCAAAAGGATGAATATCCGAGTGTGTTAACATGTGCATTTTCCTATCGGCTTTCTTTTAAATTTTGCTTTGCAAGTGTCACATTCAAAAGGATAAATATCCGAGTCTGTTAACATGTCACTCTTCAAAGCGCCTTTTCGTTCAAATTTTACTTTGCAAGTGTCACATTTGAAAGGATGAATATCCGAGTGTGTTAACAGGTGTATTTTCAAAACGCCTTTTTGTTAAAATTGTACTTTGCAAGTGTCACATTCAAAAGGATGAATATCCGAGTGTGTTAACATGTGACTGTTCAAAGCGCCTTTCCGTTTATATTTTACTTTGCCAGTGTCACATTCGAAAAGATGAATATCCGAGTGTGTAACATGTGCATTTTCCAATAGCTTTTTCTTTTAAATTTTGCTTTGCAAGTGTCACATTCAAAAGGTTGAATATCCGAGTGAGTTGACATGTGCATCTTTAAATCGCCTTTTCTTTTAAATTTCACTTTGCAAATATCACATTCAAAAGGATGAATATCCGAAAAATAATGAATTGAATCGGAACATTGGAACACGAAATAAATGGGAAAATAGAATAGGGCCTTATGTACCATCGTAACCAAAGGTATCTGGGACACAAATAATGCATAATAATCTCCTGGACTAATTCTACTGTCAATCATTTCAATGCATTTAATTCATAGTTTGACAAATATTTGACAATAAAATTTATATAATAGGACAAGAGCTAATGTGATGCTGTCCCAGTTACTTTTGGTGACGATGGTACATGCGCATATGATCAAAAACCGGTTTTCTGACATTCCTTAGTAGCTAGGGTTGCGCACACCCCGGCTGATAAAGATCTTTCATATAATTGAGATTTTCTTTGAAGATAAGGCCTTTCTTACCTGAAAACATGTTTTTGATAATTACGATTAATATTACATAACTTGATATGACACGAACCTACTGATGAAAAACTGCTGATAAATTTATAAAAGCGCAATATTTATTATTATGATGAGAAAAAGAATGATGATCATGATGATGTCATCGAAACTGATTCCTAGAATGTAAAGAGTAAAGAATGATGTTTTCTTTCATTACATATATTTCTCCTAGTTATCTTCTATCAACAAAAATTTCAAAATGAAAAATGTTCATTTGCGACCAAAAGAAAGTAATTATCTAGGTCAACCGCTGTCATTAAATCACAGATATGTATGCTATTTTTCGAAAGGCGGCGAGAGCAGCAGCTGAATAGGTCTTTTAGTCGGCACTACGTCATAGAAATTGCTTTTCTTTCTATATAAGTCTCCAGCATCACGAGACAAGATAAATTTAAGTTGTTACAGTTATTAAATTTCTCGGGGGGCTCGGGCTTTATTATATTTTCTTCTCGGATATAAGGAGGACTCCTCGCTGAGAGACAAGGTAGGACCACGCGCTGTTTTGCGCCGCTCTCTCCGAATTTTAATTTGAATTTTCCGATGATGATAAAATCGTCGCTTTATGCATCAAAATGAAAACGTCCCAAACAGGGGTCTGATACACTTTCAAAAGAGAATTTATTAGCTGAAGGGTATACGGTAATACGCCTATCGAATTTAATAAATTGATAAATATTTTTAAGTAACCTCGAAGTTTGTTTTGGAAATTAGAATACTTGCTTTTGAATTGACCAACAACCAAAAGTAATTTACAGCCCCTCGCCTTGAAAATTTGAAAAAATAAATTACGTCCCGCCGACCTGAAAAACCAAGCCCTTCGTTCGTTCATTCGACCTGATTTCAAAAGTCTGTCGAGCAAAAATAAATTACTTTTTATTCGGTGGGACAACAATATGAAATTTGGTCTCTCTTTACGTTTCTCGCTTCGAGGAGAAGACAAACAGAAATGAGTGATATTAAATTACATCTATACTTTTATATTGTTCCAATCTTTACTCTGAACCGTTTTAAAACGATTCGGAGTTTTCATTTCGTTGATTGTTTTTGCAATATTAGAATGGACTAAGGAACTGGATAGTGTTGGATCAACTTTCGATGCTCCGTGAGAAATCTTTATATTTTCATTTTGTAACGCTTTCTGTTATCGAATAACAAACCAGAAGAAAAATGTATCCAAACTGAATAAAATTTGATACGAGGGAGATTGTAGATTGCATTTCAGCTTGTTCCAGCTGACTCTGCTTCTAATTGGTGTCTTAGATTTGTAGGCCACCTTCCTGGGTGGTAAAGTGCTCACCTCTTGGGGTGTTAGCCATACCCCGGTCAAGGTATTTCAGCCTTATGCAGAAATGAGCAGGGCATTCACAGATTAAATTTTTTGTAGTTTTCGTTGCTTGTTACCAAGATCTGTACTGGTCGTTGAATGTTTTACCTATTGTGTTCAGGTGATATTTCAGCAGGCAATGCCCAGTGGGCAGACCAACGACTCTTCTAATGTCAAGCAGTTGTTCAGATCTCTTTGATGAGATGGATATAAACCTTTTTGCCTATTGCAGGTTGGCATAGCCCCTGTTATCCTCAGACAGATCAGCCTTTGTACTTTAAAGTAGCCTATTCTGTGCAGTAATTTTGTCAGTCTTTGGCTATACCAACCAGGCGTAGGAGAAATGGGTCTGACAACCGTTTGATAAATCAAATGTACCATTTCTGGTCCTTATCCTCCATGTTTTTCCCATGAGTAGATACGAGGGAGAAGTCAAAATGTAGCTATTTGTTTGTGAATTCAACATCGTAATTCGTAATGCAAGTCAGTGAAGGTGCAGCACCGGTTCTAGCACAAAATCAGTCATTTTCCCATAAGAAAATCTAAGGTCCGTTTTGGCCCGGGAAAAACTTTTTTACTAGATTTGACCGGCCGTGAAAGCCTTCATTCTTTATTAGGTTTGATACAGCTATTAGACTGACCTGCTGTCCCAGGTTCGATCCTCGCAGACAGCAAAGTTTTTTCAATACAGAAATTATTTTGAGTACATGGGAAAATGATTGATTTTGTGCTAGAACCGGTGTTGCACCATTACTCAAATCAAATAAGAATAAAGCTTGTATTGACTACATACTGCAAAATAAATTTCAAACATCGTGTATCTGTTCTTGAACTTAAGAACTGAAAAATACAACGACATCAAAACTATCCGACTATTCCTGTCTAGGGTAAACAAATAATAATACTTTGTACAAAAGTTCTTAAATTATTCTTTTGAAAACACTTCAACCATTTTACCAATAACCAAGAACAAAAGAACTTTTAACATTAAGATCTATGATTCCGAAATGCAAATTAAAAACCAATTAACTTAAAAGTAGTTTTGAATAGAGGACTTGTTAGAATGGAATTAAAACTTTATGGAGAATTTAAGAGGAAAAATTGTCTTGAAATAATAATTTCCATTATTAAATTTCTGTTGAGAATTTATCTTTGTTCAGGTAATAACTGCAAAACAAAAAGACGATTCCATTCCACGCCACTACAAAACAATATTATAACGGAATAAGTAAGAGATGCCTGTTTTTATTATAATGCCAATCTTTGCAGCCCCCATAGCAGCTAAATTCTCTCACGGAGTTTACTAGCTCTAATAAAATTGTTTGAATGTTTGCCTCCATTATTAAATACTTCATGCTGTTTCCTAGAACAAGAAAGTTTTCATGTTATAACTTAATATATTTCGGGTAGTTTATTAAAATATTTCGACGCCTTTACTGCTTTTCTTAGATAGAGATAATATGGAAATAAATTTCGTAAGTACAAAGAAAATCTATTGAGAACATTTTATAATTAGGATTTTTGAGAGACAAATTGAAAATAAAATGCTCAAGTAAGTGTTCAGTTGTGTTTTTGATCAACAGGGACCTCAAGTATAAAACGGTGAAAAATTTTTACGAAATTCTTTTTTCTTAGTGTTTTATTGGTATGACGATCAATCCTCAGAAAATGACCATAATACCATTCACCAGCAGAAGAAAACTTGATAATCTCTCTGGCACCCCTGAATATTCAGGGAAGAATAGTGCCATGTGTTTTAGTTTCAAAAACTTCAAGCCACTTTGAATAGGCATTAACAATAACTAAATAATAATAATCGTTGATTGCACCAGCAAAATCTATATGCCATATATCCTTTAGAACAGGCCATGCTACTGGAGAAATTTTTGATGGACTTTTTAAAACATTCTTCGCATGTTCGCACAAAATTGATAATATTCCTGTCTATATTTGGCCAGTATACATATCCACATATCATTGTTCCTTGTCCAGGATGACCAGTAATGTTTAGTGAAAACCTAACTCTTCTATACGCTTTAGGACAAGCTTTAAATTTTGAAAATTTTCTTCCTCTCATTGGCCTGATACTAAAATGTCATCGATATATGCCATGGTTCCTTTCAGACCTGATAACATGGTATCCATAACTTGTTGAAAAATGGCTGGGGCAACTTTTATACCAAATGGCATTCTATTTTATTGGAACAATCCATGATGAGTGTTGTGTTGAAGAAACTAGAAAAGTAGAAAAATATGTATCAAAAAACAGTCCCTTTTTCGTTGTTGTTTGTCAAGTGTCATGCTCTTCTTTTTTTTTTCTCTTGCGATCGAGGCGCAAGCTGCAGAAACTGCAAAAAGAGCGCTTTCGAATGGAAGATGGTTGCACAATACTGAACAGAACCGACTCCCACGTATGATGGCTAATTTTGTCACAGGACGCTTCAACACTCCTGTAGCTGTCTTGATAGATACTGTGCAGATCACACAATCACACAATCTTCTTGAACTTGAAGGAAAAATTTGAGTCACTCTGCCAATTCGCCATTTGAAAGGTGGAAGTCCATCTTCTTTACTCATGACAAGTATGCCAGGTTTCAACAATTGTGGATGATGCTGTTTCCATTTTCTGCGGATCTGAAGTTCGCTGCTGCCTATTCTCGTAATTTGACAGTTTATTTTTTGCCACTCCTAGCAGATTCGGTTGTGGAACTGTGGTAAAGAACTTCCCAATAAGGAAGTGCGCAGGGGTGAGAGAATTAGGATAATTGGGGTTGTCAGAGAAGGAACATAAGGGTCTGGAATTCAGACAAGCCTCTATTTGGTTTGAAACAGTAATAAAATCTTCAAATGTCAAACATAATTTACCAACAACACGCTTTAGATGGTACTTCACTGACTTTACCTGAATCCGCCAAACTTTCCGAGATGGCAAAGGAATCATTCTCAAGAAAGCTCTTGAGTTCATTATTGGTACCGACAAAAGTTGTTCCTTGGTCCGAGTATATCTGTGTGCATTTACCCCTTCGTGATATGAATCTATTCAAGCCAGTCCTGTTCCATATTGCTTGGCCGCAGATAGCTCGTTTTTATCCGCCCTACTGCGACCATAGGCCGGGTATAACCTCCAATACGTATCACATTGTTGGAATGATCAATAAATGGATTTAAAGTCAAAAGTTTCGACTTATTGGAAATTGTGTGTCCCTTTTGTAAAGTAGAGTATTTCTCAGGAAACGTCTCAGCTTGTACCAAGCTTATAGGAAAATGATCAGCCGTGTTGCCAGGTCTACTGATTTATCAGTAGATCTACTGATTTGGCCACTGGTCTACTGATACACTGATATCAATGTAAATTCTACTGATAAAAGCCGTTGTCATTATTTACCTGCTTTTTATGATATTTTTTAAATTAAAATCTTGTATGAGAATGTCACAGCAATAATTTCATACGCGACCTTTGAGCTAGGACTTCTAGGAGTGTCCTCTGAATAACGTCTGCCCGATTACTCCGATCAGTCCGGTGTGATTTGTATTGAAACAATCAAACGCTCGCAGTGCAGGCGCTGCACTCAACCTAACTGGGGAATCCCCGGCATTCGTGCGTGTTTGTGTTGTATCTTGTTGTCTTGTTTATTTGCCTTTTGTCTT
The DNA here is from genome assembly GCA_917834065.1 of Ceutorhynchus assimilis. Classification (NCBI taxonomy): domain Eukaryota; kingdom Metazoa; phylum Arthropoda; class Insecta; order Coleoptera; family Curculionidae; genus Ceutorhynchus; species Ceutorhynchus assimilis. The sequence continues at coordinate 9,739,076 of OU892287.1, read as the reverse complement.
GCCAGTTGCGTAAAGGCATGCGTTGTTGTTGGTTAGTCAATTGGTCACATAGCGTTATGTTGTACAACTAACTGCAGCCTGTTTTACCTATTTTTGTAAGACTAGACTACTGCATAGGTACCCATTTGAAAAAAGCTGAAAATATTCAACATATCACATTTCTGACATTCAATTTTTGTTTTAGATCATGGATTCTAAAAATTTAGCCAATACTATACAACTTTTGTATTTACACCTTTCATCTACCTGCAAAGGTAAAGGCTGTCAATATATAAAAAAACACTTTATACCACCAATAACTTATTATATAAAATCAGAATTTGTAAGATTATCCACTTTTTGTCAATTCGCCTTTCAACAGGAATTAGTGATGTTACTTTACCAAACTAGTAATATATTGTGACAAGTTATTGAAGTACAAATGAGTAAATTGTTGCGGAACTTATAGGTGGACCTCTGCGGGACGAGCGCAGCGAGTTCCGCAGCCATTTATTGATCAATATGTTGTTTAATTATGATACTAACCTGACTCAAATGTAAGTTATTTTCATTAGTTTAAAAACTACATGGTTCAGGTGAATGTCTTACTTGAACAGTTCAGCAGTAGGGGAACCCGGGGCAGAACAGCATACCTAAGCTTTAAGAGGCCTTTTCTTCAAGGGATTTTGAAATTTCGAAACCAACTTAGGACATACCCTTCTTCATTGTTTAAATAACATCCAAGAAAAGTTTGAGACGAATTTATCAGAAAAAAAAATTGTTTTTGAAGCTCAAAAAAAAATTGTCAAAATGACCATTCTGCCCCGACTATGGGGCAGAATGGCCCTATCTTGGGGCGGAATGGTCATTATGGTAAAATAATGAAGTAACCGTATTTTTGGGAACAAATGAAAAACTCAAATATTAAATACACAATTTAATAGAAATCTTAAACTTATTGCCAGATTTCTTATTGCCAGATTTTGCAGACAAGCACAGTCTCATCGTCGTCGCTATCAATACCCGCGCAAGTATTATGAGCCCATTTTTTGCAGATTGAGCATGATATCTAACCTTCTATAGATTTTGAGTAAAAGACTGCACAGTAGAGGCATTGGGCATCATCACTTTCACTTTCGCTGATGGAAGAACTTGTTTCGACGTTTACAGGAATCCTTGTGTTTTGTTTTTTTTTATTATTCTTTTGCATAATCTTCGAGTTTTTTTTTTTTTTTTTTTTTATTTGTCAAACACATTGTGTTTATTACATTACAATCTAGTCAGTAAGACTAATTAGCAATTTTGTTTTAACCTAATTTACTATAAAGTTTACAATTCTTGAGGTTCACTCAACAGTTTTCCCCACTTTGCTTAAACTGTAAATCACAATTTTGATGTGTTTATAGCACTGTTTTGTTGTGTTTTTCAATTTCAGTTCACTAGCTCGAACGGCTTCACCCTTCTCAGTCTTCTATCTAGCTCAGTATTGTCTAGGAGCTCAATGACTTCCACATTCACATGCCGATGTAGTCTATCTTCATGGCTTTTTGCGTACTTTCTTATAGTCTCTGTTACAGTATCAATTCCTAGTTCCCGATGTAGATCACTATTTCGAACGTACCAAGGTGCATTAACAATGTTTCTTAGTACTTTATTTTGGAATCTTTGAATAACTTGTATGTTACTATCTTTAGTGCAACCCCAAAGTTGAATTCCATATGCCCATACTGGTTTCAGTATTTGCCTATAAAGTAGTAACTTGTTATGTATGGTTAAATTGGACGTCCTTCCAATTAACCAGTACATTTTTCTATACTTAAATTCAAGCTCTTGCCTTTTTTTCTTAACATGTGCTTTCCAGCGCAATTTCGCATCAAGCGTCATACCAAGATATTTAGCTTGATTTGAATATGGTATAGGGGTGTCATTAATTGTGATTTGTATGTGATTTACGTTTTTGTTTGTAAAATCAACGTGAATTGATTTGGTTTCATTCAATTTTATTCGCCATTTTTTGGTCCAATTTTGAACTTCACTGACAGCGTTCTGCAGTTTTTCTGTTGATTGTTCAATACTTTTTTCCACTGTAATTAAACCAGTATCGTCGGCGAATGTCTTCGAGTGAATAACTTTTTTATTTTTGGGTTTTTTATTTATTGCCAATTTATATTCTGGTATTGGTTCATCTGGACTGCATTCTATTGAAGACCACATGCGTGAATCTCTTCTTATAATTGAAAAAATTCATATGACTCCTTGCTAATTTTATGCGGGGCAAAATGGTACCCTAGACTATTCCGCCCTTTAATTTTATGCGGGGCAGAATGGTACCCTAGACCATTCCGCCCCGATTCGTTCTGCCCCGAATTTGGTTTAAAAATATTTTCAAAAAAATAAAACAATATCATTGAGGAAAAATATCAACACTACCACCACTAATGCTTGACATCATGTACTACGTGAAAAATATAATAACAATGACTTATTATTTGTGTACAATACTTACTTTGTCATTAAATTTCGCAAAAAATTATAAAATTTATTCACAAATATGGACATGTATGAATTCCGGTGGACTAAAGTTTGTTTTCGCGCTGGCATTTATCAAAACATAATAGAGTATAGTCTAGGGTATAGTTATAAACCGATTTCGATTTACTATTTTGGTTGCGGCTGGTGTTAGGAGGCCTATGCCGTTCTGCCCCGGGTTCCCCTATATTGGTGAGTAGATGGCTTTTTTCTATTCACGGATCACATTTAGAACCAATTTGAAACTAGTTTAGAATTCGTAGACTTTAAACATAAAACTTATGATTATTTCAATATTCGTAGAACTTGTTAAGATCTGATCCGGAAACCGATTCTAGAACTGGAACAAAAAATTCATCAGAATTCAATGAACCTCGAAAGATATAATCCAAATTGTGGATCTAAACTGTTCCGAATCAGTTCTGAATCTAACGAAGTTTTATTCACGGATCACGTTTAGAACCAGTTCAGAATAATTGTCGTAGACTTCAAAAATGAAACCTATGATTCTTTTGATAACCGTAGAACTTGTTCAGATCTGATCTGGAAACCGTTTCTAGAACTGGAACAGAAAAAACATCAGAATTCAAAGTTTCAAGTAGATCTGGATCTGATTCCCCGAAGTATTTTTCAGGATTTTTCAAAGGTCAATTTTTTTCTGGTATTAAGTTGGAAAAAAATTTATTTCTGAGCTTCAGATTGACTTCAAATTTGCTTTGTTTGAAGAAAACATCCTGGTTAATAAATCCTGGAAGTTTGAAATCGATCTGATACTCCGAAGTTTTTTTCAGGATTTTTCATGACAAATTAAAAATATTTTGTTTCAATTTCCTGATTAATTTTAATAAAGATTCTTGTCCGTTGTCCGAGATTTTGGTTTGGTAGCTGTGAATGCTGTCTATTTTTTGGTTTAGTTGTTTCCACACGGAGTTGTGAGTTGTGACCACTCAAAATGTCGTAAATTTCTGTAATGACAGGAAGAAGGTCATTGTTTTTTAAAAAAAGGCTTTCTAGTGGAAGTTATCATGTCAGACTTGGACTCGTTTTGTCTATTTGGTAAAGTCAAGATTACGCACGTTTATGTGTAAAAATGAACTTACATTCCACATTCGAATGTTGTTTCTATTCCAGGCTCTTGAATTTTCTTTATTCGGAGAAATTTAGGAAAGATTTAGGAGCCGGGAATAGACAAAAATTGAGCCAAGAAAACTGACGAAATTACACACTTTCCGGACACGTTTTAGTTAAGGGAGTATATATTTTCCTGCCTAGGCCAGAAGGTGAAATACGTCCGGAAAGTATGTACAAATAGTGTACCTATTTGGTGTTAATTTGGGAATTGAAGCACGTTTGCACCAAGTGGCATTTCTCCATGTCGAAATGTCATTTTAGAGAATACCTATGGCTAAAACACAAAACGGTTGCTGTAAATGGCCATATGTACTTCTTTTCTATATCGATACTAGTATGAAAAAATATCGATATTTTTGATACGATATTTTGTTTGAAATCGATTTTTTTTTGTTCCGATTTTTGAATTTGTCTAAATGAAGAAAACTCAAGAGCCTTTTTTTCTCAATTATCCCTGATCAATTTTTATCTATTCTCGGCTTTTGGTTAAAATTACTAAAACAATTTCTTTAGTACGTCTATAAATATTCAACTTGTTGTTCAAGTACAAATGGGTACCACAGAGGTCTACCCATAAGTTCCACAACAATCCACTTACTTGTACTTGAACAATAACTTTTTATATAAAATCAAAATTTGTAAGATTATGATAATTCACTTTTTGTCAATTCGCCTTCCAACAGGAATTAGTAATGTTATTTTATCTACGCCAGTGAGTTAAGAAGCTCTTAACTCACGCATTTCGAGTGAGTTAAGAGCTTCTTAACTCACGCATTTTCATTACCGCACCCAGTGAGTTAAGAAGCTCTTAACTCACGCATTTTGAGTGAGTTAAGAGCTTCTTAACTCACGTATTTTCATTACCGCACTCTTTCTTAGGTTTTTGAAACTATAGTGACATCAATATTATTTACTATCAAATTGATATGAAACCATGCATGGTGTTATCGTGTTTTCATGGTAATTTGGTCAAGTTTATATTGTTATTTGAACAAAAGGTATTGAGATGTTTTTTAGAATAGGTAGGTAATTAACAACATAACAATTATTATTGAAATTAAACTTTTTTGTGTTTGTAAAGTTAAGGCGTAGATAAAATATTGTACAATACACGTGAGTTAACATCCATTAAGATACTTGTGTGGTTACACAACTCGTGCTACGCACTCGTTGTGCAACTTCCACACGCGTATCTTAATGATGCTGTTAACTCACTTGTATCGTAAATATCTATTACCAAACTAGTTACATAATGTGATAAGTTATTCAAGTACAAATGAGTGAATTGTTGTGGAACTTATGGGTGGACCTCTGCGGGACGAGCGCAGCGAGTTCCGCAGCTATCTATTAATCAATATGTTGTTTAATTACAAGTTATTCTCATTAGTTTAAAAAGTACACGTTTCAGGTGAGTGTCTTATTTGAACAGTTCAATACAGTATATTGGTGAGTAGATGGCTGCGGAACTCGCTGCGCTCGTCCCGCAGAGGTCCACCCATAAGTTCTAGTATGAAAAAATATCGATATTTTTGATACGATATTTTGTTTGAAATCGATTTTTTTTTGTTCCGATTTTTGAATTTGTCTAAATGAAGAAAACTCAAGAGCCTTTTTTTCTCAATTATCCCTGATCAATTTTTATCTATTCTCGGCTTTTGGTTAAAATTACTAAAACAATTTCTTTAGTACGTCTATAAATATTCAACTTGTTGTTCAAGTACAAATGGGTACCACAGAGGTCCACCCATAAGTTCCACAACAATTCACTCATTTGTACTTGAACAATAACTTATTATATAAAGTCAGAATTTGTAATTTGTAAGATTTTCCACTTTTTGTCAATTCGCCTTTCAACAGGAATTAGTAATGTTACTTTACCAAACTAGAAATATATTGTGACAAGTTATTCAAGTACAAACGAGTGGATTGTTGCGGAACTTATGAGTGGACCCAGCCATCTATTTACGAATATGTTGTTCAAGTACAAGTACAATACTAACCTGATTCACTCAGTTATGAATTTTTCTCATTAGTTCAAAAACTACTACACGTTTCAGGTGAGTGTTTTTTTTAACAGTTCAACAGTACCCATATTGGTGGGTAGATGGCTGCGGAACTCGCTGCGCTCGTCTCGCAGAGGTTCACCCATAAGTTCCGCAATAATTCACTTATTTGTATAGGGTGTTTTTTTATATATTAACATCCTGCCTTCCTCCTTTACCTTTACAGGTAGAAAAAAGGTGTAAATACAAAAGTTGTACAGTTTTGGCTGAATTTTTAGAAACCATGGTCAGAAACAAAATTTGAATGTCAGAAATGTGAAATTTTGCATGCTTCTAGCTTTTTTCAAATGAGATGCCCTATATTTCATACTATGTTCTTGAAGAGCACAATGCCCCGATTCCAAAAATATATAGTTTGTCTATATTTGATTGAACAGTCTCTCAAATATTCGGTTCCAAAAATTGTAAAAATACTATCCTACTATACTGATTTTATGAACCATTCTACCTATACAGGTGAAAGCTGAAGGTAAAATTTGTGTAGGTAAGGTTTATTTCACCAGGGTTTGTACTTGCCACCAGCATTTGTTTTCCTTGTTTAACAAATAAAAATAGACTGAAACAAATCATTGATGTCAAAATCGTTCGTCTGTTCTTAAATCAGAAGTCATTTATTTTAATTTGTCAAAAAATTGAATGTGTCATATGAATTAATCTACGACAACCCTTTTTTTTCAAGTTTCAAGGTCAAGTATGAACCCTGGTGAAACGCACCTTACTTGGTTTCTCTGATAGTATTTTTAAAATTTTTAGAACCAAATATGTTGGAGCCGGCTCAACCAAATATAGACAAACTATATAGTTTTGGCTTCAGGAAATTGTACTCTTCAAGAATATAGAACCAAATATAGGGCATCCCATAGGTAGTGCATATTTAATAGGAATATCTCATGTGTCTTAATCTTTATAAACTATTTCTCAGTATAGATGATTGATTTTCTAATGCAAGTTTTTATAGTCTAATACACAGTCTAATGATTTAATGATTTGGAAAAACGTAGTTAAAATAATTAATTGAGTATAGGTACCCTAATGCTTTATCCCTTTAACAAGGCAACTTATCTGTCTACTGATTTCTACTGATATTTAGACTGGCAATCTACTGACAAAACAAAAAAATGACCTGGCAACACTGATGAACAGATATCTCTAGAGCAAATAGTTTTCTTGTGAACTCAAGCCTCTCCTTAAGGTGAACTACTGATTTTGACTTTGAAATGTTTTTGAAACGTAATATGTATGCAAAAATGCGGAAAATTTTGGTTAAGTTAGAATATTTACTAATGAGAGTTGAAACATCATTGAATTCTCGTTGTTCCAAAGCTACATGAGCTGAAGAAACGTTTCGCAACTTTCTATCTTCCCTTGAAACATTTAAAACGTAATTCGGCCACTGATCTTCGGCATGACACAATCAAGGAGGGCCATGGAACCACAAGCCTGAATCCAGTAAAGTTAAGGGTGGTAATCCTCTGGTGATCAGTGGTTTTGATGTATCTTCATTCATTGAAAGTGCTCATAGATTGAATCTGACAAATTGTATTTGCAACAAATGTTTTTAGAAGATGAGGAGATGAGTTAATCCAAGCCAATACTATGGCAGAGTCACACCAATAGTATTTAGCGCTGAATGTGATTATTATGGATGATAATATTGTTTTCATTAAATCAGCTGAAAGTACAGCAGCGCAGATCTCGAACCTCGGGATAGTAACCAATTTAAGTGGCGCGACCCGGGTTTTGGCACAAAGAAGTTCAGAGTAGCTGTAGAACGCATATAAATACAGGCTCCATATTCTGGTTCAGCGACGTCTGAGAAGCCGTGTACTTGAATTTCAATGGGGTTACCACAGAGAGTGAGTCGAAATATTCGAAGTTTGTTCAGCTTTACCAGCTGAGTTCTATAAGAAGACCAAGTTGTGTGTAAGTCCATAGGTATGGATTCATCCCATGAAATCTTGAGTTTCCATAATTGCTGTAGGATGATTTTTGCAGAGATCGTTATAGGACACCAAGGGGGTCAAAAATCTGCGCAATTGAAAAGAAGATTATGCGCTTTGTAACTCGTTCGTTAGGTTCACCAGTACCTATGCATATGTCATATTCCAATGTATCAGAACTATTATTTCACAATAACCCCAAAGTTTTACAGGGACTGCCTGTATCAAACGAGATACAAATTGTGAGAAGATCAGAGATGAGTGACGCATCATTGGAAGCCAATTTTCTCAAGGGAAAACCATATCTCATAAGTAGTTCATGGATAGTTTCCTTTATCTGTTTGACTTCTTCGACAGTTTGGCCAATAGTTTCCAGGTAAAAATCACTATCTATTATGTGAGAAACATTAGGCCCATCCTTAAGATGCAGTTTGGCTTATTTCCTGAAGAGTCCTAGTGGCAAGGAATGCTGCAGATGCAGTACCGTATGTGATTGTGGACAAATCATAAGTCATAATGTTTTTATTGTTGTTAGCATGCCAGAGTATGCGCTGTAGATTATGTTGATCTTCTGCCTCGTAGACTTGGCAGTACAATTTTTCAATGTCAATATCTTGTGTGAATAATTGTAGTTTTTTTTACCAAACAACTGGGTAAGTTTGTTTACAGTTTCACTGAAAGTTGAATCTTTGATTTCCTTAGGTAAAATGAAATTGACATACCTTTCCAGCTACGATTTCCATGACTAAATGACAACAAAAAATGAGCTTGAAACAAGAATATGCAAAAAAGGACAAGGAATTATCGCAAACGAATGTTATTAGTCTATCTGCACCCAATACTTTCTTCATCCTAACTCCTGATCATAAATGAAGACATAAAGAAGGATCATTTCCAATCGATTGACAAAAGCTTATTGAAGATATTAAAGCTTTGAATTGAGTTTATACTGGCAGAGACCAACCATATGTACCAGTGAAGATAAGCCTGAACAGAAAGACTCAATATTAGGGAAATGTTAGCTAGTCTATCAAAATGTCTAGAGGCACCCTCATTAAACTGTACCAACATTAATGACCTCCCCAAGCTGATAACCTCTGATCATATCTATAACCCATCCTGAAATTTCCATATAAGCTCCTACAAAAGAACTTAATAATAATATAAAAGCATCCCGAATTCTTTTAAACGAATTTGTAAGTAGGTAAATCATCTTGACCCAAAAAACTCTCAAATAAAACACAGGCCCTCAAAATTAAACAAATGTAAAGCCGCAAAGAAAAAAAAATGGATGCCAAAGTTAATTTTCTCTCATTCGTATTTCATTTTTGTTTGACTTTGAAACCGCTACGGTAAATTCATCGGCAAAAACGCGGCGCACCGGGTCGCAAATTATGTTACCGGCAAAAAGGCAAAAATCCGACCGGATTTTTTTCAAAAATTAAATTATCCAGCTCTTTCTTTGGGGGGATGAACTACGGAAAAGCCGTTGAGAAATTAAGTGAAACTTTTTTTTCTCTGCCTCGTTCTAAGTTTCCACAATCTGTCGTAGAAATTTTGCTTTCTTAAATTAACTAGTTTTCACAAACTCTAACGCAACTTTACAGTTTACGACTGTCATTTTATTTTTTTATCTACATCTGCATTTGAAGCAAAAATTTATTTGTATAATTTATCATTGTCATAAATGTGTAGCTACTTCTGTAGTTTCTCGTAATGAATTAAAACCCGAGGCGGCAATGAAAAACTTATCTCCCAGTTTCCGGATTCGAAAAGCTCGATGATAGATTGTTTGTAATAAATATCGTCACAAGATTTATGCATTTTGTGACGGAAAGTATACGATATTGATGTAGAAATGAGTATTTTGCAATTTCACGTTCAGTGTTGGTTATTGGATATTATAAGTAACTTAAGATTAAGCTCGATGGTTGCCACAATATAATTTGCGGGAAACTTCATCAACAACTTCATTAATTAACTAATTAATCATTTTATGAGAAAATCGATATGTATGTTACGATATGTATTTTGTTAAATTAAATAGCTCGAGGTTTGGAGTTGGAGTAGATATACATACCGTTACAAACATCGTGTATACATAAGCTGTAAAGGTAGTTTATATCGGCACATTCTTGTTGACATTAGAATATTACTTTTCATTGGCTCAAAGATATGTGAAGATTTAAAAAAAAAAGGTTTTCTGTAGGTATGAATACCTCGCAAGAGGCCTTGGAGGGGGATCTGAAGTCCACTCAATCTACACCAACTTTTCCAAGGCCTTTGACAGGATGGATTATCGAAGCTCATTTGCCTTCGGAATTTTTGAAGTCATAGTTCCAAAAGGAACAGTTTTGGACAGCTACAGTTGATAATTAGTCGGTTGGCAAGGGCATCGGGAAAAATGGGCCTGAAGATGAATATGCGGGGCAAAAAACAAGTGATGAAAATTGAAGTTGGAAAAAAAGGCAGAGTCACCATTTGGATCTGAATCTTAGGGCTCCATCATGCGATCTTCCGCTCCTCTCAATCCTTCAGTCTAATGCTTTGCAGAAGACCGTATTAGGCCTGCGCTCTCCTAGAATGGATTCCCTTAGGTTCGAGACGGCATTTTCGCAAAACTGTCATCAGCCAAAGTTTTCAAGATATATTCTTGCTCAAAAGGCAAATGGCTTCTGCTTTGGATAGCGGCAATTTCGGTAGGAATGGTATCATTTAAACGAAAGCTCCATTCACCAGCGTGAAGATCGGAAATAATTCCGATTTTTATCCAAAAATCAACTCCAAGAATTAAAGTATGAGGAAGAGATGGAACAATCAAAACGTCAATAAGAACAGCATGATCTCGGCACCAAAACTGAACCAACCACTTGGCAATTTTGTCCATTTAGCACAGTAGAAAATGAACTTGTAGGTTTAAAACTGTAAAGGAATTTCAACATTCTCCAGCCCGGCTCTCCAAGAATAGTTTTTGAAGCTCCGCTGTCAAGAATACCAATAAGAGATTTTCCATATATCTCAAGTTGTAGATAGGGACGTTCATCATTTTTAGAATGAGCAAGGAAGTAATCCAATATGATCTTTGAAGAGAAATTGGCCTCTCAATTTTATGTTGTGCCGTGCTTCGGTTTTTTGAACAATTTGTACACGAAGGAGTTATAACGTCCAGTTTACCACAACGATAATATAATTTCTGCTTGGGCTCGTTACACTGCCTGAATCTATGACCAGTTCTCCTGCAATTCCAACAAAATGTTTCAGATTCAATCTCTGATATCAGGTGCTCCACTGTTTCATCCTCCTGTTCGCAACTCCTGTATAGAAATAACTCGTCCAATTCCATTGGATGGAGGTGTTTTCTTAGCTGGCAGTGGCCTGTCAGAAATCCTGTGGTGAAACGGAGGTTTTTCTTTGACATGTCCAGGTGCGTTTTTGCTGCAACTTCATTAAGGTAGCTGAACAGCTTCCTATCTAGTAGAAGTAGACTCATTCTGTAGTTGATACCACTACACTGCGCGTGCCCCTTAACCCACCTGATAGAAACTCCGGTTTTTAGGGCTGCCAATGAGTTGTGACGTTTTAGTACTGACCCCGCAGCAAATGTGTGGCTGTTTAGATCCGATATAACTTATCTACTATCAAACTAGATGATGATTGTCCTGTCCTCGATGTTCCTCTTTAGCGGCAATAGATATGACGACCAGAGAGAGAGAGAGTCATTATTGAAAAGCTTTTTTATTTGGAAAAATTTACCAAATGCATCAACCCAGAACAGCAACTTGACTTGATAGAGGAACCCAACAGCAGAAATTCCTCGAAAAAGAAAGCATGGGCAAGCTTTCGTAAGTTTAACGTAAATTACCCATATTGGTTGTCATACACCCAAAGAAAAAACGGATGAGACCAGAACCAAATTGGAGTATGTAGGATTCGAAGAAATAATAGCTCTGTTCCAACCGACATGAGAACTGTTCTAGAACGCTAATTTCCAGTCGATCAATTAATTTGTCAAGTAGGATAAACGTTCAAGTTATTGAACAATAGGTGGGCTACTGGAAATTACTGGTTCTGGAACGTGAGAATGTCGGTTGGAACAGAGCAGTAGAGTGTTTTCACAGCTATCAGACCAATACCCACCTGTACCACATAAGAATCCCCCTCCAGCACAGCCATCATACCACTACCACTACCAACTTCCACTGAAAACCCCCTTCCATGAAGCTCCTACCCTGAGGAGGCACTTTTTTATGTCCCTCCAGTTTTTGAAAACTTAAGAATATTTAGCCAATTCTTCCATTTGTATTCGGTCAATTTTGGGGTTGTTCCGGGTCAAATTCCCAAAATTTCAGATAAAAGGCGCCGCCGATCTAGAAATTTTCCCACGGTATCGAAAAAAATCCCACGCTTAATCAGAGCAATACCCACCTCACAGCTATCAGAGCAATACCCACCTCTACTACGTCAAAAAGCTTCTCCTCTGAAGAGATACCTCTTTCCATATCGCTTCACTTTTTCGAAAACTAGAGAATATTTAAACAATTCCTGCATTTGTATTCGTCAATTTTGGAGTTAGCCCGGGTCGAATTTCAAAAATTTCAGATTAAGGGCACCGCCGATCTAGAGATTTTTCTACGGTATCGAAAAAATTCCCATCAAGTGCCTTCAGCTATCAGACCTCACAGCTAACAAAGCAATACCCACCTTTACTACGTTAAAAAACTCCTACTCTGAAGAGGTCCCTCTTTTTATATCCCTTCACTTTCTTGAAAACTAAAGAATATTTAACCAATTCCTCTATTTGTATTCGTCAATTTTGGAGTTGGCCCGGGTTTGAATTCTTGGATGCATGGGAAAAGTTACCAATGAGTTACAAAAACAGCCAACTTCATTAAAATCCGTGATAAGCCAGCATTTTTTGAAATTGACTCAAGAATTGTGCTTTGTGATCTCCGAAAAATACTTGATTTGATGACACCTTATCAAGCTGAATGCCCCCGTCAGGAAAAGGGCTGCTCTGTCCAGCCTGATTTATGCTTTCCTGCGGTTTCTATAAATTATCAGTTGAATGTTGTGAATACTTGATTTCATTATTTTACTTTGGCGCCCTTCGCTTTCTCGTTCAGAAGCCTTTTCCAATCGGAGTACCTCACCCAACGATTGTCGCCGATTGATACTAACTAATCTTCTTATCTCTAGGTTTGAAAAAAATTGTAACAAACATGCTGTAATATTTAAATATACTTACCGACCGGTGGTTTCAGGGATCTTTCAATCCACTGAAATGTATTTACCGACGTTTGGGGCACTTGCTATTTCGAAGAAAAAACATTATACGAATAAAATTGATGTGCTATATTAAACAGACTTACTTAAGTTTGAGTATTACTACTTGGAAACATATTTTGAGTCATTTTGAAATAAAATTTGCGTATATGTCTCCAATTTTATCGTTTAATTGACTTATTTTCTGTCTGTAAAAATGCAATCGCTTCTAAGGGATTATACTAAGGTTAATGTATCTCTGATCGTTGCACTCTAGATTTCCATAATGATTTTTATAAAAACTAGATCTGGTTTTAAAAATTTAAACTCTGTATGCTATCTATTTTCATCCACATTTTTCACATGTTTCAACTACTTTTAAAAGTCGCTTAATAAAGATAAGTGGTTTTCTGTCTGTAAAAATGTATACGCTCATATATATATATATATATATATATATATATATATATATATATATATATATATATATATATATATATAACTTTGTCGATTGGTTATGGGATAGGTATTTTAATTATATTATTTAATTATTCTGTGGTCAGTGCACTTCAGATTCTCATGATGTTTTGAAGGTTTTCTCGTTTTGAAGTTTGCATAGAAAATGAAATAATTTTTCAAACGACTTGGCTTTATTTAAAATTCATACATAATTAGATAAAATCATTTTATTACAATAATACCATTTTGCTTGTGAATCTGGTGGACCATCAAAATGAGTTTTCCATTCAGCTCTATTGTAATGGATAAAACATGGTCACTTAATTTGAAGAAGGAAATTATTTTTGTAACTTATTGGTAATTTACCCCATGCATCCAAAAGTTCAAAGGACTTTGCATGTTTCAATAATTAATCCAACGGAATTCTCAATAGTTCTTCGCTTGTAAAATCTGAGAGTAATTTTTCACTATTCATATGAGCTAGAATATTGTCTATAGAGGAACAGCAATTCATTTTTGAGTTTTTTCAGTGTCGGTGGTTGTCAATAACTCTACTGAACTACTATTTTTGCAATATAACCTTGATAGGGTCCTTTAACAATAACGGTCTGCTTTTAATTTTGAATCCTTTCAAGAACTTCTTACATCCCATGGAGTTTAGAACACTATTGACGAATAAAAATGCAGGAATTGTTTTAATATTCTTTAGTTTTAAAGTAAGTAAAGGGATATGGAACGAGGTACCTCTTCAGAGTAGAAGCTTTTTAACGTAGTAGAGGTGGGTAGATATTGGTCTGATAGCGTGAGAACTTTTTCGATACCGTGGGAAAATCTCTAGATCGGCGGCGCCTTTGATCTGAAATTTTGGAGATTTGACCCGGGACAACCCCAAAATTGACGAATACAAATGAAGGAATTGGTTAAATATTCTTTAGTTTTCAAAAAGTAGAGGGATATAAAAATGTGCCTCCTCAGGGAAGGGGTATACAGTGGAGGTGGGTAGTGTTATGATAGCTGTGCTGGAGGGGAGTTTTTACGTGGTAGAGGTAGGTATTGGTCGGATAGCTGTAAAAACACTCTACTCAGAGCCATGGAAATCTGTCTTCAAACTCACTGCTGGATTACACTGGAGATAAGTGGCTCAACATAGAGTTTGATTCAAAGAGAAGGAGAATCTCAGGTGACTTCAATCTGGATGTTCCCAAAAGTTTGCTGTAAATCGAAACAAAAACAATGAAGCAAGTTAACTTTTGGATGAAATTTCTTGGTAAATAGTATGGAGAGGTGCTTAATATATTTTCCGCTGAGCTTTAATGAAATTTTATTCAATTTTCAGAAAAATCACTTGGGCCCGGTTCATTCATCTCCAGATAAACTTGCTGGTAACTATCTGCAAGATAAATTTACCGTTCTATAATTTTATTGCTCGGCGTATAACTGGCCGACCAATAGGGTTACAGATTGCGTTTTTATTTTTCAGATGGCATATCTGACAGTTTATCAGAAAATGAATAAACCGGCCCTAAGTATAATGAATATAATATAATTTTATGTACGTGTGAGCCGTATCCTGGTTAATTAGAAAACAACCAAAATATATAATAGAGAATCGAGAAAAATTTCGACTTACTTTTTGGGTTTCATTAGGAAGGTATTTTCCGTAAGTTTTGTAAATCCCTTTTTCACGACTTCCTCGAGCGCCACCCTTCAATTTGGCATAACGACAAAAGGGGCCGCTCCAGGGGCAGGCGAGCATTTAACAGAGCGAAAGTTAGGACCCGAGACTTGGTTCGAATAAAATTAAATGAACAGTTAAATGTGAAAACGAGTTTCCTTGGTATATGAAACCCTTGTGTAGGTTTAACCTTTTTACAAATTGTACTGATATTTACGTGATTTGTCTACTTAACAATGCAGAGAGGATTGTATGGTTTTAAATATCTAAATTTATATTCATGATTGAAATGAATACTATTTATCTTTTTGCAAAATGGCTTTGTAGGATTTATATAATACATAATGTTGAAGAGGGCCTGTATACAGCTTAAGATGCCATTTGATTAAATAGTATAATTCTATAGGATTGTTTTCAGCGGAAACAAATTTAAAAAAGGCGGTTTTAACCAATCTCATTAATTCCTGGAATTGAAGAAAATTTGCTATATCCCAGCATAAAGTAGTTCACCTAAACCAGCGCTCTAATAAACTGTGTATTTATTTTAAAATTCAAGGTTTTATATCGTAACATTTGTGACATGAAAAACAAAATAACATATTGTGCATTTGTTCCAAACTCATTGAGAAATTCTCGTTGAAAAAAAAATCATATCAAAGCTGAAAGGTAAAGCCCTGTTTTTTGTGCGTTCATGTTTCAGCTTATGATTTATAAAAGGGAGTATGGAAAACTGGGCATCAAACGATATATCAACAAAACCACTGGCAAAATAAATCACTCAATCCAGTGACGTGCTTCAATCATGCAAAGATCAAATCGTTAAAAATGGAAAGGCTTTCGCCCGCATTGTTACACGCCTCGAAAATTTTTTTGCAGTTAATATTTGATTAATTAAATAATTTGAAATGCTAAATAAATATTCGCTGGAGATGCTTGAGCAGCAGAAACGTGAAACCAGGTTTTTCGATTTTCTCGTGAATTTTACTCTTTAATTTTTGTAAAGAGTTAATTACATTGATTTTATGTACCCAACCTACCTTTTTAGCTAACGATGTTTTATTTATGCCTCAGGAAATTTCCATTTTACTTTTTGAAATTTTCTCTGTACAGACGAAATGTTAAACATTTGTTGTTTATTTTCTTCTATATATAAGCAAGAGATGTTTTTTTATTAAATTGGCTTATTCCAATTTAAAAATCTCAGCAATTTTGGTACGTTACTAGGGTTCTAATTGCAAAACTACTAATCGGTGGGTTTGGGTAATCCAGGCCAAAAGGTTTTGTCGGAGCTCGTTTTATCGTAGATCATATTAAAATTTCTCTCACGTTCCCGGTTTAACCGACTTTATCCAATGGCATTTTAACAATAATGAAACCTTTATATTCCGAACATTACATTTATCTGTCCGGGATTTTCTAGTCGCGTTCGTGTCGGATCTGTTTAATCCATTTTTTGATAGTTGAACGTTTCACATTTAGTTTTTTAATAAAAGAAAACGTGTACATTATTAAATTCTATGGAACTATATGAAAAAGTATTAAATCACTGCCTCCGCTCGATACAATACTGAAATAAGCATTTTTGCTGGGGCACGGCATGATGTATGTGAGGGCAATTTCGAGTGGACATCGCATGCGATGATGGAGTGGCCTCTTGGGCACTTCTCGCACGTTTTCCTGCAGTTTCCGTCTCATTCCGTATTAACCGCGCGGTCTTCGTCTTTGCAATTTGTAATAAACCCAGATGTTGGGGTAGATAAGAAATGATAGAGACTTTTCGGAATTTAAATAGCTTATTTGTTTGTCAAATAGTACAGAGACGTTATAGGATGAACTAACTTTGTTTTATTTAATTTGGAAATATAGAGTCACTTTTACTAATTTTGTGGACTCATGTTCTTTTTATTTTTTCAGCTGTATTGTTTATTTAATATCTAAATTAGTATCTACTTGGTAGAGTAGGGATATTTCCATTCATTGTCTTATCTGTAATATTGACAGTAACATACTAATACCAATAATTTTTTCTTAATTTGTATATTTACGATAGCCGGATCATTAGAATCAAGGGAAATATAAACTTGTAGTGAGATGTTTGTTCGAAAAGCCCTGTCGCTCACAACAGATAGACATTATCCAGTAAAAACAGAAAGATCAATAATGAACAAGTTGTTTTATTTCAAATTACCGATGAGAAGGTATATCAGCATAGCCGATTGAATATAAAATTCTTTAAGCAAAAAAATATGTTAATGGGCACTTGCTCATTAAAAAAATCTTCTTTTTCTGTCAACTGAAACACTTGATATAAGTACAGAGTGTTCCAATGAGAACTGCGGCTTAATTTTGACCTTCCCTGTATTTTTCAACAAAAAAAATAAGATGGCCAATTGGAATTTTTTCTGGAGAATTCAAGAATTATTTGAACCAAAGAGTTACGCAATGAATGAACTGGTTTTTAAATAAAAAACCCTGTTTTTTTCTTTGATTTTTGGAAAAATTGCATTGTTTTACGTCTGTTTTATCAGTCCTCGTCACCCTGTACATATAGTTATGTTTTTGTTGAACATAATATATTGAGATATTTGGTGCAGTTAGCGCAGTGAAAATTAAAAATTTCTGGTGTAAGGAAACTTTTATTTATTGTTAACTAACTGGGTAGTACGTAGACTTCAAGAATATTTAGGGATTTTCAGAAGAAACATGTAGGGTCACAGTTAGTATCAAGAAATGCTTGGGTTTGACTTTTGACATTGATTCACCCAAATGGGAATCTAAAATAACACAGAAGAGTAATTTCATCCCTGTCGACACAGTTAATGAAAACATTATGGGTCTAAAGAGTTGCCAGGCATTACTTACAGAGATAAATATTGCCTTTTGTCTCAGATGAAAAACAGAAAATCTCCGAAAGAGGACAATATCACAGTTGAAATGATGAGGTCAGTCAGGAGTTTCAAGTTTCAATATGTTCCAGCAAAAACGTTGGTTTATACTGTCAACTACTTGAGTAAATACCACTCTGTACATCAATTTTATTCAAGTGTGTCGACGAGTCAGCATAAATTAGGTTTAAATACCTCAATTGGAAAAAGCCCCTCTAGCTGTCTCCTTCCAGTGCAAACTACCTTTATTGGGAAACGCCCTTTGGACCTATCTCAAACTCAGCTTCAGTCTTCAGTTACGCAAAGTGTACAGAGTGTACATAATATAGAGTGGCCTAAGTAGTACGTCCCTCCGTAGACGAGTCGTCATGGTATTATTTCTAAGGGTAATATTATTCTATATATTCACTACATATTTTATTGTACCTATACCAAGCGAGTTTCTCATACCTGAACCCTACCTACGCCCTCAGGTCACGCTTCTGTTTTGACGTCCCAGGACGCAACGTATAGATGTTGTGAGTAAAGGTACAACACCGGTTCTAGACCAAAATCTGTCATTTCTACATGTAAATCTCCATAAGAAAATCTAAGGTCTATTCTGCGACTTTTTGTACCATCTTGGATTGGGGGTGAAATTTCCAGAAATAAGCCCCGCCCCCTTTTCAGTGCCCGTATCTTTCACCGATAGCTGGTTAGTCGCTCATCAGCTCATCAGACACACATAGCACCAAGGGACTTATATCCAGGTCTAGAGGCAGTATACAGCTATACAGGTCTAGAGAGCGAGAGACAGGTCTGTATACAGCTATGCAGGTCTAGAGACAGGTCTGTATACAGCTAGACAGGTCTAGAGACATCAGGTCTGTATACAGCTAGACAGATCTAGAGACAGGTCTGTATACAGATCTAGAGACTGGTCCAATATAGCGATTGAACTGACCCATAATACGGGCCCCCAATTTCTGGCGCTTTGTTCTCCGGACCCATACATAACCTAAAAGTTGGTTCCCGCCTCGTGCAACTTACATCTGCAACTAGACAAAGCACGAGGCGGATTTTATTATTATGTACGTCATCATCGGTACGAGGCACCTTGAATGAGGTACCAAGTCACGAGGTGCTATATGTGTTCTATGAGCCACTCGGAGCTAGGTACGGTCAATGACCCTAAAGCAGCGGCGACTAACCAGCTATCGATGAAAGAGGCTTATTCCTGGAAATTTTACCCCTACTCCAAAATGGTACAAAATTCGCAGAATGGACATTAAATTTTCTTATGGAGATTTAGATGTAAAAATTACTGATTTTGGCCTAGAACCGGTGTTGCACCTTTACTGTTGTGACAATACAATCATCCTACATGAATTAAATTGGGTACAATAAAATCAATGCTCACATTGGAAGTCCAGATCTGTCCTATGATATTGCAAAAACTCTTTTCTTGGATACAAGCATTTACAGATTGGAAAATGCTTGTGTATGTAAACTGTCCAAAGGGCAAGGTTCTCAAAATGGCGACGTGTGGGGGATGTCTTTAAGCAGGTGAAATCTGGACGTATCTTTTTCCTGTTCTTTGAATAGTAGGTACGCGTGCACTGACAACGCTGACATAAAACTGTGACAGGCTGCTATAGAGGGAGAGAGAAACTTTGAATATTTTATTGGGACACTATAACAGATTCGATGATGAGAATGAAGACAGAATTCTAATATTCAAAACTTGTTCACAATTTTTAAATCGCTATTACGCAGTGATCTACACATCCAGAAATTAGGCTTTGGGGTTGGCAATCGATTGCATAAAATGATCTTGTCATAAGCAGGAGGAAAGTAGTTGATACTGACTAAGATTCAACCCCAGAAGAGGTTGAAGATGATGGAAATTGCTTCATGTTTTTTTTTTTAAGGGATGCATGTGGGACATTAATGAAAACCATCATTTTGTTGGGTTGTTCTTCAACTATGAAAAACATCAGATGACGTCTATATTTTACTCGATATTTTATTTGAAAAATTTCCCTATGGATATACCAATATATCTACAAAGCTAAAATATATGTATAATAAATAGAAAATAAATCTAAAATCCGTTCGGAAAAGCCCAGGCCGCATCCAAATAAATTTTCTTCGCGGTTAAAGGGCCAAAACCCGATAAAATTTTTGGCACGGGATATCGTTCCATTTTGCTTGTGTCGCGACAAGGAAATTTATGTATCCATTTTTGACCTGCAAGGGACAATATTTTAGCAGGTAAACATAAATTATAATATGCCTTCTCTCTAGCGAGATCTATTGTTTCCTGCTTCGGGAGTCATATTTTTTTTTTTAATAATATTTTTTTTTTGTTGCAGGAAACGACACTGTAACAGCATCATTTGATTTTTTCGATTCATCCAGCGCCCATGACTTAACTTTATCGCCGCAGACCCTATCCAACACAACAGAGGCCTTAATAAACGACAATTCAAATAGTTTGGGACTCCCCGCAGATAGCGATACCGGTAAGTCAGAAATAAGCATTACATTTCAAAATAAAATTGCATCAAATATAACGAACGCAAAAATTCGTTTCCATTGTTTGCGATATCCTTTGCATTTTATATACCTTTGGGGGCCGAGAGTTCCATCTATTCAATTTCTAGTTGAAAGAATGAGACGCTTCGTTTAATACTGACACAAAATAGACATCAAAAGCGCTTCCTCAATTTAATATTTCTGAGCTCGAAACGCGCCGCTGCTGCTGCAACGTCGAAAATGCATAATGCATCAAAAATTAAGACTTCGCTTAACGGTTAGATATTGGTATTGACATACGTCGTCTTCATAACAACTTACTAATGGAGTATCCGAATTTGGCGCAAACAGCTTATATTCATTGGGGAATTGTTGATGGCTGATCTATGCATATGTAATTCGATGTTTCTGCTGATAATATCAAGCTGAAAGTAATATAGTTTGGAAAGTATACATTTTAAACTTACATTGTTATTAAAGTTCTTTCTTTGTGACGTAGTCAGGTAAACCTTTAGCTTTTTTGTTAACTCTCCTACAACATTCACAGCAAATGCTTTCGCCTCGGTTAGAAATGATTTCCTCACAAACCTTACAGTACAGACCCATGATTTTTAATGATTTAAAAATATTAGTAATTCCTAATTTAAACCACATCATTGATTTTGTCGATCCAGCTGTTATGTGATTTATCGAATCCCATCCATTTTACAAAAATTTTGTTCCCTTCTCGTTGTAGAACTTTCTCCATCACATACACATCAGGCTGTTTGCTTTTCTGTAATTCTTCTTCATAAAACCCACTACTTATAGGTTGTCCCAGCACGTCCTCCAACAAATAGGTTGTTGAGTTTGTAATCTATACTTTAACCACTTTAAAGAGTTCTGTAGTCTAATTCGGTGTAGATATATCCTTTCTCGAAAACATGTTTATACTTGCTACATCGCCAACTTTCAATTTCTGTTTTCCAGCAACTTTAATATGAGCATAGCTTTTTGTATATTTTCCTATGGTTCTCCATTCGTAGATCGATCGAGTGTACGCCACTGGTATTTTCCTGTTTTTGACTACCCCCTCAACCTTTCCATGTTAATATGAATTCAAACCTATGTACAGTTTTTGAATAATCATACAGTTTCCTATGTCCTAAATTCTGAGGTTTATCCATACGAGTCACTTAATCTTAATTTCAGTGACAAGCAGTTTGCAGAAGCCTACCGAATTTCAAAACACGTATATGGGTGAAAACAATAGTGAACCATTGTAAAACTTTTCTAATTTCACCAGCAGGGCTTTATTTGTTATAGATTGCTCGAAACAGAAGAAATCTCTCAAAAGCAGCACAACTGATGGTAAATTAGAGTTCCAAAGCTCGGAAAATCTTTCTAATAATACACGAGCCTGTTGTATTATCATTTTTGTGGTTCTGGATGCTCAAGGTTACTTTTCTACTGATTTTCAAGTCATGATGGTAAACAGCTCAGAAGTTGGGTCTTTATACCTAAAATATTACATCATGATTTAAGTGATGCCCAAAAAAAAAAGAAGTAAACTAAGTATTCCACAACCTCCATGGTATCTCCTACAGTACAGGTCATCTGGACTATGGACGACTTGATCAAGTGCTTCAAGAAAATTTGCATGTAAAAGATACATTAATATAACGAGTAGGAAATTATATAAAAGTTATATTTTTTTTTTTTTTTTGTTTAGTCTAAAATCTTAAAGCTAGAACCCTCCTACCTTTCTAACTCTCGATGACCACAAGCAAACGTGTACGCTGTACCGGGAATAACATAGTGCTTGTCATCCGCGTATGACAAAGCTACCTTATTTTTAAGTTCGATAAACATTTCATGTTTATGTGAACGGAAAGTATTCATCTGTCGATAAATAAGCGTACCTTCTACGTCAACACACACGATGACCCCAAGCAAGCATGTACTCTGTACCGGGTATAACGCAATGACATCAAAACACAGATAGACCGAACAATAAACAAAATTTTCGTATGACAACATCTCTCTGTCTCTTCTGGGCCTTTGTGCTAGCCCCACCACTGAGAATGCCAAATTTTGTCTTGAATCCCTAAATAATATATTTTCCTCTTTTTCTACTTAACGTTTTTAATTTTATTTCTGAACTCAATTTGGTAACACCGGATTGTAGCAAAACGTCGGCGTCGCCCAGAAGCGGCTTGTTCGATAGCAAGCAGGTGTTGGCTAGCTATCTTTATCGCACACAGGGATTATTCATTAGCGTTAAACAAGAAACGACCAATACGATATTGGTACTCCCAGAATAAAGTGCTCGTATCGAATATTTTCAGTTTATTTGTCAAAGTGTCATTTTATTTATTCAGACAATTAATTTTTGAGATATATTCACGTGTGGGCGGGGTTTTTTTACGCCATTTTGAGTAACGATGTCCCCCACCCCGACCCCGCGAGAAACTCACCTCCCCTGGCCCATGGGTGGTCTTGTCAACACAACAAATATCAGTTTATGAATGGGATGATCCGTCTATCTGTGTTTTGATGTCATTGGTATAACGTAGCGTTTGTCGTCCGCGTATGACAAAGCTACCTTATTTTTTAGTTCGATAAACATTTCGTGTTTATGTAAACGGAAAGTATTCATCTGTCGATGAATAAGCGTACCTTCTACGTCAACACACACGATGACCCCAAGCAAGCATGTACTCTGTACCGAGTATAACGCAATGACATCAAAACACAGATAGACAGAACAATAAACAAAATTTTCGTTCGTAGCGTTAAGCAAGAAACGACCAATACGATTTTGGTACTCCCAGAATAAAGTGCTCGTATCGAATATTTTCAGTTTATTTGTCAAATTGTCATTTTATTTATTCAGCCAATTAGGCAATCCAACGATGTGTCAAATATGACCGACTGTTGGCAAGCATGTGCCCATAACCCTAAATTTCTTGTGTCATCAGTCATCGTCCCTTGTGTTTACCTTTGACGTTGGGGACTTTAACATAATAAATTCCAGCTTTTTACAAATTTCCTTCCTTTCCTTCTAAATTATTGTGAGTGAGTTGACATTATCATTAAATTTTGTGAGCATCCAGACTCTTATAGGCCTTCATTTGTGCATTGGTGTAAAAGCTATGCGTTAGAACAATATAGCTCATAATATCCATGGAAGTTATTGGGGGAACACTAGCAAATCCATAGTCAAAATCATTTTTACTCAAAGATCACAATTTATTCACTTTATCTTGTTCAAATATCTAAGAGCGGCCTCAGGACAGCTTTTCCGCAACTCGCACAAATATGGACTTTCTCTGAAAGCTATATTTCAATAGAAATGAAAGTTTCAACTCATAAAAATATTTCCAATGTCTTTAAAAATGTTTATATAGACTCAAATAAAATAATTTAGGTCTCAAAACTCACAAAATTAAGCAATAAGCAGCAAAATACGCAGTCAACACAGAAAATGACACAATATTAAACCAAGAAAATCTTTTGTGTGCCAACAATCCGTCAAAAAAAGTCACGTGGTTTGGATTGCCTAATTAATTTTTGAGATATATTCATGTGTGGGCGGGGTTTTATGCCATTTTGAGTAATGATGTCCCCCACCCCGACCCCGCGAGAAACTCACGTCCCCTGGCCCATGGGTGGTCTTGTCAACACAAGAAATATCAGTTTATGAATGGGATGATCCGTCTATCTGTGTTTTGATGTCATTGGTATAACGTAGCGTTTGTCGTACGCGTATGACAAAGCTACTTTACTTGTTAGTTTATCGAACATTTCGTGTTTATGTGGACGGAAAGTATTCATCTGTCGATGAATGAGCGTACCTTCTACGTCAACACACACGCTGACCCCAAGCAAGCGTGTACTCTGTACCGGGTATAACGTAACGTTTATCGTCCGCGTAAGACAAGGCTGCCTTATTTTTAAGTTCGATAAACATTTTGTGTTTATGTGAACGGAAAGTATTCATTTGTCGATGAATAAGCGTACCTTCTACGTCAACACACACGATGACCCCAAGCAAGCATGTACTTTGTACCGGGTATAACGCAATGATATCAAAACACAGATAGAACGAACAATAAACAAAATTTTCGTATGACAACATTTCTCTGTCTCTTTTGGGCCTTTGTGCTAGTTCCACCACTGAGAATGCCAAATTTTGTCTTGAATCCCTAAATAATATATTTTCCTCCTTTTCTAATTAACGTTTTCAATTTTATTTCTGAACTCAATTTGGTAACACCGGACTGAAGCAAAACGCCGCCCAGAAACAGCTTGTTCGATAGCAGGCAGGTGTTGGCTGGAGTAGCTAGCTATCTTTATCGCACGCAGGGATTATTCATTAGCGTTAAACAAGAAACGACCAATACGATATTGGTACTCCCAGAATAAAGTGCTCGTATCGAATATTTTCAGTTTATTTGTCAAATTTTTATTTTATTTATTCCAATTAATTTTTGAGATATATTCACGTGTGGGCGGGGTTTTTTTACGCCATCTTGAGTAATGATGTCCCCCACCCCGACTCCGCGAGAAACTCACCTCCCCTGGCCCATGGGTGGTCTTGTCAACACAACAAATATCAGTTTATGAATGGGATGATCCGTCTATCTGTGTTTTGATGTCATTGGTATAACGTAGCGTTTGTCGTCCGCGTATGACAAAGTTACCTTATTTTTTAGTTTGATAAACATTTCGTGTTTATGTGGACGGAAAGTATTCATCTGTCGATGAATAAGCGTACCTTCTACGTCAACACACACGATGACCCCAAGCAAGCATACTCTGTACCGAGTATAACGTAGCGTTTGTCGTCCGCGTAAGACAAGGCTACCTTATTTTTAGGTTCGATAAACATTTCGTGTTTATGTGAACGGAAAGTATTTATCTGTCGATAAATAAGCGTACATTCTACGTCAACACACACGATGACACCAAGCAAGCATGTACTCTGTACCGGGTATAACGCAATGACATCAAAACACAGATAGACCGAACAAGAAACAAAATTTTCGTATGACAACATCTCTCTGTCTCTTTTAGGCCTTTGTGCTAGTCCCACCACTGAGAATGCCAAATTTTGTCTTGAATCCCTTGAATATTTTCCTCCTTTTCTAATTAACGTTTTCAATTTTATTTCTGAACTCAATTTGGTAACACCGGATTGTAGAAAAACGCCGCTCAGAAGCGGCTTGTTCGATGGCAGGCAGGTGTTGGCTGGAGTAGCTAGCTATCTTTATCGCACAAAGGGATTATTCATTAGCGTTAAACAAGAAACGACCAATACGATATTGGTACTCCCAGAATAAAGTGCTCGTATCGAATATTTTCAGTTTATTTGTCAAATTTTTATTTTATTTATTCCAATTAATTTTTGAGATATATTCACGTGTGGGCGGGGTTTTTTTACGCCATTTTGAGTAATGATGTCCCCCACCCCGACCCCGCGAGAAACTCACCTCCCCTGGCCCATGGGTTGTCTTGTCAACACAACAAATATCAGTTTATGAATGGGATGATCCGTCTATCTGTGTTTTGATGTCATTGTTATAAAGTAGCGTTTGTCGTCCGCGTATCACAAAGTTACCTTATTTTTTAGTTTCATAAACATTTCGTGTTTATGTGGACGGAAATTATTCATCTGTCGACGAATAAAGTTTACTTTTCATGCATCCGTTTTTCCGTCAGTCCGTTGATCCGGGAGTATTCCTATTGGTCCAATATTTTGGAGCTTAAATATTGGACCAATAGGAAGACTCCCGGATCAACGGACTGACGGAGAAACGGATGCATGAAAAGTGCCTCTAAGCGTACCTTCTACGTCAACACGCACGATGACCCCAAGCAAGTGTGTACTCTGTACCGGGTATAACGTAACGTTTGTCGTCCGCGTAAGACAAGGCTACCTTATTTTTATGTTCGATAAACATTTTGTGTTTATGTGAACGGAAACAGATGAATAAGCGTACCTTCTACGTCAACTGCAGCCTTATAATTATCAAGACTAAGTTCAATGCCATTGTTTCTCTAAGAATTTTATCATATTTTTGTTCCATATATTGTTTCTTCTAAATAGTTGGACTTGGACTATTTTCTGTCATGAACAATTAGATTGAGGCTATTTGAAGTAAACAAAACATATCAATAGAATAACAGGATAGGGCAAATAGACTCAGAAAGTGAAGATCTGAAAACGTGTACTAATTCGTTTTAAAACAAGACCATTCACTTTTGGAAGAAAACTTCCATTGAAACGTGACCCACAAAAATCAGGCACTAATAGATTTTTTCCTAAAAAGTAGGATAAATATAATATGTATATAATATTTGTAATTTACGAAAAAATTGTTCCATCAAAACTAATTAAAACCGTCCTAGGAAAAGCAAAAAAATAAAAATAAAAAACAAACATTTACATTATCAAATTCCAAGATTCATAATGAAATTCTCCGATATTCTTCTTTGCATTTGCGATTTTTACTGGCGACGTCCGTCTCCAGAGGATTTGAAGCGAAATATATTTAGGAGCAAAGTACATTTATAAAGATAGACGGCAGCAAAAGATAGATTACATCTTTTGCTTGAAAGGCGTCCATTAAGAAAATGAAAATGATAATTGGATGATTTTGTAGGAGAAAAAATATAATTCCTTTGAGGAACAGATCGACGTAACGAGGGCTCCAGAAAAATAATATTAAAGACATGAAATATTTACGTTTGTCGTGTTTTTTTTTTAGGCCCTGCCAAACAATTTGAAAGTTTTTTTCGTTTATATACTGAGGGCATATTCAATAATTGATATTAGGCAATATCCACAAAACTTTTCACTTCGAGTTGACATTGTGTATATTTGAGGACAAAATAATTCAATATCTACTTGAGAAATTGGCTTTTTTTTCAATTTAAAGGCAAAAGAATCTTATCCATGGAGCACTAAGGGATTTCAATTCAATAAAACATTCATGAAATATCATGCGAAAACCGGGCATTAATGGAACTTGACAAGCGGAACGCATTTCAGGAAAAGATATAAATAGGTCAAGACAAAACGAAAATGTTTGATGTCTGAAGACTGGAAAATAAATAGATGGCTTTTAGTGTATTGCCAATCTGCAAATTGTTTGAGGTTTTATTTATATGTGGTTTAAAAGCTAGACTTTTTGCCATTAACTTTATTTCGCAACGGTTATATGATACTACGTTAGAAAATTGCTCCTTTTTAAGACTTTGTCACCATGATATCGATACCTAGGTACTTGAATAAATTGCACATCCAACAGAATATACAAGATTGATAGAAATAAGAGAGCTTTGAGTCCCAGCTATTGCATCTTACTTATTCATTTGTCGCAGCAACGAATCGGAGGAATTGTTTTATTTCACGACATAAAAAAGAAAATCTATAAATGTTTATATATTATATTGAATACCAACTCGATTAAGGGAGTTATTCAAGAGCTCCTCCAGTCTTAATAATAAAATTTCATGATTTAACACGTCTTCCAGGGTACTAACGAGTCTGCCCGCCGGAAATAAAACAGAAGCCATATGACATTGCGACTTGAATAGAAATAAGTCTTCCAAAAAGTACGTGACGGAACTTTGAAAAAGTGCAGCCCGAAAGATTACCAACTTTTATTTGACCTGTCGAAAATGTCCCAGCGTCTTTTTCCCTTTTTCCAATTCGGACGAAGAGGATTTCTTATTTAGTCCGAAAACTATAGTTTCGTTTTTGCTCTTATAGTGGCGGCGAGCTTTTAATGTATTGTTTGAAATTTCCTCGTCCGTAGTTTCCCTTCTAACAGAGTTTTTGAGAAAAACAATAAGTTTTTATTGTCTTGTTTTCGGGTATCGGATCTTGTAGGGAACAGATAGAATCTATTGTATATTTTTCTTTAGACCGAACGTCAATCCGAAAATTGGTTATTTTCTTTTTTCAGTATCAACAACAACAAAAGATGATGGAAAACCAGGCAGCACGTCACCTGATCTCAAAGGAAAAAGGCCTAAAACAAAACCAACTTCTCCCAATAGACAGGGTCCTCAACAATGCACGGTAATCATATTATTATATTTATAATTTTGTATCAATCTATTTTTTATAATTCTAGGTGTGTTCCAAGGTGTTTGGTAATGCATCGGCTCTAGCAAAACACAAACTTACCCACAGCGACGAAAGAAAATACATTTGCAACGTATGCAATAAAGCGTTTAAAAGACAAGACCATTTGTAAGTATTTCAAGTTAAAAACATTATTTAATTTTAACGGAAATAATATTTTTCTGACACGTCTGTATATGAGTTTTTCGCTCTCAAGCAATAGTTTGAAGCCTTTTCCAAAGGTACTTCAAATATTTCAAATACTTTTACTACATGTGCACTGTTCTGATGGCAATTTGTACTTGAAAGCTCTCAGGCACTCTTTTACTTGAGAAATATGTAGTTTGTAATAAAAGTCGAAAGGCATTTTAAATTAAAAAAGGCCGGGATTCCTAAGAGATGCTTCTCGTCTATAGAGGAACTCGAAAATTCTTTAATAATGAACCTGCATACGAAATTCCTCACATATGATGTATACAAAATTTAATTTAGAAACGGCCATATGCTCACTCACCGCAACAAAAAACCGTACGAGTGCAAAGCGGACGGATGCGGCAAAAGTTACTGCGACGCGCGTTCTTTGAGACGTCACACTGAGAACCATCACGTACCACCTTCTACGTCGAATACGACCATGTCACCGGCGCAGGGAGCGGCAGCTGGTGACGCCGCGTCACCTCACGGGAGTAGTTGCATTCAGTACGCGCCACCTCCTACGGGATCGCCAACTGTTAAGGACAGTAAGGAGGGGAAAAGTCAATTGCAGCAACTTTTGTCGACTGAACCAGCAAAGGTAAGAATTTGATGAGTGAGTTGATAAAAATGATACGCGAGAATGGTATTTTCTCCCTATGACACTGACCTCACATGGTTCACATGCTCTGTTTATAATGTGGTGGACTAGAGTGTAGAGCAGTTTTATTGATGCTGTTTATTTTCTTTGTTAGCTACAAATAAAATTGCGGAGGAAGTCTATTTGCAAATGAGACATAATGTCCTTATAACACACTTGAATTTCACTTTACAAATATCACATTCGGAAAAGTGATGAGGTATTTGAGTGCATCTCAAGATGTCGTTTCAAACTTTGTTTATATTTAAATTTTGCATTGCAAGTGTCACATTCGAAAGGATGATTATGCGAGTGCGTCTTTACAATGCACTTTAGAACATAATTATTGCAATAAATGGTTATATTGGTACTAATGTCTCAATTTTTCTAGGTATAGTTACAATTTTTCCCTAATTCACTAAATTATTTTAATGAAATAAATGTTTTCATCACTTAGAGCATGCACATATTGTAATTTAACCGTTTTAAATTCTCTTTCTTTCACGATTGCGATACGTTGACCTAAAATATCTCCAGATGTTATTAATTTACCATTCCTTATTCTATGCAAAAATTTTTGATTTGGAACTGAAAAATCTCGGTCCCTAAGGGCGACACTATAAAATATCTATGTTAAGGTTTAAGACTGTTTGGAAATGGTAAATGTCCGCCTGTCAAGAGAATAGTCGGGCATCAGTCTTGTCCTAAAACTTAACATTTTCACGAAACGAAAAATAAACCGGCCCTTAAATCTTCCTTGAAGTTTCGCAATTTGTATCGCTTAGGAGAAAGGGTGTCAGAGTGTCCCGCGGTAATCCCGAAAATAACGATCAAAATATTATTTTTTTTCCTTTAAGTATTGCATCAAGTTTTAAAACTAAGAATATTTATTGTATTAGGCTAAATAAACCATTTATTGTGAAACAGAGATAAAATCCCTCTCCTCTATCCCATCCATTGCATCCAAAATATTCATCAATAACGTTTTCCATTTTGGAAACGACTATAGGCAAAAATAAAATGGAATTTTAAAATTCATATACAAATTATTCGTGGAACAAAAATTTACGGCTCCGTCGAACAGGGAATATTTTATTTTTAACGACGATTTTTTGAAAAAGTAAATAATAAATGGAGATAAATCTCAATTAGGGAATTGCATTTTAGTTTTGATGGTTTGCAAAAATAAAATCAGATTAATAGATATATTTTTTAGTGAAGTGAAGTGATATTTTTATGACAGCAAAATGAGGATTATCGCTTAATATATGAACAAAACAAAACAATGTGAAAAATGAGTCAATAACTGTGAAAATGTAAATAAAATGTTTGTACATAGTAGGCCAACAGGCAAGTAATAAATAAAGGGGGTAGCTGGAAATTATTCCGAAGTTAATGGTATGTTGGTATGTCGTTTGTGGATAGTCTGTGGAGTAGAATCTAAGTTTTTGACCTCGAGGACCCTGTGCTTACTTAGGGGGAACTCGAAAGACCTAAAAATTTCCGAGCATTTTCAGTTTTTTGCTTATAACTTCTAAACCATGCGTTTTTAGCGGAACACACCTATTTATAAAGTTGAAGAAAATTAAATTTCCTTCAAATTTAGCTGATAGTATTCTTTAACGCAATATTAACCGGGATACAGTGGTTCAAAGATACAAAAAAAAAACTTCAACTTGTCAAAATAATGTTTTCCCATCCGAACATAATTCGAACCAAGCGCGGAATAAACATATTTTATCCTCGTCTTTTTCACGTGCACTCACAATCTACTGTCCCCCTGAATTATTTTTTGATTATATCCTATCCAAATAATCATTTTTGGAAAATAAAGTATCGATAGCTGAACGAGCCTGGCCTAGTAGGTACACGTCAAATTCTACTTACTGTTTGTGTTTAGTTTCATCGTTTATTATTTTCGTGGTACTGCTGAGTTAAAATGGCATATGCAATAATGTTGGAACAGTGTTTCATATGCGAAGAAAGTTTGTCGGAATAAGAAGCGGTTGTGGTTAAAAAAAAAGAGGAATTGATACGCTTCTTGCTACCAGGTTGAAGCGGAAGAAGCCTGATCACCAACGGTTACTCAAAGGAGTGGAAAAAATTAAAATTCACACATCTTGTCAAAAAATTACAATGATTTTGGCCTTCTTGCTTCTTGCGTCGTGAGCGTGACACCTCTACAACTGTACCCAAACCAACACGCTCAAGTACATCATTATCATTCAGTTTCAACAAGTGCTTCTTTTGCGATGACGAGGTTACTGAGAAGTACAGACAAACACAAATGAAGTTACCCCAGGAAAAACGCAATCCTATGGTCAAAGTGACGCTTCCAGAGGTAGCAAACACGATTTTGTCATACACAAGACAGCGAGGTGATAAATGTAGACAAAAAATTGAAGCCTGTTGATCAATATGGAAACAGATTTAGTTGTGCTCAACGCGGAATACCACCAAAAGTGTATTCAAAATTTTTACAAAATACCTGCACGTGTCCACAAAAAGCCGGGACAACCTACTCCCAACATAGATCAAGCCATGGAAATTATATTCAGTTTCCTCGAGGAGAACAGTGACGAGTGCCAGTTTTTCCTTGGACAGTTGCTTGATTTGGTACCCGAAAATTTTCGTTCATACGTTAGGACTGTAAAAAAGCGCCTGGAGAAGGATCAAAATGACATAATCATCTCTGGTTCGCTCAACAAAGAAAGTGTCGTATGTTTCAAGAACACTGGCCACAGAATTTTGTTTGACAAGTGGTACCTGAAGGAAAAAAACGGTAACCCTCAAGAAGAAAAAAATCGAATTGTGAAAACTGCAGGTAAAATTGGTTTAGAGGATATCGGATCTAAAATGTTTAACACTGAAGCTTACCCCCCAATTGATTATTTTTATGGTGATTCTCATTATGTTGTTCCGGAGACACTATGCTGCTTCTTCATACTATCATTTTGACAAATAAACGGGATTCACTGGAATCGTGGAAGAAAAAATGTCTTGCTCTGGCACATGCTATTATGCTAGCCGTCCGACCAAAATCCTTTTGTCACCCATTATGATTGGGGTTGCAACGTATGATTACAAGAAGTTTAGATCGATACTTCTTGTAAACGTCCTAAGTTAGAATTTTCAGCTACCTATGATGAAGCTTCTAGACTTGAGGGTTCTTATGGGCTGCAGGTGGAGAAAGCCATAGTTGATGAACCAGTCAATCCATTAGGCAGCTCGTTTTCGACAATGCCGACTTTAATGTAAATACGCTGGATGGGGAAGGCATATTCCGCGCCATGGGAGGAATAATGGCCGTCACCCCATGAAATGCTGTGACCAGTGAGGCAAATGTAGGTCGCATGAAAGTCACTCCAACAGCTGACCTAATTGGCAAAGCTGCCACTGTTGAAGTTAAGCAGTATCACCGACCATCCAATGGAGGATTGAAAGCTGTAAAATTGTTTGACATAAGTATCAGCTCTGTACAGAACATTGTACCTTCTGCCTCTGTATGGAAAAAAAAACACGTTCTCATTATCAGTACTTGGTTGGAATGGATTCATGGACTTGAGGGAACAAGAAGATAAATAGGAATGCTCCAAGATTGTGAGCGTCCTTTTCATTAATGCACCTCCAAATGATTACTCTACAGTGTATACATCCATCTTCACTGCATTTGAAGAATGTGAGCGAATTAACCATAAAACATGTGTTATCACATTTGACCAACCATTGTATTGGAAGGATGGTAATGTGGTTGCCGCCATTCCAGAACTCAGTAACGTCATTGTAAAGCTGTTTTGCGAGATTTTTGCAGCAGACAGTGTTGATAAGATACTGTCTGGATATGCTTACGCCAGAGCTGTACGTTCACATAGCCTTGCTTATACGCTGCTTTGGGTTGTCTGATATTTGACGTTTTGGGATTGACAGAAGAAGAGTTGTTTGCACTGGATACAGTTATCGATTCTTTTCACCAGTCCAATATAGAGTTTAAGCATCCAGCATTGGATGAGGTGAGAGTTAAATTCTCGGAAGTGCTGGACGAAATTGAGGATAGAGGACCATTTGCGAGACTATGGATCCAATACTTCCGCCTGTGTACTCTTATGAAAAATTTCATCAGAGCTGAACATACGGGTGTCTGGAACCTCTACCTTGACTCAGAGAAATGATCTCCTACTTCCATGCTGCAGGCCACTTGAATTACGTCAGGAGTGCACACTTGTACTACCAGAATATGATCACCTTAAAAGAGAAAATAGTTTTTCAAGAAAATGAGAAGTTCACCACCAAGGAATACTTCACTATTCGCAGAACCGACAAATTCTGGTCAGGCATCTGGTCAGATATGACCATAGAACAGCTTCTCATGCGACCTATAAAGAGCTATGGCGGGCTGACTCGTGGTCGTGGTGTCAGTGATACTGTGCTTTCTCGATGGATTGTGGGTATGATATGTCTCCAAAGTATCAATGAGCAAATAGAACTCTTTGCTGGAGTACGCTCAGAGACTACTGAGCAACACGTGGATATGGGCCTTCCTGTGTTACCAGGGATAATATCGACATCAAGAAACTTAGTGATTGGTTGGCTGACCATCCACCTTTCCTAGATACAAAAGAGCTTTTCTCAGTAGGCACAGGAGGTGTTGCTCCTGAAGCTTACCTCGAACTATCAGTACCTATCACCTGTATGAAGACATCTTTGGAAAAAGGGAATTTTCAAGACATGGAATTGAAGCGGAAAAATAAGGTTGTTTCTCTAGCATCTGTTTCCTGTTGTGTGAAAATTGAATACAAAAATTTCACTCTCTTTCAACGGATTTGCATAATAAAACAATCAGATGATGACCTTAGAACCTTGTTGAAATACGAACTAGCCCCCTTCCCGATGCCTCTCTCCACAGAGGAAGGTATGCACAAGGGCACAAAGTCAATGTTGTATACGGCATTCACTCCTATACAAGAACCAGTAGACTTTGGCAGTAGCGAATACGCAGTTATTGATAGTGGGTACCTGCTACATAAGGTTGTGTCGAGCAAGTCAAGAGATACGACATTTGAATTGGTGTGCCAGAATTTCGTGGATTATGTTCAAAGACACTTTGGAAGCAATGCTATAGTGAGTGGTTTTTGATGGGCATCCTGTTGACATAAGTTACCAAAGGACAAAAACAGTAGAACCATATCGACGATCTTTGCTGCATTCATCGTCAAAGTTTGTTTTTTTCAAAACATCTGTTTCTTCCATTTTATAAGAAAAATTTCTCTCCAACGATACCAACAAGAAAAACTTCATCACATTGCTGATTACTGAATTGGAATCCAGGGGAATTCAGGTTAGGCAGGCAACATAAGATCCCGATGTCATGATTGTGAAAACTGCTACATCAAAATCTGCCTACTTTGATAGTGTCATCATAACAAGAAAAGACATCGATCTTCTGGTTTTACTGAGAGCATCAGCTTTCTCTAAAAAGAACATTTATTTCCAGAAGAGTGGCAGAGGTAACACCCCCAGTGTTTTGTATTCATCCCATACCTGCAAAGTCAACACTCAGGATATTCTCTTTCTTCACGCAGTAAGTGAATGTGACACCACTTCATGACTCTTCGGAATTGGAAAGAAAATGTGATGCAAGTTTATAAAAAAAAATCCCTTAACTCTCAGGAATAGTTGGTGATTTCAAAGATCCTGACGCGAGACCAAACCAAATTACTGAAGCTGGACAAAAGTTCCTAATGAAATTGTACGGTAGTTACTCAGACGCAGATAATTTGAAAACTTTGCGGTACCGAGCATTCTCATCAAACGTTTTGGCAAACTCGAAATTTCAACTTGCCAGATTACCACCTACAAGAGATGCCACCAAGTATCACTTGTATAGGACATACCTGCAAGTACAAACATGGCTAGGAATGGAAGGAAGCCACCAAAAGTTACCATTTGCTTGGGGCTGGAGCCTGACTTATCGAGGTTAGTATATTCGACTCAGATTTTACTCCACATACATACCAAAATTTCATCAACTTCGGAATACTTTCCAGCAAAAGGTATTGCAGACTGGATTATAGTTAGATGATCAATAATCTTGTTTCAAACGATAGCAGGAAAACGTTCAATGTACCATCACGATTCTACACAATGCAATTCAAAATTCGTATATAGAGTGTTGAAACAGACTTAATTTAAATAACAATTCTCTCATTTGAAATTACTGCAACTTTGAAACTACGTGCTTTATATACAAAACCATTCAATCGAGAATTGTCTAGAATTGAAGAACGTTATTCGTTACGTCCGCAAATGAATTTATTTTTCCATAATTGATTCAGTTTATTGATTTTATGGTGAAATTCATTATCACGTAGGTATGTAATTTTTTTGAAGTATAATGGGTTAAGGACCGCTTAACTGAAATTGTATATGGAAATAAAATCCTTGTTCCCTCAACTGCCTTATATTTACATTAAGACTTTTTAGGGGGTCTAGAAGATAAAGGTTTGAAAGGGGTGACTTAATTTCCATTGAAATGATGTTGGTGGGAAGTTTTTAAATGTTGTTCATAAATACTTATTTACCTGACAAGCACTGATTTACTTCAAATTTAACAAAACAGAGAAAAGCAGATTTCCATCTTTTAATTTCAGTCTACGTATCCGCGAAAAGAAAAGAATTATTTTTTCTTATGTATGTAAATATATAGGTAACTATTTTTACGTATGTGAAGCAATGCTAAAATTTGGGCGTTCATTTTGTATATAAAATACCTGATGCGGAAAAGTAGATACCTATACATTTCGCACGCAAGTAGTGTGAGAGACTGAACTTTTCCGCATGCTGGTAAGAAAAATAGGTATCACCATGGTGTATGTAAAATTTCTGTTGACGATTATATTGCTGATTTATCAAAAAAAAACTTAAACGCTAACTAGTTATGCATTTCAAAATAAAAATACTGTTTTTAAATATCAAAAAACTAAAGCTTAGTTAAATAAAGAATAACTTTAAAAGCATGAATACAAATATTTATAAGTTCTGGTTTGCTGAGTCTGCTTCTAGGTAACTAGAAACAACTCTACAACTTTGTTCGAATAACTCCTCCCGCCGAAGTCGAAAACAATACGGATTGAGGTTTACGGATTTCTGGATAATTCTTTCTTGGATGACTTCACGAAGTAGGTACCTCTTCTTTTGTAGAGTTACCAAATTACTGTTAGAGGATGATGATGAGAACTAACGTGGTACAATCTTCATCTGACTAATTATGAACCTGGTTCTTTGACGTTGAATAAATATTGGAGTCGCTTATGATCAGTTACGATGGTGAATTTTCGCCCAAACAAGTATGGCCGATAATATTTTGTAGCCCATACTATCGCCAGAAACTCCTTTTTATGTGTCGAATAATTCATTTCTGCTGGATTTAAGTTCCAAAAAAACGTATGCTATTGGTAGATGACTTCCGATTTCGCCTTGAGTAAGCACAGCTCCAACTGCAACATTAGAAGCGTCTGTTGTTAACATGAATGGTTTTTCGAAATCTGGGAATTGTAATACTGGATCGTTGCATAGCACGTTTTTACAGGTTTCGAAGGCTTCTAGAAATTTTGTATTGTGTTCGATGGTAGCTCCTTTCTTGAGACATTTTGTGAAGGGTTTTATCAGCTTTGCAAATATTTATTGAAACGTCTGTAGTATTCTAACAGCCCTAAGAATGATTCTATTTCTTTTGCTGTCTTTGGAATTGGGAATTTCTGGATTGCTATTAGTTTCCTAGGATTTGGTTTAATTCCATCTTTTGTGATCACATGTCCAAGAAATTAAACTTCCGTCCTGAGAAATTCTGACTTATCAAGTTGCACTTTTAACCTCGACTTCTGTAATTTCTGTAAGGTCTTTTATATGTTCTTCCAGGCTGGATGAAAAGATGATGATGTCATCCATAATACACAAGGCATACTTTTCCCTGTAAGTCCCGTAGAATATTGTCCATGTCGCGCTGGAACGTTGCAGGCGCATTTTTTAATCCGAAAGGCATTCTCAGATACTCATAATGCCCGTTCTCTACGTTGAAGGCTGTTTTTTCAATAGATCCTGGGTCCATCTCTATTTGGTAGAATCCCAAGGATAGTTATAGCCTCTATAGTCTACGCATATTTTCCATTTTTGTTTGCCGCTTGAATCTTATTTTTTTGGGGAAACCCATATAGGACTGCTCCATGGACTTTGGCTCTGTCCGATTATTCCTTCATCTAACATTTTGTTTATTCACTTTTGAACCTCTTCTTTATGGTCAAATGGATACCGGTATGTTATCGAATGTACTGGTATTTCATCGGTGGTTTTGATGACGTGTTTTATTTTATTTGTAGAAGTTAGTTTTTCTCCTTCCTAGTGAAAAATGTCTGGGAATATTTTAAGAAGTTTGAAGAGACTGGATTTTCCTTCAGTATTTAAATGATCAGATTGAATCAAGTTTT
Source organism: Ceutorhynchus assimilis (assembly GCA_917834065.1). NCBI lineage: Eukaryota > Metazoa > Arthropoda > Insecta > Coleoptera > Curculionidae > Ceutorhynchus > Ceutorhynchus assimilis. The sequence continues at coordinate 9,701,208 of OU892287.1, read as the reverse complement.
CTATATTTATAGGATCTTGTTTTCTATGGGATTTCTCTGGCAAGAAATCTTCCATGTGGAAAAAATCAAAAGTTTCTTTGTGAAAATCTGGTAAAGTCCAGACCTGTAGGGGTTCTATGAACTGTGATAGGATTGTCAGTATAGTTGTAAATTTCCTTTTGTGCATATTCATTTTTTGCAGTAGTAAGTGTTTCGGGAAAATAGAGATGATCTATGACCTTCTCAGGTATAATGATATCTACATTATTTAAATGAAGAATAACTTTAAAAGCATGAATACAAATATTTATAAGCTCTGGTTTGCTGAGTCTGCTTCTAGGTAATTAAAAACAACTCTGCAACTTTTTTCACATAACTAACTAGAAAATAATTTATTCTCTACAGTTTTTTTACAGCAGCTTTTGGCGAGAACTAGAACGATAGTTTTTCACGAAAAAATAACATTCACAGTCAATTTTGGCTCCCTCTATTTCCGGTAGTTTTTGAACCACTACAAAAGTGAACATTGATGGGAAACTACAAAGAATTTTTCTCGTTAACGACACTTTTGACTTAATTTTATTTTCAATAATACATACCAAAATCTTTTTTTTTTTTCAGAGTGTTAGTGGCAATAATGACGGTCTAACGAAACAACAACTGGATCTCATCCATCAAATAATGGAACAAACCCAAAGACAAAACCAGTCAGTGGTGTCGTCGCCGTCATCTTCGAAACCCTCGCCGAAAAAATCGAAATCCAGAAGTAGGGATAAGACAGTGGCGGCGGCATCGTCGACTTCGTGGTCGCCAAATTCCGTAAGTAAAAGAAAAAATCTCTCTGGGAATTTCGCGACCTTTAACCCTTCATCGTATATTTGACCGGTGTTATAAGCCCTTCCCCCTTTCGAGATATCGAAGGGTGGGTTTTACCCTTCACCGTTTATTTTTTGAGTATCGTGTTGATGACGAAAAAGTAAAAGAGGATTTTACTTTTTAGTTTGTACTTTTGTTAACAGACTAATCAATTAAAAATTCTCCTTTAATAAAAAATTAATCATGTTCTTAACAAAAGAGCACTTTTGTAAATTTTTCTTGAAGGATTTTTAATTTTGTATAAAAGTTTTTCTCTTTTCAATTTAATTATGCACCAGCCGAGAGAAAGCTCTTTTACCTAATTAATTTAAAATTCTTGTTAATAGGATTGTAAGGACTTTCTACGGTTCTGGGCTAAAGGAGGCCGACTAATTGATATTAGGTTTACTGGGTAGAAATTAAGAAATTTTCATCTTAAAAATAAAATTAGTCTTGTATAAATATGCAATTTTTCATCTCAAATCAATAAGTTTATTAAAAACCTAAAAGAATTTAATCAGTAGACTGGCAAAGACGTTAAAACCCGGGAGCATTTTGCTTTATATCTCGATCGTAAAATACGCGCCGAGCGGCCCTAGCTTTTGCAAAAACTTTGGAGGAAAACTAAAAACTTCAAACGAAGATAGATTGAAAACCATATTCTAAAAGTTCTGGCCGCTTATTTTTTTAAATTAGCTCCAGGCCGAAGTCTTAAATTATTTTTAGTCATAGATATATATAGGAGAGAAGTTACTTTCGAAGTAAGAAAAAGTATGCAAGACTTTTCTTGGTTTTGTTTAGAAATTTTTGTTAATTGAGCTTTAAAAGGAATGGGGATTTTACAAAACAACATTTAAAAAGGGTTAAACTCTCTCACCAGTAATATGAAACACTATTATAATCCCTCAGCATTTGGGGTGGCACCAACGATCTAACTATATATCTTTATCTAATCCGGTTATTGCCGGACCAAATGACGTCACAACCGCGAGTCCTTCTCATCCCCCAGATTTCGAGCTCGTCGAGTAAGAGAGAGAATTTAGAACAAGTGGCTTTTAAAGGATTTAGAGCTCTCATATCTTAACACGTTCAGATTGTCCATAGTAGTTGAGTGAAGATGGTGGTTTCAATTTAATTATCGAGTGCACTCTCAGTAAACATAATGAATTATTATTGGGATTATTATTACGGATATCCGCCTTATCAGGTATAATAACACGATTGAATAAGACTCTAACTTTACAACTAAGTATGTATTTCATTGATGAGTTATTTTGTAAATATGATAATTATTACAGCAACAACAACAACAATGTTTACCTGTGAAAACAATTTCGACCGGTGCACCGAGTCCTCAAGGCAAAGTTACCACTACAACCCCTTCGACGCCTTCGCCCACTGCCCAGGATAAGCCGCCCATTCTCAAACCTGTCGAGTGCAATTTGTGCAAAAGACGATTCAAAAACATACCTGCTCTCAATGGACACATGAGATTGCACGGGGGTTATTTTAAAAAGGTAAGGATAATGGTGTGAAAACCTTAAGGTTTGATATAGTGACGTCAAAAATTTTATATTTTACTTTAGGGAAAGTTGTCAGATAATGACAGGGGCCAAGTTCTTGAAGCTAATTTCGTGTTCCCTGAGGTTTTGTTAGTAATGGAATCGATTAAAGCACGTTAAATTTTCCCAATTATTCTGTTTTCATAAAGTTTTTCTAAGCCACAAACTAAAATTATTTATGAAAACCTAACCTCTGGTCACCTTTGATATAAAATATTGTCTATTCACAATCTGTAGTCCAAAGGTACAGGTAAAATCTTGGGTAAAATTTATCACCTTTCAATGCTATTTGATAGGGAAAGGTGATAAATTTACCTGTACCTTTGGATTACAGATTGTGAATAGGATATATATCCTGGGCCCGGATTCTGAACCCACGATTCGATATTACCCTTTTTGTGATAGGTACGTAAAATTCAAAATTTTTTGAAAAAATTATTGTGCATATGAATACTATACTCAAAAATATTTAAATTGAGGTTGGGGTGCATGGGGCCCAAGGGGTCAGTCACACCATAACCACAATATCGTGGTTCTAATTCGGCCTACCTGTATAACATTTGTATCAAATTACGTTTTTCCAACTTTTTTACTTTCAGAGAAATTCGCATTGAAAGTTTTCAAATTGACACCCTGTATACTTTATGATGAAATGCATAATGTCATACTCAAGTAGATGTAAAATTTATATCACATTGATAATATATCACAAAGTTTTGCATTTCTGGCCCTAAAAAATTCCGACATTGCCTCACAAAACCGTTCATCATAACTCAATTAATATTGTACAAATTCTAATGTATATTTATGTATTCTCAATCAGAATTAAATGCTCTTTAAGATAAAATAAAATTGAATTATTTATCTCAAATAGCTTTTGACATGTTGAGGCTCAAATTTGGAACTTTGACTCAAATTTTGGAAAACATTCGAAGCCGATTATCTCGAAAATGAAGCTTTAGGGACCGGTACCCCAAATAATCTTTTTTAAAGTCCCAATGGAGAACTACAATTGGACAAAATTTCGCACTTACCGATAACTTTTCTAGTTTTTTGGTTCAGTAAATTTTATATAAATATTATTAGTATTCACAGAAAATTCGCGTTAATATGATATTAAAAAAATATTTTAGCTAAACACTACAAACCTTTAGTTCACACAGTATTTACATAAAGTAAAGGCGGTTACACATGGACATGGATGTCTGAAAACATGTACGTACATACATGAACGCGCGAACAAAAACATCAATGTGTATGCAAAATACCGTCGCGTTTTTGAATATGCGAGCGGTAGAATGGCGCTCAGGTGAATTCTGAAATTGCTAAAAATTTTATATGCACACTTGGAATACTGTAGTAAGAGTAGCAAGACTGACAGTTTTGTGCGAGCGTCTGTACAAAGGCGACATGCACGTTGATGTATGCACGTATATGTATCAAGCCATCCACGTCCGTGTTTAACCGTCTTAATGCTAAAGAAATGATCTCAAATTCATATAAACTTTACGTAAATGTGTTTACTAGGTGAAGAACAGCGTACAAGAAACCTGAATGATAGAAAACTTTACCCACTTCTTCAAAGTTATTATTTCTGATTTCCCCCAATAATATTTATTGTCCAAAATTTCTATGGGATATGACTATACTTATTGTTAATGGTAACAATCTCATGCCTGATTTTTACTTTTTTATGGTGGAGATTGTGGATTGTGAAATCTTGGTAGTGTGAAAATTTCTGCTCAATGGGCTCACTAAACCAGCAACTTCACTACCCATACATATATGTACATCGAGTCCTGATGAAATTTACACATAAGCTTCGATGTTGAAAAGATGATGCTCCAACATCTTGTGCTTGAAGTTCTCTGAAGATGTAGTGGAATGAAAAATTAAGGGCCTAAATTCTCCTCTACATTTTCACCAATAGAGCCTATCATCGGCACTGAATTCTGCTGTCGGTGATCCTCTCTGTATTTTCTTGTGAACAGAACTATCTTGGTTTACACCCAATCCGTTCTGTCTTGCCCATCAGGAGAGATTCTTTTATGCTGATTCCATGATTTCACTAATGGTTGATAAACTGAGGCCCCTTACCAGTACTACTACGTCGTCAGCATACGCAATCAATTTTATCGTCCTTTCTCTAAAGGTTTTTAGAATCTTATTGATTACCAACAGCCATAAGAGTGGGGATATTGTCACATGCCTCGCGGCTAATGTGGGTAGGACCTGCGGTTGGATAACATACAACTATAAAAGGCACTTATCGTACATTGCTTCCTAGTTGGATTGCATTACCAAAGGGGGACTACGTAGGTGCGCCACATGATTCTCACGTTCGGGGCTCTACGTACATATTATACGAGGATGCAACTGGTTCCCGCATGTATATAGCGACGATGTCCTTAACGGGATTGCTCCAAGACTCTCTGGGGTAATGAAGAGACATGTAGCTACTACTCCCTTGGGTAAGGAGTCCCTGAGGAGGGAAGGACCCAAATGGGTACTGATACCATGGGCTGCATCGGTTTTTATATCCATTTCATGTAAACATCAACTTACGCGTTGCCCTGCTTAAACTAATCATTGTCAATGAATCGTGTTCTAGTTTTTATGGTTTTTGATATACAGAGTAGTTTTATTTAAAAACCAGTTGACATTATCACTCCTCCTGGGTATAATCACCAATTTCTGAAATAATGATTCTGCTTTTCAGCATTTTTATTTTCCATTATATGATGACTGGTTCTACCTTCAGATGCTCCGTGGATTTTTCAATGAAGTCATCATCATCATCAACTCTATATCCAGAAATGCACCTAGGACCCTGGCATTTTTTCAAAAGCAAATAAATCTTCCGCCTTTTTTATCCCATAAATATACCAAAATTTGAAAAGCTTCACTTTACGTTTCAGTAGTATTCAAAGCGCCACACGTTATAGCAGGGTATTCCTATACCTCTGATTTTTTTTACACTCAAGTTGTGAGGAAAAACCAACATCACTATGCATTACCGGTGCCGGAAAAATCAAGAAATTACGAGAATTCCAGAGAGATTTCTGGATTGACTGATTTCGTATATAAAGTACAAAGTTTGTCTAAGTTGCAGTTAGTTCTAATAAGAGAATTGTTGTGTTGATACATACTTTATCACCCAACTGAAACAGGGGAACGTACGTCTCACCTTTTTCCATCACCATACTGCTTTTGCCGATCTTGCTGCATTTCGTGTGCACATCTAACGTCCTTCCAAATCAAAGGCATTCTGCGTAGGTAGGGTGTGATTTGGAGAACAAAATCTCCACAACTGCGCGAATGTCGGATTCCACGTCATCTAAACTTCTCAACTCTCTTCTAAAACTCAAATAGCAGCTGTCTTTCCGGTGGATTCACACATAGCTGAGTTCATGGCAAATCTAATTATCGGTAACCAAGTGCCGTGATCTGACCTTGAGATCCCTGTTCTTTTGTTCCGCCATATTTGCAGCAGCATGGTACAAGGGTATGAATGTCTGTTTTATACCCAAAATAAAACAAACTTGTTGTATGACGGCGGAGATAAACTGGACGCCGTTTGTCACTGCTTGACTCGCGTGGTAGTCCATATCTGAAGAAAATCTCATTAATCGGGGTATTGGCACACTCTTCCGATGTAGCTTGTGTCAAGACGAATAACTCAACCCATTTTGTGGGAGAGTTCTCCACAATGAAACTCCATATTTCCTATATTAGGATCTCAAAACGCCAATTATATGCAGGTGTTTGCAAAAGACCCGCCGGTTGTTGATTAGATGCCTTGTATCTTTTACAATCCACACAGTTTTTAAGATATTCAGCGATGAAACGGCGCATACCAGGAAAATAATATCTTTCAGCGATCCGTTGATAAGTTTTTTCTAAGCCATAGTGCCTGGCGCTAGGTGCGTCATGGTATTCTTTCAGAATTTTATCTCGCTCGTGCACTGGCACAGCTAACTGATCTTCGTCCTCGTCATAATATCGGTATAAAACTCCCTGGGACATAATAAAGCCTCTGCTGTCCATTTACGCAAGTTCATGCCAGTATCATCAGGATTTTCAAAACGTTGCATGATTTTGACAAAATCAGGTTCTTTTAGCTGTTCCTCTCTGACTTCATAGGCATTACGGTGTGGTAACTCAATAGCCATAGTACAGATTTCATAATTCTACCCAAGTTGATGGTTATATACCGGTCTAGAGAGCAAGTCAGCAATGACGTTTCTGTTGCCTGGCAAATACTCGATTTTCAGGTCGAAACTTTGAGTTTGTAAAGCCAAACGAGCTAGTTTTTATATTCAACAGCCATCGCAAGGGTTGATGATCTGTCTGCAGGGTGATTGGTGAATATTCTATGTAGCCTCGGAATTTGTTTAGTGCTCATAGTACTGCTAATGCTTCTCGCTCGGTAAGTGAGTAGTTTCTCTCTGCTACTTGAGAGCCGACTCACGTACTCAACAGGATGTTCAACTTTTTCTTCGCCTTGAAGGAGAACAGCTCCGAGGGCATAACTGCTAGCATCGGTTCGGATAATAAATGGTTTTGTTTCGTCACACTGCTGTGAAATCCGAGCGGTAACCAAAAGGGTATTCACAAGAATCCTGCTCTTTTGTAGTCCATTTCCAACTAGTATACCAACTTGCTGTTTGTAGGAAAGACTGTACCTCATGGACGTTTCGAGGTGCTTGGCGTTCAGCAATGGCTGCAGTTTTGTCTAGATCCATGGAAAATCCTTGTGGCGTGATTAATTGTCCAAGATACTTCACTTGTGCGCACGCGAACACAACTAGTTTTAAATCCTCTAGGTGCTCATCACATGAACGGAACAGGACAATAAGATCATCCAATTACGCTAAAACTACTATAGCTGTCTTTCGTCAGTCCGTTCCGGAGCCAATTGATTTGCCGTTGGAAGGACGCCGGCGCATTTTTAAGGCCGAACGGCATGCGCGTGTATTCAAAAGACGTCATAAAAGCAGTCTTGTCACTAAACCAAACTAACCTGATGATAACCCGATCTCAAGTCGATGGTAGACATATACGTAGTGCGTTTGGCAGTCACAGTGACATGGTTTAGTTTCTGATAGTCAATGCACAGGCGCATCCCACATGTCTTCTTGGGAACTTAAACCACAGGTGCGGCCCATGGACTTTCGCATTCTTCGATTATACCCTCGTCTAGAAGGCGATTTAATTTAAGTAAAGATTTTTTTGAGGCGCCATACGGTACGGTGGCATGGCTATGGAGCAAATAATCTTAAGTGTTGGTATAATGATTCGCATAGGGGGTTGGCTCTCGCCCCACTTCAAAGATATTTCTCCGATTTGGTAGTAAGTTACTTAACCTGGCCCTTTCTTCTGTAGTCAATATAGCTCCTTCATAACATCAGGGCGTAGGACGTCAATAGAAGCCTTGGGAGACCATGTTTTTTCAAAGTCTCAGCGATAGGTGTTTTCTAGATCATCAGAGAAACCCCATTTTTAGGCGGCGGTCTCCAGAATGACTTTCGCATCATGTATGAAGTCTATTCCGAATAATATTCGGGTTTGTGTATCTGAAAAGACAATAACACCACACCCATAACATGTAGTAGTAGTAGATGAGGAGTATGAAGGTTTTTGCAAGGGAGCAACGGTATTCTTTGGCATATTACCTGCTGCTGATGAAGGAGATTCAGGTGCTATACCCGTATTGACGAAGTAATTGGCGTACCAACACCACGATGACCAATGTGAGAGATGCAGTGACGTCACTGAGTGTTTAAAATTTGGAGTATTTTGATAGTTTATTCAAATATGAACAAGGGCTTAAAAAATTATGAAATTTTGCATAACTGCTAAACTCAACACGCTCTTTTAGAATATGTAATAGAAAAATATGCTGTACAAGCCTATTGGCTCTAAAGCCGGCCAATCACGTTTCGGTAGACCTGAGAAGGTAGACCTGCACAGGTAAAATTAATATGACTAACTTTTTCGCTTCAGCAACCAATCTTTGCACCATTTTCCACGTTTGTTCTTACGCTTATGCATAACTAATAAGAGGCCTAGCACTACCAATGCTTCGTCATCTGTCGGTGCCATGGAGTCAGACTAAGAAAAACTAGAATTTCACCATAGCATGTGTGGGCTCCGGTACACCTGGATACTTTTACCTGTACAGGTCTACCTCTGAAGTCTACCGGAACGTGAGTGGCCGGCTTAAAATGTTTTGACGGAAACGAGAGCGAGACCGTAAATTATACATATACCTACTGACATGCGATTGAATTTAGGTTTACTTACAATTCGTCAACATCAATTTTTCACACAAGAGACGGCGTACGCAACTCTTGTTAGCTGTTAAACCAATACTTCGGCGTCCGTGTCCAAGAAATTCACAGCCACGATCACTTTCAACCAAAAAGTGTTCCAGAACCGGCCACTTTTGTCCGCAAAGTGTCAAGAAATCCGCAAACACGCACTTTTGGCCGAAAAGTGTTCCAGAATTGGCCACTTTTGTCCGAAAAGTGTCCAAGAACTCGGTAAAAACACTTTTTAGGTAATAAAACACAATAGTTGCCTGACCACTCAGTTGGACGCCAGTGTGAAAGATACTTCATGGGTTCCAGGAAACTGAATGGAATTCTTGCCTATTTCTCTTCAAAAACACGCATATTGCACCTTGAAATCTAAAGTGTCACAAGTCAAATTTGTTAGTTTTAAGAAAACTTGAGATTAAGTTATTTATGATTTGCAAATTTGATTTTTTGGATTTGTAGGACACTTGTGCGCACGCGAACACAGACTTTTCGCGATTTGCCTGAGGCTTAAACTATTCAAGCCTATCAAACACTTTTAAATCCCCTAAGTGCTCATCACATGAACTGGACAGGACAATAGGATCATCCAAGTACGCTAGAACTACTATAGTATCGCTGTCTTTGGTCAATCCATTCCGGAACCGATCGATTAGCCGTTAAAAGGTCGCAGGCGCATTTTTAAGGCCGAACGGCATACGATATGTCCCAAAAGGCGTCACAAAAGCAGTCTTGTCACGATCTGGTTCATGCACACTAATCTGGTGATAACCCGATATCAAGTCGATGGTAGTAGAATGACTACTGTCTCACGCTTTTGCCCGATTGTCATTCGAACTGCAATCCAGAGGTGTCTTTGTCACACTCTAGAAAAATTATCTAATGAATCAAGAGCCAGATAATCAAAATTTGAATTATTACCGGCTCTTGATTATCTGGGAAACTTTCCTGGAGCCAATCAAGAGCCAGTTATAGTTAAAATTTGAACTTAAATCAACTCTGGATTCATTAAAGAATTGCTCTAAGGACAGTCAAGGCTCAAGAGCCGATAATAATCAATATAGCGATTACTCAGTAACTCTATATAAAACTCAGAAGGAGAGACTTTTGAGTAGTAGGTTATAGTATATTATTTACAATCATGCATGTAATGTTGACTTTTCTGACTTTTAAAAAGTTTCAAAATGAACGATCGATCATAGCCGTTGGAAGGTCGCCGGCGCATTTTTAATGCCAAACGGCATGCGCGTGTAACGATATGTCCCGAAAGGCATTATAAAAGCAGCAAAAGGGCCGAAAGTAAATGAAATTGTTAAAATTTGTTTCAAAGGCTAATTGAACGATAAATTATCGAGTAAAAAAAATAATGTTTTTTCATTATAAGGGTAGGGGGGCCTTATTGTGATATTTGCTTAGAGGCTCAGTGCATCCAAGCGCCGCCACTGTATATCTCATTTTAATTGATAGATAACTAAATTCCAAATGGTCAGTTAACCTTCCTGGCTATTTGATAAATGAAAAACTGTTGAAATGACGTCGCTAAGCAAATCTTATGTGACACAAAAATGCTCAAATTATCTTCATAAGAACCTCTCCTTAAAAACTTCCTCCTTAATTTTTTAGGTGGCAAAGTTGCATGACAAACCTAATAATGCCTCCGTTGAGCATCAGGTAACTAACATTCAACAAATATAAAAGCATGTAACTTTTATCAAGCCTTAAACGTTTTTATCATTTTTTTAGGAATTATTGAACGAAATAAGTATTCTTGAATCTGTTGAGGTAATTGATTATTGATACGTAAATTTGCATATTGCATTTTAATATTTTATTGAAATAGATTCAATAGAAATTGTTTTTATATGCATCCCAGCTAGCGTATCTCATATCATAAATGGCAAAATCTATCCATCCATATACGTTTATTATAGTTATTGCATTATATTAGAGAGCAGTTAGTAATAAATCTAGCCAAAATTTCAAAAATATCCATTCACGCAGCTTATTTTACCGTTTCAAGCGCTTTCGCATCGAGCCCATTGTCTGAACAGCTTCAACCACATAACGGCATGCTGTTATTACGCAATTAATAAAACTCGCATCGTAAATTAATTATATTATTCCCATTTTGCTATTGACATTATTGCCTTCCGGGCCCAAAGTCCGGTCGTATGTGATATTGTTGAATATTTCAGTTATCGACGAAATTCGCCATTCGAATTGTCGATAAATTGAAACTAGAGGGTCAAAAAACAATCACGAAATATTATTGTTCAATCTGCCCAATTCCAATAGAAATGCTACCTACTCATTTTTGTACTGTACAAATAAAGACACTCGTAAAGTAAAAGCAAGAGGCAAAAAGTATATAGTAATTTGCTAAAAACAACTTATTATGTATTTAGAGGCGTTTTATTTTTGCATCAAAATTGTTAATCCACTAAAACTTATAATCGTTACAACCATTTTTTCGTTATAGGATCCAGAAGCGAGAAAAAATGAAAAAAAGGAACACACCGGCCCTCCGCTTCAAACAGCTAGTAGCAGTGTAAGAGCTTTAATCGAAGAAAAAATCATAAACAAACGAAACTCCTCACCAAGCACCCATGACACTGTCAGCCGTACAACATCTTCGACTCAAGTTGATATGGATCCGAAATCAACTTCGTTCGTCGTGCCAGCACCGCCGCAAATGGTGATCGACAAAAATCGTAGACATTCCGATGTGGAGGCTTTAAAAGCAACCAAATCATACCAAGAAGCTCAGGCTATAGCTGATCTTATAGTTAAGAGAGAAAAAATATCCGTTAAACGCACAAGCTCTGATCCTGGCCAATCGTCTGCGCATTTATTGCAGTACCGATCAGATTCATTTTCTCTTGACAATGTCGATATGTATCAGGAAGAACCTCAATTTGTTACCCCTAGTTTAGAAGACGAAGTGTTTTCGAATAATGGCATGATGCTCCAGAGTGTTGATCCCAATCAACTAACCCAAATACCATTCCAATCAGAATCATTAGACGGCAATCTATTAGAAATTAAAGGTGAAAATTTACTGGACATGAAAGATGAAGGACTATTAGATATGAAACATGAATGCGACGAAGATTTACAAGAGCTCAGCCTCGACGATATAGCTAGTTTACACGAAGAACCATTGACAATCCCACAGCAACTAAATCCTGTCAATCAAGACTTGCAAGCGGTATTAAACTCACCTCTACCCGAAAGCTTAGCTGAATTCAGCACTTATCATACATCAAAAAACTTGGAAATCCAATCACCTAATCATTATCATACTCCTTCACCAGGTGCGTACGCAAGATCACCGCACACGTTCACAACACAATCACCTCTGCAAAGTCCTATGATCAGGCACGACTCGCCTGGATTCGCTTATCCCACCCCTCCAGCCAGTCACGAAGGACAAAGTCCTTGTTTCGGACAAAACATACCGTTAGTTTCGCCCAATGAAGACTTCGGACAAATGGTCGAGAGAGGCATGGACGAACCACCGCAAGCTTCTTCCCCATTGTCAGCTGCATTTTACACGAGCACCATGTCCAGTTCCGCAGCTGTCGAAGAAGCCATCCAGGAGATTCTACCTGCGGAGAGTATGAACGAGGATAATTTGTATCCGTTGTCGAATACGCCACCATCGCATTCGGAAAGTGATTCTTTGGGATTGACACCGGTACCGTCTCCTAGGGTAGCTACTTCGATATCGTCGCCGCATGCTTCTGGTGGGTTTAGTGCGAAAAATTCGAATCAAACTTCACAAAATCAATGGGGTAAGTACCTGTGAGGATTAGGTATAGCTTTCTTGGACAATAGGATCATTAATATTTAGGTATCAATTACATATTCTCTCACATTTTAATTCACGGGTTAATGAAAGGTTAAGTATTCCCATAATTGAACTATTTTATGTTTATACCATTGAATTCTTCTCTGCTTCTTCTTCTTCTTCTTCTTCTTCTTCTTCTTCTTCTTCCTCTTCTTCTTCTTTCTTCTTCTTCTTCTTCTTCTTCTTCTTCTTCTTCTTCTTTTTCTTCTTTTTCTTCTTTTTCTTCTTTTTCTTCTTTTTCTTCTTTTTCTTCTTTAGCCTGGACGTTGGCCTCTTCCAGAGACCTCCATGTCGATCTATCTTGAACGGTCTTCATCCATTTCTTCACTGCATGTCGCTGGATGTCGTCTCTCCATCTCGCCTGCGGACGTCCTATACTTCTTTTTGTTTCCCTTGGTCTCCATTGCATTAGGGTTTTCGTCCATTTGGAGTTGTTTCTGGCCAGGTGCCCCGCTCACCTCAACTCGAGCTTCGCCAGCCTTTCCACGACGTCGCAAACTCCCGTCTTCCGCCTAATATTTACGTTTCGGATCCTGTTTCTCAAACTTATTCCCAGCATTGCTCGCTCCATTGCTGTTCATTGTAAGTGTGGCTGTTTTTGAGTCCGTATGTCGCTACAGGTAGGATGCAGGTATCGTAGACCTTCCTTTTCAGGTTCACTGGGATTTTTGGTTGGTAAAGTATATAGCTAAGCTTCCCGAATACTGCCCAGCTGAGGCTGATTCGTCTGGTAATCTCTGCGGTTTGATTACTTTTTCCGATTTTGATGTTATATCTCAGATATATGTATTCTTCGACTAGCTCCGGAGTATGGTTCTCGATGGTAACTCTCATGTTAAATGTACTCATGATTTTGGTCTTCTGTAGGTTAATTTCAAGACCAATGGCTTCGGAGTTTACTCTGAGTTGTTGGGCATCGTCGTAAGTTCGGCCGGATCGCAGCTAAAGAGGACAATATCGTCTGCGAAGCGGAGATGGTTATGATACTTCCCGTTGATCTTGATGCCTTTCTGATCTCGTGATAGGCGTTTAAATGCGTCCTCCATTGCTAGGGTGAATAACTTCGTTGTGTGTTCGAGTATATGTAATCTATACGAGCGTTATTCATCGCCTCCAGCACCGCCCAGGTTTCGATTGAATCGAAAGCCTTCTGGATCCACTGGCTGGTAAAAGTCCAATTTACTGCTCAGGCGGTTCGTTATTATATCAGTTAGAAGTTTGTAGAGGGTGGGTAGCAGACTGATGAGCCTGAAATTCTCAAGATTTGACGTACAAACTGAGCTTCGGTCAGACCATCGATCAGTCTCTTTTCAATGTCGTTGATTGAAAAAATATTTTGGTATAATTTGAATTTGAGGGTAAAAAAGTTTTTTTTTTGAATAATTTTTTATTTATTCCCGGCTCTTGAACTGTCATTTTTGTCAAATTGAAAATGGACAACTTCTTGTCATTGATTCATTGGCCTACTTCGTAAAATGTTTATTTTTTTCGTATAACGGTTTGATTTGGTGGATGTTAGGAAGCGCCCATTTTTTTGACATTTGTAAATGAAAGGTCAACTTTGTAGAGGCTTGTATTTGTCCTCTTCTAATATTATGTCAAAGATAGACAGTAGAAAATGACACAAATATTCTCACTCACAACGGTATATTTAGTGAATTTTAGGAAATGGACAGTTGGTTGAAGAAACACATAGCCTACTTGATAAAAAGTTTACCAGAATATTTTGGTATTTTGGGTTACAGAAATAAAAATCTGAGGGTAGAAAAGTTTTTTTTTTAATAATTTTTTATTTATTTCCGGTTTTTGAACTGTCATTTCTGTCAAATTATAATTGGACAACTGCTTGTCATTGGTTCGTTGGCCTACTTGGTAAAATGTTTATTTTTTTCGTTGATTTGGTGGATGTCAGGAAGCGCCCATTTTTTTTGTAAATGAAATGTCAACTTGGATAAGAATTGTATTTGTCCTCTTCTAATATTGAGTTAAAGATAGACAGTAGAAAATGACACAAATATTCTGACTTACAACGGCATGTTTAGTGAATTTTAGGAAGCGCCCATTTTCTGACAGTTGGTTGCAGATATACACGGCCTACTTGATAAAAGGTTAACCATAATATTTTGGTATTTTCGGTTAGAGAAATACGAATTTTAGGCAGGAAAAGTTTTTTTTTATAATTTTTTATTTATTCCCGGCTCTTGATCTGTCATTTTTGTCAAATTGAAAATGGACAACTGCTTGTCATCGGTTCATTGGCCTACTTGGTAAAATGTTGATTTTCTTCGTATAACGGTTTAATTTGGTGAATGTTAGGAAGCGCCTATTTTTTTGACATTTGTAAATGAAAGGTCAATTTGGTAAAAGAATATATTTGTCCTCTTCTTATATTGATTTAAAGATAGACAGTAGAAAATGACACAAATATTCTCATTTACAACGGTATATCTAATGACTTTTAGGAAGCGCCCATTTTTTGACAGTTGGTTGCGGAAATACATGGCCTACTTGATAAAAGGTTTACCGGAATATTTTGGTATTTTGAATTACAGAAATACAAATTTGAGGGTGAAAAAGTTTTTTTTTTATAATTTTTTATTTGTTTCCGACTCTTGACCTGTCATTTCTGTCAAATTAAAAATGGACAACTGCTTGTCATTGGTTCGTTGGCCTACTTGGTAAAATGATAATTTTTTTTATAAACCGGTTTGATTTGGTGGATGTTAGGAAGCGCCCGTTTTTTGACAGTTGGTTGCAGAAATACATGGCCTATTTGATAAAAGGTTCCCTGGAATATTTTTTCATTTTGGGTTACAGAAATACGAAGTTTTTTTTAAATATTTTTCTATTTATTTCTAGCTTTTGAACTGTCATTTCGTATTATATGCTCTCTGATATTTTCTGATGGCCTTCTTCACGATCTTATTCAGGTGCTCATACCTTAATGAGTTTTTGTCAGTGTTACTCCGTTTATCGATGAGTTGTTCTGTTTCTAAACTGAATTTCGGATATTTCTTTTCGCACTGCGTTTCTAATACTAGAGGTGATCTTCGTTGGGAGTGCGTTTAGTTCCATGTTTCGCATATCTTCAATTGGGTGTAGCTTCTTTTCAATTTGCCTGTTGAATTCTTCCTCCCTCTCTCGCAGTTCACCTGTGGTTGGCCGTATCTTTCTTTCTACTAAAGCTTTTCTCTGGTGTCGAGTATTGACGTGGATCCTGGCTCTGACCAATCTGCGCTCGCTGCTTGTGTCGTCCGATCATAATTAGGGGTTCGATGTGAGGACATAGTCTATCTTGTTTTTGACCCTGTTATCTGGGCTTTTCGCGTCCATTTTCTTTTCGGGTGCTTTTTGTAGAAGGTATTCATGCAGTAGAGCCTCTCCTTGTTGAGGAAGTCGATCATGGTTTGTTTCCATTGGTTCCTAGCACCCAGCCCGAATTTACCGATGAAGGGAGGATCCGTCGGTACCCTGGCTCCAACCTTCACGTTGAAATCGCCGATTATCACACAGATTTTGGTCTTTTCTGCGTTCTTTGCAGTTGTTAGGTCTTCGTAGAATGTTTGAATTTCTTTATCTGAGGAGGCGGAGGTGGGTGCATATGCTTGGATGATTTGGATACTAAACATGGCGTTGATCCTGATCATTACATGAAATATTTTGTGTGACACGGCTCCAGTGGCGTATTTAGGATTTTCATCTGGGGGGGCCCAATGTAACAATAAAAAAAAAGGGTATTAATTTTCCTGACACGCGCGCAAAGTGATACTTTTCCGCACGAAAAAGCAGTTAGACGAACAACGCAAAACGGAGTACGGATAACCCTTAAGTGCGGGAAAGACACTTTGCGCAAATGGTAGGAACAAAACTTTTTCTACGGAGTGTTTTAAAAGTTGTGAATTTAGTATAGAGCACTGCTTTTGTTTTACATACAAAACTTTTAAAAAAAGGGCAATCAGTTGCATACAAATTCGAACCCAAATTTACAAATTCTTCACAGCATTTTTCAAAAAATATACAAATATTTGAAAAAAATTTGACATGGCTTTAACCAAAAAGAACTAGTAAAGTATGTTTTTTTTTTTGAAGATAATTCCCCAAGTCAAAAATTTAGTAAGTAACTATGTTCGCAACACTAGCCTTTTCTACATAAAAAATTTGAAAGCATTGACAATTTTACATTGTATTGCCAACAGAATGTCATTTTGACTTTTATCTTTAAAAAAAAAAAACAGACTTTATTTCAATTTTGTCTATTATCGTAACATACTTTTTCTATCCCTAAAATGAGAAATTTAGTTTTTGATGATTTTTAGTGGAGGTTCCAAGGTAAACCATACTAGAAACTTGAAGCAATAGGTCTGTTTCTGCAGGAATCACAAAACCAGTCAGAACGAATTTCATTGGTTGAAAACAGTCAGAAAACTAGTTTCAACCAATGAAATTCACTCTGACTGGTTTGTGATTTCTGCAGAAACAGACCAGGTCTATAAACCTAGCACTCCCAAGGTGGAAAAAAACTTCGGGAACTATACACAGTGTGTAAAAAGTCCCGGAACAGTCAATTATTTTGAAAATAGTGCACAATATAAAAAAACTTCCTGTATAAAAGTTGAAGGTCTTAATAAAATCTATTGAAATAGGACTTATGTAATTATACAGGGTGGCCCAAAAAGTTGTGCTACACAAAACTTCATTTTTTTTTAATGGAATGACCCTTTTTTGATTACATTTTCTAATTCCTTTAGAGATTCTAAACAACAATTATGAAACATGTCATATGGCTAAACTCATTAGTTTCATAAATAATTTGAGTTGAAAGACATAAATACGATAAGTATGATATTACCTACATTTTGCATTGTTTCGAGTTGGTTCAAAATGGTAACCAGACCTAACGCCCCTTGATTATTTTCTTTGAGGACATCTGAAAAATAAAGTGTTTGTGACAAAACCTCCAGATCTGAACGCATTGAGAAGAAGAATTATTGAAGAATGTGTATCTATTAAACAAGAAATTTAATGTTGCAAAACGTCATCAATAAATTTTATTATAACTTATTCCATTGTCAAACTGTGGGAGGAGGACATTTTCAGCATTTAATAAAATAACGTCTTACACTTAATTTTATTTCTGTTCTTTCAAAGTTATTGTTAATTTTACTTACTGCTTGTATTTAATAATTTAGTTATTAATAAAATTTTGACTAAACTTGAGTGAGGTACATTTCATTTAACACAAGTTAAATGTTTTTTTTTCCAGGATTTAACGTGAAACATTATGAACCAACTCGAAACAATGCAAAATGTAGGTAATATCGTACTTATCGTATTTATGTCCTTCAACTCAAATTATTTCTGAAAGTAATGGGTTTAGCCATATGACATGTTTCATAATTGTTGTTTAGAATCTCTAGAGGAATTAGAAAATGTAATTAAAAAAGGATCATTTCATTAAAAAAAAAATGAAGTTTTGTGTAGCACAACTTTTTGGGCCACCCTGTATAATTACAAAAATCCTATTTCAATAGATTTTATTAATACCTTCAACTTTTATACAGGAAGTTTTTTCATATTGTGCACCATTTTCGAAATAATTGACTGTTCCGGGACATTTTACATACTGTGTATAATAATTGGGTGCTTTTTAGGTGCTAATTAGGGCCTCTAATTAAAAATTAGGTGCTCCTTTAGTTTTTGAGAAAATCAAAAAAACCAAGGGACTGTTAGGTTTATAAAAGCTTAGCAGTCCCCTATAGTAAAAAATATTTTTTCAAATTTTTTCTTTGTATCAGAATTAGGTGCTTTTTAGGTGCTCCTAAATAGTCCAAGAAAAAATAGAATTGATTAATTATTAACTGAGTTACAGATATTTTTTTTAATTATTGGGGGACTGCTGGCTTTACGTTTATTTGTTTGTGTGTCAGAATAGCAAAAAAACTTGGAGATCTATATAATAATTAGGTGCTTTTTAGGTGCTAATTAGGGCCTCTAATTAAAAATTAGGTGCTCCTCTAGTTTTTGAAAAAATAAAAAAAAAACTAAGGGATTGTTAGGTTTATGAAAGCTAGTACTCCCCTATAGTGAAAAATATTTTTCCAAAAAAACTTTGGGATCTATACAGGGTGTCCCAGAATATGTGGGCAATCTCTCGGATTCAGATAGAACACAAAAAAATAACATGACAAGTTCCTATAAAAAAAAATTCCTACGGCCCTTCCTACGAAGTTACATGCCCCTAAAGGACGCCACTGAAAATCGGGTTTTTGTTGATAACTTTCAAAATTCTTCGTGTATTTATTTTTTTTTTCAATAAGATGGATACTAGATAAGACCTCTTAAAATGGACCCTTTCAAACACACTTGGCCAATCTGGTTTGCCAGGAACGGACTAGCTTTAGCACAATAATGCTAATTTTTTTTACACCCTGTATGATATAGGCATAGCAATAATATTTTTTTCTACTACCGTGCGTAAAGCACTCACTTTACGCACTATTCAGAAGATGTAAAATTTCACTTCACGCACTAGTGCGTAAAGTAATTCACTTCACACACTAGTGCGTAAAGTAATGTCAATGACAGATGTCTACACTGTCAATTTGGCATTTTTCTGGTAAATTACTTCACGCACTAATGCGTAAAGTGAAATTTCTTCACGCACTAGTGCGTAAAGTATTTGTCCAAATTTATTTTTTCACACATATATGATTGGTAGTAGAAAAAATTTTGTATGCAATACGTGCGTAAAGCACCTTTTTTCACTCATGTGATTGTCGCACTCGCCTTCGGCTCGTGCGTCAAAATTCACATTCGTGAAAAAGGTTCACTTTACACACTTGTTGCATAAATAACTATTAGATAGTCTCAATCTTGAACTAGAAAAAAGGTACTCTTATTCGATGTCAAAAAAATGAGCTGCTTTCGAGAAAAATCTGTTTTTGTGTATTAATGGTTTTTTATTAAATAATTATTTATGTCGACTCAACATGAGATCCTTCTTATCTTATGCATTCCATACCAATTTTAATGGAAGATTGTTCGACTCTCGACAATGCTTCAATATTAGCCCTTAATTCGCGACATTGAAAATGAATCCTTTCTACTAATATTTCCTCAGTGTCATTACTGCGTTAAAGCTAGTCCGTCCCTGGCAAACTAGATTGGTCAAGTGTGTTTGAGAGGGTCCATTTTAAAGGGTTTTACCTAGTATCTATCATATTAAAAGAAAAAAAATGTCACGAAGTATTTTGAAAGTTATCAACAAAAAACCGATTTTCAGAGGCGTCCTTTAGGGGCACGTAACTTCCTAGGGGGGGCCGTAGGATTTTTTTTTAATAGAAAGTAGTCATATTATTTTATTGAGTTCTATCTGAACCCGAGAGATTGCCCACATATTCTGGAAACTTTCAAACACACTTGACGAATCTAGTTTGCCAGGGACGGACTAGCTTTAACACAATAATGTTCCTTTTTTTTACACCCTGTATGATAAGAGCACAGCAATTATATTTTTGAATAGTTTGAACCTTGAAGTAGAAAAAAGGTACTCTTAGTCAATATCGAAAAAATGAGCTGGTTTCAAGCAAAAACTGTTTTTTTTGTATACGCTCCCAAAAATAGCTATTTTGCGGATTTATTTCAGTCCATAAAATGCTTTATTTTCGGCCTAGTCCTTAAATCTCTTCATTTTCGGCCTAGGCCGTAAAATGCTCCATTTTCGGCTAGGGCCCCAAAAGTCGTCATAGCAACCTTGTCAGTTTGATTATACCTGACGCACCTGCCAACGCATAATCAATTTACAATTTTTATTGTTGTTACATTTACTACACATTTTTGTCAATGGAATTCAGTCAATTTTTGGAGAGCTATTACAAAAAAATACTGTTTGTATCACGTACATAAATTGGGGTTTTTAAAACTTATTTGCTATTCCGGACTCTGGTACCGCCTCCTCCGGAAACAGCAAATACCTATTCGTCCGAAAAAACCTTATTTTAGGTACTTAAAACAAAAAAAGCTATTTTGCTTATTTACTGGTTTTTGGCTCTGGTTAAAAAGTGTTTGTGTTTTATTTATTTATGTTGAAAGAATATCCTTTTTTTCACATGTACCGACTTCATTTTTATGGCAGTTTCAGTTTACGGTAGACTGTGTTGAAATTTGCGAAGTGTTTTCTGCTTTTCCTTATTTTTCGTAGTTATTTTGTTTGTGATAATGGAATTTACGTTTAATGAATATGCCGACATGCATTTAATTTATGGTCTTGCATCATGTAATGCCTTAGAAGCCAAAAGACTTTACGAAGAACGAATTCCAAATCGGAGAATTCCTGATAGGAAAACTTTTGAAAGAGTGGATCGTCGTTTAAGAGAAACCGGTAAAAACAACGTTTCATTTCCTACTTTATTAACGAATGATACAGATTTTTTTTTGACCGTAAATTACTTTTAGGAAAGTTTACCAAAGACAGCCAACTATGTGGCAATCAAATAGATCGGGACGAGAATGTCGAAGAAAATATGTTGTGTTCGGAAATTGGGATTCCAATTTGATTGCCCAAAATCGACGGTCTTTAGAATCCTCAAAGAGCAACAATTGCATCCGTATCACATTCAGAAAGTCCAGGCGCTTTTGCCTAGAGATTTTCCGCCAAGGTTGAAATTTTCGAACTGAGTTCTATATCAGCACAGAAATGATGCAAATTTCGTGGGTTCAGTTCTCTTTACGGACGAAGCTGGATTTTCTAAAAACGGAATCATAAACTCCCATAATCTACATTTATGGGCAGACGATAATCCTCATGCTTCCATTGTGTCGCGTCATCAACATCAGTTTGAACCCATCAACGTTTGGGCAGGAATCATTGGACAACATTTAATTGGACCATTTGTATTGCCAAGGAGGTTAACTGGACCACTTTATTTGCACTTTCTTGAACACGACTTGCCAAGACTTTTAGAAGATCTACCTCTAGCAATACGACTTCATATGTGGTTTATGCATGATGGGGCCCCGCCCCATTTTAGTCTAGTTGTTCGACGATACCTGAATAGGAGGTTCGAAAATCGGTGGATAGGGAGAGAAGGACCAGTGGCTTGGCCTCCCCGATCACCTGACTTGAATCCCTTGGATTTTTTTTTGTGGGGATATTTGAAGACTTTAGTCTATGCCAATCCAATTGACACTAGGGAAATCTTATTGGAAAGGATTAATTTTCATTGTCGGGAAATAAGGGCTAATATTCAAGCATTATGGAGGGTCCAACAATCTTTTATTAAAAGAGCTATGGAATGCACAGAATTAGAAGGAGCTCATGTTGAGCCGACATAAAAAGTTATTTATTAAAAAAACATTAATAAACAAAAACAGATTTTTCTCGGAACCAGCTGATTTTTTCGATATCGAATAAGAGTACGTTTTTTTCTAGTTCAAGGTTCAAACTATCTAAAAATATTATTGATGTGCCTTTATCATACAAGGTGTAAAAAAAAGGAGCATTATTGTGTTAAAGCTAGTCCGTCCCTGGCAAACTAGATTGGTCAAGTGTGTTTGAAAGGATCCATTTTAAGAGGTCTTATCTAGTATCCATCATATTGAAAGAAAAAAAAATTACACGAAGTATTTTGAAAGTTATCAACAAAAAACCGATTTTAAGAGGCATCCTTCAGGAGCACGTAACTTCGTAGGGGGAGCCGTAGGAATTTTTTTTTATAGGAAGTTGTCATGTTATTTTTTTGTGTTCTATCTGAATCCGAGAGATTGCCCACATATTCTGGGACACCCTGTATAATAATTAGGTGCTTTTTAGATGCTAATTAGGGCTTCTAATTAAAAATTAGGTGCTCCTCTAGTTTTTGAGAAAATCAAAAAAAACTAAGGGATTGCTAAGTTTATGAAAGCTAGTAGACCCCTATAGTGAAAAATATTTTTCCAAAAAAACTTCGGGATCTATATAATAATTAGGTGCTTTTTAAGTGCTAATTAGGGCCTCTAATTAAAAATTAGGTGCTCCTTGAGAAAAAGTAAGGGACTGCTAGGTTTATGAATGCTAGCAGTCCACTAATAATTTTTAAAAAAATCTGTAACTCAATTAATAATCAACAATTCTATTTTTTCTTCTACTATTTAGGAGCACCTAAAAAGCATTTAATTCTGATACAAAAGAACATTTTGGAAAAATATTTTTCACTATACAGGTTGTTCCGAAATTAATGCACCAAATTGTTATGGCATATTCCACGTCGAAAATATACCCCAGTTACCTATATAAACATATGTCCGGAAACGCTTGCTTTCCGAGATACCGGATGTTGAAATTCTAAGAAAAAAAATATGTTTTTATCATAAGTTTCAAACCACTCTAGATATTTCATTGAAATTTTGTACACTGCTTTCAAGCAGCAAAAGACATTTTTTGATGTGGAAATATTTTTTTTTAAATTATCAGTGGCGTCCTACCAGATTTGTAAGAAATATTTTTTAAGTAAAAAATGGTGCGTCACTGCTTTTTCCTAAAATTTTTGAGATCCCCATTTAATTTGGAACGGATTTGATCTCTTCACTTTCTTCCGAAAGATGCACCATTTCAAAGTAAAAAAATAAAAAACCATTTTGATTCATGGCGAAATTATGATAAAAATGTTAAACATTAAACACCTAAAGTTTCGAATTAGTTTTGTGACGTCACTGGTATTTTTTTTTAAATATTTCACATCAGAAAATGTCTTTTGCTGCTTGAAAGCAGTGTACAAAATATCAAAGTGGTATGAATTATGATAAAAAAAATAGTTTTTTTTTTAGAATTTCAACACCCTGTATCTCGGAAAGGAAGCGTTTCCGGACATATGTTTATATAGGTAACTAAAGCCCTAGTTACCTATATAAACATTTTCGACGTAGAATATGCCATAAAAATTTGGTGCATTAATTTCGGAACACCCTGTAGAGGACTACTAGCTTTCATAAACCTAGCATTCCCTTAGTTTTATTTTGATTTTCTCAAAAACTAGAGGAGCACCTAATTTTTAATTAGAGGCCCTAATTAGCACCTAAAAAGCACCTAATTATTATATAGATCCCGAAGTTTTTTTTCCATTCTGACACACCAACATGTGAACCTAAAGCCAGCAGACCCTAATAATTAAAAAAAAATCTGTAACTCAGTTAATAATTAATCAATTCTATTTTTTCTTGGACTATTTAGGAGCACCTAATTCTCATATAAAGAAAAAATTTTAAAAAAATAGGATATCCACTAAGCGCTAAATTCAGCCCTTTTTTTTTAATATTAGTTTATCCATAGAAACCATCAGAACATTGAGAATATAGAATAAATACGTTAATTATGTGTAGCAAAAATGAGTGCGCAAAGAGGTTCTGTGCCGAACATGAGTGTGCAAAGTTACTACTTTGCGCATGCGAGTAGAAAAAATTTATTATCTTATTTAGCGGGGGTAGTGAAATTAAAAATCGAAACGAAAATTTCCTACAGAAGTGACGACATCAATGTGACGGATCGAATATATTGATCCGATTTGATCTGATTGATCCCCCTATGTCTCTGTCTAACTCCTATTTCCTTTCTTCCATCAAACATTTCTGTCTTTGTTTTATCTTGGTGTGCGTTCGAAATCACCCTGGCACATTAGGGTTGCGTTCGAGAACCTGGTTATTGGTGTGAAAATTATTAAATTATTTCAATGAGGGTCCGACAAACTTTGGTGTGCAAATCCTCTAGGTTTTCGAGCGGTGACCGAGTGGTGTGTGGTTTATTAATGTGCTTATTCAGTTACTAAAAATTAAAAATACATTTCTGGGGGGGCCCGGGCCCCCTGAGTCCCTCCCCGTAAATACGCCACTGCACGGCTCATCAAGCTTGCTTCTTATCTTCTTACCATCTATCGAAGGTTTGCCCTCCTCTCCAGAATCCACAGGACTGACTGACGTATCAGTGCGAGATTCCGAGTTTTCACCTCTACTCACCTGGGGTATGCATGTTCTAAATTTCGACACATCATATATATGAAAGGAGCTGGCAATAAAACACCACGTTTGCCGAGAGTGTTGGTGAGTTCGGGAATTACATTTCCTTAATTCCTAGTGGAACGGTTATTCCGCCGTTTCTCGGTCGTCAGAGCTGCGCTAGTTTACTGACAGTGGGCATCACGTGCAGGAGAGGTTGGCATTTGGGCTGGTCTTTTTAGTTGTTAATCGCCTTCACCCCTTACCATTGAAATATCATTGTTTATCGGAAATTGTTTCATCGCCCATCAGATGTTGTCACAGATATAATTGATGGTTCTACAAGTTTTCTCCACGATCTTGTCAAGCTTCCAAGTGTTTTGTTCTTCCTCTATTACATGGTTTACAGTATTGCTCCAGTTCTCTGCAGTTACGTGATTCAACGACGCTCTTAACAGTTCTCGAACATCTTGTAATTTGAAGGTGCTGTTATTTCTTGTTATAAATCCATTCACCTGAGCCCATATTGGTTCAATCAGATTTAATTCGTGATGGTAGGGTGGCAAGTGAAGTATAATTATGCCTTGTTCTATAGTTTAGGATCGATTTATGGCCTTTATGGTCTTCGGCCCTTCTGTATCTGTATCTGTGAGTTTGGTATACCACAGTACTTAGGCCACAGTAGACCACAAGAGGAGAGGTGATCCTTAGCTCGTCATCCAGACTAGCGATTTAACGTAGGCAATGACGTCGCCGAGGGCGGTGCCTCTGATCTCTTCTAGGTATGTTGATTATTTATCAAGTTTATGTCTTCTTCAACAGATCTTTGTCAATCATAATCGACTTTCAGCTCTACTTCTCGCAACAAAAGTTTGACTCGGATTAATTCCTAATTTGCACAAAGCCAATAGTATATTCTATTATTTATTACTTCTAATATTTCATTTATTGTTTGATCTGAATTACCATCAGGGAATAACCCAGCCTATAGTTACCTGGGCCTATGGTTTATGATCGCTTTATGGTCTTCGACCCTTTTTTGCCTTTCCCTGTGCTCCTAAAGGAAAGGAAACAGAGTACCCTTGGAGAGTCGTTTCTAAGGGTAACAGACAAAATGGAAGGGTGAGCGTCGGGAGTATCTGTCTGGCTGGTATTCCTAGTGGGTGGTGTTTCGTCACCCTCCAAACATGGATGCCAAATCCTGGACAGTACTATATTCCACCTCAGCTCCATTTTGCCTATTAGGCTTTTGGCTATCGATGACAGTGCCACCACTTAGACCACCCTAACTTCACTAATCTTTGTTGGCCGTCCACAATATATTCTATAACACGCTACCAATTGTTTAGAATGAATTTAAGTTTCTATTCTCCTGTCTGTTTCTTCTACCCTCTCTTTGGTTGTTTGTGATGGTATAGTTGCTTTTATGAACTATTAATTAAATAGTTTCATTGTATGCTTCCCAATACCCATGACTTTGTAAACTAATCGTTGGTCCAGATATAATGTGACCTCAAATGTATGAAATATTGTCCAAGAAAGCTGTAACTTGCTATTACCTCCCCTAGTAGAAATATTAACCTGTAAAATTAATTCAGGTACCAATACTTCTGCGACACTTATGCTCTCAAACTCTGACGACCCTCTGCTTTCAAGTCAACCCAAAGATTTCGTACCCAAAAAACGAATCCAGCTCAATGGTGTGCCTGTAAGATTGCTCAGCAATCAAGGCCTCATTGAATTGAACAACGGAAGTTTCACAGGCTTATTGGTCGATGCCAATGGCGAACTCAAATTAATCCAAGCAACCAACGGAAGCTTTCCTACGAAAAATTTCGTCTTATCCAACGCTCAACTAGTCACAACAAGTAGCCAGGAAATTGGTACCAAAGATGGTAGAGTGAAAGTTCAAAAGCTAACACTAACAAAGGCTGTACCTCAAACTGCAACGAAGCTAATTGCCACAAATCGAACTAAATTGGTCAATGAAACAAGGAAAGAAGATTGCAACGATGTTTTTCTCAGTCCGACAACGTAAGAATCATCATTTTGTTGGTAGTTTTTTTTTTTTTAAGTAAATTTCCAGGATACCAAACAGTCCGGTGCGGCAGGCAAGGAAAAGATTACGCACCGAGCCACTTCAACTACCGATAATTCACCAGTCCAAACTACGAACCACCAGAAGTAAACCGCAAGGATCGACACGGTATACGCCACAACCAATTTTGAATCCGCAAAGACCTGGCACAGGGTTGTATGCTAATATTAAATACAAACCTGGTAAAAAAAATATTATTACAAAAAAGCTACTTTTATTGATTGGTATAAGTATTTTTAGGTGAAGACAGTCCAAATTGGAGCGATCCTATTCCGGAAACCGATTCGACGCCTCACATCAATATAGGGCCTCAAAATCAGTGCGCTATTCCCACATACAGATCAGTGCCAAAGCGGACTAGTCCGCAACCGGTTTACGAGGATTTGCTTTGGGATCCTGGTATAAGCAATTGTACGGATTCAGAAAGTAAGTATAAGAATTTGAAAAGTGTTATTATTTTCTTCAATTTGATCTATTAATAGGGGCAATGATTGACAAAATCTTGATAATTTTTCAAGTAAACGTTTTAAATATGTTTAAGGATGAAATATTTGTTTATGACTAATTAAATCGTATTTAAGAGTATGTACCTTTGTACTAAGCTGTCATACGTGATCATTGGCCTTATCACTGCTGTGTAAAACCAGTGGACTAAGTTTGGTTGTAAGCCCCAGGTGCGTCCGATAGATCTTCTACAGGCCTAAAGGCTAGCTGTGACTTTCTGGATGACCCTGTTAACGTGATCTTTCCAGGTTAGCCTGGAGTTAATGACGACTCCTAGATATTTGACCATACCGGATGGAACAAGTCTCGATCCAAAAAGTGTGAGCCCTGCCAGGTCCATGATTCTTCGCTTTGTTAATGATACTACCTCGATCTTGTTCGAATTTACCGAAAGCCCGTGATTTTTACGCCATCTTTCTACCATATTGAGAGCTCTTTGCATGATTCCTTTAATGGTGCTGGGTACCCTATCAGCTACAACAATGACAAGATCGTCTTCGTAGCCTTGAGTGTACATACCTTCCTCGTTCAGAGTGCGGAGCAGCCCATCCAGTGCCAGGCGCCACAGCGAAGACGACAGTAATACACTCCCCTGCTTGCAGCCTCTAGCTACGGTTGAGCTGATCTTCGCACTACCAATCGAGCTTGTAATGATTCTGCTTTCCAGCATGACACAGATCCATTTGACAATGGTGTTCTCTATGCCAAAGCTTTCTGCAGCATTTTTTATAGAGTCGAATGAGCTGTTAATAAATGCCCCTTCAATGTCTAGAAATACACCCAAAGCCATTTCTTTATGAGACATCTCTTGCTCCAGCCTTGCTACAAGAGTATGGCGAGCCGTCTCAGTTGACATGGCAGTCCTGTAGGCATGTTGATTAGGGTGCATGGGCATTGTTGTCAAGGCCGCTTTCCTGATGAATGTGTCCACCAGTTTCTCCAGCGTTTTTAGAAGAAAATGAGGATAGACTAATGGGTTTGTAATCCTTAACCGATTCGTAGTTACAACGTCCTTGGTTAGGGATAAATACCACTTGGACCTTACGCCAAGAATATGGTACTTGACCATATGCGAGTCAGGCCCTGAAGAGGCATTGACATTGACAGGTGACAAGTGACGTCATTTCCTCCGGAGGACGGAGGGCGTAGAACTTCAAACTTACCCTCCTGGTCCTGTTAAAGCGACTGCGGGTTTCCTTATGAGCCTTGTTGAGGTCAGAGTTCCACCAAGGGGTTTTCTTCTTTTCTCGATAGGTTCGAAGCTCACAACTCCGTTCATACACATCGGTGATTACGTTGCGTATGAATTCGGCTGTCTCTTCCTTCTAGTTTTGTCCTTAGGATCTCAATTTATTGGTCTCAGTTCGGGTTTTGGGGGTTCCTGAACTTACTAGGCCCAGCCATGTGATCAAGGTCCAAGCTGAATAGGATGTGTCTGTGATCCGATGGGGACGGTTCGTCAGACCCTGTCCATTTGCTTATTATCGGTGCCATGAAGAGTGAGTCCAATGTCAAGTCTATCAACTCTTATCTACGCGAAGTGACAAAGGTCGGTACGCTGCCACGGTTCAGGATTCCTAAATCCGTGGTGTGATGGTACTCCAGAAGACTGAGCCCTCTCCGGTTCGTGTTGGTGCTACCCCACGCCTTATGGTGTGCGTTGGCATCGCATCCGATAATCAACGGAAAGCCCAGTGAGTTACAGTACTCCACCAAGTCGATAACCTCCGGTGTTGGGGGATCATTTGTTGAGTCATAGGGCAGATAGGCCGAGCGAACTATTATCGATCTACTCTGTCCTAGTCTGTCTTTGAGGCATAGCTTTGCTGCCTCTAAAGCAGAAATTAGCAATTAGATTGGACTCGATTCGTCTGTCGACATAGATGCAAGTCCTTGGGTTCAGTTGGATGTTTCTTTTGGGAAAGAGATATTTCCACTCTGACTAATCCTCTTACGTATGCCCAAGGTTCTTGTAGGAGGTATATACCTATGTGTCTGCCCCATAGCAATGTATTACGTTCTATTAAGGAGGTCGCCCCCTTTGTTATGTTGCAAGTTGCAAGTTACTTTGAAGTAATAAGATCTCTTTATCCATGGTATGACTGGACCTATTTCTAGGCCGTAAATGGTGCAGCTCGGTCACCTCTTTTTCCAGATCTTCAAAGCCATCGACTGGCTCATCTGAAGCTGAATTGGGCGGTGACGTTCCTTCCGAGGATGGAGTATTGCTACTACCCTCCTCGGCTGGAACCGTCACTTTTACGGGCGCAGCTGGAGCCTTTGCCATCATCACGAAAGTGACAAGCGAGATCCTTGCGTACGCTTTGTAGTTTTGACGTCGTAAGCTTCGTCTACTCCAAAAACCATGAGAGCCCTGTTCGGCTCTTCTTTACGGTGGTACTTCCTCCATAGATTCGTCTTGAGTCCAGGATTCTGTCTACAGAGGCGTTTGAGGATAATGTTGGTGTCGACTGGAAGTCCATGAACTACCGCAACCATCTTGAAAACCCTGGGAATATATCGCATCACATAAAGCGATGCCCTTTCTCAGGGCCTTATCGCGAAGATGACTCCCTCTACACTCTCTACCCAGCGAAACTTTTCGAATTGAGGGAAGCGATCTCTCCTCATCTGATCTCGAATGAATAGATGAATGAATAAAAATTGAATCTTTACACTGAATTTAACTAAACCGGGATGAATATATATAGCATATAGCAAACAAACTCCTAAGCCTTCAAGTTGGAGACCAATTTTGGCTTCAAGAGGGAACCAGCTACGAGGAAAATTTTGAAACGTCAGCTTGTACCTACAGTGAATGTGTATCAGAAGTCCTGAATTGAATCGCTACGCACTCCAATCGCATCAAGCATTACAGTAAAACATCCACGTATATTTCTTAATGCAATTACTTATATCGGACAACAGCAATAAGGTTCAGTAAATCGCCAAACGATCTGTCCAGGAGATTCAGTCACAGCAACAAGCAAGGGTACAAAGGGCTGGACCTTAAGTCAAACCGCAATCGGTAGGGAAATGGACATAAAGCATTCAGAGGCGCTTTTGAACTTTTTAAAAAAATACGATCGATGCAAGTGTTTCTCTCTTCTTTTTCATTCCAATATTCTCTTTTTTATAGAGTTATCAGATTTTATATCAGAAGAAGTTGAAGACTTAGATTACTATTATATGATACACATTTCAAAATTTATCATAATTTTTATGTGAATGGCGACATATTATTTTTTTTTTTTTTCGCCATATCTTACATGAATATTTTATAATTTCAGTTGGTATGTATTTGGAGTTCGCCTGTTGTGCAGCCATTCCAGGTGGTGGTAGAAACAAGGAATATGCCATGCATCTATTGCATATGTGCGGAGGAAATATTCATGTAAGTATCAACCAAAAAGTTGTTCTACTTTATAAAATCTACGTGTCATGCGAAGTTTCTGCCGGAAAGCTTATGTAAGAGTTGGGAGGGAGAAAGTAGTAGCGAAACTTTTTCGATTTACTTCTAAAGCGATTATTCAAAACTTTTCACTTCGCTTCGCAATCTTAACGAATATTACAATAAACACTTTGTGCAAGATGGAACTTTCTTGGCTTTATTAGTATGAAATGTATTTTTTCTTAGGACGCTATGCTGCGATTGATGCAGCCTTCGCCGTATTTGCCTGCCGATCATCCCCTATTGGCGTATTCCTATAGCGAAAGTGACAAATGGACGTCCGCCGAAACTGAATTATTCCATCGGTGTCTTTTGAAGTTTGACAAAGATTTCACTAGAATATCAGAAGAGGTATTATTATTACAATTATACTTAATGTAGGATCTTATTGAATTCGACTTAAGCCGAGTCCAGATAAATTGAGCTTATACCATTTTCTCAATCATCTTGCATGTAGAACATATTCTAATTCTGTCTGGACCCGGCTTAACACAAAAAATACATCGCGTAAAAAAATTCAGTGGAAATAGATCAGAATTCACCAGATAATTTTATCTTACCAAAATTAATTCAAGGTGTCATCCAATCGCAAGCGTAATTTTGTTTAAAAATTTTGGTTTTGAACTCCCCTATCCCAACATAATTTATTGGTATATGATTGGCAATTTATAACTTCAATTACCGAATATTTGTTTCTTCTTATTACAGATAAAATCAAAAACGGTAAAACAGTGTATCCAATTCTACTACGTGTGGAAAAAAGTATGTTCGGACGAGTATAGTAGATTAAAGGCTTTGAGGCAGCTGAAAAGAAGCCACAAAAATATTTCGGATGGAGATGACAAGCCGTATCCTGACGTTAAATTGCTTGGCGTAAGTAAACCGTTGCATAATAGTTTTTTGACAATATACATATTGCAAAACCTAATTTTGTCCATGATTCAATAAATCAAATCGTTTTTATTCTCCAGATTGCTGATAGCGAATCGCCTATGAGGAATTTCCTCTGCGAATATCCGGATTGTTCAGCTGTAAGTCGTAACTTAAAATACGATTTATTTCTTTTTTGTTTTTCGTCTTTAAAATTCGGCTTTTGATTACAGTTTCTGGCAAGTCATAGTCGGAAGAAAGAGCTCTTTTGACAGTAAACCATTTAAAAACGATTAAAATCCTTATTGAAGTTCGTTCGGAAATAAATTAAATTTCAACATTTTCAATCAAACGTTACACTGTACCGAGTTCGAGTCTTTGGAAACTTTGTTGAGAGAATCTAGTTTTGAGTGAGTTCGGTTAATGTACGTTTTTCACGGAGGAATAAGCGACGTCATCACTAAAAAGTTGCCGTCCGCTCGAATATTTCGTACTTTTAAGTTAGTCCCTATGCATACAATATTTAGTGCTACTAGAACTTAATGAACTTCAAAGTTTAATTTTTCTTTTATCAAAATTCTCGAAGACTAAAATGTGGATAGTAAGAGCATCTAAACTCATTATTAGTCCTTTTTTGGAACTAATTGAAAGATCAAAGTAGGTACTGATTATTCCACACAAAGGCCCAAGACTTGGATTTGCAGTACTTTTTATGCAATCAGAATTATTGGATCCAAGGAATAAGATGATCGGAGACTATAGAACATGCGCATTTTCATCACACACTTATTACATTAGATTGTTTGAAACCATAACACATTTACTATCTGCTAGCTTCAATCTTATCTGAAACCTACATACCTATTCAAAGGAATCACCATTCTACTCCTCATCCAGCACTGACGATTCCTATGCGAAAAACTACCTTTTCTTCATAGAATAATGGAAGGAATATCTGATTGTGTCGCCTATTCAACTATCTCTCTGTCAAGCGAACAAAAACTTAAAATTTCCTTGATTATCAGGGTCAACAGATATCGTAAAAATGCGAGGTCATATGTATCAAAGGATGCCGAACTCGTATTTGCCATAAATAATGTTTTTTTCTAATGAATCTGTCACTTGGCACACTCAATTTAATTACTTCAGCCTTGCTTTTAATATTTTTCCGTTCAGGTTCAGGAACCTCGCGATTTTATAAGACTGGCAATTCTATTTGTTATTCCAATTTTGAACTTAGAGCTCAAAATATACTCTGATAC
The DNA here is from genome assembly GCA_917834065.1 of Ceutorhynchus assimilis. Taxonomy (NCBI): domain Eukaryota; kingdom Metazoa; phylum Arthropoda; class Insecta; order Coleoptera; family Curculionidae; genus Ceutorhynchus; species Ceutorhynchus assimilis. The sequence goes on along the minus strand of OU892287.1, from coordinate 9,668,493 downwards.
AATTCTAAATAGCCGCAATCTTGTCAAGTGCACCGAACGTCTTATTCTATGGAATCTAGCTTATTTTCGGATCGACTTCAACCTACATAATAACATTTTGAATACAATAGTATACCAAGGTACTCAAAATTACAAATGACTAATTTTATTATTATTATTTCAGAGTTTTAATTCTCGTGCGGCACTAAACGGCCACATCCGTATCCACGGCGGTACCGCACGGAATTCGCCGACGCCCTCCGTCGTATCGGAGCGTCGGAACGCCACGTCCACTTCGGGGTCGTACTCGGTCTCGTCGACGATCTGTCATCCCGACTCGACCGATCAAGAGTACCCTTGTAAGATTTGCGGGAAGTAAGTTGTAACCGTCATAAAGCTCTAAAACAAAATCAGGTAAATGCTCGGTGTGTTGTTGCGTCCTCTGCTTACGTGCTAATACTATACGTTTCTTTTCACCATTTTTTTGTTTTTAAATTGAAAACACAACATCCAGTGAGCGGACGAAAGGTACCTTCTAGTTTTCTTTTTACTTATTTTTTTTATTTTGGATGGATAAGTGAGTTGGCATTGGTTGAGCGAAATCAGCTGGGCCAATCCAAATTGACGAAAGTCGAACTAATAATGCAAGATCCAGTAATCCATAAATATAAAATTTTATATATGTAGATGTCACAAAAAAAAAAACATGGACCTGTAAGAGGCAGCCGACACGAACGAAATAAAGTACTTAAATCCCAGAATAAAAGAGACAGTAGAAGGATGTTGTGAAAGATTCACAAAGACAACTACACAAACCACGTAGAAAGGTGGAAAACTGTATAAAGAAAATGCAAAAATTACCAACGCATTGAATCAGTTGACATAATCCCCGAGGCTACAAACAAAAGGTTTGTAAAAATTTGTCAAAAATATTATAATTTAAAAAAATAAACTCATAAAAAAATTATTCATCCAATGCTGACTCGCTCTCTCCGCCTTCATTATTTTCCATTCTCCAAAAAACTACAATAAAAGGGGATAATACCTACTTCAAGCGCCTTTATTAGTTCAAATCTATCCACCGATACTTCTAGGCCTTATTATAAAACGAACTTGCATGCCAGTGTTCTTTATTATTATTTTCCACGCCCACTATATATCTATGCAACTGGAGTTTTTTTAAACGGGCAGATATATTTGATAAACGCACGTCAGCATGTCACAACAAAATACTGAAAAATTTTGCCAGAGAGAAAGCAAATAAGAAATGTTGTCACCTTATCTTTTTTTTTCAAGTGACAATTTTGAAAAATTAAAACGTGTAATCATTATCAAATAAATAAAACTCCAATACTAACACGCCACCTAGCTGCTTCTCTTCTCTTTCAGACTAGATTAGGTATATTTTTTTCTTCAATTTTCTACCTCAACTAGTATTTTGGTACCTTTACTATGTTAGCACATTTCCAGTAGGTACCTTTTTCATGTAATTTTTATTTGTCCAAGACATAGTGTGAGGTGTCATAATTGAAAGATGGTAAACTTTCAGCAAGGATGACCCAGTTTCGAAAATTTGTCAGACTAGCATTGTTTTTTGGACTAAGTATCATGGAAATTTTCCAGGAGATTTTCATTTCAAAAAAATTACCAATATGGCTCCGAAGCCGACTTGGATATTATTATTATACACTGGCCAGCAAAATTAAGGCACCACTAACTTATTTCTATATTAACGAGGTTGGAATTGAAACTATGCTAGTAAACAGTTTCGATCTCAACCTAATTGAGGATGTCTGGGACATGCTCTATCGCCGTTTTCAAGAACTTCCTAACCGTCCTAACACTTTGAATGGGCTTTGGAAATATTGTCCAAATATGGAATGATTTGAATTAAAACGAGATAAGGCCTATATTGTTAGTGCGAGCGGGCACGAAGAAAGAAGTGAGAGAGCCACCGACTAAATTCCCCGGGCGAGAAATAAGGTTTTCGAAAAACCCAGCTCATCATAAGGGAAACCTGCATCAATCCTCAAATTGGAGGTTGGTGTCCTGCTGTGCTATTATTCAAAATAGAGGAAGAAATACCGGTTATTATTTTTAACTAAAGTTGTAACAAAATTCCCTAATCCCCACGCCACTAATCGGCTGGTCCCCTGTATGATGTAAACCTGATATACGGTCTGGCAACTACGAGATGTCAACGCTCATAGTGCAATAACACAAATTTCATTTCGTTTTCTTCGTTAATACAAGAACAATATACAGTAATCAGTTTTCTCTATCGGTTGTCGTTTAATTCTTCCCATGAACTCAACTTCCTTAATAATTGTCCTACAAATTGGCGCCCAACGTGGGGCCACGGTGAGTTTCAAGACTGGTAGAGTGATTATTGTATGCCGATCGCGGTTTTCGTTTAGTTGTTCGACGAAACCTATGGTGATTTTCATTTCAAAAAGATTACCAATATGGCTCCGAAGCCGACTTGGATATTATCACTATACACTGCCCAGCAAAATTAACGCACCACTAAACTTATTTCTATTTTAATGAGGTTGGAATTGAAACTATGGTAAACAGTTCTGATCTTACCCCAATTGAGGATGTCTGGGACATGCTCTATCGCCGTTTTCAAGAACTTCCTAACCGTCCTAACACTTTGAATGGGCTTTGGAGATATTGTCCAAATATTATGGAATAAATTGAAAGGAGATAAGGCCCATCAGTAAGTTCTCTATGGACAGTTATCGAGACATCTTGTCTGTCTCTGTTCTCTGCGGCAGCTCTCCCCTCATTTTGCTCGACAGAGGTGTGGTGACTGCACTTGGAGTGCGTATTAGTGTTACCGCCGCCAACTGGATATGACGCCCGAGTGAGGGAGACTTTGTTTTAGCACTGGTAAAGGCCTTTTTGTACTGCGGTAGCGTACCACCAGGGACTTTGTTTAAAGTCCCACTGAAAATCAAGGTAACTTTGAGCGGATACTTTCTAGTAATCTGATTAGATAGCCTCATCCCGTGCGGGCTCTTGCTACCTGAGCTGTACGCAGTTAGTTGGATTGCTAGCTCGGGGTTTCCCAAAGGAAATAAAAGGATCAGTTTTTCTTACTAAACTCTAACAATGGTTTATTGAACAAATGGTAAATCTTGGTAAGGAAATGGAAAAAAAGCAGAGAATATACAGTAGGTTATTAACAATGTTTACTGAAATCAAATGAAAGAAAATACAGACGGAGATTTGGAATGATAGGGAGTGAAATCGATGAGCGTCCTGTATAGGGCGTTCCTTGATGGTACAAGTTACATGAGAAATTAAAGATTAAAAGATACAGAAAATAAAGGCTAGGTTATAATTCTTAGTGGGTAAAAGTCACAGGCATCCTCGACAAGGGAATGACAAAACGGCCTTGTTATTCAGGGTAAGATACATGTTGAAAAAAGATTTAAGTTGTGAAGCTAACCCAATGGTTTACTTCTTTACACAGCGGAGAAAATTAATAATAGACAGAAAACAATAATCATGATAGATAAATTAAAATACTTGAAATTGAATCATTACCTAAGGTCTCGGAAAGAGAGTCAGCAGAAAGACGTCAACACTAAACACCAGAACTTCGTAACAGAACTAAATAAATTTAGTAGATTCGCCAGCTTATTTATATTGGCAGCTTGATGACGCTTTTAGGATTCTTATCGGTCGGAAAACATGCGGTTTTTTCCATGGAACCATGAGTCGAATGATGACACTATTTCGGGATCCGATTGATAACCTTCGACTCTTGACATGGTTTCGTCAGAAATTAGCGATTTAATCTCGCGGGGAAAAGAAGCCGATTAATTTTATTACGAAGTAAAATAAAAAGGATTTTTTGCCGTTTTCTTACATTAGGATGACAATAATGTGCGTGGGTCCCCTAGCTATCGGGATCGCTTTAGGCGGCCAGCTAACGAGCCCCCTGCTGACGAGCCCCCTAAGTATTGTTGGTGCGAGCTGCCTATACGGGCACGAAGAAAGAAGTGAGAGTGCCACAAATTAAAAAAAAAATCCTCCGGGCGCAAAAAAAGGTTTTCGAAAAACCCAGTTCGTCGTAAGGGAAACCTGCATCAATCCTCAAATTGGAGGTTGGTGTCCTAGGGGAGTACTTTGCATACAAAAATACCCGACAAACGCTGCCGTGCTATTATTCAAAATAGAGAAGGAAATGCCGGTTCCTAATTATTTTTAACTAAAGTTGTAACAAAATAGGGTAGTGGACAAGGTATAAATTCAATGAAATCGATGATCTATTGTGCATCTATGGAGTAAATGAAAAATATTCCTATTGAAAGAAATTTCAGAAAAAATTGCTAACTTTGTTTAAAATGATTGTAAAAGTAGAGTTTTGGGACGGACTATTTGAACGAAAATATTTCGCGCCTTAATTTTACGTCATAGCTGTTGTATTTGAGTATGAAATGAATCAAACCTTCGTCCTATATTCGACACACACTTACTCATTAGTGCAAAAAAGAGAGATATATCAGCGTCTGTGTGTCATTACATCCAGGCGCACCCTCAACTTAACCCCACTTTTTGAGAGATTTCCATTTGTCAATCAATGCGCACTGAGCTTATCTGCATCTTTTTCTAGAAGCATGTAAAATATAAGGACGCACTGACCGCGCTCTCGCCCACTCTTATTAATGTCGGAATGCCTTAAGACATAACAGCTATGACGTAATTTCCGGGCGGTAAATTATTGCGTTTAAAATAAGTACAAATTTGTTTATTTTTTTTTAGGTATATTTTTGTTTTCTAAAATCAAAGAATCATCAACTACTATTTATTTTGTTATGAAGATTATTAAAAAAAATATTTCAAAAAATTGTCCACTACCCTATTCCCTATTCCCCATGCCACTGATCGGCTGGTCCCCTGTATAATGTCAACCTGATATACAGTCTGTCAACTACGAGATGTCAACGCTCATAGTCACAGATTATTCGTTTTCTTTGTTAATGCAAGACCAATATACAGTATTCAGTTTTCTCTATCGGTTCTCGTTTAATTCTTTTCATGAACTCAACTTCCCTAATAATTGTCCTACAAATTGGCGCCCAACGTGGGGCCACGGTGAGTTTTAAGACTGGTAGAGTGATTATTATGTGCCGATCGCGATTTTAGTGTAGTTGTTCGGAAACCCATGGTGTTTTTCGCGCTCGTCTGGTACGGGAGTCAGCCGAGAAACAGCCGAATTGTGAACAACTGTGACGCGTTAGGTACTGCGTGAGTTAGTACCGGTTTTCTGTACTTTTTGTGTGAATTATCACCGAAACTTTGTCGAAATCGTTACGAATACGAGTTGTGTAATTCCGTTCTTCGAACTTGTAGAATTGAAACAATGAGCTTTCATGAAAATTATCGGTAATTTTCAAGCACTCGTGGTATTACCCCCGAGAATATACTTAATTAAGACATAAAAATATTTAATCTCAAATTTTCAAAATAATAATAGTGGTGCGTTAATTTTGCTGGCCAGTGTATTTTCTGAATTTGTTTAGAACCAATATAATCGTAACAGAATGAATGATTGAATGAATGAATGAATGAATTGGGTTGAACCTCGCAAAGTCTGTTTCATTTTTTCCATGGTGGAACAAGGGCTGCTTATTGTGCGACTAACTTTTTCCAACAAAATTTCTCCCTGGAACATCCCCCTAAACGTCGTTTTTTTGTGCGCTTCCGGTACGTTTTACAAAAAAATACCTCTATAGTAAATTAAAGAGGAATAAATTCTTTACAAGGTATCCAGGGACAGCATACGTCTATCGCCCACCCTCTGGCCGAGGTGGCGCTCTAACGTTGAATGACCTTGAAAAAACATGTTTTGCAATAATTATTATTTTTTACTAAGCAGTAAAGCAAATCCACCACAAACCATGCAGCACATCCATATTAATAATTGACCGATTTAATGGTATATATGTTTTATTTAAAAACAGTTACCCATTTAGAATATACAGTCTATCCCATCCTTCTTGCCTGCGTTAGGAATGAAAGTGACTTACCCTTCTCCATATTTTAAGTATAGATGAATAGGATAAATGAAGACAGATATATCAAATTCTGTGTAGATATTTTGTCAGTTTAAAACAATTACGTCCTTTGCCGAAACTGCGTCATCCTTACTAGTTTACGATTCTTAGCCAGCACTGTCTCGAATAATGTTAACCTGAAAATTTCTTTGCCACTCTAGAGTATTTTCGAAAATCAAAAGCCGCAGTGCTCATATGAAATCGCACAGGCCGCCGGACGCTGAACCAGTGAAACGTCGAAATAATAATAGTGAACATAAGGAACACCATCTTCACAAAGAACCTAAGGAAATCAAGGATCTTTCTTCAACCTACGAACCTTCCGTGCCAAGCCCTTTTATTAGTTTGTAGTACTTTAAATTAATTAATAATATCTAGATTAAATTTAATGGTTTATGTACTTACATCGATAACTGAGTTTCACCCTTTAATTCTCAACATTTATTTAAAGGATCGATGAAAGTATGTAACGAAATCAAAACATGGTCACGGGCAATCAAAATAAAAAGCAACAAAAATGAGTCAGATCAAAAACAAAAAAAGCTAAAAATACTGCACGATTTTATAAGAAAAAATAAAGACATATTAATTGTAGCAAAAAAATTTTTTTAGGGTATTTAAAAGGAAAAATGGTAACAAAATATAGATAGTATAGAAATTGTATAAAAAAAAAACTCAATCCATAGAATACAGAGATTTATATTTAATATTTTATTGGGGTTGTGTTACGTTACGTGAAACGTGACGTTAGTGCCTTTCCGACTGTCGAGTGAGACACAACATTATAAGAAAAACCTTAGAGCACACACAAGTAAACTATCATTAAACTTTTGGGAATTATTATAAACTTTAAGAGTGTTCGCTATTAGTTGAATTGGAAAGTGGATTGAAAATTGTTTTAAATGGGTATCATATACTCTTGAAGAATGAAAATCACTAGGGATTGAAAGTGGCAATGTCTTTAGGTGAATGTAGATAAATATATTATGGATATAGACTTTCTTAGTAGGTAATTTCCACTTCCTGTTTCAAATGGTGGTATCGAAAAAGCAACCGTAGTTATTTCCAATAAACTGTATATCGTCTATAAACGCCTTATAAGCAAACAAATTTTTAATCCACTTTACAAGTTTCAAATATAGCCTAAATAAGAAAAATATGAGCAATAAGATCTGAACTCAAGTTGTATAAATTTAAATATCATAACAAATCAAATGGCCATAAATATTATTTACGAACTTATACGTATTTAAAACTCAACGAACAAAATCACTTGCCCTGAGGTTGTTTTCTATACAAGCTTTCGATAAAAAGCCAAATCAATTAATTAGATGTTTACGAGTAATGGAAGCATGCCAATCACTCTCTGCACAATTTTGATTTTATCGATAAACAAATTAATTTGGGTGTAAAAATGTATTTAAAATTAGTCGCTGTCTGATATTTCCAATGGAGACGAAGTTTTCCTGAAGGTATTTCACCCCTTATTCCATTATTTGCTGGATTATCTGCTCTAGGAACACTAAGTGGTGGTGCTGCTGGTATAGCAAAATCAGTAAATGACGCTAAAGCTGCCAATGAAAAGTTGTAAGAACAAAAATGACCTAATCAAAAAATGGAAACTTTAAGCGTTGGGTGAAAAGGAAAGAGGAAAACTCTAAACCTGCAAATTTACCGGCAAAACTAAGACTCCATCTAGTTTTTAAATACATTCAGTTTGCAAATATTAGAAATAGATATAGAATAAGTTGGCTAAAAAGGTGTAACGAAATACAAGTTGCTCCGTATTCTATAAAATTATTCATCCGGAAATCTTTTTTCAATCAGGCAGTGCTATAACATTTTCAATATACCTAAAACCCTTAATCACACACCTTGTATTATTACTAATATAATCTAACATTGATTTGGCATTTTATCTAAACAAATCGTATTTATCTAACTTAGGTTGTTCGAGGAATTGCTCAAAAATAAAGCCAGTGTGTTTCTACAAAAAAAAAAGAATAAATTCCTTTTTTAGATTTTTACTCTAGATATTAAATATTTAGAAAAAAAAAACTATTCTTAAGTAAAACTTGAATAAGATTTATGTATTTTAATAAGAAAACGGTACTAACTATTCTATTATCTTTAGATCTTAGTAGCTGATTTATAATGTGACTCAAAAATTTAATATTGTATATACGACTAGGGAACGAATGTATGGTATATAATAGAAAATTTGAGGCAAGTGATTGGTTCGTAAATTTTTTACTCAAAAAAAAAAACCGGTGCCACCCCTTCCCAAAAGGCTTGGTACCAAAAAACTTTAACTCTGTGTTGTGATCTTTTTAAAGTCTATTACTATGAATCTATATCTATATATTATTAATACTTAATTAAAAAATATTTGTATATGTTATTAATGTATGTATGATATTAGAGTATTTATTATTAAATAGAGGCCTATGTTATCGACAAGTAAGGGAACCACCAAAAAAAATTTCCAAAATGACAATCTGCATTAAAAATAGCTGTATTATCGGTGTTTGAATTTATCGTAAGGTCCTTTTAAGCTTATAAAGGTGGCTTGATGTATAGACATCGTAATGCTGAATGTTTCTACCAAAATATATGAACCTTTATTATCCCGACACCTCACTTTTAAGGAATTTTACAAATATCTATTTTATGTTCAATCAGAATGTTATTCCTATTGAAATGAGCCTCCTTATGTGTTTTCCCTCCTACATGATGTCTATTATGGATTCTGATACTGATATAATCAGTGGCGGCTCGTCAGGGGCGGCTAAGCCTCACCCAAAAAATTGAAAATTCAATCTCAGTTTTTTATTCCTGATTCCTAATTAAAATAGCAATTCGCAAATTACACTTTCCAAATTTCGATATTTCAAATGTAATTTAGAAAAATCTGAGAACATTATTTCAATCAATCCCGCGCCTTCACGACAAAATTTTGTGAATCTGGGATGTTCAGTAATACGAGCCCGAAGGGCCGGAATTATACGCGAGCCTAAAAGGCTGGAGTAATACGAGCCCGAAGGGCCGGAGTTATACGCGAGCCCGAAGGACTAGAGTTATGTTAATCACGGGGCCCAGTCTATAATTCTATTAGTCAGCGGATAATTTGGAGCCAATCAAAAATCGGGAATATTCAAAAGGTGATTTTTAGTCGACATTTCGAGTTTCAGTTCTCTCCGATGTACCGGAAAAAAGTTAGCCTCCCCATCTTTCTTGATTTTGAATTTTTTTTCCGAATTTCCAAAAAAAAATAAAAAAATACCATCGGATAGAGGAGCTAAAAAAACGTTGAAAAGCCTATGGGACCCTGCTTGCTATGACGCGTTTTAGGGCCGGAAAAAAATTTAAAAAGGATATTTCGATTTTGGCCAGATAAAAATTTCGGCGATCTGACACGACGTTACTTTTTCGCTTATAGCTCCGCTATTTCCTGACCGATCGTTTCGAGTCATATCTCTTTTGAAAGAGGATGAAATTACCTACAAAATGTTATTTTATTGAGATTCCAGGCCGTTTTCGCCTTTGAGATATCAGCTGTCAAAGTTGAAATTCTTTGTAATTTTGTTAAAATTTTCCAGGTCGATTTTCTCGAAAACGGTGTCCCGTGGCGGGATACTTCTTAGGGACTTTTTTGTAGTACTCGACGAGATCTATAAGTTTTGTATTTGAAGTTTTTCTCCCGAGTTTTTCGTTTTCGAGTTAGGACGCTTCGAAAAAATTGAAATTTTGAGTTTCAAAAAAAAAAAAAATTATATCGGATAGAGGAGCAAAAAATACGACGAAAAGATAATTTGACCCTCCTCGCTACGGCGCATCTTAAGGCCGGAAAAAAATAAAAAAGGAAATTTCGATTTCTATCAGAAAAAAATTGTGGGTACCGACACTTTTTCGCTTATAACTCCGCTATTTCTTAACTGATCGTTTCGAGTCATATCTCTTTTGAAAGAGGATGAAATAAATTATCGAATGTAGTACCACAAGAGGTTTCAGGATTACCGAATAATACTTTTACCTGGCACGAAACGCGTTACGCAGCAATACCACGACTCCGAAGGAGGAGTGGTGTTGCTGGTATCGCGTTGAGTGTCAGATAAAAGTATTAGGTAATCCTGAAACATCGAGTGGTATTCAAAAGGTTATACAACGAACTAAACTTTAATACTTTACAATTTGAAAAAAATTCTATAATAGAATTTGCCATAAATGTCACCAAGCGCGATAATCCCAAAAGGCTTATCACTTATTAAGCCTCTCGTGTCATATAGAAATAATGTACGGTGAGTTGTATAACCTATAAAATATTTTTTTATTGAGATTCCAGGCCGTTTTCATCTTTGAGATATCAGCTGTTAAAGTAAATTTTTTGTAATTTTGTTAACATTTTCGAGGTCGATTTTCACGAAAACGGTGCCCCGTGGATGGATACTTCTTATAGGCTTTTTTGTAGTATTTGACAAGATCTACAAGTTTTGTATTTAAAATTTTTCTCCTGAGCTTTTTGTTTTCCAGTTAGGTCGCTTTGAAAATTAAAAAAAAAAGATTGGAAGGCTTATTGCCCATAGATTTTTTTTTCGAAAAAATTCAAATTTTCAATTTCGAAAAAAAAAATAACATTGGAAAGAGAAGCAAAAAATACGACGAAAAGTTAATTCGACTCTCCTCGCTACGGCGCATCTTAAGGCTACAATTTGATGGAGTGACCTTAGGAGGGGGTCATTTAAAATGGATGAAAACGGTTTTTGTCTATCTGATTCTAACACATATTTCTTCCCATAAGTACGTTACCGTCACGATGATCATAAAAGTTCCAGGACGTCTCCAAAATAACTAAGGTTCATTTCGCGAAGGTTTCTACTTATAACATCGATGATGTCATTACTTGGAAAAAAATGTTTGATTCTTGCTGGATTATCTGCTCTAGGAGCTCTAACTGGTGGTGCTGCTGGTATAGCAAAAGCAGTAAATGATGCTCAAGTTACTAATGAAAAGTTACAAGAGCAAATTGAGATTTACAGGGATTATCCAAGCAGACACAAACTTCACGAAACAAGGTATCGGAAGCAAAAATACATTTGACTATTCAAAGAGCAACAGAGACATTTTGAGGAGGCTCATTTTAATGAAAACATTAAAAATATTACTATACACATTTACATATTTGTAAAACTACCATGTCCGCAATGTTGTAATGCGACAACTAATAGGTCTACAACAAGTGGCCTCTAAGTTGTCCCGTCGTTTAAATGTGTTGCTTGTATTGACCCTTCACTTAAGGATTAACGTAGGCCGCCAGACTGAGCCAAACGATATAGTAGTCATATAGGTTATCAGGTGCTCAGACCTATCAATTAATTGTTGTTAATCAATGTACCTCCCGAGAACTGACGGCCATTTTGTTGTTCATATATTTCTATACAAATTAGGCAAAAACTCCGAACTGTGAATAGTGAACAATGATATTTATACATAATACTCTTTATTCAGATATCAGGCAATAAATAAATGAAATATCAACAATGAAAATGATATATTAGTAGTGATAATATTTGCCATCCTCCAATTTAAATTGTCTCTTTGTGTCTTCACTAGATTAAGAGAGGCACAAATTCATATCATTTCACTTTTGAAAAAGTTACTAAATAACACCTTCGTCCAATCCCGTACAATGAAACAAGAGATTATTCAATAATTGACTTTTTAAATACAGAAAAAAAAAATTACGCTATATAAGGTATTATTATAGAAACAAAATAATTTATTTGTATATATAAATAAACATTTTTCAGTTTTGATTTTTATAACGAGGTTTCTAAACGGCCTAAAGGATCTATCATGAACGAACATGTATTTTTAGTATTAAATGTGATAACATTAACTTATTAGTAAAATTCCTTTTAAAATGTCCGTCAGATTCTTTATTAGCGCTAACTGTTTAAACTTTGGGTTAATTGTATGTCACTTGGCACTATGAAAAATCGATTCAGTTTTTGTTTGACGCACAATTATTCTCATTAGTTTAAATCATGATGAAAATTAAATGACAATCAATAATTTTGCCAAAAAAAAAAATATGCTCAAAAAATAATTCTCATTAATTTTAAACCCATAGTTTAACTGTGTAATAAAAGTTTTCACAATATTAATTCCTATAAATGTGCCAAAACCCCGTCAGTTACTCAAAAATAGTGTCACGTAACATATTTATAGTAATATTCGTTGCTTTGTATATTTGTATATATGATAATATTAATGTTCTTGTTAAATATTTTAGTGAAATTTTTATTTTAATTGAATTATTTCTAGCTTAATTTCAATATTGTTTTGGCTTTATCGACGACTAATTTTAAGACTTTGCCATAGCGCTGCCAAATCTCGATGTTGCTAAAAGAAAAAAGTAAGGGGAACGGTTAGAAGTTTTCATATAGCACTAAAAACCAGTAACGCACAATATTTTTTTCTAATGGAAATTGCTATATTATGGAGTGAATATATAAATTAGCTTGTGGCCAGTTGGTTGGCATCAGCCGATTTCTTACGTTATAAGCTGTATTTTCAGATGACTGAATCATTGCATCCGAAACCATAGTGGATTGTGAAATTTCACTACAATTCTCTGCTTGAGCCTTATTGCCATCCAATTCAGCTGGGTTTGTGTCTACATTTTTTACTGCAATACAGTTTTCCTTTTTGTTTGATTTTTTATCGTTTGGTTTTATATATCTGTTGATGCAATAATTTCGTGTTAACTTTCTTGTGGGTCAAATTCAACCCTGTATAATAGAGGCACGCATTTTGCGTTTCATATATCGCTGAAGGACAGAAGCGCATCGAGCACCTCCCCAGGAATACCTAGCAAAAAGGTAGAACAGTACAGTCGGTACCATTAATACGACAGATTGGGTTTGGTGCGAATCCACTCTATTTTCGGCGGTTCCTTTGGCAAAAGATTTTCGCGACCGTTGAGTTTTTCGTCCATTTTTCGCTGTTTAACAATTCAGCTTTCAAGGGGCGCCCCAAAGTTACAAGACCACAGTAGCCAAATTGGGTAAGCGATAAACAACCTTTTTGCATGACCTCACTTAATTTCTTATTTTTTTCGTGTAATAAATACGCAATATTCGCTATACAGTCCACTAATAATTCAACTGTATTAATTGCATCCTCATTCATCCTATACGAAAATTAGGCTCCCACTTCCCTTATATTTTTAGGATTGCCATCCGACGTCTAAGGTTAAATAAGTATAATATTTTAAAACATTTATATGCTGTTACTGGTTTTTTTTTTTCGCCCGTTTATTATTGTAGTTAATAAATTAAATCATGAAAATATGAATAAATTTAAAAACAAAACATAACCGTTACCCATCTGTACCTGATGTTTCAACATTTTTTTTTTTTAGTTAAATTATTTAAAAAAAAAATATATGTATATTAATTTTCCTAAATCTATTTTTCCTCATGAACCTGTTATTTAGTAACTTAGGAAATATTTGTGGTTTATTATAGGAAAACATATTTGTGGATTAAATGTCTCAATATGAAAAGAAAATGTGCTCATTTTATATCAAAGTAATATTATTGTACGTACTTTAATCTTTCAAATAAAATATGTCAATATTGAATGTAGCTCAAACTTTCTATTTTTGTTGTTTTATATAATAAAAAAAAAATTCTTACAATCTTCTAGATTTAAAAGAAAAAAAGAGAGGAGTTCCTGTCAGGAGAGTGTGTTCAAAACATGGAAAAAAAAATTGATTTTATTGCATTTAGAATGAATTCAATTAAAAAGGTGCATTTCTTAGAAAACTGGTATGGTACTTTCATTATAAATGCAATACAAAAAAAATAAACCTTATACCTACCTATACCTATAATAATGTCTTTACTTGTTGTTTATAAATTAGTTCTTAAGTAATTGTTTTTCTGATTTATTGCGTTAATTATATGAAATAATTGTTTTTGTTGATCTATGAGTATTTGTTGTTAAATTCTGTCCAAAAAAAAATTTCCAAATATATGTTTAAGAAAGTGTGTATGTAAATATACCTGTATGCACAATAAAATGGCGTTGTAAAAAATATATGTTTTGTTTTATTTGAAGTCTATTCTAGTGGAACTATACAGGGTGTCCCAAAAAGATACCGACAAACTTTAAGGGGTAGTAGGGGACATCAAAACAAGCATTTTTGTTTATATAAACATATGTCCGCAAATGAGCCCTTTGGGCTGTAGAGCAAAAAAACTGTTTGGTACCTAGTTTTATTCTTAGCAATAATTAAATCACTGTTTACTTATTAATTTTGCTTTATTAACAAATAAATTATGGTTTACAATAATTGTTCAACTCGTGGACTCTTTGGAATATTCCGGGAATAGCTTCTACATGGGTACAACTCGCCAGTATCCTTGCTAACACATCTTCTTCATTACGAACAGGTGTTACGTAGACTAAAATTTTCAGTCAATGACCCGACGGTGCAATCTTTGCATTGAAGTAAATGGTCAACATTTTGAACAATTATTGTAAACCATAATTTATTTGATAATAAAGTAAAATTGATAAGTAAACAGTGATTTAATTATTGCGAAGAATAAAAGTATCAAACAGTTTTTTTGCTCTACAGCCCAAATGGCTCATTTGCGGACTTATGTTTATATAAACAAAAATGCTTGTTTTGATGTCCCCTACTACCCCTTAAAGTTTGTCGGTATCTTTTTGGGACACCCTGTATAGCTTTTTCAAAGGTCATTAATCTTGGAGTCATTTTTGAAATGTAATGTAATAATAATAATAATAAATAATGTTTTTTTACTACTAACCTGAGAAATAGTCATTATTCAATCTATTTTTCTAGGAAAAAATCGAATTTCTCTCCCTAGGTTAATAATGAAAATAATGAAAAAATACCTAGGTTAATAATGAAAATGACGTCATGACGCAAGGATAATTGTCATGTTTTTATTGGTTCAATTTCAATTTCATACGTCAAATAAATAAAAAAATACAGGTTTCTGTAGGTACATACCCAAGTAGCAACTACACGTTAGAAAACGTTTATGAATCGTTGGTTTCAGGTCCTGAACGTGTACTAACGTTCTCGACTCTAGGATAACGTTACATGACGTAACGTTGTGTCAACGTCATTAAGTTTAACGTCTTATAAACGTTGTTATTGAGACGTTAGTATATGTAACGTCGAATTAACGTTTTTTTCTAGACGTTGTTGGTATCAGAACGGTGTTTATTTTGAATCAGGAAAATATAAAAAAAAAACAATAATATTTTATGGGTTTAATTTCCAAGTGTCGTATCCTGCACTAATTATATTTAGCGTTGTTTCCTAACAAAAAATATTAAGCCCATTTTGAAATTCCCGCGCCCGCAGAGGCATAATCGAATTTTCGCGGCACACCTACAGTGTTGCCACTTTATTATACCTAATTGTAACAGCTGTTACTTTTTGAAGATGTTTATTTCCTTATTAGAATTTAATAATATTTAATTTTATAATTTTCGATAACTAGCATTTTTTCTCTATTAGATCATGCTTCATATATATGATGTAATTAAATTTCTCAGGAAAAAAATATCACCTTTTGTTAGCACGGATTATCTTTCACGAAATTCATCTGGCAACACTGTACAACAACGTTCCCTTCGTTTTCGTTTGTGGCGTCAGGTGGCGTCGTACTTGTACTTCATACTCGGCTCGTCGTTTGCTATGGTCGTTTGGTTTTTGGTTTCGTTGAGGTGTCTTGTAGTCTTGTGTTTGTGTATTGTGGTGCCTTTATTGCCCCTTGCTTTGCATTGATAATCAGAAAAGTCAGATAGTTTACCTGATAACTTTATTAGAAGTCCAATAAACCGGGTCTTAGAGAATGTTTTATTGTGTAAATAAATTTACTCTATAGGTAGAGCAAAAATATTATTATTGCTCATTTAATATGTTAAGGAATAGACCAAATATGTGAGTACCTACCTTGTTTTTTTCAGATTTAAAATTAAAAAATGTTTGAAAGTCATTAGGTATGTTATTTTTACATTTTTAGAATTAAAAAATAAATGTTTTTTAGCACTCATGTCTTTATTTCTCTAGATTTCCCTCATCTTACCTACAATCAACGTTAGTTTTACCTAATTTTACAACGTCATCTAACATTAAAATAACGTTCGTAAATGTCAATCAATGTTTTAAAACAACATTTAAAACAACGTTTAATTAACGTTGATTATTAACGTTACTTCAACGATGACATTGTTACGTTAAGAGGACGTTTTGATAACGTGATTTATAACGTAACTTGACGTAAAAAATAACGTTAAACAAACGTCATTTTGCTACCTGGGTAGGAAGTTATCATAAGCTGTTGATAGAGGGCACCACTTTCAAGAGGGCGTTCAATAAAAATAATTACAGCACAGATTACAAATTATTCTTTCCACTAACAGTAGTAAAAAAAATATATATATATTCCTCGGTAGAGAAAGTCATAATATACCTTATGCATCACGCATTATAAACCTCAACTATTTTAGGGGAGTATTCCCTAAAATGACATTTTTACATGGAGAAATGTCAGTTTAAGGCATACCTATTGTTAGGGCTTCCCTAAAATAGTTGGTGGAAATGGCCATTAGAAAAATTAAGAAAAAAACGAAAATTCGAAATCCGGGAATAGACAAAATATGAGATGGAAATAATGAAAAATAAAGAATAAATAAATATATACTTAGATAATAATAATATTAATAATGATACCTGAGTAAACATCAAAAAATTTGCAAAAATATGGCGGCAGGGGCGTGGCTAACTTCTATATTCATATTCAAAATTTGCAAGAATATGGCGACGGTACCGAATTTCTATTTGAAAAGGTCACTGTAGGTGGGCCAAGGCCATTGGAAAGGGTTGAAAAGGAAACAACCAATCAAATACCTTAACGATAAATAAACCCCGGAAAGGGGCAGGGCTCAACTAACCAATTGAATGCCCTGCTGATATCACTCGCATCTGATTGGAACGGGGCGGGGCTTATATCCAACCTATCAAATGCTTTGTTGATGTCCTTGCGTTTGATAACGAGTCAGACACAGTGTTGCCAGCTTGACGGAATTATCCCCTTTTTGCCTTTTTGCAGAAACTTTCTATTTTCGTTCGCAAAGGGTAGAAGCCGAAATAGCGGAATTTTTATAGTCTGTTTTTTTTAAAGATAAAAGTCAAAATGACATTATGTTGGCAAAACAATGTTAAATAGACCTATCTCGCATGATTAGAAAAAGAGAGCTTAATTGTAATAAATACAAGTTAGAAAGAAATAAAAGATGACATGCGCGCGCAACTCGTAGGCTGCAGTGTAGCCAGATTGTATTGTTGCAGAACAAATGTAGAAAATACAAATCGAATATTATAACATTAAAGAAGTGATATAGTGTCAAGTGTTTTACAATGCCTTAAATCAGAGAAAAGAAGAGCTTTAAAGTGGATGAACATCGTTTGCACTTTTATTTTGATAAATGTTTCCTCCGGCAACATCGCTCAATGAAATTGCAAAGGAATATGTCAAGTATAATCTTAAACGAAACTGCGGTGAGTTCAAGTAATATGTAAAGTATTGGTTTGCTCTTCGTCAAATTACACGTTACAAAGAAGGAAGGAACGATTCATTCTGAACTGGCTCCTGAATAAGAATATGACGCAAGCTTGTCACAAACTTGCTTCTCATTGGACGCTCACCTGCAGCCTACAAGCGACGCGCGCAGTCCAGGTAATAGGAGATCGGTCTATTGTCGATGTTTTCAATTTTTTTCTGTAGAGAAGGCTTATGTTGCCAGCATAGTTACTAAATTTTTGACTTGGGGAATTATCTTTAAAAAAAAAACAGACTTTACTTTTTCTTTTATTTAGTCGCAAAATTTTCATATTCAATGAAAAATTGGTAATTTTAAGTTTCTAGCACACGATATACAATAGGTATACAGGGTGGGCCATTGAACTTAAGACATTATTGAACTTTTTTTTCGAAAACGCGCCATTTTCGAGATATTGAAATGTCTCAATTTAAATGGACCACCCTGTATAAGTATGGGTACAACATCTCATTCCCGACTGTAAGTGAAGGCGCAATATTGTTTTTTTCCACTACCGCGCGTGAAGTACTTACGTTTCGCACCTTTTAGAAGATATAAAATGTCACGCACCAGTGCGTAAAGTAGTTTTTTTACTACTAACCTGAGAAGTAGTCATTATTCTATCAATTTTTCTGGAAAAAAAATGAATTTCTCTCCCTAGGTTAATAATGAAAAAATATCTAGGTCAATAATGAAAATGACGTCATGACGCAAAGATATTGTCATAACGTAACAGATTTCTATTGGTTTAATTTCAGTGTCAAACTGTCAATTTTAAAAAAAAGCAGGTTCCTGTATGTACCATCGTCACCAAAAGTATCTGGGACACAAATAATGCATGATAATCTCCTGGACTAATTCGACTGTCATTCATTTATATGCATTTGATTCATAGTTTGACAAATATTTGACAATAAAATTCATATGATAGGACAAGAGCTAATGTGATGCTGTCCCAGTTACTTTTGGTGACGATGGTACATTATAGGAAATTACCGTAGGTAAGCTGTTGATAGAGGGCAGCACTTCCGACAAGAGAAAATAATTTGAGCACCGGTTTCAAACTTATTTTTTATTTTCTACCAGCAGTAGTAAAAAAAATTCTATATATCCCTTACGCATTATAAACCTCGGCGCTTCGCTCCTCGGTTTATAAAAGAACTCGGTATATAAAGACCAACTTCTCTACCTAGGTATATAATGTACTATTTTTATCGTTCAGAAAAATACAATATACAAAACAATTATAAAAATACAAGATAATAAACAGGCTCACGTTCGAAGCGTAGAACATCACTTGTTGTGAGGTTTGCAATTCAAGTTTGCTTGTTTAGAAAATTTGTCCATTTTGAATTGATTGTCCAGGATCGAGTCATATCCAGGTTTAAAGGACCCTGTCCAAAGTATACGGGAATTATGTTTATGTCAGAATTGGCTGAATTTTGTATATAATGTAGATCGCGCCTTTCTGATTAAAAGTTACCATTGCACCATTCCTAAAAATTACTCCTTTTTCAGAAAATAAATTCCATAGGTAGCAAATAAAACGCTTGGACATTGTGATGAACGTTCAATGTAGCACAAACAGGTAAGCTTGTGGCACAGTGGTGTGCTACGTGAAGTCATTTTTCAGGATTGGTGCAATGTTAACTTTTAATCAGAAAGGCGTGCTCTACATTATATCCAAAATTCAGCCAATTCTGACATAAACACAATTGCCGTATACTTTGGGCAGGGTCCTTTAATCATTTCCCGGTTAGTAGGCCACATTCGAGAATACATTTTCACATCATTTTGATCACTGCATAACATTTTCTACGAGTTCACTAGCGCTTTTTATCCGTTTTTTCAGTTCTTTCTTAAATTTAATGATTTTACGTTGAGATTTTACGGAATCTAGCATCAAGTTACACAATCTAGGAGCAATATAGCCAGTATGCCTAGTGCCTATTGTTTTCCTGGCTCTAGGAAGCCTAGATATCTTTCTAAAAACATTTATTGTTCGGTGTGGATAACTCATGACTTCTATCCTTTCTTTATTGCTGAAGATTCTTAAAGCTATCTTCTCACACAATAACTAGGTATCTAATATTTAAAAATCCGGCGCTTTCACTAAAAAGTGTTTCTGTAGAATATCTCCTATTTTTATTTAGGACTACTTTAAGAATCAGTTTTTGCAAAGTATTTAGTTTTGAGACGTGAAAATCATTCGCACCACCCCACCCACAGAGGCCATATGTCAAGTGCGATTGAACTAGTGCAAAATACAATATTTGTAAATCTGACCATTTAAATAGTTACTTATTTATGCAATAAGTGTGTAAAGTGAAGTTTTGACGCACGAGCCGAAGGCGAGTGCGACAATCACATGAGTGAAAAAAGGTGCTTCACGCACGTATTGCATACAAATTTTTTTCTACCACCAATCAAATATGTGTAAAAAAATAGATTTAGACAGATACTTTACGCACTAGTGCGTGAAGTATTTTCACTTTACGCACTAGTGCGTGAAGTAATTTACCAGAAAAATACTAAATTGACAGTCTCGAGATCTGTCATTGACATTACTTTACGCACTATACCTTTTTCACTTATTATTGGCGTAGTGGCGTGCCATGGAAATTTGGCAGGTTGACCCTCGTATAATAATGACAGTATATGTCAAATTCCAGTTTAAAGCGTGGTTTACATAATTTCGTAAGTGCCGCGGTATTAAAATTTTCTGGCAAATCAAATTTGACACATTTTTCAATGCATTTTTCAATAATGCTATATTATAAACGGTACCTAACTATTTTGCGTACCTGGAAAATCTAATGACATCTTTTAAAATTCGGCATTGTCAAATTTCTTTCGTATTGAAGATGCCGAAAATAATTTCAGTAGAAAAAAAAAGGGGAAATATTAAAATGTCATGGTTATTTAAAAAAAAAAAACAGAGGCTCTCCAGGGAACAATTGAAGCCCAACTTGCAGATATATTTGAGGTAGGTATAACTTAAATGTAGATGTGAAGTCATTTCTTACCCAACCAACATTTTCCTTAAATTTTAGGTGGGAACCAGTGTTAGGGCAAGTAAATAAACTTATGTATATTTCTCCAATATATCGTTGCCGTTGACCAGCTGAAAACAAGTGACGGAGAATTTTGTTCGTCGCCAAGGAAAGATTGTTTAATTATTTTTCACATTGTCAAATTATTAATATATTTTGTAATTTTGTATTGAAAATTCAATTCAACGATCAGTTTCATTATACAGTCCACTGTTGGAGCTAACATTTTGGTCCTATCGACACGGATACGTTATTGTTTTCTCCAGTCAATTTTCGCAGTCAAGGCGGGGAAGGGCCAAGGCGGTCATTGTTCTATCTGTTCCTGTTGGCATTGGCTCAGTTAAATGGTTCCAGCGGGTGACGTTGGTCTAGCACCTTAGGCCAATACAGGGAATTCCAGTCTGGAATATTAGTCGACAAAGTGTTGTAAGTCCGTTCTATTAATTATTACAGCATAGATAATTGGCAATTCATTTGGTTTTGTGTTGTGTTTGAGATCTGGTAAGTAAGTACTGGAATCATTTATTGCGCAGTTGTTGTCTTTTATATTTTTCAGCTTTGAATATTATGGTTATTATGGCGAATTTACGCAAATTGAAATTGAAAAGAGGTACTCTGAAAGGTAATTTAACTAGAATAAAAGGGTTTCTCGATAAACTTGATTTAGAAAAGCTATCCGAATTAGACTTGATTCAAATCGAAACTCAGCTAGAAAATGTTGAACCTCTTTTATCTCAGTTTAATGATGTCCAGACGGATATAGAGTGTCAATTGTCTTTAGATACAACAGCTGAGGGTGTTGAGGTAGATATAGATGTCATTATTGAATCTGAAAATGTTGAAAGGTTTAATTTTGAAAAAGAATATTTTTCTATTCTCAGTAGAATTAAATCAATTTTGAACAATTCAGGTGTTGACAATCAGTCAGGTAGCGCCGGTAGCGGTGGAGCATCTCGTGCTAGTAATGCGCCACAGCAAGTGAGTCAAAAACCGTCTAAAAAGTTGCCTGATCTAAAATTACCTGTTTTTGATGGCTCTTATGGTAAGTGGCTCGAATTTAGAGATGCCTTTCGTGCTATTGTCCATGAGAATGTGCATTTGTCGGACGTGGAGAAGTTCTTCTATTTGAAATCTTTTCTTAGTGAAGAACCATTGCATGCAATTGCTAATTTGCAGGTTACTAATGACAATTATCCCAATGCTTGGACTATCTTGACCGATAGGTATGAAAACAATCGTCTAATTATTTATAATTATATCAAGGATTTGTTTGATTGTCCAAAAGTCATGAAAGAGTCATATACTGAGCTTAGAAAAGTTTAGAATATATTCAATAAAAATTTAAGATCTTTGAAAAGCCTTGGTCAGGAAGTTGAGCATTGGGACACACTCATTGTATTCATGCTCACAAATAAATTCGATCTCATAACTCTTCGAGAATGGGAATCCTTTCAGGTAAAAAGTAACGAACTTCCTAGCTTGGAAGGCGTTAACAAATTCTTGAAGGCAAGATGCGAGTTATTGGAAAAGTTGGAATCCTCAAAAATGGAAATTAAATCAGAAAAAATTAAATGTCATTTGGCAGCTACGCCACAAAATAAATTTTCTTGTTATTTTTGTAATAAGCCACACTCCATTTATAAATGTTTCGCATTCAGGAATTTGAATGTGCAAGCTCGACTCGCAGCTATAAGTGAATTAAAATTGTGTTTGAATTGTTTTAGTCCAGAACACACAAGCAACTGTTCAAAGTCGAGCTCTTGTCGTCATTGTGGCCAGAAACATAATTCACTATTGCATTCTGAGGAGTATCTGGTGCCCCCGTCAGCTGAACCTGAGAGTGCTGTTGTGTTGAGCGCCATGACTCCGTCCACTGAATCTGGGAAAAGTTATAATACGACGTTATCACTGCTAGCCACTGCTAAAATTCGAGTTCTAGGTAGGGACGGAGTGATTTACATTGTTCGAGCCTTACTTGATCCAGGATCGCAGAGCAATTTCATGTCGGAAAGTTTGGTTAACAAGCTGGGTCTCCACAAACATTGCGTTAATTTCAAAATTATTGGAGTAGGTCAAGCGTTGTCAGCTACGGCGAGTTCCAGAGTAGATGTGACTGTCATGTCGAATGTAAATAATGATTTCGAAGAAACTATTCCTTGTTTGGTCATTTCCAAAATAACTCAGAATTTGCCATCGGTGTCCTTTGACATTTCCAAATGGAATATTCCCAAAAATGTAAGTTTAGCTGACGAAGCATTCAATTCACGAGGTAACATCGACATGTTGTTAGGTAATGACGTATTCTTCAGAATACTGCTTATGAAACAAATTCGTTCTACTGGTATGCCAGTTCTTCAAAAGACTAGATTGGGCTGGATTATTGGTGGTAACTGTAATCCGTTATGTGCTTTCAATTCTCAGGACAGGGTAATGGCATGTCTTTCGTTAGAGCAGAAAATAGATCGAGACTTGACAAAATTCTGGGAACTAGAGGAATGTGACTGGAATGTAAAGGTTATGTCTAAGGCCGAAGAATATTGCGAAAGTCATTTTGTCAACAACTTTTCTCGCGATTCTGAAGGTCGTTTTGTTGTCAAATTTCCATTCAAAGAAACTGTTGGTCAACTAGGTCTTTCCAGGCAAATGGCTTATAAGAGATTACTTTTTTTGGAAAAACGCTTACACAAGGACGCATGGTTAAAGAAAGAATATGTCTCGTTTATTAATGAATACAGCGATCTTGGTCATATGACGAAAATTACAGACTTTTCGATGGATTCGAGGGATTCAAATAAGTATTTTTATCTACCACATCATGCAGTTGTCAAACAAGCCAGTGTGACAACCAAGGTCCGAGTTGTCTTTGATGCTTCAGCACAAAGCGATACTGGGGTTTCTTTGAATGACGTGCAATATGTGGGCCCAACCATTCAAAATGATTTATTATCTATTCTTCTAAATTTTCGAATTTTTCCCTATGTGATCAATGCTGATATTGCGAAGATGTACCGACAAGTCTTGATTAATTCTTCTGAACGTGGATATCAAAGAATTTTATGGAGAAATCCTGACAATCAATCCGCCGACATTGAATGTTTTGAGCTTAACACCGTGACATTCGGTTGTGCTTCTTCACCGTTTCTGGCGGTTCGTACTTTGTATCAATTGGGTCTAGAATTTAAAGATAAATATCCTGAAGCAAGCCAGGCTATAATGAAATGTTTTTATCTTGATGACTTATTGACTGGTGCGTTTCCGAAGTCCAAATTGTTGCAACTTCAACACGATATATTTTTGATTCTTAGTACCGCTGGGTTTAAGTTGCGAAAATGGCTTTCGAATCAGCCTGAGCTAATGAACCAATTTGAAGTGGATCAAGATCAATTTTCGAGTATTTTGCATCTAGGTGAGGGCCAACAGAATAAAACATTGGGTATATTTTGGAATGCTACTCAGGATTCAATTCACTATTCTATTAGGGCTTCTGATACGACGGATATAAAAATTTCGAAACGAATTATTTTGTCCATTACCAGTCAAATATTTGACCCACTGGGTTCACTGGGTCCAATTGTGGTAGTTTCAAAATTAATTCTACAATGTCTTTGGCGAGAACGGATAACGTGGGACGAACCAGTGTCACAATGTCTTAGAGAAAAATGGCTGATATTTTGTGAGGACTTAAAACTTCTCAATCAAGTAACTATTCCTCGTCATGTACTAGATAATAATTTTAAAATCTTACAAATTCATGCTTTTGCGGACGCATCGGAAAAAGCATACGGCGCTTGTGTTTACATGGTTTGTTTGACAGCTTCTGGTGAATATATTTCTTCAAATCTTATACTTTCCAAATCTCGTGTGGCCCCGATAAAAACGATAACTCTAGCGCGTTTAGAGCTTTGTGCAGCATATGTTGCTGCTAAATTGGTGAAAAAGGTCAAACAATCAATAGAAATTCAAGTTGACAAATATTTCTACTGGACAGATTCATCCATAGCATTATGTTGAATTCAAAGTTGCCCAAGTAGATGGAAAACTTTTGTAGCAAACCGCGTAACAAAAATTCAAAACTTGTCTAACTCTGAGGATTGGTATCATATTCGATCAGAAAACAACCCCGCGGATTGTTTATCCAGAGGAGCCTCTAGTACCTACTTATTTACTCGAGTCAGACTTATGGTGGAAAGGACCCACATTAGTATTTACCAGTCCCTTAAAAGAAACTCAAAAGGTTGTTGAATTAACCTCAGACATACCTGAACAGAAAGTTCTTAGTCATTCTATAGTTTTGATGGAGGTCTTTGATTTTGATTTTGTCCGATTCTCGTCTCTGCTAAAGTTACAACGAATTATTGCAATATGTTTTCGAGTTTATTTTCGTCTCAAATCATAGACTGTCTCAGTTGGTATCATTCAATCCGAAGAACTAAATAATGCTCTTATTTGCTTAGTAAGAATATCACAAATCCAATCGTTTCCAAAAGAATATGCTACATTACAAAGAGGCGAAACTTTATCCACTTCTAGTCAAATTTTGAGTTTAAATCCCTATTTGGATGAAGCAGGATTGATCAGAGTTGGTGGACGCATACAAAAGGCAAATATTTCAGTTGATCAAAAACATCCTCTTACTGTTTTGATTTTGAGACATGAACATATAGAGTTATTACATTGTGGGCCTCAACAGCTTCTATATTCAATCTGTCAAAGGTTTTGGCTAATTTCCGGTCGTCGAATTTCCCGATCAATCGTACGAAATTGTGTTGTGTGTTTTAGGGCTAAACCAGTTGCACAGCACTATCAAATGGGAAATTTGCCTGAAAGTCGAGTTACAGCATTTCAACCTGTCTTTACACATACTGGTATTGATTATGCTGGACCAATAACTATAAGAGACAGAAAAACGAGAAATCCAAAAACCTTAAAGGCCTACGTGTGTGTGCTTGTTTGCATGAGTACGAAATGTATACATCTAGACGTCGTCACTGACATGACCACTCCTTCTTTCATTGCAGTATTAAAACGCTTCATAGCAAGACGGGGTAAACCTTTGCATATTTATTCAGACAATGGTTCTACATTCGTGGGGGCCAATGCGATGCTTTTTGACTTTATTAAGACTAATTCAAATGATATAGCCTCAACACTTTCAGCTGAAGGAATATCGTGGCACTTTAATCCGCCTAGAGCACCTAATTTTGGTGGCTTATGGGAAGCCGGTGTAAAAAGCTTTAAATTCCATTTGAAACGCGTTATAGGTGCTTCTAGTCTTACTTATGAGGATCTTTGCACAATATTAATTCAAATTGAAGGGGTGTTGAACTCCCGGCCATTATCACCGCTGTCTACGGAACCTCAGGATACAACACCACTTACTCCGGCCCATTTTCTGGTGGGAAAACCTTTAACCGCCCTTCCAGAACCAGATTACACGATCGTCGCGGAAAATCGACTGAGCAAATATCAGCGTTTACAAGCTATGGTTCATCATTTCTGGAAGCGATGGAATGTGGAATACATCTCCGAATTGCAGTCTCGAATCAAATGGAAAAAGTCTTACACCAAACTATTAGCGGTTGGTAGTTTGGTAATCATCAAGGAGGATCAGGTTCCAGTCAACAAATGGAAAACTGGTAGAGTGCTTGAACTTCATCCTGGCCCAGACAGCATAGTTCGTGTAGTCAGTGTACGATGTGCTGATGGTTCGGTATTTAAACGTGCAATATCTAAAATTTGTGTTTTGCCAATTCAGTGAACCCTTTCTTTTTTCTTTTTTTTTTTAAATATGATATAGTTCAATTGGTTTAATGTTGAAATTAGTTATTTCAAGGCTGGCGGCATGTTAGGGCAAGTAAATAAACTTATGTATATTTCTCCAATATATCGTTGCCGTTGACCAGCTGAAAACAAGTGACGGAGAATTTTGTTCGTCGCCAAGGAAAGATTGTTTTAGCTATTTATACAATAAGTTACGAAATGAGCGTCTTTTAGGCACGCGACGTGAAAATTGTCCAACGAGGCAAAGCCGAGTTGGACAACACGTCTAGTGACTAAAAGACATCGTTTCGTGACGTATTGTATACAATATTTTTTCTACTGGCATTTTATAATAAAAAAACATAATTTTATTTCATGTGAATAAGCCGATTACGCCCAAAATCTTTATTACCTGCTTTAGCTTGACACCTGACACTTTTCATGCGATTTTTTGGATTGGACATCAATAATTAAAATCCCAGAAAGTAGGTAACAACACAAAGTTCTGTTTTGAGTAACCCAATAACGTTCAATTCAATAATTAATTTTTAATATTCATAATAAATATAAAACAAAATTCAAATCTGTGTTTAGTTTAGTGTATTTTTTATTTCTGAATAATGAATGGCACTTTTAGGCACTAGTGCTTAAAAATCACTTTTACGCACTCAAAAGTCACTTTTACGCATTCAAAAGTCACTTTCACGCACTGAGTGCCTAAAAGTAACTTTTACGCACTCAGTGCTTAAAAGAATGTCATTTCAAAACTAAAATGACACGACAATCGAAAAGTTGCTATTATGAAACGTCAGTAGAAAAAATTATTTTTCACATTGTCAAATTATTAATATATTTTGTAATTTTGTATTGAAAATTCAATTCAACGATCAGTTTCATTATACAGTCCACTGTTGGAGCTAACAACCAGGACTATTCAAAGAATTTTGACTGGACAATATACAAACAAAAAACCTTCAGGCCGACCGAAAAAGACAGAGACTATTATGGACCGAATGTTTAAAGAAGATTTACAACGACAAATTTGGAAATACAATTCTAAAAATGAATATTTTACATTACAAACATTACTGACATACGCAAAAGAAAATTTGGAATTTAAGAGAGGGCAAACAAGTTTATATAAAATTTTAAAATCTATGGGACATAAATTTAAATTAGTAAATGGACGTAAAATTTTATGTGAGCAGAAACATGTTCTTGCTGCCAAAATTACATTTTTGCGGAAATACCTGCATACTTTTGAAAATATCCTTTCCTACGACTGCCTAGAAAGCTATTAAAAACGCATCACCAACTTACCTAGAAAATCGATTATTTCGCACAGCGTGCGAAAAGTACTTTTTCTACGAGCGTGCGGAAAAGTGCACTTATCCGCACGCATTTTAGTTTGGAAAGTTTCACTTTTCCGCACTAGTGCGGAAAAAAGTTTCTTCCGCACTAGTGCGGAAAAGTGACAGATGTCACTTTTTAAATTTTGAGCAATTTGAGCTGACACACTTTCACAAATATCAGCATTGAGAATTATTGAAACAATAATGTTATTTATTAAATTATTTTGGTTTAAACTCAACTTTTTTTGTGAAGTTACTATAGAATGGTTACTTTATGCCCGAAAATTTCGAAAATTTCATAGTAGATACATTAAACGTGCAAATTATTGTTAAAAGTTCTCGATTTTATTGTATTCAGAATAAGGCACATTATTTCAAAATTAGTTTTTTTTTTTAAATCAATAAATAAATAAGATTTATTTCTAAGAGTAGGTACCTAATTTATATTAAGAAAAAATTACTCGATTTGTTTTTAATACCAGGTGTTGCAGAAGAAATATCAAATATTGGTGTTAAAATTTACATTACAGGTATATTCCTTCTATCTCGTAGAAAATATAGTGTTCCTAACAAGTGCGGAAAGTGCCACTTTTCCGCACGCGATTGCAGTTTGCCGAACGACGCGTAGCGGAGTTCGGCAAGCAATCAAGTGAGGAAAAGAGACTTTCCGCACTATTTCACACGCTCCGACCGTGCGAAAAGTACTTTTCGCACGCTAAAATAAAAATGACACTTCCATTGAATTTTTGTTCTACAAGCAACTCTGAGTGCATTCAGCGTACGTACCAAAATTGTTCGTTGATTATAATTTCAAATAATAATTTTTCAACAAAAAAAGAAATAAATAAATTCCAATGTGAATATAGTTAAAGTTATTTCGCAGTCGTAGAAAAAGTATACAGGGTGTAACAGGTATGACTACAAATATTTCAACACGAGATAATATGGCTCATTTCAAGCTAAAACTGTCCTATTAACCATGGGTCAATTGTTAGTATTTTCGGAGTTATCGCAGAATTTAAATTTAGAAAAATGTTAACAACGTGACAACATTGTACAGGTATTATCTCTGTCAGGATATAAATGTAAATAAAACTGGTAAATTTAAAAACTTTTTTTTGCACGGAGTTTATTTATTTCCATCTGTTTACGTTTTGATTTGTTATTATGGCTTTCAAATAATGTAAATAATAACTTGCATTTTCATCACTTTTCTAGTAAAAATAAAAAATGTGCCGTTTTATTAAGTTGTGAATTGCACCATTGCACTCAATTACATTTTTGCACTAAACATTCAAGAGAAAAATCAAATAATACTTACTCAGCTACAGAGCTGGGAGTAACGACAAAAAAAAGTTACTTTACTTTAACGAGTTACTGAAAGTAACGCGTTACTTGGTAACTTCGTTACTTTTCAGATTGATTGATAAGTAACTGTAACGACGTTACTTTCCTGAAGTAACGCTGGAAGTAACGCGTTACTAGTTACTATGAAAGTAACTCGTTCTCACAATTTGTTTATCTTCTTTACAAATAATTGACGAGTGAGGAAAAGGAAAATAAGTAATCCAAAAACTTTGTATGTCAAATAAAATGTTGGTAGTACAGAAAATTTGTTTTGAAAGCTCAAAATAATCGTTTTTGGGCGTGCCACGCGCCGCCTCTGCTCTAAAGACACTCTATGCAGACACTGGGACGCTTCAAAGAGCAGGTTTGTCCAAAACCAAGTGCTCTATTCAGTCGCTTAATCCTTAATCCGCTTGAATTTTGCAAGAATACTCTTCCACATAGTCGGACTCACAAACTAAAAACATATTGGCATTTCGTATAGGTCTTATTTGATTGTTTGGACTGCTGTGTTGGTGAGTCAAATTAAGGAATAACGCAATTTTCGACGTAACTATTTATTTTTCAAGTAACGCGTTACTTTAAAAGTAACGAACTACTTTTAAAGTAAAGAAGTTACTTTCAAAGTAAAGAAGTTACAGTAACGCGTTACTTTCCAATAAGTAACGAAAATAAAGTTATCATTATTCGAAAGTAACTGTAAATTTTAAGTAACGAGTTATTTTTAAACAAAAGTAACTGTAAAGTAACGCGTTACTTTTTTCAAGTAACGATCCCAGCTCTGCTCAGCTACTTGTCAAATCCTTATTATGAAAATATTAATTTTTGTTAAAAGGTTCTCAAAACACTAAAATCAACACGCAGATTTTGCACACTCACAAAACGTACTTCCTGTGTCACGCAATCTTTTTAAAACGGGCATAATGTTCTTTCATCAGGTGGGTGCTTTTCTTTTGGGAAATCTCTCCCTAGCTTCCTTGTAAATTCTGGCGGCTAAATGAGCATTTTGCAACGTTTCTGCCTAAACAAATATCTGCATATTCCATGTTTCTAAACATTTTATTTTCAAAAAAGAATGAATTTGAATTACGCGCGTTTCCCAACTAGAAAATCAAGAATCAATTTATTCAGCTACACGAGGACAGTGCGGTACACAGGTTCAACCTTCAACCACCTATTCTTTATTGTGCTGAGTTGCCAAATGTTTAGATACCCTTTTACAAGTGAAATTTGTATATTGTTTTTTCAATTTTTTGTTATTGTTGTTGACTAAAAATGCATAATTACTTAATAATTGGATTAACTGAATTTTTCTACGTCTCATAATGATTAAAATTTTCTTTACCTTTAAAATATTCGTTAAAAAATGTCAAAACTTCAAAGGCCTTTTTCTCAAAAATGGTTGACTTTGGACCCCATGTTGTATAAACTTTTTTTGTTCAAAATCGGCCATATTTTCACGTGTTAAAATGTTTGTAGTCAAACCTGATACACCCTGTAGTGTGTAACGCGTGTGAAACGCACTTTTCACACTATTTTCAACACTTGTTGCACAATATACTATTTTCTACTACCGTGCGTAAAGTACTCACTTTACGCACTATTCAAAAGATGTAAAATTTCACTTCACGCACTAGGTACCTATTGTCACCTTTTTATAATATGTTTATTATATGTTTATACAGGGTGTCCACTTAGTGCGATATCGGACGATATCTCCTTACAGGGTGATGCAAGAAAAAAAAAACCAAATTACAAAGTTGTTTGATACTTTAATATGCATTAGTTAAAAAAAAATTGAATATACAGAGTGCTCTGTTTATAGGGTATGCGACAGAACTTTGTTTTTTTTGAATGGAACACCCTGTATGTGATTGCATTTTTGGATTCTACGTAAAATTCTGAGCAGATTTTATGTAATGTACCCTATACCTAAGTTCAACTGTTTTGGAAATATTGACAGTTGAAAATTGACTTTTTGGAACTTTGACAGGCGGTAAAACCTAAACGGTTAATTTTAGACGAAAATCGTTTTCACATTCCTGTCTTGGATTTTCATAAACTATCATTCGACACCAACTCTCAATTTAATCCATGATTGAAAAAAACAGTTAAATTTAATCTCCAGTTAAATTCAAAGTTGGTGGTAAATGATAGTTCATGAAAATCTAAAATAGGAATGTTAAATCGGTTTTCCTCTAAAATTAACCATTTAGGTTTTACAGCCTGTCAAAGTTGCAAAAAGTCAATTTTTAACTGTCAATATTTCCAAAACAGTTGAACTTAGGTATAGGGTATATTGAATGAAATCTGCTCAGAATTTTACGTAGAATCTAAATATGCAATCACATACAGGGTGTTTCATTAAAAATAACAAATTTTTGTCGCTTACCCAATAAACGGAGCACCCTGTATATTCAAAAATATTTTAAACTAATGCATATTAGAGTATCAAACAACTTTATAATTAAATTTTTTTTTCTTGCACCACTCTGCAAAGAGATATCGTCCAATATCGCACTAAGTGGACACCCTGTATATAGGGTGTCCCAGGGAAAACAGTCCACCCCGATTTATTGGATTTAGGATGAGAATCTGGGAAAACGCTCGGACACCCTGTATGTTTAACCCTTTCAGTACGGCTGACCTATATATCTGCCACATACAAATTTAATTTAGTAGGTACACAGACGGCTATCCGATATATGTAACATCGAGTTATTCATACTCCATGGACTAAATGTCATATATTTCAGACAAATTTGAAAAATGAATTTGCCGTACAGACGACTGACCGAATAATCGGCCACACATATCCATGCCACACCATGAACGACCGAAATATACGACAGTCGTCGGGGAGGCAAGTTCTGTAAGTACCCTAGGTCACTAAGGGCTAGTATCATTCAAAATGTCGGTAGAGGAGCAGCCAGGACCTTCAAAAAAGCGGGAGCCCATTGTGATTACGATAATAGTTATTGCGAATTGGATCAACGTGAGGTACCTACTCCATATTAATGCATTGCTCAAAACCAATGTAGGCAGATATAATCTGACACCCGTCAATCCGGCACGCAAAAAACTGCCGTCCACACACTAAAACAAGTGAAAATACCGCCGTCCTGAAAGAGTTAAAACATGAAAAATGATGTTTAGTACTGGGGTACTGGTTTGGTAGACTTTGATGTGTGTATCAGTTTAGTTGTTTATCACAGAATCGCTTATAGAAAAATATATTCATTATAAAATAATTAAATTCCAATAGAATCTTTATAATTTTTCCTATTCCCGGCTCTTAATATTTCCTTATTTTTTTATTCGAAATTCTTAACTTTCTTTTGGCTCTCGAATTTTTTCATTCCAATTTCTGAATTCTCATTATTCCCGTATTTTAGAATTTCAAGCTCTTGATTTTTTTTAAATTTTTACTCCTAGCTCTTCTTCCAAATTGAATTTTGATTGTTTTCGTTTAAAAGAAATCAAGAATTTAAGAGAGTAGCGTTTTGAATAGACAAAAATTGAAAGTTATAAATGAGTAATAATAACGAAATATTAGACCTGAAGAAGGCAGACGTCTGAAAGACGTTGGGTTTTGTAACATACGACAGGTGTATGTCGTTTGTGGGCATCTTTAAGATGTCTCTATGGTGTCTGGGCAGCTAGACATTAGAAGCTCCTTGACCAAATGATATCGGGAAAAGGTTGAAGAGAACAAAACCTTCAGTCATGTGAAAAAGTTCAAAAGCAGAACACAGCGTTAAAGTCTATCAAAATCAATATAAAAATTATTACCTACCTGATGATAGGGTGTCATATTAAACGAAGTTAGATTTATTCATTAACTATTATCTCTCAGCTGTTCTAGATCGCTGTCAATCAAAAGAAAAATTCTTATTGCAAAATTGTCTCTACAGAGTCCAAAAATAATATCACAAAATTTGTCCGGTTTAAGGCGTTAAGAAGAGTTTCTATTAAAATAAAAAATCATACTAAATACACAGACTGCATTTACTGCTTTTTATTTAAGAACTACAGTATAACATGTAAAACTTTAACAATTCGGCAGCTATTTTAATCTATAGTTCATTCAGTCAAAGTAGTTTTACTTTTACATATTATATATTTTGTACATAAATCGCTGTTGAAACACATTAAAAAATTTACAACTATAAACAAAACTTTACAATAAATAAATACGGTTATTTTATACATCTTAAAAGTTATCACTTAATATCTATGGAGCAACAAAAAAAAAAAAACATTATAGTATCATCTGGCATTGACTAGAATTTATGTTGGAATGACTGACATAGGCTTACATGCTAAATTAAATTTATTACTTACCCACATGAATATAGGTATATTATATTTAGTATGTATAGATATAGACAAAATAAACTAGGTTTAGTTTGATAGGGGTTCTTTGGTCCAAAGATGAAAAAACAATAACATTGATGCTGAAAACAATATCAATAAAGAAGCAATTTTTTTTTTAATATCTAATTGATATGGATACGACAAAATCGATTACACTTACGACTACTATATCTAAGATTCAATGAAGAGTTTTCTAAATATCTTAATAAGTTAATGCAATTTTTACTGGTTCATGAATAATTTTTAAATGGTTACAAGGTTTAGTTGATTCGTAAAGTTAGGCCGTAAACAAAAACAGAATTGATTGCATCAATGACACACATGGCAGGGGCTAGCTTGAAAGTAACTCAGAGACGCAGCATAAAGTAATTTGAATTGCCAGTCAGTTTAGATTAATTAAGAAGTAATTTTTCCAAGTATGCTTTTTCTAAGTTACTCTAGAAGTAATTTGAACTTTGATGCAACTAAAGGTACCTAATAATTGCCTGGATAAGTCATTGATGTATATTTTTCACACAACTTTTTAGATAGAAAGATGTACAAATGAAAATGGAAGACAATGAGAAATATGACATTTCCATTATAATATCAAAACATTTATTGGGTTTGTGCCAGATCATGTTAGTTGATAATCATTATTTGATATTAGATTATACACCCACCACTTCTTCAAGAGGCCAGTTTGGAAACTACCTTGTTCAAACAAAATCAAATTTAAAGTCACATGTAAAGAAATCTGATGTCGTTTCCGAACTCGCCAATTACTTTTACAGTGCATATTAATTCAACAAATTCTTACATTTTAGAAAATGTAGAAATTCATTGAATTCAAATGGGCCTAACTATTCTAAACTTATCGATTTACCCATTGTTTTAAAGCCTCTTCGAATTCTATCGTTTCTTTGTTTCTGACCTCCTGGTGCTCATTAGATGCATCACGATTTTCCATTTGCTGCGCATCTTGACTGGCATGGTTATCTTGTCTCGAGAACTAGAACAAAATAACAATCAGACACTAATTGTATGCTATTTTTATAGCTGAGGACTGTGCTACTATGTGCGAAAAAAAAAGGAGGAATAGGAAATATTTTTTTTTTTACACAATTTGATTTATTAATAAGCAAAATGTTAATAAAAAAAACAACAATTAATATTGTAAGCTGCAGGCATGCAATATTTTAAGCATTGGATGTGTTTTACAAACACACCTGTTGTGCAAAATGATCTTGCATCTGTCCGCCACCATTTTGAGATCCAGGATAATGTATGCCTTGCATTATAAAATTCTGTCCGTGAATGTAGTTTTGTTGTCTCTCGGGATACGGTTGGTTTTGGAAATGATTGCCTTCGGGCGGACTGGAGGGATGTCTGGCACGAAGTTCAGCCATGAAATTGGCATCTTGCATGTATCTACGTTGAAGCTCTTGTTGCCACCCTCCGTCGGATTCATCTTCTCCGTCATCTTCGAAATCTGTAGACAAAAATGTACTAAAACTTAGAATTTTTTTTAGAGAATCTTATCCACAAATTATTCCTGGAAAACATCAGGAAATTTGAAATATTATTCTCCTTCTTTTTTTCAGGAAATTGGTAGTTCAAGCAAGAGGTTGTATGACTGATCTCTATGTACACCTAAAAACTTAGTAGAGTACCAGCGTACCAGAAAAAGACCATGAAATTTATATAAATTGTCAAATTTCGGGTAAAGGCGACCACGATAGCGCGCGGCAAATTTGAAATTCGGATTCAGCACACCTGAAAACATAAAGATCAGTCATAAAACCTAAGCCCAGGGATTTTTTCTTCAAAACACCCTTTCCTGAAACCGATTTTCTGGACTATTTATAGATGAATGCAACAAGAGGTATAATGCTTCTTCAATTTATTTATTTTCTCATCAAACCTCTTGTTATTTCTATCCATAGACACGTTATACGACATAAATTTCTTTTTAGCACTAGGATAAGTAAAATAAATAAAAAAACTTGTGGATTGTTTGTGTAAGCAATGACTAAAGCTGAATCATTAGGCACATGCTCAATGTTTTTGCAAAAAGCCAAAATATCTCAATCTCATACAGTCTATCTTCACTCTTCATTTTATAAAAAATATAATCAGTTGAACATGTTTTGGATCTATCATAGATCCATCATCAGCATAAATTCTACAAGGCACAAAATATGGGAGTTAGGGAGAGTTAGGATGTATATATCAAAAAACTTACCAAATAGTAGGGGGGGAATATGGCTACATAACATACGAAATGCCATATTCCTCTCTACCATTTGGTAAGTTTTTTGATATAAATATACATCCTTACTCTTCCTAAATCCCATATTTTGCGCCTTGTAGAATTTATGCTGATGATGGATCCGAAACATGTTCAACTGAATATATTTTCCATAAAATAAAGAGTGAAGATAGACTGTGTGTTTTACTCCCACTATTCTCTTCACTGTTGACACATGGACTACTATTTCAAAATTTCAATAATAAATGTTGTGAAAGCTATGAAGAATGTAGTAGGCATGACTTTAATTAAAAATAAATTTCATTATTTAACAAATTATGACTCTTTTCTTTGTAAATCATGCAATCTTATTTCAAAATAAAATACTTACTAAAAATGTTCTCGTATTAATCCACATTATAGGTGAACGTCAGCAAGACAACAATCATTC
Organism: Ceutorhynchus assimilis; assembly: GCA_917834065.1. Lineage (NCBI taxonomy): Eukaryota > Metazoa > Arthropoda > Insecta > Coleoptera > Curculionidae > Ceutorhynchus > Ceutorhynchus assimilis. The sequence continues at coordinate 9,632,221 of OU892287.1, read as the reverse complement.
TGTACAGGCAGCATTCCATAATAGACACTTCTACCACAGTAGATATTTTTTTTCTATGCAAAATGTGTATATGTTTCAAAAAAAAAAAAAATCACCAAACCAAAAAAAAATAAAAATAAGACACAACTTACCTATATCACACACCAATAATTAAACTATGTACTTACAAGCCAAATATTGTGTCTCAATAAAAAATTAAAACGAAAAATTTTAAAACAAAATACTGTGTTTAATAAATAAAAAAATATCAACATTGTAAAAAGGAATGAGAAAAATTAACAACAAAAAATCAATATAAAAAATATACGAAATTTACAACAAAAATCACAAAATAGTACTTCGTGGAAATAATTTAACACTATGTAACAATATGCTACACCTAAATAATTGGATCATAAATATTTATTATTTTTTGTTAAATGCCAGAAAAAAAAAATACAGAATTATTTTTGATGTGGAATAAATGCCTCAAGTAAACTAAAGTCTCTAAAAGTAGTTCCACTTTCTTATAACAATTTTTAGGTGCTAAAAGTCTAAATTTTTGTTATCTTAACTTAACATTATTCCTAACAATAATAAGAGTATTTTTCAGATCTAATATTGAGTTCACTAATATCAATTTTGACGCACAATGTAATGTGACTTACATTTTCAACCATAAATTACGATACAAGCAAGTTACAAAACACATTCACATCTATCTATCCGTACCTGAATTCAATTCTCGAACTAAAGTTGACATGGCATTTGTGACGGAATCCGCTGCTACCAGTAGATCATTCCTGAGGGAACGATTCATGGAACCTGGAGTTCCATTTCCATTAGAACCTAGAAAAATTTAGAGTAATTATTTCAATTAATGTATGACGAAAATCGAAATTATTATTATTATTATTTTCGGTTTCTACTCGGTTAGACCGGTGCGATTTTTCATACCATTTTATGCGGCCAAAGTCTTGCATACATTTTCTTATTGTTTGTCTGTGTGTTGATTTAAAAACAGTCGGGTTATATGACAGGACACCTAATGGTCATTTGGGATACCCCAAACTCCATACACTAAATTATTCTCAGATTTGAAGCCGAAATCTATGAAAAAAGGCACTCAGAAAAATTGAATAATTGATAAATCACCCCAAATTGTTTAACACGATTTTATCTCAGGAACTATAAATGCAAATGAGCTGAAATTTCCAAGGATTGTAGTCCCTTGATTGGGATAAAATTCAGTGAAAGTTTCAGCTTTCTATCTATAATAGAAAAAAAGTTATGACCTTTCAAAGTTTTCCAATATCTAAATCATAAGGTAGGTACAGGGTGATCTATTATAAATGTCACCCCCTGCTAACTTTATCATTTGACGTTTTTGACAGAAGTGTCAAATACAAAATTTTTAAGAAATTGTCAAAAGTCTTTAACTAAGTTAGTTTTAGGCATACAGGGTGCGTCAAAAAAGTGCAGCAGTGTGAAGTTATATTTTCTTAAATGGAACACCCTGTATATTGTGCGCCTATTTGTTAGTCCCCTTTAACCTGATTTCAACGATATACGATTTGATATGTTTATCTCTCGGTTTATCTTCAATAGTTATAAGGAAAAACGCGAAAATCCCTTGCTAGGTCTCTCATGTTATTTTTTCAAAAATAATAATAATAACTTAGACACCTGGATTTATTATAATATTTCACCTTGTATATTAATAAATAAAATTTGAACAATAAACTGTTCATAAAAAAAATTGTCTACAGCTTAAATGGTATAATTTTTCATTTTTCAATATGAAACCTTGAAAGGGGTTTTCATGTTTTTCCCTGTAAATATCGAAGATAGACATATCAAATCGTCTATCGTTAAAATCAGGTTAAAAGGGACTAACAAATAAGCGCACAATATGCAGGGTGTTCCATTTAAAAAAATATAACTTCACACTGCTACACTTTTTTGACACACCCTGTATGTCTAGAACTGAATTAGTTAAAAACTTTCGACAATTTATTGAAACTTTTGTAAGGTCAGTTGGGGTAAGTGCGATACAAAATTTAGCGACTTCAAATATATTCTTCCTCTACACTTCTGAATATTTTCAGGTGATCGTAATATGTTCACATATTATTTATACAAGCCATAACTATGAGTTAAAGCCTAAATCACGTTTATTTACAGCTTAATTTTTAAAATTTACGATTTTTTTATAATTAGGCCAAGTGGACGCACTTACCTCGGAACATGGGGTAAGTGCGAATTTGAATATATCTTTGTACCTAAAACACATAGAGTGAAGCTAGGGGTAAGAGCGTTTTAGTCATATTTTTTGGATCAAAATGGTTTTTTTGAATCTAAAATATCTTTATTCTGAACAAAGTTACAAACTCAATAATTTCAAATAAATAAGACCCACTTAAGCAAAAATAAACAAAAATTATTAAGTAGCTGTAACAGTATTAAATGATAACTTTAAACTTTAAAGGTGATTCTAAACTTAGAATAAACGAGCTTAAAAACTTTATTCTACCGTGTATCCGCTAAATGATAATTGGAATGATATTTCTCCTCGCCGTTCATTTTCGGAATAGGCACCAACTTCACAATGTGTGTTTCGAAGACGAGGAAAATATCGTCAACTAAGGGAAACTTAAAAATATGTCCCCTCTAAAAGAATGGGGTAAGTGCGGACTATTCATAAATGCAAAAGGACGCACTTAGCCCTACTACATATTTTCAGGGGTAAGTGCGTCCACAGCTGTACTTATTATTTAGAAGCATTTGGACCTTAAAAATATCAAACAACCTTTACTTTATTGATATTTAATCCCACCTACACCATAAAACTAAAATTATGGCATAAAATTTAAAAATTAGGGATTTTTCATAAAATACTCACCTACTCGCTTTCCAACTTCAAATAGTACCGTACGGTTAGAACTGTGACAGCTGACTTATGGTGCGGCGCAATAATGCTAGATATTTTTTACGCTAAAAGTACTTTGTACACAGCACATTAACACAGTTTTGGAGCCAGCAATCTGTATGATTCTTTTATTATATGAACCAGACGCTGTTACCCCAAATACGCACTTACCCCAACTGACCTTATTTGACACTTTTGTCAAAAATGTCAAATGAAAATACATAAATTCACTTTTAAAAGTAAACATAAATGGGGACGCAATATCGTATGCAGATGACACAGTTTTAATTTTTAAAGATAAAACATGGGAAGAGGTTAGAGCCAAGGTGCAAAATGGTCTAACTTTGGTAAAGAATTGGCTTCAAACTTTCAGACTCCGACTAAATTTAACAAAAACCAATTATATTGCTTTTTCCTTAACATTTGCTAACAGACCACCATTTACATCAATAGCAATAGATACACAAATTATCAAGGAAGTTGCACATACTAAGTATCTTGGAATTGTGATCGACCAATTTCTTAAGTGGAAGCCTCATATAGATTGTGTTTCAAATAAAATTGCAAAATTAATACATAAATTTTATCTATTAAGGGAATTCCTCAACAAGAAGGTATTAGTTATTATATATAAATCACTAGTTGAATCATTGCTTACCTATGGGATTGTGGTCTGGGGAGGGTTATACAAAACTCATCTTGAAAAACTAAATGTCATGCAAAAATATATCTTAAAACTAGTATATAGGAAAAATAAGAGATATCCGACACATCTTATATTTACATTGGAGACCTGTAATATACGTACACTATACATGACTGCAGTAAGTAGCTATGTACAAAAAAATGACTATCTGAAAGACCATATAAACCATGAACACAGTACACGAAACAACCTTAACCACCACATAAATATACCTCGTAGTTTCAATAATAGCAATCTGACTTTTTTTTCTTATATCGGGCCTAAAGTTTATAATCAGTTGCCAAATAGCATAAGAGGTATTCAGAAGGGAAAGAAATTCACTGAGAAATGTAAAGAGTATATTTTTTCTAATATTGGATCATTCTCAACTGTTTTTTGCTAAATAATGTATGTGACAATTATACCTAAAATTAATGTGTACTGTATCACTCAACAGTTTATTTTTTTTTTCTTCTTGACTTTAGTAAATTATAAAGAGCTTTCTTTTTTTCTTCACATAGTGACATAGAAGGCACACACAGGGGTTTCAAACACCTAGGTGCCTTGGGCATAACTTGTATAGAACATAGCAGAATACCTGATAGATTAGTTAATTAATTAATGTATTTGTATTTTTTACTAGCCAAGTGCTAAATAAAGTTAAAAAAAAAAAAAAAAGTTAAAAAGGGGTGACATTTATAATAGATCACCCTGTACCTTCTTACTAAAACGATGAAATTTCAATTTTTTTTTTGTCGAGATTTTGTATCCTAATAGTCAATCAACATCCCCCAAACTCCATAAACTAAACTATTCTCAGATTTGAAGCCGAAATCTATGAAAAAAGGCACTCAGAAAAATTGAAAAATTGATAAATCACCCCAAATTACTTAACACGATTTTATCTCAGGAACTATACATCCAAATGAGTTGAAATTTTCAAGGATTGTAGTCCTCTACTGGAATAAGAATCGCTGAAAATTTCAGCTTTATATCTTTGATAGGAAAAAAGAAAAAAAAAAACAGACTTTATTATTTTCTGTCAATATGGCAATGGCGCAGTATTATCACAGGTATTATACCAGGGACCAGGGTACATTTATGATTTCGATCAGGAAAACATTGTGATGTCTATCCTAGATTAGAAGTCAATGATTACTCTTAAGGGGATTGAATGCGCCTCGATGCCAAAATATTTTTTCCTGCGCGAAGCACCTAACGCAGTCTATCATTGTATTCTTCCCCCCCTATTAATACTCCTTAGTGGTAATGAGATGAATGAAACAAGGAATGCATTGCGTTGTTAGTTTCAATGTAAATTTTTAGCAGTTGAAGTTATATCAAATTTCTTTTTTGCATTCGATTTATAATATAGGGAAGAATGGCGCTATCTTTTTAGAAATCCGGTAATAGAAACGAGTTCTCGAAAAATTACAAAAATGTAATTTAAACTGGAAAAAAAACGAGAAAATTAATCAATTTATGGTGTCTTTTTTATTTAGAGCCAATCTTATGTGTGTTAGCAATACAATAGCACAAACCAGAATCCCAAAAATCATCTAGTTTTTTTTGTAGAAATTTACTTAATTCTTCTTGTCATTTTGCCTGTTTCTGTCATACCCGCAGCAAACCCTATGGCTCTTTCCTCCGCCTGATTTGCGATAAATTTTAAATCGCTATCATGAAGGATCCAAGGCCAACCGGCCCAACAGTAGCCCAATGCAATAATCGCGATGAACCTCGCATCTTTATTAGCATTAACTTGTTGGGAGTCGTATAGTTCGACGTGCGTTACAATATATTTTAAACGGCGCATTCAATACCCTTAAGCGAAAACCTCCAAAATCATTTTTGTCGAGAATCTTCTCCAACCAAAAAACAAAAATAAAAACTCACCTATATTCACTGCATTTGGAGTCCCACCAAACGCGTTCCTCACATCACCCCCAACACCCATCAAAGAAGCATCGTTATTAACATTGTGAATGTTCCTGTCGTTTCTTTCGCCCTGATGTGCCATATTAATAGGCTCCGGCCTCCCAGGCATCCCTCCCAACGGTTGCACCAATCCCAACGGCATATCTCGCCTTTCTCTTTCTCTCTCGTTGCCAGGCATCGAATTTACCATAGAGGCATTGGACGATGGCGGCATACCCATTGGAGTTTGCGGGGCGCTTCTGGGATTTGCTTGGGAAGTGGGAGCCACTCCTGGCGGTAGAGGAGGCGACTTGGTGCTTCTTGGTGAAGAGTTTGGAGTGCTTCTGGGTGAAGATTGGTGGTTTTTTAACATTTTCATTAAGCCTTCTAATTGTATCATGAGCTGCCTTCTGGAATCTTGAAGGGTAATGAGGTGAGTCTCTAGTTCGTCTTTGCGCATGCGTAAAGCTCGCAGTTCGCTCATTAATACTGGATTGTCAGCGCTGTGACTGGATTCTAGTTCTTGTTGCCGTCTAAAATGTAATTCAAATCAATTGCAAATAATGTACTCATTAATAATATATTAAATCACCTTAATCGTGCAATTTCTCGCATTATTTCTCGATTTTTCAATTCCAATTGATTGATTAACTCTCTTTGGGCTCTAGTGGAATCCATGCCTAGACAAGCTTCAGATGGAACTCTTCCCTAGAAACGAATTTGGGTTTTCACTAGCTCTAAGCTAATCAAATTAAATGTCATTTTATAAAGCTGGAAAAAGAATCCTTTTCTTTCTAAGCAATCATCATGTTGAGAACTTTAATACGTTTTAAGTTGCTTGCGATAAATTGACCTCAAAATTTCAATATGTAACAAACTTTGAGAAAACATAAATTAAGCCACAAAAATTGAATCTTCACTATATTAAAACACATAAATTTAATGATATGCCTATAAATGATTCTAGCCCAAGCAAACTACATTGATGATTAAAGCAAGAATTAGCTGTTCCAAAATACGCGTCAGTCAATATTATTAGTCAACACCCCATACATTGTACATGAAAATATTTTTATTCGCGTTTTCTTCAGTGGAAGTCTATTAGACACCCACCAGGATTTCCTCTGAACAGGCCACCAATATATTCTCAAAAGAAGCAGCAACAACATCCAAAATTACGTTTTTCGGATTCGAAATATGTTCAAATAGTGACTAACTTACATCAAAAAACTCTAACTTAAGTATGTTAAACGCAAGCAACAGATATATACTCACCCCTAGTCCATCAGGTGACAAGGAATTTTTTCTATAAGTAGCATTTCGAGGCTAAGCACACCATGAAAAAAAAAAAAAAAAAATGCAAAATGAAAGCAAAATGTTTATTGTTTATTAAACAAACTCACCATGCCCCCTCTAGCTTCTTGGGCTAATTTGGCAGCATATCTCGCTATTAAACGATGTTCATCATCTCTAGCACTATCCAGGCTATAAAAAAAATGCTTTTTGCTATTGAAAAAAAAAAACTACAAACAAAATTATACCTTCTGGCTGTAGATCGACTATCCAAACTTCCCATGCCGTCAAAACCAGGTGGGAATTGTCCTTCAGGGAAGCCATTATGTGATGGTATTGGAGAAGGTGGACTAAAAAATATTAATAATCATCCAGCAGCATTACATTGGAGTAAAAAAAATTCTTACACAATATGAGATAAATTCAAAGTTTTCTCTGGCTGCTCTGGAAACCTAGGCAAGTTATTTCGTTGCTTATCAGGAACACACCTGAAAGATTTCCTTAAAGAGTGTCCAATTGTTTTACTGGGAGACTAAAAACAAAAACATTAATTTGATTTAAAAAAATTCCACAATTACTTACAAAAGTAGCATATTCCTTAACTTGATGCTCCAAAGTGTGGGGAGCTGAGATTCGACCTCTCCAAAAACAATCCTGACAAAGAGTGTAATGGGGGCATTTCTGGCAACGGTACCTAAAGCCTGTGAAGTTTTCTCTTTGGCAAGCATCGCACTGGATTGGGTGGGACACTGAAAAAAAATTATGTTAGTTAAAAAAATTTGATAAAAATTCCTTACCATTTTCGACACCGGCAATTCTATGAATTAGAGGCAGCCACACTAAACATGGAGGACCTGGATCTGACATCATATTATCTAGGAAGTCGTTGACTGTTACTTTAGCATTCTAAAAAATATATATATATGTTAATAATAATAATAAATTATTTATTTCGAATCAGATAAGATACATTTCCTATGGAAAAGGCCATGTAACCTGTCCAAAATCATCACCTATACAGTAGGGTTCCAAATTGATTGAAAATGGTTTTACTTATTCTACTCTTGAACAATCTGAGGCTCTTTCTACTTCTAAGTTTGCCGATAGTCAGTATTTTATAAATTATTATAATGAATATCGGAAAATTTATAGGAAAGTTATCGGATCAGCAAAATTACAATACTATCAAAATAGAATCTCTAATGCAAAAAACCCTTCAAAAGAGGCATGGTCCATTGTGAACGACCTAAGGGGCAAGCATAGCCATGCAGAAAAGTCAGCTGATATTCAGCCAAACATTCTAAATGAATTCTACTGTTCAATTGCGAAAAAAATTTCAGACAAGATAGAACCCGCCTTAGATCCCCTCAGTTATCTTAGCCATTCACACATCGATGAAACATTCACTTTAACAGAAACAACTGTAGAGGAACTTAAAATCATAATCAGAGACATAAAAAATAAAAACTCTGCTGGAATAGACGAGATGTCTGTCAAAATCTTTCAAAACTTAAATGATAATATTCTCTATGTGCTGTCACAGGCCATCAACAAATGTTTTGAGGTTGGTGAATTCCCCGACTCACTTAAGGTTGCCTTGGTGGTCCCCATACATAAAGGTGGCTCCTTCAAGGACCCAGCTAACTTTAGACCCATTTCACTTTTAAATACCCTGTCAAAAATAGTGGAGAAGGTGGTGAAGAATAGACTGACTGTGTTTTTATCACGTAACAATATAATTAGCGATTGTCAATTTGGATTTCAGTCATCTAAAAGTACTAGTGATGCTGTATTCTGTTTCCTGGAGCAATTGTATTTGAAACTGAACGATAGAGAGGTTGCAGCTGCGGTTTTCTGCGATCTCTCTAAAGCGTTCGATTGCGTTAGACATGACATACTCTTGAATAAAATGTATATTTATGGAATTCGGGACACTTCATTGAAATTCTTTACCTCATATTTATCAAAAAGGACCCAAATGGTTAATAACAGGAGTTCCATATCATCAGCCTTAGCAATTGACACAGGAGTTCCACAAGGTTCTGTCCTGGGACCTATTTTGTTTTTGATGTATGTTAATGACCTTTTTGAATTACCACTTGAGTGTATGTTCACTGGTTTTGCTGACGATATTACGCCCCTTTGGCACCACAAGGACCCACTGCTCTTGAAAGAGATTGTTTCTAATGACCTCCATCAAATAAAAGCATGGTGTGATTCAAATTTTCTAAGTTTTAATATTGAAAAAACCAAAGTTCTCAGTTTTAAATTTACATTTGATAATCTTCAACTTGGAAATCAGTCAATCGGTCTCAGTCAGGATACTAAATTTCTTGGATTAATATTGACTGCAATTTAAAATTTTTCCAGCATATAATCAACTTAAATAAAAAAATTGCAGCGGGAGGCTATGCTGTACGCCAAACGTGCTATGAATTGGGTCAGTCTATGGCTAAGGCCACTTATTTTGCTCTTGTTGAGTCCCACTTGCGCTATGGAATTGCTTTTTGGGGGAACTGCAGTAAGTGTTTGTTTCAATCAGTGTTTACTCTTCAGAAACGTTCTGTTAGGTATATTTTTGGAGCAGGTCTCAGAGATCACTGCCGAGAATTATTTAGGAGGGGGGGAATGTTAACCTTAGTGGATCTCTTTATCTTGGAGACTGTCTGTTTAGTTCACAAGAGGTACCAGGGTACTACACATGCGCACTCCTATCCAACAAGGAACTACAACCTGATACCTTTGCCTATACCAAGGTTCTCTCTAACTCAGGATTCTCTGATTTATAAAAGTATACAAATGTACAATAAGCTACCATTAAATTTAAGAACGGATCAAAATTATAAATCTTTTAGATATAAGGTTAAAAGTTTATTGGCAGATAAAACATTTTATTCTCTTGACGAGTATTTTGATGACAACCTTTAACAGGATCTTGTGTCTGTATCGTGATGTAAGTGTCTAAAACTCAACTTTATGTTTTATGTTTTATGTTTTGTACTACTTGTAGGACAGGGTCTACCTGATTTAGTAATAGATTCACAATGCCATAATAACTGATGTGTTCTAAATTTTAAAAATGTTACAAATTTCCTAATAAGTACTGAATTTTTCTTTTATTGTTAGTCATTTTACCACTTGCTAGTGCCACTGCTGTAGTGTCTTTTTTACTTGTTATCTGTTCTTATATTTTATATTATTAAGGATGTTGCTTTGTCAATAGAATGTACTATAATTTTCTGACAATAAAGCATATTTGAATTTGAATTTGAATTACTTTCAATATCATTAGGCAATAACCTAAAAATCATGTAACTCGGATTGTATGTTGAAGTCACCAGCTACTACTAATTACTATGGTATTGATTTTTGTTGGTCTTAACTTACAGGACTGAATATAGAAGCTGCTAAAGTGTCAGAATAACTGAAAGTTGGCGACTCGTACACTGCAGCTGGCAATGCCAAAACTTCTTGCAAATATTCATTGAATCTCCATTGTATTAGAAGGCCATTACTGTCTGATATTTGGGAGAAAACATCTAAAATGCATTTGAATTATAGATGACATTGTGAGCCAAATAACTTGAAAACTTACATCTGAGTTTATCCATCAACTTTCCAGCACATAAAGTAGCCAAAGCAACTTTGATGGAAAACACTCTAATTTTTCCAACATTATCTCTAAAATAAATTAATTTATTTTTATATGGTAATTAGTAATATTTGTATCTATTCTTACACAGTGGCATAAGCAGCCAGCAACCAGTTAAGCAATAAACCAGAACAAACGTCCACATGAGCTTGTTGTGTCGGTGGTGCTCTTTTATTTAGACTATGATACAGTGAACATAATAAAGTTTCCAGTCTGGCTACGCTGAGCTCAGAAGACGGTTCCAGAGCATGTAAACCTTGTTCGCGGAACGCCTCAATGACGTTCCAAATATCGACTGCGTGCACTAAAATAAAATGTTTTTATTTCAATAATGAGCTTTCCAGTATCGATATCATTTAAGAGGAATACTTACAACTGACTTTTTTCTGAATGAACCTCAATTTTGTAGCAGTTCTGTACGATGCAAATCTAATAAGGTCAAAGTTGTGGGCGCTCATTTCATGTATAAGGGCCAGCCTGTGGTCAGAAGACCCAGGGGCGCAGTCTTGACCCTGCATAGCTACAATAATTCAAATTATACGGAGAATGTATGTATGCATTGAAATGTATTTCAATTTATCCCGACAAACCATTGAATCAATAATTTGTAAGGCCAAGTTCAAAAAATTAAAATTTAAAGGGCATACCTGTGGCAATGCAAGTTTTATCGAATTAGGTCAATCAAACACCCACTGATCCTATAAATTCCAAAATATTAGCAGCTAAACAGGAGAAAAATTAATAACCTTTGGCATTTTTTTTTAGTTTTGTTGACAATAATGAAATTTGTCATTAATGACGTTGGTTGTCAAAAATTAGAAGAAAATATTCCAAGTATGCTTCTCCTTCTCTATCTTATACAGCCAGAAAAGGTCGTAGAGAATACAAACAAAAACCGCAATAAGTGCGAGCGAGACAATAATTCCTCCGTATTGCTGGGTTGCATTCATCAAAATTTGACCATATAAAGCCTAGTACCTGTGCTAGGGCCGAATTTATAGTCGCTCCTTGAGGTTTCCTCAGACCTTAAGGGAGCCTTGAACGTTTAGAATTGACTTGACTAACTTGTCAAATAGTAGCAAGTGTCCATTCTAAACTCACACTCACGACCTCCAAGGAAGACTCAAGGAGCGACTATAAATTTGGCCCCTAGTACTCATAACTGCGAAATTCGCACTTTTTTGACATTGCTTCGACAATTTGACGTTTGATTCACGCATAAAACGTCAATTTGTCAAAGCAATGTCAAAAAAGTGCGAATTTCACAGTTATGAGTACTAGGCTTAAGTATTGACAAAGCAGTGCACCCGTTCCAGAGTGTGTTTAGTTCAATGGTTCTTGGTGGTTTTTGGTAATCGCCGCCATATTGGTGTGTCGCATTTGGAATGTTAAAATGTAGTAAAACCAAGTACGCAAAAAGCAAAAGCCCGCGAAATCATAACCTGTCTGTGGTGCAAACAGCCTACGTCAAGGCGAGAAACGACATGCTGTCTACGTCACAACTGGTGATTTGGCACGGTGGGGGACTTGAGATTTGTTCTACACAGAGTTCATGAGGATAGAGGATAGGCTATCCTTTAGTAGTATAGTGTGTATTATCCTTAGACATGACGTAGCAGCTCAAATATCCAGTTAAGTTCCCCAAAATTTTGTAGGGGGCGCGGGTGAACTTGGAGTGGTTAGAATTTTGGCGATAAATATCAATAGTTTTAAACCGTTTTAATAAGTAGAAGGCAAGATGACTACATATGAACAATGAACAGTGAATAAGTTAATAGTTATTGATGTATCAAGGGTACTAAGTAGATGATTATGCCCTGAGGGCGACACTCTTACAAAGCCGAGGGCTTCTGGCACGAGGGTTCGTAAGTCGCCCGAGGGTATATCTCTATTAGTACCCGTGGTGCATACTAACTTTTATGTCATACCAGTTGTCACTTCGCAGTCATACTAAAAGTGTCACTTCGCAAATTGTCATCAGTGTGCAAACATCATCATTTTTAGACAGTTGTACAGAAAATAATATGTTTATAAGCGTAAATTTATATTTTTCTAATAAAGAATGAGTTAATCGAAAACTGTTTTTTGCGTCTTTATGCCCGCGCGGGCCATAATGTGTACTTTATGCCCGCACGGGCATAAAGTAATGAATTATGTAGATGGTATCAAAAACACAATAATGTATTGGTATGACATAATAGTTATTTATGTATCAAGGGTACTAAGTAGATGATTATGCCCTGAGGGCGACAGCCTTACAAAGCCGAGGGCCTCTGGCCCGAGGGTTCGTAAGTCGCCCGAGGGTATATATCTATTAGTACCCGTGGTGCATACAAACTTTTATGTCATATCAGGGGGACTTTATTTGAAATCAATGCAACTTTGCGTACACACAAACGACGTCATTTGCAACGTAATTGTCAATCTGATGTTTAGAATGGTACATTATGCCTGCGCGGGCCAGAATGTGAATACTGAACCAATAAGATAGAGGGTGTTCCATTTGAAAAATCTTTGTTTTTTCGAATATCTCAGAAGATAAAGCTCCCATATTTTTTCTAAGTACGCCACTGGATTCTACGTAAAAAAAGACGTATTTTTCCTTTTTGCACTTTTTCTATATCTCCGTAGGGTAAGAAGTTATAGAGGATTATAAAAAACAGCTGATTTTGAAAAACACCCTGTACCTCGCAAACCAAACTTGTTGGCCAAGATCTGACTACATCATCAAATGACACACTAAAAAAGAGGTCGGGAAGCGTATATCAGTTTCTCAGTATCTTCAGCCATTTTGGCTGTACCCTATCAAACTATCGAAAATCAACCACCCTGTACATAGGATTGAATTCATACTAACATGGGAGATAATAACTTACGATCCATTCCAAATAGCTGGAATCTCAATTCATTCCTACGCGAAACATAATTTAGTAAGAAGAAGTTGATGACTTAACGTTATGGAAAGCCTCTCCCAGATCAGTGTAGTGTGTACCTCTATATTATATTATCGCTTTTTGCGTCAATAAGATAATATGGGAATTTAAAAACTCTGGACTCTGGATATGGGTACTAGTTTGTCATTCTAAGTTGTTGTGAAACGACCTGTATCTTCTCAATAATTGAATTTATCTCGATCTTCGGTTGTAAAAACATTTGTGCTTCTTTGATTTCTACGCAATGCATGATCCATACCATTATGAAGAAAAAAATGAGATTGCATCTTTCATTATCTATAGATTTGTTGCCAATTACTCAACAAAAGGCTTCAATAAGTGAATCTTCATAATTCTATTAGAAACAGAGAGAAGTGACTGGTTGACGGTTTCTCTTGAAGGTAAGGTTTTTATTAGGATAGATAACATGAAAGAAAGAAGATGAGCCCAAAGATAAAGCTAGATGAGGTATTTGAAGAATGTTTCATTACTTTTATATAAGTAGGTACCTATGTAACTAGTAATTTTATGTAAGTATGTAGAAATGAGAAGTTCCATCAAAAGATCGTCGAAAATCCGTATCTGTACGGTTCGATAAATTTCAGCAACGATCACGACCATATGGTCAACCCACATTCGAGAATTAAAAACACTTTCAGATGCCGTATTTGGCGATCGCGACGCCCCGCATCCTTCGCTGAGGTCACACGTCGGCTCCGGCGTCGACCTGATCCTATATAAAATCAGGGAAAAAACGGATTTTTATGCCTACATTTGAATTCGAAAATTATTACGCTACACCTGACAAAATGATCTTTATGTAGGTACAGGTTTTTCTTGATAGATGCACTTTTCGTGCATATTATGGTAAAGAAATACCATAGTATAGTCGTATAGTGGAATTTACCACCTTCAGTTATAATTTTTGTCTATATGAACTATCCACTACATTTGTAGCTACAGCAAATATTTTGTCTAAGAAAAACATGTAGGTATAAACATTATTCTTCTACTATACCTACCTCTGATGTCGCTGAATTTCGAAAATACTATACCTCTCACAAGAACTTATATGGTCCTAAAGAACCATGACCAACTTGAAAAAAAATATATCTACTATTTTTAGCAGTAGGTACCTATTCAGTAATCGATTATTTTCCTTCAATTTACGCATTTAATATTCCTCCTTCTTGCTAGCGATTGTTTTTGCTTTAACTACCTTAACTTCCTCTATTCCTGTATTCCTGAATAATAATATCATCGGCTCTTTTTATTCCTATGACTTTGCTTGTAGGTTAAACTGTTTTTTTTTTTTATTTTTATTATTCTTGTCCTTTTGTCATCCACTATTATCTTTCTGCGGGGTTCCCTGAAGGGTCCCGTAGGACGTAGTGGAGAGCTTATACGCCGTGTTTTGGAATCACCTGTCTGTATAGAAATAGTATTGTGATATTCTTTATTATTATTCCAGAATCTTAGTTTTCACTTTTATCCCATTTTCTTTTCATTTTCATCTTTAGGTTTTCTTAGAATGTTTTTCCTGTTTCTTTATACATATTTTTATCATATAACTTTGTTTTATACATATAGTCCTCCGTTTTATACTTTATTTTCAAAACTAATAATAGATATAGGTACTTGTATTAAGTACGATACTGATCATCACGTTGGTACTACACAGTTATTTTTGATCATTACAAATGTTCTCTGTGGTACTGTTGGGTGCACTTTCACGTGGGCACCGTACACGCAAGATCATGGGTGTAATGGTAATGAATGAACCATGTTATTGCCTTTTTAAATTGTTTATCGCGCCCGGTAGTACTACGAAAAATGAGCTTAGAAAAAAATCAAAATCAATTTAGATGTAATAATTTTGATTATTTTATGATTTGCCAGTATGAGCTCTGGCGCCACTCTTTGTGCTGTTGCATCAGAGAATCTTGCAATTTCACTTTAGTCCAAAAAAGGACATCTCTGTTTTCGTTCTTCATCGCATCATCAAGGTACATTGTACCGCTTAAAAAGAAATTAGGACAATATATTTTCTTCACTATCATTATCATTACTGAAAAATACGTTAATAATTTGGGAACCTTTTTGCAATGCAATAGTTAATAGACGATGACTCAGGGCACTCGGGCTTCAATGCCAAACTGTTTAACCAAAATGCTCTTCAAGTGTGAAAAACGCTCCTAATTTATAAGATTTATATCAGTGTTGGACTGTAAATACAATAAACGGAAACAATCTCGACGAACGTATTAGGTATTATTACGATTGCTTGCACCTAAATAAAACTATGATATAATCCACCATTAAACATGCACCAGACCGATGGTAAACTTTTCAAATTACTTTGTGTCCGATTATCACATTATTTTAACGGGATTTTGTTCGAGTTTAATGACTTTCAGCATACCTAATTAGAATTCAATGCGTAATAAATGCATTTCTGATCACAGTTGCTTTAGATAACCGTTTAACTAAAGCAATGTTTCTTATCATTAAACTATATAGTTTGTAGTCAATTTATCAGGCCATTTTTGGTAAATAACAATTTGACTCAGCTATACACCATCTTGGTATAATGGTAGGCACCAAAATAAAATTTTGTGTGGGTGCATTTCACGTCAAGAAAAACAAGATGTATGCACTAGGTAGGTTGCAAAGGGGGCAAGGTAACTTAAGGCGAGACATTCTATGTCGAAATAAATTATTATTATTTGGCAAAAATGCTGATTTCGTATTGTCTCGGTCAGTGATTCTTAAGAGAAATGAGTCAGCTTTATTGAAGAACATTTCATTTAATAGATATATAGTGAATTAGAAGCTAGTCTATCGGGGATAAATAGTTGATTATGGCACACCTTTTGCAATTATTATAGAACAGGCAATAAATTCAGAATTTCACAAAAATAAAAATAATTTTAACAGAGCAAAGACGCCCACTTGTGCTATTAAACAGGTATAGAAATTTGCGGCTAATCATTCTTCCATATTTGCAGATCTTGGAAGGTTTTTCTATAATTAGGTATAGGTACTCCCACAGTAAATTTGTATTAATCATTGTTGTTTAGTAGGATAATTGACTGTTATTGGCTTGGCTTGTTCTACCGTCTATACTTACGATAATTGAAGATTTTTAAATGTTTACAGAAATAGTACCTAATAGGCATGGTTAGATAGTAAATTCAATAGTTACCTACTTATTTTTATTTACTTTTGCCTCAAAGAAAATCTAAAGAGACACACAAGAAAAGGGAAATTTGAGGATTCTTTCTGAATGCATTCAAATGCTTCAAAACTCTTTTGCCGTATTCCTATTTTTTCAAGTATTGTGCGATTGTATTGTAGGTAGTGGCTGTTTGGTATTCTGCTCTGACTTCAGTCAGATGTTTCGTGATATATTCATCCCCCCAATAATTCATCTATAAGTTCATGATTGATGAGATGATATCTTTTATTCTTCTGGCGGGGAGATCTTTTTATTTTCCAGTTTTTGGTGCTTCTGATATCTTCCTTTGTTAATTCTGGTCATTCCATCCCAACTTTTGTTCTTATTTTGAGATATTGCAACAGGTATATCCACAATGTCCAGCCCATTTCTGCAAGAGGTTCAAATTCCTCGAGGGGGCAACACTGTCACCAGAAGAAGTGGGCCAACTATGACACCCAGAAAAAGCTTCCTTCGGCAGAAGACTACGTCACAATACAAAATTTCGAATTTCTGGTATTTTGTATATTTTCATTTGTACCTTGTATTATTTGTAGGTACCTAGTTGTGTCTGCGGCCTCACTCATCTTGAATTTTAGACAGCATTCCTGTATTAAGCAAAGATACCTATACTTGAGGAAATATTTTCTTTCAATCTGTATCCAGACTGCACACAGACATGTTGAAGATGTCCACAAACGAAATTCAAGACGTTTTGCTTACATCTTTAATTTAAGGCTTCCCAAAGACATCTTGAATGTTACAAAATCCAACGTCTTTCATATTTGCTTTTGGTCCAGGTTGTACGAAATAGTTTTTTTCAAGATGTGAATTTACGACATCTTATGGACGTCTTCAAAACAACGTTCTCTAGACATTCAGACGTTCAGATGTGACTTTTGTGTCTTGGTAGTGAAAAATTGAAACTATTATGATAACATAAAAAAAGCATAAATCTGGTCGTAGATTAAAAGTTGCATATCACACGTACGGTTTTGCTCATTATGTAGTACTCGTGTGGCTATCAATTACGAATTCCGACGATACTCAGTCTACGACCTCGCCGGCGTGGCAATACTCCCCACTCGTTATTAGTGCAATGAAGTTCATATACCGTACTAGTAAATATAAATTACTATTTGAGATACTTCAGCATTCTATTACAGTTCTCCCCAGTATCTTTCTGGGTCATCCCTCAGTTCATCCATACTTTCGATAAAGGTTTTATAAGAAGAATCCGGCCGGTATAGTTAAACGTAGGCCTAACCGCGATTCGATGGCCAAAATTGGATAACTTCACTCTCACTCTAACTCGAGAACATGGATAACTTTACCCTACTCTAACTCGAGAACAGTGCAAAGGGTTCTTACGAGTTCCAGAACAGTTCTGAAAAATGGAATAGGAACAAACCATACATAAAGCCGCGTTTTTTTGTCATCCCTCAGTTTATCCATACTTTTTTCATTACCATACTCTTGAAATGCCAGTCGTTAAAAGTTCTATGAGATTCCGGCCGGTATAGTTTAACGTAGGCCTAACCGCTACTCGAGGTGGGTTCGGCTTGCTCCATTCGCACTCCAGCCGTTCGGGTCAAGGTTCGGGTATTGCTTTTTACCATATTAGGGGTGACTCCATTAGCTCTGTTCACTCCACTCAGACTCCGCGCTGAATAGCCGAACCCAGCTTCGATAGTTTTATTGCCAAAATTGGGTAACTCCACTCTTAAAGCCAAAGTTTCATGCATCCGTTTTCCGACGTCCGATGTCCGAGAAACCTTCTATTGTAATATAATCGTATAAAAATAAGTCAGAATAGAAGGTTTTTCGAACATGGAACGTCGGAAAACGGATGCATATGGGACTCGCTTAACTCGAGACATGGATAGGTAACTGTACTCTAACTCGAGAACAGTGCAAAGGGTTCTTATTACGAGTTCCAGAATAGTTCTAAAAAATTGAATAGGAACAAACCATACATAAAGCCCGTTTTTTTTTTACCGGTAGATCCATCGATGGGCTGTCTATCTTTATCTAGTTCATAGAAAATCGGCATTACTCTCTCATAATGGCGGATATAAGTATCGATGAGGAAAAAAAAGCGTCTTAGGCCGGATTTTCATGCATCCGTTTTCCGACGAAATATGTCCGAAAAATCTTCTATTTTGACATATTTTTATACGATTATGTCAGAATAGAATGTTTTTCGGACATCTTTCGTCGGACAAACGGATGCATGAAAATCCACCCTAAGGGAGGATTTTCATGCATCCGTTTTTCCGTCAAAATATGTCCGTTTGACATTCTATTCTGACATATTTATATACGATTATCTCAGAATAGAATGTTAAACGGACATATTTCGACGGAAAAACGGATGCATATATACGATTATGTCAGAATAGAATGTTAAAAGGACATATTTCGACGGAAAAACGGATGCATGAAAATCCTCCCTAAAGCATGTATACGTTTTTAGAATTTTGTCTAGTCTGGAACCAATTATACTTATGGTCTTATGTTCGACTATAAATTCGGCCCTACGGGCCTTGAACGTTTAGAATTGACATGACTAACTTGTCAAATAGTAGCAAGTGTCTATTCTAAACTCATGACCTCCAAGGAAGAGTCAAGGAACGACTATAAATTCGGCCCGTATTCCTAAAAGTGGCATTTCCTCATGTAAAAATGACATTTTATGGCCGTTTGCACCCAAGGATGATACACAACTACTACTACAGGACGGCCTATCCTCATAAAGCCCGGGACACATCTATCATGCATTCTTCCGATCTGACTCCAATCATACAATCAGGGTCCTTATTCTTGGAACAGGGATCAGCGTTCCTAGGAGAACGAGTGTTCCGCTGCTCCCCTGTTCCAAGAATAAGGACCTTGATTGTATGATCGGAGTCGGATCGGAAGAATGCATGATAGATGTGTCCCGGCCTTAAGGCCTGTATGTAACAAATCCCCTTCTAGCCCCCCAGGCCAAACAACCAGTTGTAACGTAAGCAGCATGGCGTTTCTCGCCTTGATGTAAGCTGTTTAAACAGCTGACGACTTAGTTATGACGTCGGCAATGGTTGAAAACAGTTGATAACCAATATGGCGGCGATTACCAAAAATGAGGCCGATAAGCTCTCCTTAGAGTGTGTATTCTCCTTGGTTTGCACCGACCATTTGAAGGAAGCCTTAAGGGCTCCACATACTATACGTTCTCTCTCGTCGGTTTTCATCGCCGCGATGAAACACGACGATCTAAAACCGAAGTGTGTGGTAGCAAACCATCGTGTCTCATCGTCGGTCTAACATTCAGTCTGAGCTTAATTTTTGGCCCGACGGTTCACCATTTCGTTCCAAAACCAGAGCTGGGATCGTTACTTGAAAAAAGTAACGCGTTACTTCACAGTTACTTTTGCTTAAAAATTACTCGTTACTTAAAATTTACAGTTACTTTCGAATAATGATAACTTTATTTTCGTTACTTATTGGAAAGTAACGCGTTACTGTAACTTCTTTACTTTGAAAGTAACTTCTTTACTTTGGAAGTAACTTCTTTACTTTGAAAGTAACTTCTTTACTTTAGAAGTAGTTCGTTACTTAAAAGTAACTCGTTATTTGAAAGTAACCCGTTACCTCAACGCGTTAGTTTGAAATAAAGCGCTACTTTTAAATAAAGCGTTATTTTTAAAGTAACGCGTTACTTCAAAAATAACTATTTACGTCGAAAATTGCGTTATTCCTCTATTTGACTCACCAACACAGCAATCCAAACAATCAAATACCTATACCAAATGCCAATATGTTTTTAGTTTGTGAGTCCGTCCGACTATGTGGAAGAGTTTTGTTGCAAAATTCAAATGGATTATGGATTATGCGACTAAATAGAGAACTTGGTTTCAGACAACCCTGCTTTTTGAAGGGCCCCAGTGTCTGCATATAGTGTCTTTAGAGCAGAGGTGGCGCGTGCCACGCCCAAAAACGATTATTTTGAGCTTTCAAAACAAATTTTCTGTACTACCCATATTTTATTTGACATGCAAAGTTTTTGGATTACTTATTACATTTTCCTCAATCGTCAATTATTTATAAAGAAGACAAACAAATTGAGAGAACGCGTTACTTCCATAGTAACTAGTAACGCGTTACTTCCATATAAACGCGTTATTTTCATAGTAACGCGCTACTTTCATAGTAACTCGTTACTTTAACAAAATAACGATCTGCAGTTATTTCAGGAAAGTAACGTCGTTACAGTTACTTATCAATCAACCTGAAAAGTAACGAAGTTACCAAGTAACGCGTTACTTCCAGTAACTCGTTAAAGTAAAGTAACTATTTTTTGTCGTTACTCCCAGCTCTGTCCAAAACCTTGTATATGGGTCCAACTGCTAAAAAATCACGTAGTGTGTGGTGAAAACAGGCTGACGATGAAACACGACGTTTTTAATCGCGACGATGAAAACCTCAGATGAAAACCGACGAGACAGAAAGTGGTGTGTGGGGCCCTTTAGTGATAAGTTAGTATGGGCCGGTTTCTCAATAGTGAGTCACCTCCGGGTTGGTTTTAACTCCAGGATAAGCGTGTCCAGTTGCTATGTTTACCTTCGAATTATGCTTAACCCGGGGGGACCTGCTATTGAGAAACTGGCCCTATTTCCGGCTTAGTGACATTTCTCTATGTAAAAATGTCATTTTAAGGACTACTTATCGCTAAGGCTTCATTGAAATGGTCGGCGCAAACCAAGGATGAGACACACTACTACTACAGGATAGCCTATCCTCATAAGGCCTGTGTAGAACAGATCGGCCCCTTCCCCACCTCCACCGACAAATCAACACTTGTGACGTAGGCAGCATGTTATTTCTCGCCTTGACGTAAGCTGTTAAACAGCTGACGACTTATTTATGACGTCGGAACGAGGCCGATAAGCAATCCTGTAGGTGTGTATCATCATTGGGTGCAAATGGTCATCAAAGGAATGGTTAAGGCTTCCCTTAGTCCCCTTTAACGGTTGGTGCAAATGGTCTTGAATGGCGGTTCGTTTGCTTTAGTTTGCTTCTAGTTTTACTACTATAAGTAGGTACTACTGCTCTATAGAATAGATTATTTACGCTCGGATCCATCCTGAATAGTAACCTGAACTATTCAGTTCTACCGGTTCTAAAGGGTCTCACAAGAACCTGAACCATTCTGGCAGAAACTGGTCGCGTTCACCAGCACTCTACATGTTGAGTGTTTGGTCATGGGGATTAGGGGGCAAGAAAAAATCGGATTAACTTAGAAACAACAATATTCTCATTTAAAAAAGTTCATATGATTACATTGCGTGTTTTTATAGACAGAATCTATTTATAACATAATAACATCCTTGGAACTAACATTAATTTCTCTGTGAACTGACATTAGAGCTAAACCTTTCAAGCGCTTGTTCACCATTGAATTTCTTAGCCAAGATTTTAGGCGTCTTAAGCCTAGTACTCATAACTGCGAAATTCGCATTTTTTTGACATTGCTTCGACAATTTGACGTTTGACACACGCATAAAACGTCAAATTGTCAACGCAATGTCAAAAAAATGCGAATTTCGCAGTTATGAGTACTAGGCTTTAGTCGGAAAAGATCTCTCTGGTGTTGCAGTAGAGCAAGGTAAAGTTGCGAATATTTGTAAAAGATCTTTAATAATAATTGGACAAAAGGACTCATCTGTATTTAAAAACGCGTCAATGGCCGTTCTTCTTGGCAAATGGTTACCACAATGAACTATAGCTAAAAACTGGAATGCGCACACATTGCCATGTCTGCCAAAAAAATGAAACCATGAAAGACAGATGCCACAAGGGGGAATGTTGTTTTTTTCTGTTGCTCGCTGACATATGACGTTTTCGAAAGTTTTGTCATATTTCCCTTCACAGGTTTCATCGATTGGAATACCTACGTGTTGGAAGCAATTTTCGCCATTTAACATAATGAGTGCGACAAAAACAGGTATCCCCTCCGCAACCAATCAGTAGCGTATCCAGCCTGAGGCTCTGGGGGGCGATACGCACAACGCAACGCAACGAAACCACCGTATCTATTCAGCGCATGCGCAGATCGATGCGGATACGGATACGTTTGGAATTCAGGACCTGCTTAAAGTGTCTAATACGGACAACGCAACGAAACCTCCGTATCTATTCTGCGCAAGCGCAGATTGATGCGGATACGGATACGTTTGAAATTCAGGACCTGCTTAAAGTGTCTATTAACAAGTAGTACGAAAACGGTTTGGAGACAGACCTAAGCTGTTTTCTCGCGGTGGAACTGGTTCGATCCGGTTCAATTAGGTTCGAACCTGTACATTCTTGCGTTGAACCAGTGACGTCACATTGAACCTGGTTCAAAAAAGTTCGAACCAGACTCATGGCTTGTTCTCCGTTGACATAAGACTGTGGTTCAAACCTTCCATTTTCTCGCGTTCACAAATAGTGACGTCATCTACAAATTGGTTTAAACCGTAGTTCGAACCATTCGCCCCGCGAGAAAACGCCTCTAATAAAATGATAAGCTCTTATAGGGTTTGAAAAAAGGAGGTTCTAGGTTCAATAGAATCGCAGAGTCTATTATTGAAATTTGTGATAGCCGAGCCGTTGTCATTTTGTTGATTGATAAACTGTGCGATTGTTTTGAACCGTCCTAGAACCGTCCTTTTTCAAACTCGAATAACAAAGCTATTAAATTACTATTTGAGACACTTCAGCACTGGGTCATCCCTCAGTTCATCCATACTTTTTTCATTACCGTACTAGATGCCTCATTCTAACTTGCCCGAAATTCGCTCCTTTTTTGACATTGCTTCGACAATTTGATGTTTTATGCATGTTCAAACGTGAAATTCGCGTAAGTGAGAATGAGGCATTAGTCTTGAAAAGCTAGTCGTTAAAAGTTTTATGAGAAACCGGCCGGTATGGTTAAACGTAGGCCTAACCGCGATACGACTCGAGAACCTGGATAACTTCACTCTACTCTAACTCGAGAACAGTGCAAAGGGTTCCTACGAATTCCAGAACAGTTCTAAAAAATAGCGAGTAGGAACAAACCATAGAGGAAGCCGCGTTTTTTTTCCACCGGCGGATCCATCGATGAGCTGTCTATCTTTGTCTGGTTCATAAAAAATCGGAATTACTCTCTCATAGTCATAATGGTGGAGACCTCTCTATTATAATCGATGAGAAAAAAAACGTGCCCTACTAGAATAGGTTGTCTGGTAATGGGTAACTTGATGACGCATGGGGTACCTCATGGAGATTCACATTATGTTGAGATACCCCAGATGACGTCATAAAGTTATCAGGAAACTTTCGCCCTAAGTAAACATTCTTAGAATTTTGTTTGGAACCATTTTCTAAAAAGTGGTTCGTTGCTTTGGTTCGTCTCGTTCTACTACTTCTGACTAGATCAGTTTCGCTCTGATTCGTTCTGAATAACCTGAACTATTTAGTTCTACCAGTTCTGGATGTCTGATGGGGTCTAGCATAAGAACCATACCCATCATACCCGATAGTCTAGAGTCTAGAACAACTCTGGAACAAACTGACTGAGAATTTGAAAATATTATGCAATAAGACAACAATAATTATCAAAACAGTAATCCGAAAACGGTTAGGAGATAAGAGAATGATAAGCTCTGTTCGGGTTTGAAAAAAGGAGGGTTCTAGACGGTTTAAACAATCGCACAGTCTATTATTGAAATTTGTGATAGCCGAGCCGAGCTGTGGTCATTTTGTTGATTGATGAACTGTGCGATTGTTTTGCACCCTTCTAGAACCGTCCTTTGTTGAAGGGCCTATTAGGGTTTGAAAAATTACTTTCATTCTGGACACCAGGGTGAATGCGTTCTCCAAAAGGGCGTTTGTTGGAGGATTAGTAAAGTAACTCGAACTCAAATTAGGGTGAAGGTGTAAGGAATATCATTAAGCAATAAAATAATATAAATCCATTAAAACCTAATGTTAATTCCAATTTGAGTTATAATTTACACCACGAACAAATCAAGTTTCCGTTAATTTTTGGCGCTAATTGTATTTTAATTTATTCTGCACTTTAACGTGGCTAATCTGTTAAATAATCTATTCATCCACTGGACAATATTTGTCATTGACTACCCATAGAGGAAGGTGCAAAAAAAAATCATTTATTCATTAAATTATTGTTAAAAAAATGCATTAAACAACAACGCCCTACATTTAAATCCAAATATTTGTTGAGTGCGCAGGCGCACGGGAAGGGGGCCGCATATAAATAGCGCCGGCAGCGGCCATTTTTCCACATTAAAGCTAGTCGCATCGAACAAGCGTTTGTGTTTTCTATAAATAAATTTAAATTTTTACAAATAAAAATGAGGGAAATCGTACACATTCAAGCCGGTCAGTGCGGAAACCAGATTGGAGCCAAGGTGAGTGCAATTTTCTTTGATTTCCGCAGGTTTTTGGCAGCGAAAATTGCCCTGACGCCGCCAGACGGCACGCCATTTTGTCGCCTAGGCCAACATGATTGCGTTTTTTTTTTTTTCTAGTTTTATGACCTTTTTGTTAGATTTTTCCGGTTGAATTTTCCGGTAATTATTAATGGGAAACGGTTTAATTGATCGGATAACTGTTGTTGGGCATGCCATGCCGGCACCGCCCGGTTCGATACCCCAACTTTTTTGTAACCGCCATCCTGAAAACGTCGGCCATTATCTCTTATTCAATTTGTAACGGTTTTTTGGCTTCCCGCTTTCCTGTCTGCTATGCTAGGCTTTTTTTGTGCTCTTCTGTAATGGATTTTGATTAAATTTTCACTGTTGAAATTCAAATTGGATTCTAGAGAATCTCGATATTAAATTGAGCTTTTTGATGCAGTTATCTATTTTTAAAAGTGACTTGGGTAATTTTATCTTTATGAGTAAATTTATTATACTTAATTCATTTTATAATTATTAAGATGTGTATTTTATGGTTTCCAAGTAGATATCGACTTTTTTTTAACAAAATTCAATAAAATTTTTGCAGAATTTTAATCAAATTTTTGAATAAACGTGTTCATTGGATACTAGGAATTTGGGGCCAGTTTCTCAATAGCAAGTCACCCGCGGGTTAAGCATAACTCCAGAGTAAGCATTGCAATTGTACATGTTTTGGAGTTGAAACCAACCCAAAGGTGATTTGTTATTGAGAAACCAACCCTTGGTGAATTTCTTCAATTAAATTTCTGTATAGACCCAGCTTAATTCTTTTAAAAATGCCTCACTAATTTCTTTATCCATAAAAAAATACTAGTGAATCTGGTGCCAAGGATGTAATTTGGGTATAAAATTATATTTTCGAGTTTTTCATATTTTCAGACTTACCAATCGAAAAAGGAGGTCAAAGGACCCCGCACACCTCTTATGGGATTTGGGACTTCCGCCAAATTTAACCAAATTTTAGTATGCAATAGATTCCACCTTTCTGATTTAACTTAATCCTATGACTAGTTTTTGAAATACAGGTAGTTTAATGTTCAAGAAATATACTCATTTTATATGCATTTGCATCTACCTGTCACCTGAGTGTGCGGATACCTATGCATCCTGGTATATTATTAGGTGACAGGTAGATGTGAATGGATATAAAATGAGTACATTTCTTGAACATTAAACTACCTGTATCTCAAAAACTAGTCATAGGATCACGTTGGGCCAATGCTAAGTATTGATCAGAAAGGTCAAATTTATATTATACTAGAATTTGGTTTTGGCGGAAGTCCCAAATCCCATAAGAGGTGTGCAGGGTCCTTTAGTGGACTATTTCACCTAGAGTGTATTACACCGATTATACAACTCACTGTACATTATTCTCATATGACACGAGAGGCTTAAAAAGTGATAAGCCTTTTGGGATTATCGCGCTTGGTGGCAATATTGTTCATTTGGCATTAATAATAGTGAAAATTAATAAAGTATTGAAGTTTAGTTCGTTGTATAACCTTCTGAATACCACTCGATGTTTCAGGATTACCTAATACTTTTACCTGACACTCAACGCGTTACCAGCAACACCACTCCTCCTTCGGAGTCGTGGTGTTGCTGCGTAACGCGTTTCGTGACAGGTAAAAGTATTATCCGGTAATCCTATAAAACCTCTTGTGGTATTACATTCGACAATAAATTCGGTATGCAGCTGACAATATTGCTACCTGGACAATACCAACAACATGGTATTTCATGATTTCAAGCGACCATTTTTTGACATTGTCAAACTGATCTTTTTGATTTGAAGTTTTTATTCATATTTTTGCATTCTATTTATTTTCAAAATCTTACGTGAAATAGTCATGACGAATACCACTCGAGAAAAAATTGTGTAGGCAAAATTGTTCTCAAGGTTTTATTCAAGTTTGTTGCTTTCTGGCAATTTCGCTCATGACATTTTTGATAAAATCACTTGCCTAACGGCTCATGATTTTGTCAAAAATTTCATTCACGAAATTGCCAAGCAACAAACTTTCATACCTTTCGATAATTTTGCTGACAAATTTTTTTCTCTTGTGATATTATACAGTGTCATTACTTAAGTGTGCAACATATGGGTTTTTTTTAGTATTAGCACAATCAAAATACATACAAGGCCAAAAGTTGGTGCATGTCGGATAATCATATTAGGTGCACTTAAAATGGTTGCAAGTCAAACCGCATACAGGGTAGCTCAAAAAATATCATAATTGTAGTAATATTTACTTGAATAAAATAAAACTTTTGCACTTTAAGGAGATTTTTTTAAATATGGCTATTATCATGAGTAATGTTTTAACTTGTTGAAAAAAAAAATTGCAACATTTTAAAGTTGTGTTGAATATCATTTAGTGATGTGAACAAGGGAACGTTCTGATTGTGCTTTAGAGAACATTCGCGAACGTTCGCGCACGAAAAAAAGGTTCGTGCTGAATATTACCTTCGGAGCACAATGAGCACGTTAGAGAATATTCAGCACGTTCTCAAGCACGATCCTAACCAATAAAATCACATAAAGTAGAGATATATTTATGGAAGCTGTTGAAAGCGAAGATATATCGAATATTGAGCCCGAGAACCAGGAAGCAACTTAGCAGCAATAGTTTTTTTTTTTTTGGAGGCAAAGGTAGTGTTGTACTGGAATATACTTAAACTAAAATCACTATTTTATTTTATTATCAAAAAAAAAAAAGAATCCTAATGATAATTGTATGTTGAAGTTTCACAGAAAACCCCAAATTAGAATAATTATTGTTATCAAACATGACACAATTCACAAATTATGTGATTAATTATGTATTAAGTAGGTATATTTTCTTAAGAAGTTTGAGAACTTTCAGCACATTTATCAAGAATTTTCAGAATATTCAGAACTTTCACGAGAAATTTGGGAATTTCGGGAAATTTGAGAAAAATCAGAATTTATTTAGAAAAATGTTTTGTTTTATTCAGCTTCTGATAAAAAGCATAAATTCTCGGGTCCTGCTCGTTTTTGCTTGTTTATTCTCGTTAATTCTCGATCCTGCTCGGAGAACGTTCTCCTAAAATACTTGCTCGAGCATTTTACATCACTAATATCATTGCAACAAACATGAATATTGTGATTCCATAAAAAATTAAAAATCTAAGTTAATTTTACTAATATGCTTGAATTTGAACCAAGTTATGTAAAATTGATTTGATTTTAACTAATTTTTGAAAGTATTAAGGGCGGAAATAAAAAATAAAAAAATTATAGAAATTATAGATTTTTTTCGAAAGAAAATAAAAAAAATCTTAGGGGGCTATGTTTTGGTATTTAGGCATAACTTTTAATTCCAAACAACTTTTCTCTATAACATTTTGCTGAATTTTCTAAAGTAAGGGTATTTTACAGTACAGCTTTGATATTGTTTGAGCTACCCTGTATACTGTTTGACTTGCAACCATTCTAAGTGCACCTTATATGATTATCAGACATGCACCAACTTTTGGCCTTGTTTGTATTTGGGTTGGGCTATTACTAAAAAAAATCTCCATATGTTGCACACTTAAAAAATCACACTGTATATGAAAAGAATTTTTGTATCTTTTTTTTTGACGTTTTAGGGCCAGAAAAGAATTAAAAATAATCCCTATATACAATTTCGATTTCCCCAAGATAGCAACAGGAAATAACTCATTAGGTACTCTGTTTTCTTTATTATCTTTTACAAATTTTTGTATCAATAATGAGTCTAAATCATAAATGAATGTTCTACAAGATAATAAATTGGTTCCTATATCTCAAGTACTTAGTTTTCAAGATATGAGTCCCAAATTTTTGAAAAAGGTTCAATGTCATTATAGACCAAGGAAACTTTGTAGAACAATTTGAGTGAATCTTGTTGGACACCTTTCGTAGTTTTCAAAAGCAATTGGAAACATTTGATCTCTGAAATAGGTATCTGTTCTCTGAAAATTTCAATGCTTAGCCTCACAAAATTACTCAGGGTTGGCAAAAATTATTTCATAGTGCATAGATAATTGGATTTTTGGTTTGATTTTTTTGTGTTTTTGAGCTAGGTATACTTTTACGTTAAGTTTCATGTACTCGTTAGGTCTGTTTCTGCAGAAATCACAAACCAGTCTGAGTGAATTTCATTGGTTAGAGACAGTCGGAAAACTAGTTTCAACCCATGAAACTCACTCTGACTGGTTTGTGATTGCTGCTGAAACAGACCTATCATAAATATCTAAAATTTTTAAACAAATAACAAGTAGTTCTGGGTTTCATAATTTTTATTTATTTATCTCTCTGTAAAAAGCAGTATTCCTTAAAATTGGTTTTTTATTTGTCCTTTTTTTAAACATTTGCTTGGAATTTGCACTAATCAAAGCCTTTGTGGAAGCTATAACAATAATTTTCAGTCTTCATAGTTTCAAGAGAAATATCCAAAACTGTCTCCTTCAAAAGTTTTTATCCTTGGAAGCTATAAATTCCTATGAAACTCTTCCACGCCCCTAAATTACTCTGTATGCAATTCCTAAAGTCAATATGAAGCAATATGTAGATATGTTTTTTTTATTATTCTAATAAAACCACCCTAAGCATCTTTTAATTTAGAAAACAGACGAGTAATGGATAACAGGTTATTCGGGTCTCTACTGATATTCATAGATTTGCTTCTTATTATTCAAGGTAGAAATTTCATTTTTGATCCAAATTTCAATTATTATCGGCTCTTGAGGCCTTAGATATTTTTTCTAGAGGCCCTCAAAAGCCGGTAATAGCTTGAAATTTGATCATTACTGGCTCTTGATTTGTTAGAAATATTTTCTGGAGTTTCACATCTTACTTTCGATCCAAATTTTAATTATTCTTGGCTCTTAAGGCCTTGGATATTTTTTCTTGAGGCCCTTAAGAGCCGGTAATAGCTCAAAATTTAATAATTACTGGCTCTTGATTTATTAGTAGAAATATTTTCTAGTGGTAGTATTTCAAATATTATTGTTCTTTTTTTTTTGAGAGTTTGTACGTGTGAAAAAAACTGGAAAAAAAAGTAATATTTTTCCTTTTCCTTAAATATTTTGGTATGACTTGTATAGATAGTTAATTGTGTTAAAGTATACAGGGTGTTCATTTTATAACTTACCACCCCTATTATCTTGGAGTTGAAACTAATTTTCAACTGTCAAATTTCCAAAACAGTTGAACTTAGGGATCAAAATTTAGTACCAAAATGTATGGAATTAAAAACCCTACAAAATGATATATCACTTGAGCCCCCTTCCCATTTTCTAGGAGGTGGTTCTGGGGACTTTCGAAAAATTTTCAACTTCGAGATAATAGGGGTGGTAAGTTTAAAAGTGGAGAAAATTGTTTCCCAACCCTGAAATCACTTAATCAATATTCTTCAAATTTTAATGTGAGCCACTAATTCTTACTAAGAATTGAGTGCTGTACAAGATAGAAAAAGATTGAATCCTGTATCTCGAGCAGTTTTCAAGATATAGAGACCCAAAAGACCTTGCTCAAACCTTATGCACAAGTTGGGGGAAAAGTGATCTGTGTGGGAATTCCCTGAATTTTTTATATTGTTTATTATTTCAGGGCAATGGTAACTTACAATAAGGGATGCAAAATGAGGGTCATTTATTTTTTGTGATAGGTGACAGTCATTTTTTTGTCATTTATTGTCACAGAACATTTATTGTCATTTATGGTCATTTACCATCAATGTAGAATATAATATAACTTGAATCAATAATCAATCTGATTGGTTAACTAAAGTTCTTCTTCAGTTTCACAGTCATCAGCATCAAAGTCTAATGAGCTAGAAAGTACAGCTCCTATCTCCTCCATAAGATTGACCCAAGTTTTGTCAACTTATCTCTTATAGTTTTTGACATAAATGTCATTTTTTGTTTCAAATTGCTGCTGTAGTTATTTAGAAAAAGGTGTTTAGGAAAAACAAGGTGTCTTGAAAACTGTTTCAAAATAATAAACCAAATTTAGCAGATAATGAGCTGAAGGTTTAGGCTAACTCCTGATGTGTCATTAGTGCTCCCATTTCAGATTTACATACGTTATCTGTGACCTTCAAACAGATAATGTGCAAAATTTCTATAAATTTTGAGCTTTGAGAAAACAGTTTAGATGCTTCTTAAAATTACAACTTTGCCCGCGTCCCAGAGCCAGCTGTCCCGGAACTGTGAGTGCTGACTGTGCACTAGCATTCTAGCACTAAAGTACGACCTATTTTGAAAATATCCGCCTTGCGAAAACAATTGCATGTTTTTGACGCCAGCTCCCCAACTATTAAGGATTTCTTATACCTAGACTTCATTTGTCATTTTATTGAGTTATTCATGAAGGTCAAGCAATCCTGGAATCACGTAACTCCACTCCTTCCTCAATGTATCAACCAAAAAAAAAACAAATAGTTATTTTCCGCAAACTTAATGTTAAAGTTTGACTTCACAGACATCATTTTTTTTGGTTCTTTTTTGACTGCGCGTTCCGTGAGCTTACAAAAAAGTACTTTTTTGTACGCTCACGGCAAAAAAGTGACGTCACAGAAATTTAACCTTGATTCCATCGTTTAAACACCGTTTGCGGAAAAAATCGCATGTTTTATTTGGAGAAAAGCACTTTTTGTGGCTCGTCTAAAATTGTCGGCCTCACTACGTTCTGCCGTCAAACATTTAGTATCGCCACAAAAAGTATTACTTTAACTCATAATAAAACAATATACTATTTTTCTCCAAACTACATTTACAGCGGCTATTTATTGACACTTGACAGGCGTGAAAGGTGTATTTGGACTGACTAGATGGATTTTTCTATGGATAACTCCATAACAAATCAAGTTAGGTATAGGGAATGCTTGTAACATCATGTAAAATTTGTCAAAAACTATTAAGGATAGATTGACAAAACTTGGGTGGTCCAAAATCAAAATTGCAGGGCCAACCAAACTATGTTGAGAAAGATGCGAGTTTCTATTCGAAATAAGAAAGTTAGTGCTTACATTTGGTACACTCTGTATAGTTGAAGATCTGAAAATATTTTTGATAACACCGGAACGATTGATTATGGCTACAAACCAAATTTGAAGTTTCTAATCCCCCTGCAACATCAAAAACTGCTAATGCACGTAAATCACCCTGATATTGTGTTGTCTCTCTTTCAAGTATGGAGGTTGTGAATATTAAGTGCATAAACGCCCCTGGTAATCTTTTTGTGTAGTTCATCAGGTTTGAACCGGGGTTCTTTGAAAATCAAATTTATGAAAAAACTTCCATTAAATGAAGAACTAAATAAAGTTCTTGTAGACCTAAGAATATGGGTAAATTTTGTGGAGCAACTTTCCCATTTTGCAAATTATGAGCTAAATTTGAAAAAGCTTCAAAATCGAGTGATTATCTAGGAAGCAATGCATCAAATAAACTTTTTTGCTGCCCAAACAATTGGCCCCCGTAAATTTTAACATTTGAAAGGTATCAGCATTGCAAAAAAAAAATGAAATTTAAAGGGGATTGTATGTCTGTGATAGCAGATATAGCTTGTTGAAGTTTTGTAGGTCCTGTTATGCTATGGATAAGAAATATCCCTACGTTGATTTTCTTGAATAGCTTGAAAAATACTAATCTGATTTTGACGTTTTTGGGGCTCTTTGTAGGTATAAGCTCTGTTCCAACCGACATGAGAAGCGTTCCAGAATCAGTATTTTCCAGTTGCCCACCTATTTTACAATAAGTTGAACTTTCATCCTACTTGACAAATTAATTGATTGACTGGAAATTACTGTTCTCATGTCAGTTGGAACAGAGCTATAATAGGTATTGCAATGGGTATCCTAGATATCCAAATAAACTTTGCAGTTCTTGTGGTGAATTTTATTGTGCAACTTTGTAAAAACATGTCGTTTTGAGATTTCTGGTTTTTGAAAATTACAATTACTGGATATAGCCTCACAAAATCACTTAACTCGATACATTTTCTACAAGTTCTAATGTGAACCAATGATTTGACTCAGAATTGCTCTACAAAGAATTAAATGCCAATAAGTATTAAAAATGATGATACAAACAATTATTTGATTCAAAAGAGAAAGTCCAATAAAACTATGAAACAAAAAGGTTGAATTTTTGCCAAAATATATACATAAAACAGGGATTTGAAAACTGCAGATACACTCACTATGCCAAAATGTATAATACAGCAATTTGAAAACTGCAGAGACACTCGTTGTGCCCAATCAAATTAGGGAAGTTACTCATTACTCATTTTAATTAAAAAAATATAAAAATGTTTTTCAATTATAGCAAAAGTTTCATATTTTTATTTCAGAAGAAATATAGGAATAAAAGTTCTTGATTTTTATTTAATGAATGGATTCTCAGAAATTAACTGTGATAAAATACATGCCTTATGCCGAAATTCTATAGAATTTTATTTTTGAGATTTTTCTTTGAATCAAACTTACTTAAGTACTCAGAAATTTACTCAACTAAAAAAAAGAATTACCAAATACAGCTAATATTTTACTTAGGAAGTCATAAAATTTAATAAATTTGCCAAAGGAACCCAGCAGACCCAGACATTCCGACTTTTTTAGAATGAATAGTGCTCTGAAAACCCATTGCCTTTAAAATGTTGGCATTGCAAAGTCCCACCACCTTCTATTTCACATCTGCCTTCACAAGAGATCCCGAAGAATAGGAACAATAGTCAGTGCCTTGGACAATACTTACCTTATGTTGTTATTATCACGTTATTGCTCAATGCTTAGTAGATATTATGATTTGAAACAGCTGTCAATTGCTGTTATCATCATAATGTATATAGGTATATTTCATTATTTTTAGTTACTCCAACCAAAGATAACGATTAGAATCTCCTAAAGTGTGCATTATTTGATCCTTGAGAAAATCGGTGAAATATAAATATTTGGCAAATTGACATCATTGTATATTAACTCAATCAAATATTCCATCACTAATTTATTATTATACCTACATTGAAAATTATCTTCCAGGATCAAATTTAATCTCAATGATGCAATAAAATCGCAACGTCATCAAACTAGGTTGAATTTGCATTAAAATAGTTCAGCGATGAGCCACCATCGTTGATTGCCAGTTTCCGTTATTAAAAAAAACGCATATTTTACGCTAGAGCACATCGATTCGTCTATTTTCTACACTCCGATGGCTCTTGTGATTTTCTTGGCCTTCATCTGCCTGGCCCCGTCGAGTTCAACATCCTATAGACAAAATGCCACAGGGCTAAATTTAAAGATGGATTCTATAACTTCCGAGAATGTTTTCTTGATTTTCTCTTTAATGGGTTTTGATGACAGGAACAGTTGGTGGCTTCCATAAAATTTTGCTTGTCTTGTAATAAGATAGGTTTTGAGATGTTTTTAGTGCATGTCTAAACTTTGAAGTTTGCAATAAATCACTACAGAAAATTTGTTCGGTTTAATTGCTTTTTACACTTGAATGGTTTTTTTTTACAGTTTGATGTTCGTCTTCTGTGTTATTGTTAAAGCAAACTTCAGAGGAGAGGAGAATTTTTGACCATAATGAATTATTAGTTAGTTTTCGAATTTTAGAATTTGAATCTGATATCATTCTTTTCACCCCAAAAGTTTAACGATTTTTCCATCATTAGTTTTTCAGAAAAACATTAAAATCTGGGAGAGTGCATTTTCATTATTCTTGATTTAGTTTTCAAAAGTTGATTTTTAAGTATTTCTCGTGTTGATGTTTTTTCCTGAACAATTTCAAATTTTACTATGATATTCAAAATTCTCGCCACCTCAAATGCTTGTTGTCAAAATTGCCTGCTAAAAATATCTTGCTCCACAAAACAGCACATTTCCTACTTAAAAAATGTTTCGGAATTCCTGAAAATATTCTCTCAAATTAACCTATTTTTTTACTAGCATATGCATGTTTATGTTGCTAGTTGATCCTCCCAAATTCCTCAGCCAAACATCACATTTTTTTTACAAAAATGTATTAACACTTGAACTTTATCTGTGACATTTAAAAATAAATTGAGGTATGAACAATAATAATTGTGGAGTCATCTTGTTGAATGTTTATCTTTCTATGGTCATGCTTTACTGATGTGTGACAATAATTACATTGTAGATAATGAAACACAGAGAATAGAAATTTATTATTGATGATCATCGACTGCCTGTTCTTAAGTAGGGTAATATCTTTAAGCAAATCCACACGCCACCATTATAACATTCTCTCATTAATTTTATCAATTTATGATTTCTAGAAATAAATATGATGTATATATCTATTTATCAGGAACATTTTTGAACCTCAAATTCAATTTAGTTTTAAAAACAAAAGTATTCAGCCTTAATTCTTGGATTTATTAAATTTATTCACCTTTCAATTCAAGTAACACATGTTTGCAATGAGCCATTTTGTTAGTGGGTCGAAGCCTTCCTTCAATTGGATACCATATACGGGAATTGATTACGCAATCCTCACGACAGTTGTGTCTATATTTAGTAGTGACTTGGATCATTTTAAATTTTGTTTTTATTATTTACCTCAATGCAAACTGGTGCTAATTTATTGCTAAATATTAGCATACTGTCTAGGAAAAACACTTGTCTTATACCTGTGTTCTTGCTTTCTATTTTTATGCCCATCATTGTGGGGTTTCTATTTTAAAAATAAGCTGCAATGAACTTTACAAGATAAAACCCTCATAAAAGAATCTTCCTTGCTAGAGAAAGCAGGAAAAGTATATTGATTTTGCCACGCCTTTGCTTTGCTGTGCCAACAGACAGTATAGGGTGTGGTTTAGATTACCTATCTTAATATGACTCTTGGGGAGCTTGTTTTATTTTTTTGCTAGACTTCATTTAATTTATTTCATTGGGGACTTTTCCTAAAATAGCCCTAATTTACATTATGATGTCATTGCTGATAATGAATAGTCTTTTCAGGCAATCAATAATGATTGTCTTATTAGCATTCTGCACGAAATAAGATTTATTATATTTTTTCAGTTGTTGAATCGATAAAAATCTAATTTAATATCATGCAAGTTGGCTATAGTGACTCAAATAATAGACATTAATATTTCTAACTTTGAAACTTGAATTTCGTTCTTTTTCATTCAAATTTTCTGGACCTTCTTTATTGTTTTATTATTCCAATAGTAGGCGAATTAACTGATTTTTTACATTTGTGTACCAGAAGGTGACCTCAATATCCTCACTGTGTTCTAGTTTTTTTGGTTTACTACTCACTTCCTCTGTTCGTGTTTGGTTTGAGGTAAAAACTTCCCAGGAGGCTTCCCCCTTTTGATCTTTTCCATGAATACAGTAAAAAGTAGGTTTCCTTTTTTCTTTTACTATTATTGACTTTCCATTTTTTTTGAATTGATGTGTTTTGTTGGTTTTAGATGTCTATAGTGAGTTCCCAGACTTTTACGAATCCACCACTGTAAATAAAAACATTCAGATGCTCACATAAGAGAAATTATTGTTACATCAAAATATCAATTCTATTTATATATCTTGTGACAATGAGTCGCACACAATGACTGTGGGAAAAACACGCAATGAATCATACAATCTACACTTCTCCAAACTCTCTCTTTTAGAATTTTAACTTCTTTTCAAATATTGCTGATGATTTTATCATATTTTAAAACTTATTTATTTTGTTTCAGTTCTGGGAAATCATCTCTGATGAACACGGTATCGACCCCACCGGAGCATACCACGGAGACTCAGACCTCCAACTCGAAAGAATAAACGTCTACTACAATGAAGCATCTGGAGGTAAATACGTACCTCGTGCCATCCTGGTCGATTTGGAACCAGGTACCATGGACTCTGTCAGATCTGGACCTTTCGGACAAATCTTCAGACCAGACAACTTTGTGTTTGGACAATCCGGAGCAGGCAACAACTGGGCTAAAGGTCATTACACGGAAGGAGCAGAATTAGTAGACTCAGTATTAGATGTTGTAAGGAAAGAAGCAGAGTCTTGTGATTGTTTACAAGGGTTCCAACTTACACACTCCCTTGGTGGTGGTACTGGCTCCGGTATGGGTACTCTTTTAATTTCAAAGATCCGCGAAGAATACCCTGACAGAATTATGAACACATACTCAGTCGTCCCCTCTCCCAAAGTATCTGACACAGTTGTAGAACCATACAACGCAACACTCTCCGTACATCAACTTGTAGAAAACACAGACGAAACTTACTGTATTGATAACGAAGCTCTCTACGACATCTGCTTTAGGACATTGAAACTCACCACCCCCACATATGGAGATTTGAACCATCTTGTATCTCTTACAATGTCTGGAGTAACCACCTGTCTTAGATTCCCTGGTCAATTGAATGCTGACCTTAGAAAATTGGCTGTAAACATGGTACCATTCCCACGTCTCCACTTCTTTATGCCCGGCTTTGCACCATTAACTTCCAGAGGCAGTCAACAATACAGAGCTTTGACAGTACCAGAACTTACCCAACAAATGTTTGACGCCAAAAACATGATGGCAGCTTGTGATCCAAGACACGGACGTTACCTTACAGTCGCCGCAGTATTCAGAGGAAGAATGTCAATGAAAGAAGTAGACGAACAAATGTTGAACATCCAAAACAAAAACAGCAGCTACTTCGTAGAATGGATCCCTAACAACGTTAAGACTGCCGTTTGTGACATTCCACCTAGAGGACTTAAGATGTCGGCTACCTTTATTGGTAACTCTACCGCCATCCAAGAGTTATTCAAACGTATTTCTGAACAGTTCACTGCTATGTTCAGGCGTAAGGCTTTCTTGCATTGGTACACCGGAGAAGGTATGGACGAGATGGAATTCACTGAAGCTGAATCCAACATGAACGATTTGGTATCCGAATACCAACAGTACCAAGAAGCCACCGCTGACGAAGACGCTGAATTCGATGAAGATCAAGAAGCAGAAGTTGACGAAAACTAAATTAAGTCACACAGCATCTTTTATTTTTTCACTTATAATTTTTTTTTTTCGCATGTTACTGTGGACGTTTCCAATAATTATTTATTTCGAATATTTTGTTTGTTCAAGACTGAGTCCGATGTTTAATTTAGAGTCCAAAATGTTTTTCTATAATATCTGTATTTTGTGTTTTCTGAAATAAGCATTGAAACTAGAACTGCCATCTTGTGTAAGTAATCCTTTTTTTTTCTGTTTGTCACATGCGAATTGTATTAATTAACCCCTTCCCCCCTCACCAAAACTTTTTTTTGTTTCCCGTCCAAAGTTGAATTGTTTAGCTTTTAATTAATTTAAAAAAAAAAAAATAACGTTGGCAGATTTACCGATTTTTTTATTACCAAACCTCGTTTCAAAGCTTTTAAAACCAAAATTAAAGATTTTTCTATATAATATTTGTGTTTTATTTTTGTTGCAACCAGATCAAAAGAGCTAATAAGTCTTCTGGAACATGACATGTTTTGCTTTTATTTTTTTGTGTATAAAAGTCTGTACACATAGGACATTTTTCCAAAAGAAAATTGAGAATTTACTGTGGCTAGGTGTAGATCCTGCAATCTATTTTTTTCTAGCATACTTCATAAGAGAAACCCCTCCCTAAAAATCTTCAATTATTCCTTGTTCCTACTACTAGACAATGTAATTCACTTGTTTAAAAACTATCCCTTGAAATCTCTTGCAGATATTCTATTGAGGACAACATAAAATATCAATAATAGTGTCTGGCGTTTGTGCTGGTCTAGTAGATCGATAATAAATTGTGCATGAGTCATTCCCACCAATTTCATTTCCTGCGCTTAGTCACATGTTGAATACTTATAAAGCTTGGGAAGTCAATAATTTTTATTAGGGATGGATTGATGGCTTCACAGAATATTAAACAAATTGATTTGATAATCAATATTAGAATTTGAGGGATGTAAATCTTTACATTATTAGGTATCCGACTATTTTAAGGTTTATTTAGGGGGTTACCTTATACAGCCGTTATTAAAAATGATTCATCCTATTTGCTTAAAACCTTCGCACCTACGAAACTATTGATCAGTAATTTGTAGAGGATTTAGTTGGCTTTTCGTTGACTATAGGTTTATAATTTCTGTAGGGACATTGTTGGAGGGATTGGAATGAAATTTTTCAAATTCAAACTGACAGAGAAAAGATTGAAATTTCCAAAAGTTTTTCGGAAAAACATTTGCACCGAACGGTCTTGGTGCGCCCAAGCTCATGACACATCAAGATCAAAAAATGCTTTATTGTACAAAAAGGCCTTAATAAGAGTTAAGACCCTTTTTTACAAAGCTAAAATGGAAATAATACAGAAACATTATGAGGAGACACTGGAGGGTTACTAAAAACTAATAAAGACAATCAAGTTAAAAACATTAAAAAACCAAAAACTGCCACTTGAAATGTCATTCACAAATCCAGTCAAGCTCTTATATATGGCACATACAAATAAAAAAGCGAACAAACAAAAATAAAGATTGAAATATTTTTAAAGTTACAGATAGACTGAGATAGATGCCATAATTCATACAATCACTAAAACTATAGAGCCTATCGCCATAAAATTCTTCCAGAGAATAATATGCTTTTAAAAGCAGAAGCTGTTTCACCTTTCGAGCAAAAAAGACACTATTGCCTAGATATTTGATCTCAAGAGGCAGGTGGTTATACATGTTTTTCCCCTCATAGTCATATACAGTGTGCTCCGCTTAAGGAATGACCATACCCTTCTAAAAATTTTATTTTTTAACCGATTCAATTAATTTTTTTTTGACTTATTCGACCATTCGAATTTGGCACTTATTAGGCTCATAATTCTATTTCTGCGGTTGTACTGGTGTACGTACAGGGTGTTTCAAATTCGAGCCACATCATTGGGATCTCGGAAACGGTGAGAGATATACAGGGTTGGTTAAATTGGAGCAAAGTTGCATAATTTGATTCCTAACAAAATGCCGCTTTGACATTTAGGATATTCCGAATACTTACGGAGATACCCGGAAAAACCGAAATTTTGGAAAATTTTGTCTTTATTTTTTCCTGACTTTATTTGAGGTAATATTTCGAAAAAATATCACTTCGTCATAGTCACTTTTTCTCCCCTACGAGATACCCTACCCTACCATTAAATCTGAAATCTGACGTTTCGTCTTTGAGCCACCATTATCATCTTTATTTTTTTACATACGACCCTGGATTTTTTATTTCAAAGTATTTAGAGTTTAGGAGCTTCTGATGTCCTAAAACCTATGAAGTATCGCATTTATTCGGAAAAATATATTTTTTTATTTTTTAGTAATTTCTTACCAAAATTCTCTTCTTTGTCTCTCTCTAACACAGTAAGTTCTTATGAAAGATGCCAATAATATAAATTTTTCGAATAAGTGCAATAGGTTATTGGTTTTAGGACATCAGAAGCTTAAAAAATCTAAAATAAAAAATAGGGGTCCATATTTAAGAAAATGAAGTTGATAATGGTGGCCCAAAGACGAAACGTCAGATTTGAAATATCCTAAATATCTTAGCGGCATTTTGTTAAGCATCAAATTACGCAACTTTGCCCCAATTTAACCGACCCTGTATATCTCACCGTTTCCGAGATCCCAATGATGTGGCTCGAATTTGAAACACCCTGTACACGGTGTCCACATTTATAAACTGAAATTTCAATAAGTACTATTAGGGATTTTTTCAGAAAAAATCTGACAGCAGATTCTTGTTTAGAATGGTCTAAAACCCAAATGTACTAATTTTTGTTTCAATACTCAGGTCATCAGGGTGATGACAACAAATGGACCCCGCACACTTCTTATGGGATTTTGGTTGAACGCGGAATTTAACCAAATTTTGGTATGTTGTATATTTAGACCTGCTGAGTAAAAGTTCTCATGGGTACAAACCGATCCTATGACTAGTTTCGGATATACAGGGGGTTTTCTAATACTACCTTAGGCAACCTAAGTACCATCGTCACCAAAAGTAACTGGAACAGCATCATATTAGCTCTTGTACTATTATATGAATTTTATTGTCAAATATTTGTCAAACTATGAATCAAATGCATTGAAATGAATGACAGTAGAATTAGTCCAGGAGATTATTATGCATTATTTTTGTCCCAGATACTTTTGGTGACGATGGTACCTATATAAAGTGTACTTAAGCAAAAAACCCACATGTATTGCTTTAAAAGTTGTTTTATTTTATCTTTCCTTAACTAAAAATGTTTAGTAGGTGTTCTTAACTCTTCCTTTATATACCAGGGGCGATCAAAAACTATGGCTATTACTAAGCTAAGTGAGTTAATGACCAAAAATGTTCAAAAGTGTGAAAAATTGTGTACTTGTAGGTACTCAGGTACCTACGTTTTGTGATAAAAGTGACTTTCTATCTCAATGAATTCCAGTTCTCGCTACGCTTGTGCTAAAAACTTTTTGCCTCATAATCCCTTGGCCTAGGGTTTAAGTGTTTAGTTATTAGGTATACATACACTAGGTGATTTGTTTGAAAAATCTAAACAGCCATGGAAAGAAAAGCAATGAAAATTGTTTTTTCATATGTCATATTTCACTTGCTAACCATAGAAACCAAAACAGTGACCCTGTCAATAAAGCGAATTGTATTTTTTGTCACCTTTCTTGTGAAAATGGCAATTCGGGAAAGGTAATGTGCTACGTGTGCAATGAAGGATTAGGAGTAAGAGTAAATCGCACTGTTTTATTACTGAAAGATGCCGAAGTCCGTAGATTGGCTGTAAAGCGTCGAAACGAGTTAGGATTTAAGGATGAAAATCTTATTGTTGAGAACTCAAGGTGGATTTTGACATTGAAAACTTTGAAACATAAACAATAACGCTTGGCCCTGATTGGACAGAAAATGAGGTGTCCCTGCAGGTTGTAATCAGTTTTACAATGCATGAGGTGGAAATGGCATCTTGCGTCTTGCGACCAATAAGCGGCATTGTTTATGTTTCAAAGTTGACAGTGTCAAGTCAAAATCTATCTTGGAAAAAAATACAGTATAGTTTGTCATACTTCTATTTGTGTTTGTTTTAAAAACACACAATTAAAGGTCCACCAAACAAGTACTTTTCAAAATACCCTCGAACATTCACATATATAGGCACCTAACTAAAAACATGCACCTTTCTGTAAAAGGTCTAAACTTAATCAACATTTTTTAAAGCTACCTACCACAAATAAACGGAAAAAGCATTAAAATTTCAATATTTTCAAGTTGCCTGACGTAGTATTAGAAAAACCCCCGTATATCCGAAACTAGTCATAGGATCGATTTGTACCCATGAGAACTTTTACTCAGGAGGTCGAAATATACAACATCCCAAAATTTGGTTAAATTCCGCGTTCAACCAAAATCCCATAAGAAGTGTGCGGGGTCCTTTTCACAATTTAATGAATCTTACCACAAAAATGTTATATTTTGAGACAAGCTTACTATAAGTTTTGGTTAAAGGATGTTCTGAATCTATGTTGTATAAAGTTTTGTTGTTCTCAACTCAAGGCCTCAAAATATGAAATTTTTCCGGTTTGGTCC
Source organism: Ceutorhynchus assimilis (assembly GCA_917834065.1). Lineage (NCBI taxonomy): Eukaryota > Metazoa > Arthropoda > Insecta > Coleoptera > Curculionidae > Ceutorhynchus > Ceutorhynchus assimilis. Next base: position 9,589,534 of record OU892287.1, on the reverse strand, counting down.
ATTAAATTTTGAAAATTTGTTGTGATCACCCTGTATCATATTGAAACAAAAATTAGTACATTTGGGTTTTAGACCATTCTAAACAAGAATCTGTTATCAGATTTTTTCTAAAAAAATCATAGTACTTATTGAAATTTGAGCCTATAAATGTGGCAGGCGCGGATCCAGACCCAAATTAAGGGGGGGGGGGCCATACAAAATATTGGAAGGTACAGGGTGTCTGGTTATAATTTGACACACTACCTTTATAGGTAGATGATAGGTGTAAACACAAAAGTGGAGCAGTTTTAGCTAAATTAATGTCAGAAATTTGAAATTTTGCGTACTTTCAACTTTTTTCAAATAGAATGCCCTATATTTGATTCTATATTCTTGAAGAGCACAATTTTCCGAGTCCAAAAGTATATAGTTTCTCTATATTTAGTTGAGCCGTCTCCATCATATTTGGCTTCAAAAATTTTGAAAATACCATCGGAGAAACCAAGTGCCTCAAATTTTACCTGAAGCTTTTATCAGAATGGTTCACAAAATCGTCAGTAGGATAGTTTCCAATTTTTTAATTTTTAGAGCCAAATAAAGTTTGTTTTTTTATTTAAAGTCAAAAATTTAGTAACTATATGTTGGCAACACAAGCCTTTTCTACATTAAAAATTTGAAAGCATTGACAATTTTACATTGTATTGCCAACATAATGTCATTTTGACTTTTATCTTTAAAAAAAAAAACAGACTTTATGTTGAAGGCGGCTCAAACAAATATAAACAAACTATATATTAGAAGCAAATATAGGGCATTTCATTTAAAAAAGTTGAAAGTACGCAAAACTTCAAATTTCTTACAATAAAATTTTGTTTTTGACGATGGATTCTGAAAATTTAGTTAAAACTGCAGAACTTCTGTGTTCACTCCTATCATCTAGTAAAGGCTGCAGGTGGGGTGGGGTCATAATTTGACACCCCACTGGGGTGTCAAATTATAACCAGGCACCCTGTACAGGGTGGTCCAAATTGGACACTTTCTTATGGAAACACCCTTTATTTTTAGAGATAGAAAAAAATAAACCCCCCACTCTGAGGCTCAAATTTCATGAAATCTTGATTGGTGCAAACCGCATTTTGATATCTTCAACCGTTTAGCAGCTAGAGGGCGATTCTCGATTTTGAGCAATACTGTAAAGCCTCCATAACTTTTTAGTTTATGAAAATAATTCGTTTCCGTAAAAACCTTTTGGAAGCACTTTTTCAAGCAGAATTCAGTGACCTTCTCAGTTTTTTTCTGTCTGGCTTCGATTATGAGATATTGACCATAATCCGATTTTTTCGAATAAGACACCCTATATATTAATAGTTCATTAGAAAGCTATGCTTTCGCTGATTTCAATGATATAAAATTCGATAGGTTTATCTCTAACAGTTTTCGAGAAAAAAAATTATTTCGGTTTTTGTCATAAGAAACAACGTGTTAGAAAGAGAACTTTCTCAGTTTCCTTACAGAGATAAAGTCCTTTTCCAACACATTGTTTCTTATGACAAAAACCGAAATAATTTTTTTTATCGAAAACTGTTAGAGGTAAACCTATCGAACTTTGTATCATTGAAATCAGCGAAAACATAGCTTTCCAATGAACTATTAATATATAGGGTGTCTTATTCGAAAAAATCGGATTATGGTCAATATCTCATAATCGAAGCCAGACAGAAAAAAACTGAGAAGGTCACTGAATTCTGCTTGAAAAAGTGCTTCCAAAAGGTCTTTATGGAAATGAATTATTTTCATAAACAAAAAAGTTATGGAGACTTTACAATAATGCTCAAAATCGAGAATCGCCCTCTAGCGGCTAAACGGTTGAAGATATCAAAATGCGGTTTGCACCAATCAAGATTTCATGAAATTTGAGCCTCAGAGTGGGGGGTCCATTTTTTTTTTCTCTAAAAATAAAGGGTGTTTCCATAAGAAAGTGTCCAATTTGGACCACCCTGTACAGGGTGGCCCATTTTCGATGTTCTAATAGGCTATATCGAAAACTAGCAGAGATATCAAAAATCTGGGAGCACATTCTCGAACTCTTTTTTTTGAGAAAATAACAATGGCGAAGACAAATCATGGCTAACTTGATTCGTTTAGGAAATACAGGGCACTTTTCAAATTTTGTCCAATTTTAAAAGACTCTCTAATTTTCTGATTATTCAAGATATCCAGAAACGAAAAATACTTTCTATGGGCAGTTTTTCAAGGAGAATCCAGTGGCATGACCAATTTTTCTCCAGATACCTCCGATTTTGGAATATTGACCAAAGTTGTATTTTTTTAAATGGGACATATTGAATAGCTCTTTGTGAGCTGATTTCGATGATATCAGGTTTTATGCCTTTACCTTCAATAGTTTTGGAGAAAAAAAAGAAATTCCGTTTTTTCCATAAGAAAAAATGAGTTAGAAAGAGATAGTTGAACTATGAATCGGCTACAAATTTCTTAATTTTTAATTTAATTTTTCAGTTCAGTTAATTTTTTTTTAGTTTGAACTATGAATCGGGGGTGATAAATAGGCAACACATAATTTATTTAATGACCCTTCTTTCTCTAGCTCATTGTTTCTTATGGAAAAACGGAATTAATTTTTTTTTTCTCCAAAACTATAGAAGTTAAAGGTATAAAACCTTATATCATTGAAATCAGCTTACAAAGAGCTATTGAATGAAAAAATAATATCCCATTTAAAAAAACACAACTTTGGTCAATATTCCAAAATCGGAGGCATCTGGAGAAAAATTGGCTATGCCACTGGATTCTCCTTAAAAAACTGCCTATAGAAAGTATTTTTCGTTTTTGGATATCTTGAATAATAAGGAAATTAGAGAGTCTTTTAAAATTGGACAAAATTTGGATAGTGCCCTGTATTTCCTAAACGCTTCAAGTTAGCCGTGATTTGTCTTCGCCATTGTTATTTTCTCAAAAAAAGAGCTCGAGAATGTGCTCCCAGATTTTTGATATCTCTGCTAGTTTTCGATATAGCCTATTAAAACATCGAAAATGGGCCACCTTGTACAGGGTGGCCCAAATTGGACACTTTCTTATGGAAACACCCTTTATTTTTAGAAATAGAAAAAAATGGACCCCCCACTCTGAGGCTCAAATTTCATGAAATTTTGATTGGTGCAAACCGCATTTTGATATCTTCAACCGTTTAGGCGCTAGAGGGCGATTCTCGACTTTGAGCAATACTGTAAAGCCTCCATAACTTTTTTGTTTATGGAAATAATTTATTTCCGTAGAGACCTTTTGAAAGCACTTTTTCAAGCAGAATTCAGTGACGTTCTCAGTTTTTTTTCTGTCAGGCTCCGATTTCGAGATATTGACCAAAATCCGATTTTTTTCAATAGGACACTCTATATATTAATAGTTCATTAGAAAGCTATGCTTTCGCTGATTTCAATGATACAGGTTTGATAGGTTTATCTTTAACAGTTTTCGAGAAAAAAAATTATTTCGGTTTTTGTCATAAGAAACAATGTGTAAGAAAGAGACCTTTCTCAGTTTCCTTCCAGAGATAAAGTCCTTTTCCAACACACTGTTTCTTATGACAAAAACCGAAATAATTTTTTTTCTCGAAAACTGTTAGAGATAAACCTATCAAACCTGGTATCATTAAAATCAGCGAAAGCATAGCTTTCTAATGAACTATTAATATATAGAGTGTCCTATTGAAAAAAATCGGATTTTGGTCAATATCTCGAAATCGAAGCCAGACAGAAAAAAACTGAGAATGTCACTGAATTCTGCTTGAAAAAGTGCTGCCAAAAGGTCTTTACGGAAATGAATTATTTTCATAAACAAGAAAGTTATGGAGGCTTTACAGTATTGCTCAAAATCGAGAATCGCCCTCTAGCGGCTAAACGGTTGAAGATATCAAAATGCGGTTTGCACCAATCAAGATTTCATGAAATTTGAGTCTCAGAGTGGGGGGTCTATTTTTTTCTATCTCTAAAAATAAAGGGTGTTTCCATAAGAAAGTGTCCAATTTGGCCCACCCTGTACATACAAATAGAATAGGCTAGAGGACCGTGATAAAATGACGCCATGAAATAAAATTCTGTTATATTTATCGTAGGCATAATGCAAATTTGGGCTTTTTATAATTCGCCTAGGCATTTTACAAAAAGCCGGCAAAACGCGAGCACAAAATTTATTATTCGTTATGCCGACACCGATTCAGGCAAACTGATAAAATGCCGGCAAAACAAGAACAGAAGAATATATATCATGTTATGACTGATTATTTTTAGGCATTTTACAATTTGCCAAAAACGGTGCCGTCAAAACGTGAAAATAGAGTCGAAAATACTATTATTAAATATAAATATGCCCGGGAATATCATCACATTGTCCGGGCTTTATGATTAATACTAGAGTGGAGTGAATAGGATATTTTGTATGATTAAAATTGCAAACTAACCCAGACTAACTGGGTTATTATAGGTAAGTTTGATAATGTCTGATTGAAATTGCCAATTAATCCGAACTAACTGGGATATTATCGGTAAGTTTGATAATGATAACTGACTAAAATAAAAATGTGGGTGTTTCTCACACGCTGGTAGGCAAATCTATCACACATTCTACTACGCGGCAGTTCAATAACAGCTGTTCGGTGTGCTCCAACCCCTACTGTTCGGAGTACGCCAACTATTCAGAGTACTCCAACTATTTGGAGTGAACCAACTGACCGGAGTACTCCTACTATTCGGAGTACTGTAACTGTTCGGAGTACTCCTACTGATCGGAGTACTCTAACTGTTCGAAGTACTCCTACTACTGATCGAAGTACGCCAACTGTTGAAAGTACCTCCCACTGTTGGGAGTACTCCAAATACTCTAACTGTTCGGACTACTCCGATTACTTTAACTGTTCGGACTACTCCAAGTGTTCGGAGTACATTGCCAGTCGTAAAAGCATAACCTCGAAATCGAAGCCATGTTACATGCTTTTAGAAAGATGGGGATACACTCAGTGCGCACTGATTGACAAATGGAAATCGCCATAAGTGTACTAGTTGAAAGCGAAGCGCGTTTTTGTTTTTCTAAATTCAATATTAACATACAAGGACTAGAACGCATCCATGGCCGGATTAAGCTTTCATGGGGCCCGGGGCTAATGAAGTTTGTGCAAAAAAATATACAGGGTGTCCCACGACGTTTTTCCTAGGTAATAACTTCGGAACGCATCATCCAATATAATTGAAATTTTGAGGATGTGGGTAACTTTTTATGCCGCTTCTACCATCGTCATCCAATTTCACCACTCTCGCTTCTATTTCGGTCAAGTGACGTCAACTTTCGAATCTTAAATGTAACTCATGGTATATTATGGCATATGGCATTTTACGTTAGAAAATTAAATTACAAAATCGTCAATGCTATGTTTGTTAGGGCTTTGTTAAAGAAAATGATAAAAAATTATACAGTGGAACATACGATGATGCGTTCCGAAATTATCATTTGGGAAAAACCGCGTGGGACACCCTGTATATAAAAAAAACTATATTCCTGATATAACAGTCTGACAGTGCTATACCTATTCCTATTATCTATTCACAATCTGCTTCATGCACTAGTACGTAAAGTACCTAGTTCACTTCACACACCAGCGCGTAAAGTAATGTCAATGACAGATGTCCTGTCAAATTATTTTTCTGGTAAATTACTTCACGAACGCGTAAAGAATTTGTCTAAATTTATTTTTCTACTACCGTGCGTAAAGTACTCACTTTACGCACTATTTAGAAGACGTAAAATTTCACTTCACACACTAGTGCGTAAAGTAATGTCAATGACAGTTGAAGACACTGTCAATTTAGCTCCTTCCAGCCCTTTTATATTAAAAGGCAGTGAAAGAGTTGTTGGAAAACTTCTCTGGAAAACACAAGTATTTAACCAAAGCTCCGGTATTTCGAGCTTGTTATGCTCTCGTCAAAGCACAGCAACTGAGAGAAACAGGTTCCAAGGTGATTCAAACGCGAGGTAAGATGTAGATCTTTAATAGCGCGTGGGTCCCTCTCTTGGAAGTCCTACAAAGCAAAAGGAAAAGAATATACCTATAATATTCTTAGTAGGTTCTAGATAGATTATTGTTTAATTGTTAAATTATGATTTTTGAGTAGGTACTTCAGATAATTAGGTGAACAATATGAAAATATTCTTATCATGGTTACCTACCTACCTACATAAACTTCTCAGCACAACTTGGTAGGTATATTCTTAATACTTGATAGAGATATTAGCCAAAAGAACATTTTTTAGGGTACATTATAATAATGTTCGTATGAAAATATTCAAAGATTGTTATATAAAGTAGGTTCTTAGCACAATGTTTCAGGTAGGTGCATAGAAGCAACATTCCTAGTACATAAATAGTACGTTCAAAAATGAATATTTCAATCGAAACAATCTTAGAATATTCATTAAACATTCCTAAAAGAACATTCCAAAAAGCACTTTGAGGGAATATTCTGAGAATATGAATGTTCTTTCACTGTTATGTGGGTCCTTAAGCGGGACACACTGTATTATTGAGTTTTTTGTTAATGCACTCCTTGGGATGCACAGACTTAGATTGTTGCTGTTGAACCTAGTTGTCCTGGTGTCATTATTGTTTTCTGATCCCTCTATATTTTTTCTGAACCATGCCCACCGTCAGTAAAATAAAAATACAGGTCAATGTTAGAATTCCCTCCCGGATAAACAGAGCCAACTCCACACAATAAATGAACAGCATAATTCAATGCCATATCTGAGTCGTGACTCAACAAGTGCAAAGTACACACCTCTTGCGATGTCATGACCCAACTCATTACGAACCGTCCTTAACGCATAACATGCCAGAGCTAGTTTTCTTGGCAGGTCATTGATATATGTTCACCAAACTTCAACTTAGAGTCTATGGCTAAGCCTAAGAACCTGGGACACTCCTTATTAGCAAGGGGCTCATCATTTAAATTTATATTTGCCAGAGAACACTTAAAGGAAAGTAAATTTGTTTTTGATATGTTAAAAGATAGTTTATTGGAGTCACACCACTGCTTTACCTTGCGAATATCTTGCCCAATCCTATCCTCCAAGGTGACTTTGTCTGATCCCAGCCATAAGATGGTAGTATCATCAGCAAATAGTGTAATTGATGCATCAATGTTGATGCAAGGGGCACCCCATGCTCAATGCTCCGTACCGATGATACATCGTTGTGGCCCTTAACAATCTGTTTTCTGTCTGTCAGATAAGACTGTATCCAGCTCAAAGTGTTACCCATGAATCCATAATGAAAGAATTTCTGGAGTGCTTACACAATCGAAGGCTTTGGAAAAATCGCAAAAGACCCGCAGCCGCGATTTCCCCCTGATTCAGTCCAAGATACAGCCTCTGAAGAAAGTTGAACACTGCATCACTAGTGCTCTTCTTGTCCTGAAATCCAAACTGATGGTTGACATTCAGCAACCCGTAAGCCCGAAGAAAAGAGACCATGCTAGACTTAACAAGTTTTTCTATTATAGAGAGTGTTGGCAGCAAAGATATAGGGCGGTAACATGATGGATCGTCCGTGCTACCGCCCTTGAAAATTGGTCTTACCAGAGCGGTCTTCAGACTTTTGGGAAAGGTACTCATACCTATCAAAAAATAAATTTATGAACCTAGCAAGCAACTCCAGCACACAGTCGGGCAAGTTGCTAAATATCCTTAATGACAGGCCATCTATCCCCGATGAATTTTTGTTTTTGATTTGCCTAAATATAGTTTTTATCTCACCAACATCTGTGTGGTAGAAGCCAAATGAATTTGGAACAGAAACATTCCTTAGATAGCTCATAGGATCTATATCCGATGACAACCCAGACATTAAGTTTTCTGCCATTGAGCAATAGAAATTATTAAATGTGTTGGAATCTATGTTAGTCTCACAAGCAGGCTTTACATTGCTGCCTCTCAAACTGTTAACAATATTCCAAATTCAGCTACTGCTACATGTTTCAGATAGCTCCTGGGATAATTGCCTGTTGAAATTTTGGCTGAGAGTTCATTGGCAATATTGCACTAAAAGGAATTTAGGTCATCAGGATTTAGATTGCTTCAAGTGACCGAAACATTATTCCTACCCCTCAGGTCATTTACAATTTCATAGTCTCCCTTGATCTATTAGAAGACTTATTTATCCTATTCTGAAAGTAAGTCCACTTGGCAAGCCTGATCGATCTTCTGTAAACCCTTCGGTACCTATCAAAATAGTTGATTGTTCATAGAGATTTTTTTGATGTAATGAAGGGAGCGCATATTTTTTCCAGATGTTCGCAGGCCCTTTGTAAACCAGTTTTTTTCTCTTTCGCTTCTTTATACTGACAATAGAGGAGGCAATTTCAAAATTACTCAGCAACATTTGATGAAACTGTTGCAAAGGGCTGACAGTAGCCAGAACGTCATTCCATTCCGATAGGTGGCAAACCGAAGAAAATTTAGAAAAGTTTGCCCTAGTATAAAGTCTACCGCGTCTAAACCTACCCTGATCAGCTTTATCGCCAAATGGCACAAGTCCCATTACTGCTTCGTGGTTAGACAAACCGGCATTGATCATAACACACTGAATTTCAATTTGATTGAAATTTGTGCAGAAATAGTCCAGTATTGAGGCAGAGAATGCGGAAAAGCGGGTTGGCCGATCCACGTGCATCCCTAAGTTGAACGAGTTCAACAAATTACACAGTAACTGATTGGATCTATCACACTTATCCAAGAAATTCAAATTGAGATCGCCAGTCAAAATCAACATAGAATTAACCAAAATGTGGCTCAACAAAATCTCCAACGTCTCCAAAAACAACTCCAAATTACTAGATGGAGATCTATATGAAAACAGAAAACATACATATTAAGTTTCTTGCAGAACACTATAGAAAACTCGCAATCCTTTTCGTTTTCAACCAACAAATGATCAAATCTATCAACAGTAATGAACATAAACCTAGACAAAAACTCTCTCCATCATGATTAGTGTACCACCATGTGCAAATTGCTTGTGTGAAAATTTAGAAATCAACACATAACCAGGGACGTCAATGGGCTCATCTCATCAAACAGCAACCAGTGCTCAATCAAAATCAAATACACTAGGAAAATTGACTGATTCTAAAAACAACTCCAATTCATCAACCTTTGAACGCATGGACTGAATATTTAGCAATGGGCTCTTTCACTAATTTTTGAAATTGGCATATTTGGATAAAGCAACTAAAAACAGAATTTTCTGTATTTTTACTTTTGAAAAATTCATAGTCCTTCTTGAGAAAACAGAAAAAAAAGAAATACCTCCAAATAAAAACCCAGAATTTATTTCTATGACGTCGCAGCTCGCTATTTGACCGTGTTGCCACTAATTGTCAACATTGAAAATTTGTAATAGATTTAATTCTGAAATGTTCCCAAAATATCATGAAAAGTAGTTAAATTAATTAGTTATGGATTCAAGATTTTATAACATTTTTATTGAAATTATGCTTAAACACAATTTAATATAATTTTCTATGTTTAGTTTTATTTATTTATTTTACGTTGCACTACATTTAGTCACCACCGACAACAGCGCATTCGAACCTTTACCTGCATTTACTACAGGATAAATACAGCAGAGGCGGACAGCTCTTTCCAACAACAAGCGAAATGAAAAATATTTATGCGACGTCAGCAAATCGGCGCGTTTTTAAATAATTCAAATTTTGGTAGTTTAAAATGCCTGTAAAAAACTTACTTAACCTTGTAGAACATTTTTTTTTGGTATATGTGCCTAAAATAGTCCCTCCTTTGGGATTTTATACCTAAATTACGTATTTAAATTTTAGTGAAAGAGCCCATGTTAGGGTAAAGTGATTCTAACGGGAGCTGCTACTAAAAAAAAAGAAAATATAAAGACCTTTAATTTTTCACACATTTCGAACGAAAAAAACCATAAAAAAATAGAAGTGATAGGTACACATATTTCACCTTAATATCGATGAAAGAGCTAATTACTGTTTCTATTGAAAGACTTAAGCCAGCTCATTTTGACTATATTGATCTCCGAAATTAACAAAAATGTGAGGCAAAATGTGTATCGACAAGCAGACGAAAAAACTTCATATGTATTTTCAGAGGCTCAAATAAGACTTTGTCATAGAATAATCACTCACTTACCTACTGCACAAGAAAAAATTGTGAGAGAAATGTGCCAAAGTCTTCCCATGAATGGAAATATTTGACTAAAATCAAACATATATTTTTCTGTGCTGGCATTTATTTCACCAAACGTAACAACAATGATAGTAGGTAAAATATTATAAAATAGTATAAACTAATATCTATAAAAATAAATTCTCTCAAAATGAAAACAGTTTCGTCTATTCAATACAACAATCATTTTTATTTGCAAACAAAAACACTACAACAAATAAATTCTTTATTCTTGAAACTTTGCAAACTTTAATGAGTAGTGGAAATATTGAAGAATAAATAATTTTACTTAGTCTGTTGTAAAGTGATGTTTTCAGGCAATATCAAAAATCTCTCAATTTTGTACATTGTGATTGTATTTTGAGATCATGTATTTTACTCTCAATTTCATTAAAATATAATATGTAATAAGGCATTTATTTTAAGTAGGTTTACATAATATCTAAATCATTATAATTGTTTAAAATGTATTAAAATTACAGAAAAACCTTTCAAATAGCACCAAATATAAATTGCTCTCACCTCTTTTATGCAATAATTGAAGAATAAATGCTTTTTAAACCAAGATAACATGCAATTTAGTTAACATGGGGACATAATAAGAAAACTAAACCTTTAAAAACATTTTCTTTTTATGTCCAAGTACAATAATTATTATTGGCACACCTATGGTAGCTACAATGCATGAAATTTAGTTGTATCACCTCAATTCTACTTAAATCAAATGGAACTTTGATAATATAAAGTGTACAAATAATAATTCTAATAAAGAAATATTGAGTATCAATAACATATTTACAGAAATTACGTATACAATTTAAGTTAAATCAATCACAGTGTTTTAGCTATTTTAAGGTCACACATCCAGTTCCGCAAGTTGCAAGTACTGGCACGTCTTTGAAACACCAGCCAACCATGATATAAAGTAAAAGTACCTAAGTCAAAACTGAAAAAAACACTGCCAATAAGCAAACTTACAGAACTACATTAAAATATCAAATGCTAGGAGTCAAAATTAACAAACTCTTTTTGCTAATAAATTACTTATTTAACAAAAAATTAGAAGTAACTGAATCATTTGCAAAAAAATTTGATACTGTTAAACTTTGTTCCCTTTTACTAATATTTGTTAATAAGACAACTATTGTTGAGCGTCGATTAAATTCCACTTTTTGTACAGTTCGGCTACAGCTGCGACAGCGCCTCCAGGAATATACCTAACAAAATTATCGCCCGCCAAAGGGCCGACAGCAAATAGCCCTTCATGTCCCATCACTTCGTGTGTAATAGGGTTAACGTCAACGGGATTGGTTTTCGAGTCGATATCTCTATCAGGGAAAATTCCCAAGTTCATATTGTTGGGCAGGAAAGATAGACTCGGCCGCGAACCGATTAGCACTGCTGCGAATGATACTTTAACTTTGACGTCTTCTCCTGAGGATGATGTTAGTTTTATTGTTTGTGATTTGGCATCGAAGCCGGTAAGCGAGTGTTCTGAGTATGCTTTGTATAAGGGGTAGGTGGAACCTCCGTCGTTCATCATTTGTCGTACCTGGAAAACAAAAATTTTATTAATTCATGAATTAGCTAGTTTGAAATTTTTCAATGAGAGCAAAAACCAGAATTTCATTGTAGAAAAAAACCGGTTAGTACTCATTAAAGTTCCTCCATGAATTTTGATTATTACCGGCTCTTGAATTGATGGGGAATTTCTCTAGACAATCAAGAGCCGATAATAGTCCAAATTTTGATTATTACTGAATTGCTGGGAAATTCAATTTAGTCAAAAAAAGAAAAATTTGCCAATTTTCAAAATTTCATCACAAGATAAACATTACTAATAAATTTTAGCTTTTAGGCTCAGTGAAGTTCCTTTAGAAACTGATAATTAGTGTATAAACTGAATCCTCTAGGTTCTGCGACTTGCCCGATAGGGGCTTAGCATCAAATCAAGCCATATCTATTCAAGATAAAATGACTATTGTTTCAGATTTCATCAAAAAATACACATTAGTACCAAACTTGGCAGGTTCTGGAGCGTTACTTACTGAAGTTCCTCTAGAAACGTAACATGGTCATATTAACAAATTGAAGAGATGAGCCAAAGAAATAAAATCACACAGAACCTATAGAAAACTTTTATCATCATAATAGTGAGCCGCGATCTCAAGAGATTATTCATAAATTCGTAGATGTTGACCTTTGTGATGAGGAAATGGTCTCATATTAAGGCCTTACTTGGGTGGTAATAACCTTTTCCATCACTTTACAGAGTTTGATAGATCTGCAGTTAGCATGGTAGCAAAAGCTGCATCAGACGTGCTTAGCTGCAGATTCAACTGGGAACAACTGGACATAGTCCTCATTCAGGAGCCATGGACCCACCAATTGTATTGACCTTTGACATCGTTGTTTGTGTTTAGTATTTTCTCAAAATAGTTTATAGTTCCCGACAGCAAAATATGCTTAAAAGTACTTTAAATGGAAGATAACAAGGTGACGATCAAATGGAAATGCAGGTGACAAGAATTGCATCCCAGATCCACTAATAAACTAGAGAAACAACAGAAAAGGAACACGGGCTGCACCCATTGCACCAGTTGCACTGGAGTGCGTTCAGTCAGATCACATCGGACAGAAGATAACGCACAGGAGGTCATGTCAGGAATTTGCAGCAAATGTTTTTCCACATGCGTTTTTAAAGAACCCCTGGAAGGTAGTGAGGAGATTTTTAGTAGAACATGCGACAGGTGCAGGAATGTTGCGAGAAGTGGTCGGCAACAGAGGTTCGTTTCATAGTACTGATGTCCAGAAAAGTCCCGTTCATGTACGGCATGTGCCAGTCACGACATCGATGTAAGGCAAGTTGAGAAAATGTTTCAGGAAAATAGAAGATTAAGCGCTGCCATTAGCGAAATAGAAGAGGAAAAGGATGAAATAACGTCGAAGTTGCAGAGGTAGAATGAAAGTCTGAATGACGGGATAAAAGATAAAGAAAATCAAATCGAAAATATGAGAAAAAGTACCATGGAGTTCCAGGATGATGCTTTCATGGCAGAAAACAGTTTGGAAGCTGAAATAGACCTATTAAAAGCATCTATAAAGAATCTTGAGAGGAAAAATTTAATACTCACACGCGAGAATAGTGAACTGAAAAAGAAGGTTGAAGATAGTGAGTTATCTGTTCAGCAGGAAATTGAATACACCAATTCAAAAATCGTACAACTGCAACAGTCCTTAATAACATTTGAAAGGAAATTTAAAAAGGAACTTGCTAGCCAAAACCTTGGTAAGGAATTGTTGGAACAACAAATAATTCGACTTAATAAAGGGGTTGAGGATCTAGTCAACACTAAAAATAACCTGAAACTCTTACTATTGAAGGCTGAGAAGAAGGAGATTCTGGAGCAGAGAATACGTGATTTAGAAGAAAAGTAAAAATCTTTCGAAGGGATGAAAGATAGGTATTACAGTATCAAAGTAGTAAACGATGAAAAGATAGTTTATGAAGAAAAAAAAACCTATTATAGAATCCAGACATGATAAAATGAAGCAAGGATTTGAAGGGGAAATAGTAAATTTAAAAAATTTGAATAACCAGTCTTAGATAGTCAAATGAGGATTCAGAAATGGTAAATTCTGAATACTTAAACCAAATAACTACTGTGGATCCTAGCAAAACTGGAAGAACAGAGTGTGAGTGCGAGAGCATAAAGGCTGGTTTAAGGGCAATTGCAGGAAAGACAAGGTAAGCCCAAATCTGGAAGGGGAAATCCACGATGCATTGAAATTGATTAGTGACATGGAAAGCAACAAGCCTGTAAATCCTTATTGGGAAGACAGCGAAGCATCGCATAGAACAGGTGCACAGAGTCTATCATTTCTTAAAAGTAAAGTACTTATACTGATAGCTATGGCTTCAAGTTGTCCGATAATCTGTTAGAAATTTTAAGAAGCACTAATTCAGGTCTTCAGATTATTAGCAAACCTCAGGCAGACTTTGCTCAAGTTACTCAAAATGTTAAAAAGCTCACTGCAGATTTTGGAGAGAATGATTTCTTGGTACTTCTAGCGGGCATAAATGGTGTTACTCAGTTTGAGGATGTTCTAAAGCTAATGACAGAAATAAAACATACCAACGTCATTTTGTGTACTGTTCCAGTGAGACCAACCCACCAGCAATTTGAGAGAATATATAGAAATAATAAGGCAATATTAAATATGAGATAAGTTAAGGAAGATCTAAAACTTGTGTTCTGGATATATCTTCCACATTAGATAACGAAGTTTATTTCTCTAAACTCCTTCCAAACAAAAATGGTAGAATTGAGATGGCAACTCTAATTGGTCAACTATTAATTAGAGCTTTCCCGTTAGTGAGTAAGAGAAGAACTTCAAACAGTAATGCAGAAGCAGTGGGACTTGAGGATGAAACCACCAAGAAGCTATGGACAAGAATTAACAAGCTAAGGGAATTGGATTCTGTGGATATTAGCACAACACGGGTAGTAGATAACAAAAAGGTATTCGGAAGACCACAGGTGGAACATGACAAAAATGAAATAATAGAAGATGAGGAAGATCAAGTGGTTACAAAAGACATTAGTGAGATAGGTTTAAATTTTATATGTCGGGCCCAGCAAAGAACAAAAACATAAAATATAAAAGCTGTAAAAAAGAAACATTTCTATTATATTTGAATGCTCAGTCATTACCTGCGCATTCTGATGAAATTTGTGAGTTACTATTAAAAAAGGGTCCTCTTTTAGTTTGTTTGACTGAAGCTAGGGTGACAGTAGAACATATGCTGGATGCGGAGATTGATATAATGGGGTACAAAACTTTTAGAGTGAATAGCGAAAATCGACATACATAGGTGGTACAATAATTTATATTAAAAGTTGCATAAATGTGACAGAATTTAAGAAAATAACTCTAGAAAAAGAATATTGGATAGGTCAGATTAAATTTGAGATTAACAAAAAACAATTTCTTGTTGCTTCATTATATCGATCTCCAAATGGTGGTTCAAGAAATAAGGGTATGTTTTTGGATATGGTTTGAAGATGTTGGTTTAGAGAAGAGGGTCTTAATTGTGGGCGATTTTAATGTTGACTGGTCTACTCAAACACAGGATGAAGATAGTGACAGGTTAGCAAATATTTCGGTAGACTTGGGTCTGAAAAATATTGTCAGCAGTCCCACGCATTCAACACTAACACGTGAACTGGCACGTCTCCAACGAAATCTCGATGTCGAATCATAAACATATAATATTCGATACAGAGGTCACAGAGACACGCCTTCTCGAGCATAGAAACCTACAACTAACTGACTGGGGTCTATACAAAGACCTACTAAAAGCAGAAGTAACCGACTACCCCAACACAATCGAAACAGAGGGTGAGTTAGACTATATCACGAACGAAATAAACACTCTAATAATAACAGCCTATGAGAACAGCTACCCTGTGAAACAAAGGGTCGTAGATAGAAAAACGCTTTGGTGGAACAGGACGCTCAGTTTCCTAAAAGCTGAAACAAGAAGGTTATTCAATAGGGCAAAACGCACCAACAACTGGGGCAAATACAGAACTGCCCTTACTAAATACAACAAGGAATTGAGAAGGTCTAAAAGGAATTTCTGTGAGGAGATTAGTGACATCCCCCAGACAATGCGACTCCAGAACGTCCTTGCAAAAGACCACTCAAACGGCATTGGACTACTGCAAGAACCTGATGACAGTTACACAGAGAGTAGATTAGACAGTGTGAAACTGCTCCTACAATCGCACTTCTTCCCAGACTCTGTAGAGTGTGAGCTAAACGGCAAGAGAGCTTCGGTGGCTAAGGGCCTCACGCCCAAGCAACCGAACAAAAAGTCTGGCCGGAAAAATATTCACCTCAAACAAAATAAGATGGGCTTTAAACAATTTTCAGCCCTACAAATCACCAAGAGAAGACAGAATTTTTCCAGCTCTCCTACAACAAGGCTTAGAAGAACTTATAGCTCCACTAGCAATAATATTCAAAGCTAACTACCTACTCCTACTAGGTTACATTCCCACCAGCTAACGCGGGAAGTGAATGTGGTCTTTATTCCAAAGGCTGGGAAACGTCCCACAGCACAGCCTAAATCGTTCAGACTCATCAGCCTAACCTCGTTTCTCCTCAAAACCATGGAGAAAATCATTGATTTACTAGAAAATCAAGAGCCGGTATAGTTCAAAGTTTAATTATTACCGGTTATTGGATTGCTGGGGAATTCAATTCAGTCAAAATAAGAAAAAGTTGCCAATTTTCACAATTTCATCACAAGATAAACACTACTAACAAATTTTAGTAGTTTTGAAGCTTTTAGGCTCAGTGAAGTTCCTCTAGGAACGGAGTGTATAAACTAAATCTTCTAGGTTCTGCGACTTGTCCAATAGAGACTAAACACCAAATCAAGCCATATCTATTCAAGATAAATAATAACCATTTTTCAAGATTTCATCAAAAAATACACTTTAGTATCAAACTTGGCAGGTTATGGAGCGTTTGTGCTTACTGAAGTTTCTCTAGAAACGTAACATGGTCATCATATACACAAACTGCAGAATGACCCAAAGATATAAAATCACAGAACCTATAGAAAAGTTCTATCATTAGGTTCTATTATTGTTATATACGTATAGGCAAACAACTTAGCAACCAATTAAGCAACCGCCTATCAGCGCCGTCTACTTCCGGAAAGGAACAAAGTATGAAGCTCCATGACACAGCGACTGGAAGAACCAGTCCACTAGAGAACAGCCCAAAGACAAGCCACGCGCCTCATCCAATGTACCCTGTAAATTAAGCCCGACAATAATCTTAACTGTGATATTTTTAATACAACACTCATTATCGTTCGTGACTAGTTTTATTGATAACAGAAAGAACCCCTAAACACCACAACTGGCGACGAGGTCGGTGTTTTAAATCGGTAAAACCGCGACGTGAGTGATCAAGTACAAAATGGCTACCACGAGGTTTGCAGAATTCGACGAAAAATCTGATGACTGGACGATATACCAAGAACGGCTCGAGCAGCATTTTACGGCGAATGCCATCAAAGAAGAAAATATTAAAATTGAGACGCTTTTAAGTGTGATTGGCGTCCAAACTTACAAACTGTTGCGTAATCTGTACCATCCCGAATTACCGAAGTCAAAGTCGTTTCAGGCTCTCGTTAATCTGCTAAACAAGCAATATGGTCCCCAAATAAATGAATGGAGAAAGAGAAGAAGGTTTTATGAGTCGAGGCAGGAAAATGGTGAAAACGTGGCCGATTACTATGCAAGAATTAGAAGCCTAGCAATAAATTGCGATTTTCAAAATGACCTGGGCCGGTATTCTCGTTCTCGAAAACGCTCACCGTTTTTCAGTCGCTCGGCACTTTCAATGTAAATTTGCTTTTAAAGTGCCGAGCGACTAGAAAGCGGTGAGCGTTTTTGAGAACCAAAATACCGGCCCTGAGCAATGTCCTGAGAGATAAGTTCGTATTTGGTTTGCAAAAAGGTTCAATATTGGATAGAATCTGCGAAGAAAAGTGTTCTAAAGCGTTGGAAGAACTCGTTACCTTGGCGATGCAGCGAGAAAATTGCGAAAATGAAGAAAATTCAGCAAATCCGCGTGTAAATTACGTCATGGGTGAACAAAGAAGTTCCAAATTCCCGCTAAATCAAAATGGACGACATGGCAGCAACCATGGTAAAGGATCCGCCCACTTCCAAAATGTCAACGAGCAAGGACGATGGAATGGAAGTGGCACGTGGACATCGACAGCGAGTGACAGATCGAGACCAACATGGCGGCCGAAATCGTTCTAGATCAGCGTCGACAAGAGGAAATGGAAAACAGGGTCAAAAATGCAGGTGCTGTGGAAAAAGTCATTCACCCCCATGCAAGTACAGGAAAATGGGTCATCTGGCCAAGGTTTGCACAACAAACACAGGTTTTAATTTTGTAAACAAAGCAAACAACCCACATAACAGTGGAAGAACATTCATATTCTCAGAATATTCCCTCAAAGTGCTTTTTGAAACGTTCTTTTAGGAATGTGTAATGAATATTCTAAGATTGTTTCGATTGAAATATTCATTTTTGAATGTTCTATTTATGTACTAGGAATGTTACTTCTATGCACCTACCTGAAAGATTGTGCTAAGAACCTACTTTATATAACAATCTTTGAATATTTTCATACGAACATTATTATAGTACCCTAAAAAATGTTCTTTTGGCTAATATCTCTATCTAGTATTAAGAATATACCTACCAAGTTGTGCTGAGAAGTTTATGTAGGTAGATAACCATGATAAGAATATTTTCATATTTTTCACCTAATTATCTGAAGTACCTACTCAAAAATCATAATTTAACAATTAAACAATAATCTATCTAGAACCTACTAAGAATATTATAGGTATATTCTTTTCCTTTTGCTTTGTAGGACTTCCAAGAGAGGGAGCCACGCGCTATTAAAGATCTACATCTTACCTCGCGTTTGAATCACCTTGGAACCTGTTTCTCTCAGGTGGTGTGCTTTGACGAGAGCATAACAAGCTCGAAACCGAAGCTTTGATTAAATACTGGTGTTTTCCAGAGAAGTTTTCCAACAACTCTTTCACTGCCTTTAATATAAAAGAGCTGGAAGGAGCATTATTTGGAAGCGAAAACTAACATTCCAAGTATATCCTTAGAATCAACCAAGAATGTTATGTCTAGGATGCATATTGAGAATGATATATATGTAGATATATTCTTAAAGCATATTGGTATAATATTCTTTTGAGAACATAATAATGTCATAGAAACATTCTTTGAATGTGAGAATACCTATACATATTGAGCATATTTTTAGAATCAAACAAGAATATTCTTTTCAGGATGTACTGAGAATCTTATAGGTATATTCTAGGAATATCCTAATGGCTTTCTCAGGAAGTTCTTGAGTATTGCAAACAGTATTTCTACAATCTTTTCTCAGAACATTCTCAGGACATTCGCAATGGTTTTGGCGAACATTCTAGGCACATTCCTCCTAAAAAAAGAACATCCTTAATACATTCTAAGGATGCAATTTTGTTATGTGGGAATGGGTATGTACAAAATTTTAATAATTATTATTCTGACTCTGAATTTGGAGAATCCGATGATGAGCAGGAAACTACAGCAGCAACAATGTTTGGAATTTTTGACAAAGATTTTAAAAATAATCCATTTAATGTAAACAAAAATTAATAATAAACAACATGTTTTTATGATCGATTCAGGAGCCCAAATTTCTGGACTTGAGCTGGGTTTATACAGGAAATAAAATAACATAAAATAAGAAATAAAATAAAATTAAAAGATGGCCTTATGAGAACCACTGTAGAGAACCCATGGTGGCGTTTATACACAAAAATAAAATAAGATAACAAATAAGCAAAAATAAAAAGTTGGTTAACTTTTAACTTCTTATTTTATTTTATATGAAAATGCTATTTGCGCATGTCACGACGTCGATTAGATTAGACCGATGACAGTTCAGGCGCGTGGTGATTGGCTCAAAATAATTCTAATTTTATTTTATATTTTTCTGTATAAACGCCTTATTTCTTATTTTGCCCGTTTGTTATGTTATTTCTTATTTTATTTTATTTTATTTCCTGTATAAATCCAGCTTTAATAAAAAATATTATGAAAAACATTTTGCTAATAAATATAAACTAATTAAAGATAACATAATGCTGTGTAGTTATAATGGAGGATTGTTTGTGCATGTAGTAAATGTTGATTATTTAAATGTTTGTAAACCTGTCAAATTGTATGTTGTAAAGGATGGTGCTGCAAACATATTGGGTCGAGATTGGCTAAATCTATTTAATATAAAGTTTCAAATGGTAAACACTATTAAATCAGCTTCTCATAAAAATGAAATAAATGAAATTATTGAAAATTTTCCAGACGTATTTAATAACAAATTGGGTAAATTTAAACACGCAAAAATTTCTTTGCAGTTAAAAGAAGGTGCTATTCCCATATTTTTAAAACCCAGGCCTGTACCACTGGCATATCGACAGAAGGTTGACGAGGCATTAGACAAAATGGTGAAGGATGGTATCCTAACCCCAACTGAAACGAGTGAATGGGCAACACCTGTCGTGATCGTCATCAAGGCCGATGGTGGACTGAGGTTGTATGGAGACTATAAAAGCACGGTGAACAAATGGCTCAAAGAAGAACATCACCCAGTACCGTTGGTGGAGGAAATCTATGCGAAACTGCATAACGGTGAGCATTTCACTAAACTAGATTTAAATCAGGCATATAATCAATTTGAATTAGATAACGATGCTAAGGGAATCCTTAGATTGAGTACGCATAAAGGTATTTTTACTATAAATCGAATGCCCTTTGGCATTACTCCTGGCAGCAGTAAATGTCAAAAATTCCAAGGTATGGAGTATGTTTCAGTCTACCAAGATGATTTATTAATAACAGGTCCTGATAAACAAAGTCATTTAAAAATCTTATGTAAAGTTTTGCAGAAACTCAGCGATGCCGGATTGACGCTACGCCGAGAGAAGTGTCAGTTTTTCAAAGAAGAAATTCATTATCTAGGACATAAAATAAGTAAGCATGGTCTTCACAAGGCTGAAGACAAAATTAAGGCTATATGTGAAGCAGAGCCGCCCCATAATGTAACTGAAGTTCGTAGTTTATTAGGCATGGTAACTTATTATTCAAAGTTCATCCCAAATTTATCCTCAATTTTAAGACCCATATATAATTTGGTCAAAAAGGAAACTGAGTATTATTGGAGTAAAGAATGTCAATTAGCTTTTATGGAAATAAAAGAAATTCTCATGTCTGATTTAGTACTAACGCATTTTAACCCAAAATTACCCATTTATTTGACAACTGACAGTTCCGATTACGGTATTGCTGCTGTCTTATCCCATGTTATGCCCAATAGAGTGGAAAGACCAATTAATTTTGTTTCTAGGACTCTGACAAAAGCTGAAGTATCATACAGCACACTACACAAAGAAAGCAGTGCGATTTACCTAGGTTTAAAAAAATTCTACCAGTATCTGGCAGGAAGATTATTCACGATCCGCACAGATCATAAACCACTAATAACATTGATGGGTGAACATAAAGGCATACCAAAAATGTACGAAAATCGACTACAAAGATGGGCAGCATTTCTGGCTGGTTTCAACTATAAAATAGAGCACATAAAGGGTAAGGAAAATACCATTGCAGACTATTTCTCCCGAAAACCAAGCAAAACAGAAGTAGCTATAGAGGAAAATGTAAGTTATTTGAATTTTACGAATAAAATCGATAATTGGCCTTTAAATAATCATGAAATTATGATAAATACGAAACAAGATAGTCAATTGCAAGACATCATTAAATGTGTTAGAGCTGAAAAATGGCCAAAACAAATTAATGACGAGTTGAAGGCATATTATCATAGACGTAATGAATTATTTATAGAAAACTAGCTAATGACCCGCTGCGTTGCCAGCGTGTAATAGTATTTTACATTATTAGCCAGGTAAAACTGTTTTTACTGGTGATTGAACGAAATGACTAGCGAGCCGTCAGGCGAGCTTGTCACCTTCAAGAGCCAGTAAAAACTGATACCTGGCGTATGATGTACAATAATTTATTTGTTACTCATTTGTAAACAATCTTAAACAATAAATAAAAAATTAATACATATAGGTAATACAATTTTAATAAATAATTCTCTGACCCTATTGACTTGTAAAAAGTTTTTACAGTTTAGCTGTCAATTTTACAAGTCAGTAGAGCCAGTAACTGGTAAAAATCAATTTTCGTTGTTTATGTTTTGACTTGATAAATGACGTTTTACAAATGAGTGACAAATAAATACATTTTGAAATAATAGGTACACTTCTTTTCAAATTTTGTTGTTGATTTTCTATTTAATTTTTTTTTTTTTAATCCGATATCAGAGTCGCTTGCCAGTGAGTTCAGTGACGCATTTTAAGCACTCCAGAGTTGCTCTAGAGCGCCCCGGGCTGTTTATAGGCATTCCAGTGTATCAGAGTTTTGCGCAACCGAACTTTTTTTTTCGGGATAAAAAATAGCCTATATCACTCTCCTCTATAGACGATTCGATTGACCGGATTAGATCGATCTGGTTCAATTTAGGTGAACCACACTGTGTTCGATTGAAGCTGGATCAGTGCACCCTCATCAACAAAAAAATGATCTAGATCAGAAGAAGTTCACTTAAATTGAACCCAAATCGATCTAATCTGGGTCAATCGAATTCAGCTTATACAGAGATACGTGGTATTAATTCAAGATCGGTCCAGCCGTTCTCGAATTCAAAAAATAATAAAGTTACGTCGGTTGAATGCAAGCCTAAATAAATGAAATATGGCAACGTTGTTTCATGCTGTCAAAAAAAGTTGGGTTATGTTATTATGTAATATGAATGAGTTTGTTTTCAATTAAATTATTAATTAATTCAAAATGAATTTCTTTTTCCGAGATGCGTAACCTGTCCAGAAACCTTCCTTGGGATGGCCATAACAACCTACCAGAGTTTCATCGTAATCGGATAAGTGGTTTTGGAGCGCATATCCGGATACCCCGTGAACTTTGATTTTTATATATATAGATGACATTCTAATGTGGGGCCTGAAAATAGTGATTTCAAGCAAGCTACGTAGAAAAGTTCTGGAAATGTGTGCCATGCAGAGTAACCATACAGGCACCACCAAAAAGCCCTTTGACACCATGGCCTGTAGAAAATCGACCATTTAATAGAATCCACATAGATCTTTGTGGTCCAATGGTAAAGCATAATTTTTTAATAATTGTAGATGCTTACACGAAATGGTTGGAAGTGTATCCGATGACTAAAGTCACCACCGATGACATCATTGAAAAATTGAGAGAGACATTTTCCAGATTTGGCATACCAAGTACCATGGTGAGCGACAATGGACCTAATTTGGTGTCAGCAAAGATGCAATAATTTTGTAGACTGAATGGCATCAAGCACTTGAAATCACCTCCTGATCATCAGTAATGGAGCCGCTGAAAATGCAGTTAAAAATTTTAAAACTAAACTCAACGCAGCCCTTAAAGATCCAGGAAGCAAAAATCAATCATTATCAACTCTAATATCAAGAATATTGTTCACTTATCGAAAGACGGAGCATTGCTCAACAAAAGCATCATCAGCTAGTTTGATGTACAAAAGAGAATTGAGAACGAGACTTTCTAGTATGCGAAAAAGTGACAACATCTTGGATACAGCAGATAAAAGTGCAATAGAAAACTTAAGAAAGGCTCAGGAACGTCAAAAGAAAAACTACGGAGGGAAGGAAAGAGGATTAAAAGTAGGAGACATGGTATTAGTGAAAGATTATAGAAATGCAAACAAGATTGCCTGGACCAAGGCCAAACTAATAAAGAAGACTGGAAAAGCAACGTTCTTGTGTGAACTGGAAGAAGGAAACATTTGGACACGCCATAAGAACCAAATCAAAATATGCCAGTGGGAAGCAGAATCGAAAAATGTTCATTTTAACCCAAACTTAACCATATTTCATGATTATGATAATGATAACTTTGAAATTGATAAAAACATAGTAACTAATAATTCTTCTTTAGATTCTCAGCAAATAGTGAGATACGTACCTCAACCACAGGTAGAGCCAGCTTCACCTAGCTCCCCTTGTAATTCAAGCCACCCCTCTCTTGCAGAACAAAGCTGCAAGATGAATTATTCACGTAAATCTTTGAAACAACTAAAGATATTGGAAGTCGAAAGAGAGGCATTACTAACATTGCTAAGAAAAAGTCTCAAAGAAAGAAGGAAACAGAATCCTGAAAAATCTCCTCTTTAAGAAAGTTCTCTATTATACATAGTAACACCTAAGTAAGTATTGATAAGACTCCTCAAGCCAAATTACATCTTACCTTATGATATTCTGGATACATATTCTCAGGCAACTGCCTAGTAAATTCAGCCGACTTCCTCCTAAACACATGAATCACAGGCACATTCCTAGACCTAACAGCCATTATAGCATCGGCAGCGCTAAGTCCTGCTCCTACAATCAATACTGGATCAATTATCGAACCGTCTTCAATCGCCTTGTTGTCCAACTTTGACTCTAGGCTCCTCAAATCGTGCACCAACCAGTCCGGATCTGGGCCGGATTTGAAAATCTCCAACCGATTAGGTGAATCGTAGGTGCCACAAGCTAAAACTAAATATTTGCAACTGTATTTTGTTGTTTCGCCAGACTCAGCGTTGGTGGTTTGTATTATCCAGTTAGGAGTTTTGTCGTTAGAATCACAGTTAATTTTATTGTAGAAAGGCACAGGTTTAGTGGAAGAAGCGTCGAGACTTTGAGAATGGGGAAAGGTTTTTGGGTTTTTGTAGTTTTCCGTGTCACCACAACAGCAACAACAAGAAATTGATCTCTTTCGTTCGTGTTTGGGTACGAAGATTGGTTCGGATTTGTTCTGATTTAGCTTTTTCGCTATGTTGTCGTGGGCAGTTTTTGGCCTTTTACTAAGCCTTGTTCGTTTTGAACTGCTCGAAAGCAAACAATTCAGAGCGTTACTTATAAAACAGTTATTATTTCCATCCTCGTTTACTGGTTCGAAATAGTCTTTTACTCTGTCCACCACGTTCCTATCAAACCTTTTAATCCAATTCTTTTTCTTCAACAACAATTCCTCAGAAACTGTCCTATCTGAGCAACTTATCACAGATGTGGCAAGAGTATCGTTTATAAAGTATTTGTCCAGTCCCATGTGCCTTACGTAGTTTTCATAGTAGGTGGCTACGTCACGTGAATATGCCCGTTTTTCGTTGGTGGTGCACGATGGAAATGGTAAGCCTGGCAACGCCATCCAGCTGCCTAGGGATAAAGTGAGAACGTCTGGATCGATTCGGTGCCAGGAACCACCGGGAGGACCTCGGCCAAGAACCACATGATCAATCTGGAAATTGATTGGATGTTAGTTAAGTTACATTTCAACATAAAAAAAAACATAATTTTTAATGGTTCTGTCATAATCAGGGTAGTTTTTCTATCCTAGACTGTCACTAAGTTAATTTCTGTTAAAAAAACTTCTAGTTTTTTATTGAATTTAAGGTTCTCTATGGTAAACCCAGTCCTAACATCTACAAACTAGAAAAAAATAATAATATATAAATTTCTTCAATACTCTCTAAGGAACTTGAATTTCAAAAAAACGACAAACAAAATCATCAAGGCATCATTTAGACTTGAGACTTCGTGTGTCATTTTTTTCAAATTTTAATAAAAAATTTACCTCTTTTCCTGTTTGTCTAAACTCGATCAAAGGTTCCAGATCGATTCCGAGATCGGCATAGGGATGTAAAAGAGCGTCCATAAGTAAAGATATGGGATTGTTGCACCTTCCCTCCAATCCTTGAGCCAAAAATTCCAAGTTTTGCGAAATGAGACAGGGCGATGTGAGACTTTTCAAACGGGCATTAAGCATTTCGTCCGGATGTTCGCTGGTGATGAAGTATGGCAATTTACCGCTCAGCATCAGTGATACGATTATACCGCTTGGACCATTGCCTATAAATAATAGAATCTTAGTTTTGTAACAAATTTATAGAAGAGAAGATTCAAGATTTTATGCCAGAGGCTTCAGAAATGAGAGAATAACACTATCACCAAGCAGAAGCTTCAAAGTAATCTGTGTGAATATCTGGGAGAACCTTGTACGCTAAAATTAGC
Organism: Ceutorhynchus assimilis; assembly: GCA_917834065.1. Lineage (NCBI taxonomy): Eukaryota > Metazoa > Arthropoda > Insecta > Coleoptera > Curculionidae > Ceutorhynchus > Ceutorhynchus assimilis. Next base: position 9,563,495 of record OU892287.1, on the reverse strand, counting down.
CCACAGTTAGGTTATTTGCAATTTTATATTTGGATTTTCATTTCAACATTTTGGAACCTTAATATCTCAGGTCCCAAATGAGATACTAGGATGAAATTTTCAGGGATTATAGCTCTCAATAATTGCTTCATAAATTATAATATTTAACAACTTTAGGCTTATAGTTTTAAAGAAAAGTGATTTTAAAGTTTTGTATGGTATTTTGACTTAACTTCAACTTTGAAACTTAATAACTCAATAAGTGTATGAGCCAGGGGCGGATGGGCAACTTTGAATCGGCCCGGGACGGTTTTTGCTCAAGCGGCCCCGCGCGCTCACAGGAGGTGAATAACACTGGATAGGGTATTAAATAGTCTCCTTTATTAGAAAAAAAAAAACTCCTTATATGACTCAAAAATATGAAAGCGTAGAGACATGCTGATAGGTATTGTAGAATATTCTCATGTTCTAGTTTACACTTTTTCTGTTTAATCAGACATTACCAAATTTAAGTACCGCAATTTGGGTTAGTTCGCAATTTTATTCAGACATTACAGGTCTATGTTTATTTTTCGAAAACAAAAATTGCTATTTTTTTTCCGAATGCTTTCATTTCAAAAATCAACCATTTGGAACATATTGACTTTGAATAACTTCTTTCGAAAATTAATAATTTTGAAGCATGTGCAAACTAACCGGGTTATTATTGGTAATGTCTGATTGAAATAGCAAACTAAACCCCAAACTAACCAGGAACATCGGTAAGTTTAAAAATGTCTGATTAAAATTGAAAACTAACCCAAACTAACCGGGTTATTATCGGTAAGTTTGATAATTTCTGATTGAAAGTGCAAACTAACCCGGATTATTATCAGTAAGTTTTAATGTTTGATTACAATTGCAAACTAACCGGGTTAGTATTAGTAAGTTTGAAAATATCTTATTGAAATTGCAAACTAACCGGGTTAGGGGGAAGTCGGTTAAACGTGCGCAGCGGCTAATGGTGCGCACCATAATACCATACGAAAACGCCGATTATTTGATCAAATTCGTACACGTGGCGCCGTCTCATAGATGTCTTTGAACAAGCGTCTGCGGATCACACGGAGGCAACGCCACGAATATGATCGAAAGTGTAGGAACGAAACTTATAAAATTTGGCGCGACGCGACAAACGGAGGTTCACTAGCATTTTTGTTTACCGCCTCTTTATTTATTTGACACAAAATTATTAATTATAATTCGATAGTTTGTCTTATTATCAATGACATGAGAGGGAGTTTTCGAGCAATTATCACCTAAAAAAATACATGGAGAGCACAATTCACAACAAAAATACATCTACAAAAATAATGAAGTCCATAAGATGCCCATTAAACTGTGATTTTATTACCGACAGCAAAGACATTATTGTTTTACATATTACAAAATTTTTCACGGAAACAACTTAGACCCCAAGAATTTAACATTTAATAATAATTAAGGAAGACTTTTTTGAGTGGAAAAGAAAATTAGAGCAAAAGATACCATCAGAGCACAGTTTATAAAATATGGAACTGTTTAAACTGTTGAAAGGAAAAATGGTACAATAATTATTTATTTTATTTATCACCAAGAGGGAAATTTACATAAACGCATTAAATTTACATTATGTAGGTATTACGCTTACATAAACAGGCATTGAATATTGACTTATTATTTAATAGCCTCGCTCGCAAGCTCGCTCGGTCATAAAATTATTCGTACAATAAAGCCTTTCTTTATTGTACTTGTTATTTAATCTAGATTAAACACTGTGTCTTTCAAAATCTTACAAAAACAGCTTGGTTGTGATACAGCCTACAAATCAACTGTGGAGGGCGAAGGGCCATGTATCATTGGATTGTTCCACCTGACTTATCAATTATTTTTTTGTACCCGGGTTCTGGCTTGGACTAGATACCCCATCCCAAAAAAATTAATTCTCATCAGTCTTTCTAAAATTTTTAGTTAAATATTATCGATAATAATCGATATTTTACGCAATGGAAATTGCAAAATAATCCTAGAATATAACAATAAATATTCATCAGGATTCAGGACAAGGAGGTGGAAGCGTCAATAAACAAGAAGCGTTATGGGCGCTGTATTCGTGGCGTTGCCCCCGTGTGATCCGCAGACGCTTGTTGTCTTTGAAAGTAACTACATTTTCAAACTATTTATTATGAATACATATTTTCATTGTTTCAGATGCCAAAATATGCCCGAAAAACAAATAAAGCAACCTGGGACGTAGATACAATGGAAAAAGCTATATTATTTGTTGCGAATGGTGGGGCAATTAGAGATGCTGGGCGAAGGTTTGGAATACCTGAATTCACAATTCGCAAAAGAAAGAAAAATAATAAGACCGTTAAAAGGAAGGTTTTTGAGGAAAGTGAATCTGAAGAAGAAGTCTCAGACAGCCAGTTATGTGATGATGATGAACTTGATGACACGGAGGTCAATCTCGGAGACAGATGTTTGGTTTGCGACGACTGGAGCAAGAAAGACGAATACTGGTTTCAGTGTGCGATCTGCGGCAAATGGGCCCATGAGCTTTGCATTGGGGTAGACTCCCCCATATGTTACATCTGCGACTTTTGCGACCACTAGTTATGGTTTTTATGCAATAATTTAGTTTAATATTATGTTTGCAATAAACGTATTATGTACTTTGTTTCACTTGTTTTTAATCCACCCTTTATATCCGATAGTTTTCAATAGTTTTCTGTTGCGCACAATTGCCCTGACTAGTGCGCACCATTAACCGCATAGGGTGGATAATCGTGCGCAGTGTCAGTTTTTATCTAATTTTGTCCCTAGGCTCAGAATATTTTCTTTGTGATCTTTGGTTGATTTGGGCTGTCAGCTATAACACAGAAGAATATCTATGCCAAATTTCAGAGCTCCATGAGCCATATTTTAGAAAATATCTTTCTTTTTCCTTAGGTGCGCACAATTCACCGACTCTCCCCTATTATCGGTAATGTCTGATTACAATTGCAAACTAACTAAAACTAACCTGGTTATTATTGGTAACTTTGATTATGTCTGACAAAAATTTCGAACTTAGCGGGTTATTATAGGTAAGTTTGGTAGTGTCCTCGGTAATGTCTGATTGAACAGAAATAGTGTAAGTTTACAGAGAAAGTATAAATTTACAGAAAAAGGGTAAATTTACAGAAAAAGTCTAAATTTTAATGAAAATATTTTCCAATATTAGATGGCAGCTCAACGCCTTGTGAAAACGACAAAAAACGTTGACTGCTTTCTGTTGAATTGGCAGAGTGTTGTCGCATTACGCCTTAAGTGATTAGTTTTTTCTATAAGGTTGCGGCGTATTGTTTGTTATCGTATTTTTTTTTCCTTAACCGGCCCACTTGGCTCTCCGGCCCACCGGGAATCGTCCCGGTGTCCCGCCTGAGCCCATCCGCCCCTGGTATGAGCTATGCATAATTCAAATCAAATATACAAGCAATTGTCCATGCCCAGATATTCGAGGAAGAACTAAGAGCTTTCTATACAAAATTCGGGAGGCGATGAAACCCACTTCAAACTCCACCGGGAAAGTTTTCAGAAATCAAAAGAAGAATGAAAAATTAGTGAGGATTTTCGAAGAAGAACTTTCTATGCAAAATTCGATAGGCGATTTTTCCAGGGACTTAATATTTTCACTTTTTACAAAGAAAATTCAAAGGTAGGTTTTAGAAAAGTTTCTGGAAATCCGGGAAAGTATTGTGAAAATCTGGTAAAGTTTGTAAGTAGGAATCTGAAAAAAGTATGAAGAACTATAAGAAATTCGTGAAGCTTGTTACGGGCTGATTTTTTTTGGGCCAAAATAAAAGGAAATAAGCGTATTCGCATCATTCCTTCGTCAAGCCACTGTTTTCTTTCCAATAGCTGTGGCCCCACGTTGGGCGCCAATTTGCCAACCTGCAAAACGCGATTGAAAAGTAAATAATAAAATTCGAGGAAGTGAGACAGTGAATGGGTAACTAAAACAAAAAAATGAAAAGAGAGGGTTGGTCGGTGGCTGAAATCTAGAAACGGGACTTCGTGTGAAGGGTTGCCGACTAGCTTCCAATGCGGAGAGGGATGTGGATTAATTAAATAAATAAATATAGAGCGCCACCTGCTTTTCCCTGTGATATAACGAAAGCAGAATGCTACAAACCTATAGCAACACAACCTGAAATATAAAAGTAAACAAGAAGGAAGGGCAGAAGTGAAACGCTTTGCTACAATCAGGTACGGATTTTTTAATTAGAACCAGAACAGGTTTGACTTTAAAGCAGGTTCGGAGTGGGTTTCCTGCTTTCGTTATATCAGTTGATTACGTGTACTGCAGGGAAAAACAAGTGGCGCTCTATATTTAATTATTCAATTAATCCACATCCCTCTCCGCATTGGAAGCTAGTCGGCAACCCTTCACACGAAGTCCCGTTTCTAGATTTCAGCCACCGACCAACCCTCTCTTTTTATTTTTTTGTTTTAGTTACCCATTCACTGTCTCACTTCCTCAAATTTTATTATTTACCTTTCAATCGCGTTTTGCGGGTAACAAGCTGTCCGTTCTTACATACACTCTCGGATATACTTTCATAGGTATACATTCATCTCAAAGTGCTTAAACCCCGTTCCCTTGCCCTCTTAGTTGGCCCAAGTCTGGCAACGTTGCATCGCTAGTCATTTTTCATGAATTCTAACCTCAAAACCAGACCAGACCTGCTTTTACGTTGAAGGGCAGCTTATTTAAGGAATTTGTCATTTGAGGTATCATCAAAAATTGTTGTACACAAAAACTTAACCACACTGTCAAAAATGTACATTTTACTAACGTGTCAAGTTCAACCGAGAGTTTGACTATGACAAGAAAAGCATTCCTAGAAACTCTCATAGATGTTGCAACCAAAAAAAGTGAAAATAAACAGAATATACAGGGTTTTTACTTAGTGCGATATCGGACGATATCTTCTTACAGAGTAATGCAAAAAAAAAAAAAATTACAAAGTTCTTTGATACTCTAATATGCATTAGTTAAAAATATATTTGAATATATAGGGTGCTCCGTTTATGGGGATATGCCACAAAACTTTGTTGTTTTGGGTGTCCCACGGTGGATGGCGTATTAGACGTTTATGATAAACTAAAAATGGGATCATTTTGAAAATTTGGTAACCGGAATAAACGACCATAATATACACTTTAAAAATATTTTTGTTTATGCGGTGTTGCCGCTTTTACTCTAAACCAGTGGCAATATCGCTATTTTAAATAGAACACCCTGTATGTGATTGCATATTTGGATTCTACGTAAAATTCTGAGCAGATTTTATGTGATGTACCCTATACCTAAGTTCAACTGTTTTGGAAATATTGACAGTTGAAAATTGACTTTTTGCAACTTTGACAGGCTGTAAAACCTGAACGGTTAATTTTAGAGGAAAACCGATCTAACATTCTTACATGTTAGATTTTCATAAACTATCATTTAATACCAACTTTGAATTTAACCGGAGATTAAATTTAATTGGAATTTTTAATCATGGATTAAATTCCAAGTTGGTGCCAAATGATAGTTTATAAAAATCTAAGACAGGAATGTTAAATCGGGTTTCCTCTAAAATTAACCGTTCAGGTTTTACAGCCTGTCAAAGTTGCAAAAAGTCAATTTTCAGCTGTCAATATTTCCAAAACAGTTGAACTTAAGTATAGGGTATATTACATAAAATCTGCTTAGAATTTTACGTAGAATCCAAATATGCAATCACATACAGGGTTTTCCAATTAAAATGGCGATGGTGCCACTAGTTTAGAGTAGAAGAGGCAACACCGCATAAACAAAAATATTTTTAAAGTGTAGATTATGGTCATTTATCCTGGTTGCCAAATTTTCAAAATGATCCGCTTTTTAGTTTTCCATTAACGTCTAATACGCCATCCACCGTGAGACACCCTGTATGTCATTGCATATTTGGATTATACGTAAAATTTTGAGCTGATTTCATGTAATATACCCTATACCTAAGTTCAACTGTTTTGGAAATATTGACTTTTTGCAACTTTGACAGGCTGTAAAACCTAAACCGTTTAGGTTTTACAGTCTGTCAAAATTGCAAAAAGTCAATTTTCAAATGTCAATATTTCCAAAACAGTTGAACTTAGGTAAAAGGATATTATATTACATGAAATCTGCTCAGAATTTCACGTAGAATCCAAATATGCAATCAAATACAGGGTGTTCCATTTAAAATAACAAAATTCTGTTGCATAACCCATAAACAGTGCACCCTGTATACAGGGTAAGTTAGTGAACGCGCGGTGGTCCATATCTCCTATACTAACGGAGATCGGAGAAAAAACTAAATACAAAACTTGTAGATAAACATGAGTACCTACTATATTCCTAAATTATTTCCCAGTATACAGGGTGGCCCAACAAGAAGTGGTGATACAAAGTTATGTTTTTTTAAATGACTCCCCCTGTATACTATGACATTTCTGGATTTTGTGGAAAATTCCAGACATATTTCATGTACAATGCCATATACCTATCTTCAACTGTTTCGGAAATATTGACAATTGAAAATTGACTATTTTGCATCTTTGACAGACTGTAAAACCTGAACGGTTAATTTTACAGCAAAACCGATCATACATTCTTGTCTTAGATTTTCATAAGCTATCATACAAGAATGTATGATCGGTTTTGCTGTAAAATTAACCGTTCAGGTTTTACAGTCTGTCAAAGATGCAAAATAGTCAATTTTCAATTGTCAATATTTCCGAAACAGTTGAAGATAGGTATATGGCATTGTACATGAAATATGTCTGGAATTTTCCACAAAATCCAGAAATGTCATAGTATACAGGGGGAGTCATTTAAAAAAACATAGCTTTGTGTAACCACTACTTATTGGGCCACGCTGTATACTGGCAAATAATTTAGGAATGTAGTACTCATATTTATCTACAAGTTTTGTATTTAGTTTTTTCTTCGATCTCCGTTAGTATAGGAGATATGGACCACCGCGCGCTCACTAACTCACCTGTATTCAAAAATATTTTTAACTAATGCCTATTAGAGTATCAAACAACTTTGTAATTTAATTTTTTTTTTTTGCATCACCCTCTAAGGAGATATCGTCCGATATCGCATTAAGTGGACACCCTGTATATGACGATAATTTCAAAAAATTTGCTTTGTATTTGTTTTACTCAGGCGGCAAACTATTTTATGAAACCTTACACAATAACATGAACAATATTCTACCATCCCTATCAACACTATACAGATATAAAAACAAAATTAAATCCAGAATGAAGCTACCCATGGGCAAGTTTGAAGCAACAGTTAACCACATGAATATTCTTATTGGACAGAAGTCGAAGGATCAACATTTGCTTACAAAATCGGATGTTATAGTTTAAAATTTATTTTGTTTTAATGTGAGTACCCAATAATTGATAATCGACCTGACATACATTGTAGTTTTCAACAGAATTACAATAATTAGATAATTTAAACATATTAACCTATATTTAATTGCAAAAAGGTTATTCAAACATAAAATTATTTGTCCAAGAATTGCGAGGAATTGGAAGTAATTGGAGGAAATTGCGAGGAATTGCAAGGAATTGTAAGGAATTGCAAGGAATTGTGTGGAATTTACCGGGAATTGTGTGGAATTTATCGCGAATTGTGTGGAATTATAAGGAATTGCACGAAATTTCAAGGAATTTCCATTTAGAGGAATTTCAGTGTACAAAATTTTATGGGTGGCTTGCCCCTCGGTACCTACCTATGAAAAAGGTCAGTTGGAGAATGAAGAAAAGCCGGATTTTTGAGAATCAGAGGAAGGAGAAAAGAGCTCTACTATCCAATACTTAACTACAAAAGCTGAGGGATGTTTTATTCATATCATAGATCATAGGATCGTTCAAGTTTAAATTGCTTAAAAATTAAAACATTTATACACAAGGACAAATTTTATTACAACAATTACCTATATAATTAACCGCGATCGATAAGGCAACAAAAACTTACCGATAACAACAACTTCTTTATAAATTGCGTTGGTATCCATTATTTGTCCAATAGTGTCCTGGTTTTTATTATTTTCAGCCTGAAACAATTATTTTATCGATTAATAATTATGAAATGAAGGTGAAGGTAATATGGACATTTTTAAACACAACAATAAATGGATTGAATTTCCTAGAAAACATTTTTCAAATAAAATAAATTGATTGTGATATCAAAAATTACTTTCCTATAGTAAATATTAAAGAAAGTACTTTGATACAAATTTAGTGATAATAGGTAGGTACATATATACCTCATCAGGGGGTAATGTACCTATTTATAGTTTCCATATTTATATCACATAGACAGACATTTAAAATATCAAGTTAGACCAGAGATTAAAACAAAGTAAAGGTATCAAAAAAACTGGCCCTGAGTCAAAGTCCAAAGCTATTTTTAAGAAAAGGAAATTAAATAGTTACCTACATATTTCAAATTTATGATTTTCTATTCTACTATAGGTACTACGTGATAATCTTTACTGGAAAAATTTCAGAAAATTTGCATAGCCATATTATTAACACCATTGAGTTCTCAGTTGATTTGATCTCACTAATTACTAAACAATTTGTTGTTGCGCAAATTGATTTATTTGAGTTCCATTTCAATGGTTAATTTATTATCCAATTGACCATGAGTTTTTTTGCACACTCATTATCTATTAAATTTTTTAAGAATTATAATAAATACATCAATCATTCCGCGGTGAGTTTATATATTATTAACCATGATTCTATAGCTAAGATAATTGCAACGAAAAGTACCTAATAATTATAATAATAATTCATTTTTTCACGGATGAGCTAATTGATCAGGTACTTAAAAAGTTTATGTTAAATTTGAACAAATAATAAACCGATAAAGTAGGTAATAAACTGATATAAAAATACATTATGATAAGAAATTGGCATGATTTGCCAAATGAACAAATTGTTCTTAAATATTCCAGGTAGCAACTCGTTTTTAATAAATATTACCCTTGTTGCTTGATTAATTAAGTCAGGCTAAATATAATGTTAACTTCTATTGTTGAGGACTTAATTGAGAATTTATAGATTTGGATAACAGATAGCATTTAAAATACCTTTGTACTAAAAGACCTTCAGAATTAAGGCTTTAATAAACTAAAATTCAGTAGATACAGACCGGTTTCAATAGTAGGTTTCACTGTAGATACAGTTGCAGGATTTTTATTGTGAGATTGTTCAGAATTTTAAGAAAGGGAACGATTAGAATCATTTATAGAGAACGAATAAGATAAACGTTCTGAACTAACTGATGTAAGGTTTTCTTTAGGAATAGTTAACTCATAATCTTGTTCTGGTAGTGTTATGACATTTTGATCCTGTTCTGGCAGAGCTCACATCACAATGAAGAGTTGATATAGTAATTTCTCTTTCATTTGATAGGCGTACATGAGCATAATCTGATTTTGCTTCCAGAAGATCTACTTTTTCTACTAATGAGTCATATTTGCTATGCCTGACATGTTTCTTGAGAAAAACTGATCCTGGGGTACTCAACCATGTAGGCATTGAGGTATCATTAGTCGATTTTCTAGGATGGTTGAATATGCATTCATTAGTTGCAGTACACAAAAGGGATCTTATTAAATGTAAAGAATTATTTCACGCCGAGGTAATTATTTTGATTGTTTGAAGGCAAATGGACCTTTAAAGTCAATATTTAATATTTCAAATGGTACTATGGCTTTGATGAGAGTTCCTTTGATTTTATAGATTATTGGCTTTATCTCTGCACAAACCAGACATGGGGATTTTGATGTCTTCTAGTAAATAGGGTAAATTTTTGCATCAATTCCAAATGATAGAATCTTGTGACGCCAAGATGACATATTGCGTTGTATAGTTTATACAAATTTTTGTATGATGTTGATAGTTGAATAGCAGCTGATATCCTGGTAAGTGTGTTAGCTACAATGTATTGATTTCAAGGCCTGTACCTATATTAAATTAATTTGTACTTTGTAGCTTATGATGATTTCTTATAGTATTTTCCAACGCAGCATCAACTTTTACGGTCAAACATAAATGCAACGGATCTTTGATCAGTGATTATACTGAAATATCCCATTAAATAATGCCTCCATTTTCTTATAGCTTCTATTATTGCGTAGGCATGCTTCTTTTTCTATACTGAAATAATTTTGTCCTATTTTTGTTGAGGTTCTTGAGAAAAATGAGATTGGTTCACCATTTTGTGTCAGTTGAGCATCAATAGCAAAATCTCATCAGAAGCATCTGTTTCCACTATAAATGGAACCTTTTCATCGATGAATGTATACAGGGTGTGAATTTGAAAACTTCCCACCCCTATTATCTCGGAGTAGAAAAATTTTCGAAAAAATCCCTGAAACCCGTCAAGGGGGATGAGTTTTTATGCAAAATTCACCTTCTAGAAAAATTTAAATGGGAAGGGGGGTCAAGTGATACATCATTTTGCAGTGTTTTCAATTCCATACATTTTGGTACTAAATTTTAGTCCCTAAGTTCAAATGTTTTGAAAATATTGACAGTTGAAAATTGTCTGTTTTACTACTTTGACAGGCTGTAAAACCTAAACGGTTAATCTTAGAGGAAAACCGATCTTACATTCTTATCTTAGATTTTCATCATTTAACACCATTTTTGAATTTAATCGGAGATTAAATTTTCAACCGGAATTTTTGATCATGGATTAAATTCGAAGTTGCTGATAAATGATAGTTTATAAAAATCTAAGAATGTAAGATCGTTTTTCCTCTAAAATTAACCGTTTAGGTTTTACAGCCTGTCAAAGTTGCAGAAAAGTCAATTATCAACTGTCAATATTTCTAAAACAGTTGTACAACTGTTAGGGATTAAAATTTTGTACTAAAATGTATGGAATTAAAAACCCTCCAAAATGATGTATCATTTGACCCCCCTTTCCTTTTAAAATTGTTGTGGAATAACGAGCGAAATTTGACTTTTTTTTTTGAAAAGACACTTCTATCAGTTCTATCCCCAATATGCAATGTTCAACGTGCGATGTTCAGTGCGTAAATAAGCGTAGGAGGGAGAGCGAGGTCTTTGGTTGCAGATGCGACTTCTGTAATAAGGTTTATTGTAAGAAGTGTGCTCGCCTGTCAACAACCGAAATGGACTGTCTAACCCTCACACAGCGAAAATTAATTTTTTGCTGCAGTGAAGAGTGTAAAAGGATTGACCCAAGCGATAAAGAGGACCAAATCAAAAATTTGTCAAAGCAGAAGGCCGAAGCAAAGGAGCATAATAAAAAGTGTTCCGAACTTGAAGCTGACATCAGGGCGAAAGAGGCTGAAATTGGTGAGCTTAATACGCAAACTGATGACTATTTCGCAACTATACAAGAAATGAAAACTTCCATCGAAACTCTTACTGTGGAAAATGAGCAGCACATTTTGGAAATAAAAGATCTCAAAAATGAAAATTTCAAGCTGAGTCAGGCTCCGACTGCAGTTTTTCAAGATAACAGAGATGCGCTCTATACAAAATTGTACAACGACCTTTCGGGTGTTTTTAATGCTAAGTTTTCGGCCCTTGAAGCTCTGGTTAAGCGCTCGTGTTCCAGTAACAGCACTAATAATAATACTGTGACAAAATGCGCGACAAGCGCCAATAACAACAATATAACCAACAACAAAAAGTTCAACGCACCAACGAGCACCGCAATGCATCAATCAAATGCCGAAATGCTTCCAACTAACAGGCGGAACAGTCGTAAATTCTCGGCAATCACTAGCACAAAAGCAACAAACAGTGCTGGAATTTCTGCGGCTGCCATCCTGCCCAAAACAGCCATTTTTGTTCGTAAATTATCCAATGACGTTTCCAAGGATAACTTAAGGTACTTACATGATGTATTTGATAATGAGGAAGAGTTCACACTTGGAGAACTTAATTCAAAATCTGAAGATTACAAATGTTTCAAAATTGTGGCCAACAACGATTTAGAAACGTCCATATTAGACCCAAAAAATTGGCCTATCGATGTCGAAATCAAAAAGTTTCAGTTCTTTCGTCACAACAGAAGTAACCACTCTGCAATTCTTGGTCCGAGAATCTTTAGACATAAAGGTCGACTTAACCAACGAAACTACTAATAAGGATCTGGAGTCGTCTGTAAGCCTCTATTATCACAATGTAGGCGGCCTTAGGACAAAGACTCAAGAACTTTTCAAAAATACAATAACTTCCAATTACGATTTTATCATATTGACTGAGACTTGGTTAAACAATTCCTTTGCTGATGCTGAACTATTTCCATTGCAATATGCAGTCTTCCGGAGGGATCGTGAATATGAAGCCACCAATTTACAACAGGGCGGGGGACTACTTATTGCCACGAATAATGACTATCAATCCTCCTTAATAGATACTGTTTCATTCGTCGACTTTGAACAACTCTGGATTCAAAGCAACTACAACGGTCATGAGATAGTTATTGGGGTGGTCTATATACCACCTAGCTCATCATCAATTTATAAATCATTCGTAAAAATTTGTGAATCACTTAAAGACAGATATAGAAACGCCACATTCCTGGTCTTTGGAGACTTCAACCTTCCCTATTTAAATTGGATCATGGAAGATGACACTTTGTTTCCCGAAGCCACACACACTGCGGCCGAGCAAACACTCATCGATTCGATTATTTATGGAACTAGAGCAATTGAACAGCATTAAAAATGGCAACAATAGAAGTCTGGATTTAATGTTTGCCAGTGGATTGGATTCCCATGACATAAGAAAAAGTAGTTTCCCCCTTTGTACTGTGGTCGATATCCACCCACCACTAGAACTTGAGTTTAAATATAAGGGTCGGAAAACTATGAAAAATATTAATCCCATCAGTGTTTATCTTTTCAAGAAAGCAAACTACGCCCAACTCAACAAGTTTTTAAACAACATTAACTGGGAAAATCTGTTGCAACAATCTGACCTAAACGTTGCCGACGCTCAAGTAATATACCAGAGCATTGACTTATTTGTACCCAAGAAGGTAATTAAAACTAATAAGTATCCGAAGTGGTTCAACTGTGAACTAAGGAAACTTATCGGTCATAAGAATAAACTGTACAAGAAGTATAGGAGGTCGCGGTCAGGATCAGATTATAGAGCCTACTCAGTCGCAAGACGCAAAGTTAGATATCATACAGACATATGTTACCTGATGCTTCATGTAACCAAGACTCAACACTTAATACCATACGTTATGCATCTCTGGTCTTACACTTACATCAAGTCACTTAGAAGGGATGCAGGTCTACCATCCCAGATGCAACTGGATTGTATCAAATCTTCTGATCTGAGACAAATCGCCTAACTATTCGCTAAACACTTCAAAAGCTGTTTTTCTGATCATACTGATGTGCAACTTAACGGAAATCACTCCGTCACTTGTCAGATCATGCGTTCACGGCTGGAGAAATTAAGTAGAAAATCCTTAATTTGGACATTTCCAAGAGTCCGGGACCAGACGGACTATCACCTATATTTTTAAAAGAGTGCTGCTCATCTTTGCTAAACCCCCTTAAACAACTGTTTCAACTTTCTTTCGATACAGGAATCTTTCTTACAACATGGAAATTATCAAATCTTATCCCTATATATAAATCCGGAGTAAATACCAACATTAAAAACTATAGAGGGATATCTCTTTTATCCCATATTCCCAAAATAATGGAATCCATACTGACTGATGAAATTTACTCTTGCTACAAGATGTACCTACGTCGCTAATGAACAACATGGTTTCTGCCGAGGCAAATCGACGGCTACAAACTTGGCCTGTTATCAACAAGCCCTAACAGTTGCTTTGGAGTCAGGGAAGCAAGTTGACGTCATATATACCGATGTATCTAAAGCTTTCCACAGCGTCTGTCATAAGATTCTACTGAGAAAGCTATCATCGGTTTTAGTGAACATTACTTGTCCTGAAGACGCTCCTACTTAACTGGGCGTCAACAACGGGTAAACATGTGTGGTGTACTCTCACATGAGTTTTCAGTGCCATCTGGTGTGCCTCAGGGATCACACATCGGCCCAATTTTGTTCCTGCTTTTTATTAATGATGTCGTTGGGTGTCTCAGAGGTTCACGGTGTCTATTGTACGCCGATGACCTTAAGCTTTTTGCTAATGTAGATTCAATTTCCAAACCCCTCCAACCTGACACCCATGTATGAATTTAGATATTCCAAAGATAGCAGGAAATCTTCGTGGTATAGGGAAAGGGGAATTGTTTTACTCCAAATTTAAGGCGTGCGGGCCACGGGCAGTAATGAATTAATCAAAACTACTGGATCGATTTTAATCATTTTTTCAGTGAGTGACATAAGCTATATATTTTATACCCGTGCGAAGCCGGAGCGGGCCGCTAGTATTATATATGTATCAATATAGATAACAATATTAATTCCATAAAACAATAGATTTGGATAATTCATTCTTTTTTGATGAATGAATTCTGGGTAATAATAATAATAATACAATAGAAGTTATTATTAAATGTAAATAATAATAATAATAATAATAATAAAGTTTATTTACCAAAGATACATAGGTACAAACATATGCTTAAATATTATAATAATTTTATCTTACAGTAAAATAAACAGTAATCACAGAAGCAATGCATCAACTGTATTGCTTGTACGTGATGGTATTTTTCTTATTTGTCTAAATTGGGTAGTGCGTCAATTTCGGGTAAAGTTGTCTTATTCGGGTGTGCATGTCAAAATCGAGGGTGTGTCAAAATAGGGAGTTTTATGGTCACTTTTTAGGTTTACGATCAATTTATTTTTTATAGATTTTTGAAAAAATTTCTAAGAGTATGGCGATTTATTTTTATCCATGGTTTAATATGAGATTTGAAGTTTTTTTGGTTAATTTTTTGTTTTATATTTTCTGGAAGAAGATTATAAATTCTGGGGGCGTAAGATTTGTAGTATTGTTGACCAACAGCTTTCTGACTCCGCGGGAGAACCGCGTCTCTATTTTGAGCGCGGGTCTCGTGAGGATGTTGTACATATTCAAGTTCAATTTTGTTTTTATGTAAATTTATCAATAAATTTTGAGCATAAAGTTGTCGGATGTCAAATATTCCGGTCTCGTTGAATAATTGATCTGTGGGAAATAATTTGGGTTTTTCATAGATTATTTTAAGAAGCCATTTTTGAATAATTTCTACTGTATTAATATGACATTCCCTTACTCCACCCCAGCCAATAAGTCCATATGTGAGCTGTGATTGAACCAACGAAAAGTAAAGTGTTTTCAATGATTTTATATCAAGGAAATCTTTAAGGCGTTTGAATTTAGATATTAAGTTTCGGACTTTCCCTGCAAGTTGATTGCTATGCAGTTTCCATCTTAGATTCTGATCCAACGTTATTCCAAGGTATTTTATGGAATCGTTTTCCTGAATAGAGGTATCGTCATCAATATTGAGAACGCCCATGTTTGGCAAGCCGGTAGCGTATGACGAGAAATTTAGGTATCTAGTTTTAGTGGTGTTTAAAGAAAGTTTGTTAATTTTAAACCAGTTAGAAATATTTAGGAAGTCCCTTTCCGTAATCTGTTTAAGTGTTGTCCATGACTCGCTGGTGTAGAATATAGCAGTATCATCACAATAGCTGATAATTTTTCCTGCAATATCCATTTTTAAAAGGGCATTTACATAAATAATAAACATTATTGGACCAAGAACGGTGCCTTGCGGCACGCCACAGGTGACTGTCTGATATGAGCTTTGAGTACCATTTATTGTTACATGTTGTCTTCTGTTGGTAAGATAACTTTGTAGCAGATCATTAACAATACCTCTAAAGCCATAAGTATTGAGTTTCTCTAAAAGAATGCTGTGGTCTACCGTGTCAAAGGCTTTCGAGAGATCAACAAAGATACACAAAGAAGGTTGTGATTTGTCCATGGACTCATATAAATATGAAGTTAATTTCGCTATTGCATCTTCGGTTGATTTTTTCTCTCGAAAGCCATATTGCTTATCTGAAAGGACAGAGAACCTATTCAGAAATGATACTATTCGTATTTTTAAGATTTTTTCATAGATTTTTGCAATGTTAGAGATTAGCGAAATTGGTCTGTAGTTATTTGTGTCTTCAACTGATCCAGATTTGTGTATTGGTGTAATTGCACCAACTTTCAACTTATCTGGAAATACTCCAGATTTGAAACATAGGTTAATCAAGTATGTCAATGGATTTGCTATTTCATTCCTAATCTCCTGTAGAGTTTCGCTCCTAATTCCGTCAATACCGGGCGATTTACCTTTTTTTAGGCTCATTATAGTGTCAATTACTTCTTTTTGTGTCGTCTCGCGTAAGAACATGGAATTTTCAATGAAGTTTTCGTTTATTGGATTCATGTTTAAAGGGTTGGTAATTTTATTGGCTAAATTCTTTCCTATTTCGCTAAAAAACTTGTTGAAATGATTTGCTAATTGTTTTTCGTTTGTTATTGTTTTTCCGCAAGTAAGTTTAATTGTTTTAATTTTTTTGGTTTTAGTTTTTTTACCGCTATTGCATACATCATTCACACAGTTCCATAGAGCTTTATTTTCATTTCTATTTGCATTTATTTGTCTTTTTAAGTAACTCTTTTTTGATTTTTTTATTTCTTTGTTAACCTCAGTATTGCAATTTTGATATCTCGTTTTTAGTTCCTCATTGTGGGGTTCATTTACATGCTGTATATATAAGTCATGTTTTTGTTGTATTTTTTTAAGTAACGCTTTTGTGATCCATTTTTGTTTTCCATTTCTTCTATTACTTGTTTGTACTGTATTTGTATGTTTGTTTATGTATAGTAGCAATTTATCTAAGAAAATATCGGTTGCTGAGTTTGTGTCACTTGTTGCGTACACCGAATACCAGTTTTCATTACCTATGTCTCCTTTCAATTGATTGTAATTAATAAATTTTTTAAATTGTTTTGTGTAGGTTTTCTGCTGTTGTTTGGTTAAAATATTTAACGCAATGGGATAGTGATCCGTTATATCAAGTTTAAATAAAAATGACTCTGGCTGAGTTTCTAAAGTGTCTTGATTACACATTTTTACCAAAAAGTGATCTAAACAGGTTTTCGACTGAGGCCTAGTAACTTTATTAATGTAGGATATAAAATGATAATAGCTCAAAATGTTTTTGTACTCTTCGTCTTCTGGTTTTTCCGATAAAAGGTCCATATTGATGTCCCCGACAATAATGTGATTTTTATTATGTTTTACACTTTCGAGATACTGAGCCAAATCGGTATTAAAAATATCTTTTCCAATGCTTGGGGATTTATAAATACATGTTAAGCAAATTTTGTTATTTAGTTGGCCTTCAATAAATATATTTATTGCTTTTACCTGCCCAATAAATTTAAAATTCTGTGTGTAGGACAAAGTGTCTCTAATATAAACAATAACTCCGTCACATTTATTCAATAAACCTTTGTTATATATAGATGTGTAACCGTCCAGTTCAAAAAGCTGCTGGTCGGCAATGAAATGCGTTTCTGTGAGTACAATACAGTCGAAATCAAGGTCTATCGAATTCAGTAAACACAAGAGTTTGTCAAAGTTTTGATGTATATGTTAAATCAATATTTACCATTCGTATTAATTTAATCACGCAAAAAGGAAATTTTTGAAAAGTCTTTTACTAATGAGTAATGAGCATGAGATTATATATTCAATTACTATTGAAGTAAACATTTTTAAACTGGAAAACATTTTGTTGTATAAACAATTTCTTTCTTTGTGGTAAAATGAGCAACTAAATTGATTACCTATGGTATGTATTATAAATAACTATTTCCTGATGGTCATTAAAGTTACTAAATTTATCTCCTTGTATTTCTTTTGAATATTCGTTATCATCTTCTTGGCATATTTTGCAAAATTAGGAGGACTAATTAGATAAGCACCCTCTTATAAAAACTTCCACAGCAATATTTATTACTTAACATGTTATTGATTAAAATAAAGGATTGTGTTTATCGAAATTTATTTGTGGAAAATTTCATATAAGATCATTTTGGTCAATTGACTCTTATTAAAGCAATTCTATATAAGTTGTTTGTTACATGGTAATTTATTTTAGGATTTTTGGTTTTTCAATAGATAAGGAAGAGTGCGTGAAGACCCCTCTAGTTGTTAAATTCAAAACAAATATTCACCAATGAGATAAGATTATGAATAACTGCTATTGCGGATAAAATATACTTGCCCGCTCATCTTATTTAATTGAATTTTTCGCTTTATGTAAATCTTATTAAAACATCTACTGTCAATGATATTTTGCGTTTTAAAGAATACAATAATATTTCTAGTTATAGTATTTAGTGCTCAGGGTAGCCATTTAGATTTTTAGGTCAGAACGGATTTCAAAAAAATATATAGGTACATAAGTATATGAAGAAAATCTACTGAATTTTTTATAAACATTTTCATCTTCAGCGACTATTCATTCTGTTTCTGGACATCTAGAGGGCTTTCCAATTCCAAAGTATTTATGTCGATTTATATATGTCTTAATCACCACATGATCACTGCGGCCAATGGGAGGTTCTGTAGAAAGATCAAAGATGCTTTTAGGATCATTAACGAGAAAAAGCTCCAGAAGTGATATCTGATTATTCCTGTACCTTGTTGGAAAATTCACAATTTGATGCACATTTGCACACATAAATTCCTGTTGTTTTTGTACTGGAGGTGCAATTATATGGTTTTCCCAATTTATGTTTGGGTAGTTGAAATCTCCCACAATATAAATGGGGTGGTTTTGGGTGTAGGCCTTTTTCATAGTACTTCAGGGATTTTAGTCCCTTGATTGAGATAAAATTCAGTGAAAGTTTCAGCTTTCTATCTATAATAGAAAAAAAGTTATGACCTTTCAAAGTTTTCTAAAATCTAAATCATAAGGTAGGTTTTACTAAAACGATGAAATTTCAAATTTTTTTGTATGGAGATTTTGTATCCTAATGGTCAATTACCATCCCCCAAACTCCATGCACTAAATTATTCTCAGATTTGAAGCCAAATTCTATAAAAAAAGGCACTCAGAAAAATTGAAAAATTGATAAATCACTCCAAATTGCTTAACAGGAATTTATCACAGGAACTATAAGTGCAAAGAAGCTGAAATTTTCAGGGATTGTAGTCCCTTGATTGGGATAAAATTCAGTGAAAGTTTCAGCTTTCTATCTATAATAGAAAAAAAGTTTAAGACCTTTCAAAGTTTTCTAAAATCTAAATCATAAGGTAGGTAGCTTCCGAGGGGTGGTTAACTGGTCAAAATCCATGTATGTACAAGTTGGTCAAAATCTCAGAAAATCTCATAAGATCTACTCAATATCCCTAAAAATCTTTGAAATACTTAAAAAATTAACAAAATCCCACAACATCTCTTGAAATTGCATAAAATCCAACAAAATCTAACAAAATTTCATTAGGTAAAGTAAAGTAAAACCAAAAAAATCCTGCAAAATCTCATAAAATCATTAACCGAGTCATTAACATTCCTAAAAAATATTTCCTCTGAAATTCCCAAAAATCCTTTGGAATCCCCAAAAATCTGTTAAAGTCTCTCAGAATTCCATATTTTAGTGGAATATCGAGAAATTTCAGTAGAATTATGTTATTCTGAAAAAGGAATTACATGTGAAATTTTTGCGGATTTTCTATAGAATTCACATTAAATTTTAGTTCCTCTCGAATTACATGAAATTTCAGTTAAAATTCCGATCGAATTACACGAAATCCTAAATGAATTGCATGGAGCAATTCTAAATAATTATATGAAATTACACCGAAATTTCAGTTCTTACCGAATTTTAGTAAAATTCCAGAAAATTCCACAAGTGGAATGCCGAGGAATTTCCGGCTAAAAACATGGAATTTCAGTGATAATTCGAAAAATTCCCATGTAATCACATAAAATTTCAATATATATCGGTGAATTTTCAAGAAATTATTTGAAGTTTCATTAATATTCCCAGAAATTCCTGGCTATTAAAAGAGAATTTCAGTGAAATTCCGAAAAATTCTTGTGAAAATAAATGAAATTTTGTAAAATTCCTTGAAGTTTCATTGGAATTTCGAGAAATCTTCAGCTATGAACGTGGAATTTCAAAATATTCTCATAAAATTTTAGTGAAATTTCGAGGAATTTTTGAGAAAAAAAAAAAATGTCAATGAAATTCCGAAGAATTTTATGAAAATTTTGTGGAACTCCAGGATATTTCAGTGGGGAAATTTTGGGGAATTTCAGTAAAGTTAAAAAAAAAATATGGAATTTAGAATTTGAAATTTTAGTGGAATTCCGAGGAATTTCATGAAATCCTATACTGTAATTCCGAAAAAAATTTGTGCATTCCATAAAATCTTCTGGTGGAATGTTAAGGAATTTCCATGGAATTGACTAAAATTTTCGCGGAATTCCTATAGAATAACTTGAAATTTTAGTGGAATTTCGAAGAACTTCATGAAATTTCATAGTGTAATTCCGAGAAATTTTTGTCCAAGGATTCCATTGAATTTTATGGTGGAATTCCATGAAATCTTATAGTGAAATTTGGGAAAGTATTATGAAATCTTATAGTAAAATTTCTAGGAATGGAATTCCAAGGAATTTCGGTAGAATTATGTTATTCCGAAAAAAGAATTACATATGAAATTTTTGCGGAGTTTCCACAGAATTTACATTAAATTTAAATTCCTCTCGAATTAAATGAAATTTCGAGAAATTTCAGTGGAATTTCGATTGAATTAGACGAAATTCTGAATGAGTTGCATAGAGGAATTCTAAACAATTACATGAAATTACAACGAAATTCTCAACATGAAATTTCAGTGCTCGTTAAATTAGATAAAGAATTTCAAAAAATTACATGAATTCCGAGGAATTTTGATCGAACTATATGGAGCTCCGAATTTCGAGAAATTTTCGACTAATAATGTGGAATTTCAGTGAAATCTTATACACAATTTTAGTGAAACTCAGAGAAATTTCTAAGAAATTACATGAAATGTCAGTGAAATTCCGAGGGATTTTATTAAAATTTTGTGGAATTCCAGGATATTTCAGTGGTGAAGTTCTGGCGAATTTCAGTAAAGTTTGAAATAAATTATGGAATGTGAGATGGAATTTTGAAGAATTTCAGTGGGATTTCGGAAAAAAAATTACGAAATATCTGCAGAATTTCCATCAAATTATATATAATTTCACTTCGTTGCTTTGTGTCGACTTACATAATATTTCGATGAAATGTCGAGTAAAATTCCAAGGTATTCTCTTCGAATTAGATGGAATTCCTTGAAATCTTATTGTGGAATTCCAGTGAAATTACATGGAATCCGAAGAATTCCCTTGAAATTAAACAGAATTTCCGTGGAATCCCCATGGAATCACGAGAAATTTCGGCGGAATTGCGAAGAATTGAATTAAATTATAGTGAAATTCTGAGTAATTTCTGTCGAATTACATAAAATTTTAGTGGAATTTTGAGAAATTTCCTGAAATCTTATACTGTAATGTGAGGAATTTTTGTACAAGATTTCCATTAAATTTTATGGTGGAATTCCATGGAATCTTATGGTGAAATTAAGAAAAGTATTATGAAATCTTATAGTAAAATTTCTAGGACTTTCCGTTTTTCTATTCAAATTTGTCATTCGAATGGAATTTCGAAGAATTCCATAAAATTTTCTAGTGAAATTCTAAGGAATTTCTATGGAATTAACCAAAAATAACACTGCAACTACCTGTCTATCTTCTATCGCTTTCTTTATAGTCTTTATGGCAACAGAGAACAGGAAATATTTACCATTTTTTCTTATTGTAATAATAATGATTGAAAATTCACACTTGTTGTGGTGCAATATTTCGAAAATGCTGACAAAAACGCAAATCATCACAGACACTTTTTTGATAAGAATGACTTCAACCAATAATAAATATTATAACATATTGCAGGGTGACATTGTATAAATTATCTTGTTTACATAATAAATAATGGGAAAAAAACTTGTATTTTAGGTTTTACCCATACTTTTTTTTGACTTTACCTAACAATCAAGGTGAAAAAGAAATAAATGTCCTGCTGTTGGCTAATTTTATTTGGTCAGGGTTTACAATAAATTATTAGTTCCCAGCACATCTTTCTGCCTGGGCAAAGTTTTCACAATACTAGGCAAATCCCATATTGCCAAATAATCCCCTAAAGTTTACCGTTTCAAAATTATATTTTAGTTTTAACCATAAATAATTCATAGAAATAGTTAGCTTTATTTCAAAAAGGGACACTGCATTATAATTAGGATTTTAATAATTCATTGTACCTTACTTATAGTTCATGATTTATGTATATTTTGTCATGATCTAGAACAAAATGAAAATCTACATCTTCAATAGAAGTTTGAACTAACGGAGTAGGAACTTGCATATTTTAGTGATTAATTTCAATTAGACTCCATTTAACAGAAAAAGGCGACATGTGCTAAAAGTTTGCAAATGAAACTTAATTTTCTACATTAGTTTGGTTATTAAAGCAATTAAGATGAAATGTTTTAAGTTGAATTCTTGCTTATGATACAATAAAAATTACATCCAGAATAATCATGATTAGAAATTAACTAGACCTACTTATTAGAACTGATTATTATTAAAATGGTATTTATCCTGTCTTTTGAATGACGACATAATACAATAAGGTATCATTAAAATGCCAATTGCATGTTGAGTAGATTAGAAATTATAAAGCAATTAAGTAGTTTTGTAACTAAAATGGTATATACCTGTGATATTATATAGAAATAATTATTGCTAGCTGAAATTATATATCTGTTTTCATAAATATGAATGTTATTTACCCAGGATATGTTGACAAAATTTTTGAATATTCGAAAACAACCTTAGAGGATAAATAATGTGTCATGGTCATGATATTATAATAGGGGGTACATTAAATTGATACCTGTTCCGGGGCCTATGACATTTTCAACGACAACAATATAATAATAATAAATAATTAATTAATTTCGGAGAATAATAATAAACAAACGCTGCTTTAATTTAGATTATTTTTATGACATTATTGTGGTTGGTATTTCAACAATAAACAAAGACCCCGCAGATTCATAGGAAATCGATTAGTTTAATATTAAAATTTCAACCTTCAACTTTCAAGGATATATCGAAATATGATTAATGGTCTTACATCCATTAAAATTTCAAGTAACTATTAGTAGGTAGTCTATCTATTTGGTTAAATCAGGATATTTTATGTTCCAGTAATGGTATCAAAATCTGAAAACC
Organism: Ceutorhynchus assimilis; assembly: GCA_917834065.1. NCBI lineage: Eukaryota > Metazoa > Arthropoda > Insecta > Coleoptera > Curculionidae > Ceutorhynchus > Ceutorhynchus assimilis. Next base: position 9,540,065 of record OU892287.1, on the reverse strand, counting down.
ATTAGACCTTGAATAAAAAATTGAGAGCCTCAAACAGATATTCATATGTAGATCTAGATTTTTACAATGAATAAAAACATTTTGGTAGAGGTAGTGCTAATTTCAATGATGTAGATAAATAATAAATATTGGGGCTGATATAACTGGTCAGTGTTGCCAATGACCCGATAATTATCGAATTCTACCATAATTTTGACTACGATTCAATAATCGATAATGACAAGCTAATCTACCATAATTTATTGAAACTACAATTTTAATATAGATTTTTCAAATTTCTAGTTGAAAATTAAAGTTTCATGCCAATAACTTTACTGGTTTCCAAAATATGGCTCTGTGAAATATTTTAAAATCAAATTTCCATTGGAAAAATTCGAATTTTTAAATTTTTGGATTTTGCAATGTTTGACTTTACGAATCAAAAGAAGAGATCAAAATGAGTGAAAAAGCATTTTTGCAACTTTGTTTTTAGAGTTTTAAAGCCTTGTAAAAAAATAAAAACTCAAAAAAGTTCAATAATCTGACATTCTTCCACAAAGTTGCTGATTACTCAGTTATTATTGTAATAAATATAATGTAAAATTATATATTCTGAATCGGAATTAAATTATCTTCCAGATAAAATAAAATTTAATTCTATATCTTAAGTACTTCTGAACATATTGAGGCTCAAAGTTGAAACTTTACCTCAAATTTTGCAAAAGCTTCCAGGCCGATTATCTTGAAAACGAAGCCCTTGGGCTCGGAGTCTTAAATAACCTTTTTTGTAGCCCTTATTAAGAGTTACAATTGGGTAAAAGATTCATGCCAATAGTTTCACTGGTTTCCAAAATATGGCCCTTTGAATTATTTGAAAATCAAATTTCCATGCATACACCCCTTTGGAAAAGTTCGAATTTTTAAATTTTCAGTTTTTCGAATTTTTGACTTCACCAATCAAAAGAATAGGTTAAAATTAGTGGAAAAGCATTTTTACATCTCTCCTTTTTGGGTTTTAAAGCCTTGTTAAAAAATAAAAACGATTTTTGCAATTTTTGGGCTCAAAAAAATGTCAATAATCTGACATTCTTTCACAAAATTGCTGATTACTCGGTTATTATTGTAACAAATATAATGTAAAATTACATATTCTGAATCAGAATTAAATTATCTTCAAGATAAATTAAGATTCAATTCTATATCTTAAATACTTGTGAAGATATTGAGGCTCAAAGTTGAAACTTTATCTCAAATTTTGCAAAAGCTTTCAGGCGGATTATCTTGAAAACGAAGCCCTTCGGCTCGGAGTCTTAAATAAGTTTTTTTGTAGCCCTTATCAAGAGCTACAATTGGGCAAAAGATTCATGCCAATAACTTCACTGGTTTCCAAAATATGGCTCTTTGAAATATTTGGAAATCCAATTTCCATGCCCCTTTGGAAAAGTTCGAATTTTCAAATTTTCAGTTTTTCGAATTTTTGACTTTACCAATCAAAAGAAGAGGTTCAAATTAGTAGAAAAGCATTATGGCAACTTTCGTTTTTTGGTTTTAAAGCCTTGTTAAAAAATAAAAACAATTTTTGCAACTTTTGGGCTCAAAAAATTTCAATAATCTGACATTCTTTCACAAAATTGCTGATTACTCGGTTATTATTGGAACAAATATGATGTAAAATTATATATTCTGAATCAGAAGTAAATTATCTTCAAGATAAAATAAGATTCAATTCTATATCTTAAACAATTGTGAAGATATTGAGGCTCAAAGTTGAAACTTTATCTTAAATTTTGCAAAAGCTTTCACGCGGATTATCTTGAAAACGAAGCCCTTGGTCTCGGAAACCTAAATAACCTTTTTGTGTAGCCCTTATTAAGAGCTACAATTGGGCAAAAGATTCATGCCAATAACTTCACTGGTTTCCAAAATATGGCTCTTTGAAATATTTGGAAATCCAATTTCCATGCCCCTTTGGAAAAGTTCGAATTTTTAAATTTTCAGTTTTTCGAATTTTTGACTTCACCAATCGAAAGAAGAGGTCAAAATTAGTAGAAAAGTATTTTCGGAACTTTTCTTTTTGGGTTTTAAAGCCTTGGTAAAAAATAAAAACGATTTTTACAATTTTTGGGCTCAAAAAATTTGAATAATCTGACATTCTTTCACAAAATTGCTGATTACTCGGTTATTATTGTAACAAATATCATCTAAAATTATATATTCTGAATCAAAATTAAATTATCTTCAAGATAAAATAAGATTCAATTCTATATCTAAAATACTTGTGAAGATATTGAGGCTCAAAGTTGAAACTTTATCTCAAATTTTGCAAAAGCTTTCAGGCGGATTATCCTCGGGATTATCTTGAAAACGAAGCCCTTGGTCTCGGAGTCTTAAATAACCTTTTTTATAGCCCTTATTAAGAGCTACAATTGGGCAAGAGATTAATGCCAATAACTTCACTGGTTTCCGAAATATGGCTTTTTGAAATATTTGGAAATCAAATTTCCATGATACTCCTTTGGAAAAGTTCGAATTTTTTAAATTTTCAGTTTTTCGAATTTTTGACTTCACCAATCAAAAGAATAGGTAAAAATTAGTGGAAAAGCATTTTCACAACTTTCCTTTTTGGGTTTTAAAGCCTTGTTAAAAAATAAAAACGATTTTTGCAATTTTTGGGCTCAAAAAAAATTCAATAATCTGACATCCTTTCACAAAATTGCTGATTACTCGGTTATTATTGTAACAAATATAATGTAAAATTACATATTCTGAATCAGAATTAAATTATCTTCAAGATAAAATAAGATTCAATTATATATCTTAAATACTTGTGAAGATATTGAGGCTCAAATTTGAAACTTTACCTCAAATTTTGCAAAAGCTTTCAAGCGGATTATCTTGAAAACGAAGCCCTTGGGCGCAGAGTCTTAAATAACCTTTTTTGTAGCCCTTATTGAGAGCTACAATTGGGCAAAAGATTCATGCCAATAACTTCATTGGTTTCCAAAATATGGCCCTTTGAAATATTTGGAAATCAAATTTCCATGCATACCCCTTTGGAAAAGTTCGAATTTTTAAATTTTTGGATTTTGTAATTTTTGACTTTACTAATCAAAAGAGGAGGTGAAAATTAGTGAAAAAGCATTTACGCAATTTTGTTTTTAGGGTTTTAAGGCTTGTAATAGTTATTTACCTAACAAATGCGGAAAGTGATACTTTACCGCACGCAACGGCAGTCAAGCCGTTAAGGGCGGTAAAGGCACTTTCCGCATGTGTTAGGTACAACATTTTACCTATGAGCATCTACATCTCCAAAAAAAGCATTGATAAAATTAAATAATGAATCAGATTAATTAATGAAATAAGATTAAATTTAGGAATGATCAAAAATCCATTTTCTGAAAAAGAAAGGAATTTTGATTATAAATATCAAATTCTACTTTACCGCCAAAAGCCAATATGCTGGCCCAAATGTTTTCCTCCAACTCCAACCTAACAGTGCCAAACGGAAAAACTCCACCGTTCATTGAAAGGGTTTTCCATAGTATGCCAGAGGTACCCTTTTGTCACAGAGAAATACGAAAATCCCTTAAAAAGCTAGATACAAACAAAGCAATGGGTCCGGATGGCATTCCCGCAATAGTACTCAAAAATTGCGCCAACGAACTCACCCCAGCTTTCGCAAAATTATTCAATTTGTCTTACAGGCAAGGAGTATATCCATCATCATGGAAGTCTGCCGCAGTACAACCCATTCCAAAGAAAGGAAAAAAGACAGATCCGTTAAACTATAGACCAATTGCTCTACTTCCGGTGATATCAAAAGTAATGGAAAGAGTTGTGAACAATCACCTAACCAAGTACTTGGAAAAGTACAAAATTATCAACGATAAGCAATACGGATTTCGAAAATATAGGTCAACTGGCGATTTACTTACATACGTCACTCACTTATGGCAAAAAGCGATTGAGTTGCGGGGTGAAACAAGAACAATTGCCTTAGATATATCTAAAGCATTCGACAAAGTTTGGCATGAAAATCTGCTCAACAAGCTCAAAGCAATGGGATTATCGCCGAAACTTTGCACTTGGTTTGAAAGTTACCTAAAGGACAGATCCATTTATGTTGCACTGGATGGCCAGAACTCCAACTCTTACCAAATAAATGCTGGTGTGCCACAGGGAGCAATCCTTTCGCCAACTCTTTTTCTGATTTACATAAATGACCTCATAGATAAAACAGTAAATCCACTTTATTGCTTTGCAGACGATGGCAATGTAGTCTCCTCACTCATACCACCCACAGGTCTTTCCGCAAGATGATGGAATTCATCTTAGACTAACTCAAATATCGCAGATAAATAACGACCTGGAGATAATAGAGGACTGGGGTAACAAAAACCTTGTACAGTTCAACGCGCAGAAAACCCAAGCAGCTCTGTTTTCAAAAAAGAACAGCACCGGTGAGCCAAACATCATGCTATCTGGAAGTGCTGTCACATTACAGAGTCAGTTGAACATCTTGGAGGTTACTGCAGAGACCAACATGTCTTGGCACAATCACGTGGCAGATATTGCTAAAAGGGCGTCCCAAAAGCTGGGGGTGCTATTTCGTACAAGACATCTGTACACACCAAGCCAATTGCTGACACTCTACAAAGCCCAGATTCGACCAACTATGGAGTACTGCTCACATATATGGAGTGTAGCACCCAAACATACCTTAATGCTTTTGAACACCGTGCAAAAACGAGCTATCAAGCTGATCAATGACCCCGCACTTACTCGTAACTTGGATGGTCTCGAACATCGCAGATCTGTGGGCGATTTATCTCTCTTCTACAGGTACTATCACGGAAAATGCTCTGAAGAGTTGGCACGTATGATTCCACCGAGAGTAGCGCCTACCAGGCGAACCCGTCAAACAGACGGTAACCATGAATTTACTGTCAAACTAGAGGCACCAAGAACCTCATTATATCAGAATTCATATTGCACGCGATCAGTCGGTAAATTACCAAAATTTAAATAATACAAAATTCGCAACCGGAATTGAAAGTGAATAATTATTATACTTCGGTCCATCAACTCCGCAAATCGGAAAAGTGCCCATAATTAAGTGCTGGAAAATTCCCTAAGTCTTTCGCCGCAAAAGCTCATTTGGCTAGGTGCACCTAGAGGAGGAAAATAGACGACACTTCGGTAAGTCCCTCTTTTATTAGGCTGTATCACTGCTTTATATTGTTGAGGTCAATTACCAATCCGAATAACGGGATTTTTCTCAATAAAAAATTCATATATTATTTAACACTGGAAAAAGTGATTCCGCGATCTTTGTATCTTCAAATTAAAAGAAGATTATTAAATTACAGTCCACTAAACTCAACCAACATTACTGAGCTGTCGTTACAGCACATATTTTGATCACTTCGATCACCGGATTTGGTTCCAAACTCAATTTAAAAAATCATTTTTTCTAGTGTGAACGCCATTAAAGTGTGAAAACTCAAATTGCAAATTTTTAATTTCATCAAAATTCAATTTTATGTTGCATTCTTTATGCAGACATATGTATTATTTATTTCAAGGCCAACGATAAATTCCAGTTTCAGGTATTTTCTTGAGAGGCAAAAAAGAGGTAATTTATTCATAAAATTAGGTCGATATTTGAACCCTTCAAAATTCTCCTAGGCAATTTATATTTAAAAGGAATTCAAATAATCAGACTATATTCTGACTTTTTATCAAATTCAGCAAAAATAATAAAGAGTTTCAAGATAGCTTCGATTTCTAGTTCGATTTATAATCTAGAATTTTTATTTAATCTATATTTTGCGTAACAATGTCGGAAAAAGTTAAGAAAATTAAAGTTTTGCGCGACATAGAAGATTCTAAACTTAAAGAAATATTAGCCGTCGCTTTGAGCGCTAAAACTGACAATTCAAAACGTAATAATTTTAAAATTTGTTTCGAAGACCTTGAAGATGTTCGTTCTGAATATCAGAAAAGGCACTCTGCCTTATTAAACGAAATTTACGCTGACCAAGATGAAGTTAAAATTTGCATTGCGCATCTTCATGCATTCCATAAAGATGTCACGTTGGTTAAGGAAATTTATGATGATCTTTTTTCGCAAAATACTATTACGCCCCAAACAACCGGAACTAACCGTCGTCTTACGCTCAACCCCAATGCTCCTGGGAGTTCGCAGCAAACTCCAGATTTTTCTCATAGTTTCCCGAAAATTGATATTGTCAAGTTTTCTGGAGATATTAACCAATTTCCAACCTTTTATGATCTTTTCAAAAGTATGATCCATGACAACCCTAACATTCCAAATATTCAGAAATACTCACTTTTAGTGACATATTTGGAAGGTGCTCCAAGAGAATTGGTTACACAACTACCCGCTTCTGACGCTAACTACCCAATTGTTTTCGACAATTTTGTCAAAAGATATAAAAACGATCGTATCTTAGCTCAAAACTATTGGAATGCCATTGATTCAGCTCCAAAAGTTAATTCTGACGATCCTACAGCTCTCAGAAACTTACTTGATATTTTCACAAAAAACATTGAAGCTCTCAAAACGGTTGGCTTGCAACCAGATTTTTGGGATTTTGTTTTAGCCCAAAAATTATTAAAATCTGTTGATTGTTCCATTCAAACGCGCTTCGAAGTTTTTCATGGTAAGCCTACCGAGATACCTTCATATCAAGCTATTTATAATTTTTTGGATCAACACTGCAGCTCACTTTTTATAGTTGGTGCTGGTACTTCTAGTACAACGCAAACTTCTAGCAAACCAAAATTCTCACAAAAACCGCAAAATCAATATCAAAAATTTCCTAATAGTCGCCAACCCCCTCGCGCATTTTTATCTGCTTCCAAGCCTCAAAATAAATGTACACTTTGTACCCGTTATCATAATCTATCAGTGTGTCCAGATTATCTCGCAAAATCTCCTCAAGAAAGATACACTTTTCTTAAAGATCAAAAGTTTTGTATCAATTGTACTTCAAACTTGCATAAAACCTTTCAATGTAAAAGCACAAATACTTGTCGTTTTTGTCAAAAAAGACACCATACTACACTCCATTTTGATTCTGATGTAAACACAGGTCCACATCAAACATTTTCACGTGAAATACCAAAGAGACAAGAAACTGATAATAGTTTGCCAGTCCCCACGCACTCTCAAAGCCAAAGTGCTTGCCTTTCTTCGCACAATTTGAATACTTCTGGCACCTTAATTTCAACAGCTCTTTTTCAAATCAAAGATGTTAGAGGTCATTATCAAACGGTCAGAGGAGTGCTCGATAGTGCTTCTCACTTGTCATTTGTATCCCTAAAATGTGCAAATAAATTGGGACTACCTCGCATTAATATAAATACTGAAGTTTTAGGAATTGGTGAGACCAGTATGCAGTCAAAATTGGGAGCTATAAATATGATAATTCGCCCTTGCAACAATAATCACTCTGATTTTACCCTATCAGTAAGCGGTGCAGTCATTTTACCCCAAATATGCTCCTCTCTTCCATTAAAAGAGGTTAACACAAAAAATTGGCACATAATTGATAATATAAAAATCGCAGATCCCAATTTTAATAGACCGGGAGCCGTCGATGTTTTATTAGGAGCAGATATTTTTCCTTATCTTCTTAGAGATGGCCGCCTGGTTGGTAATAGTGATGAGCCTATTGCTATTAACTCTATTTTTGGATATATTTTAATGGGAAAAATAAATATTCCTCAAGAGCCTATAATTTCTGTTTCGCTTATTTGTCAAATTTCAAATCAAATGCTTCACGATTCGTTAACTAAATTTTGGGAAATTGAAAATATTCCTGAAACTCAAGTTATTCTTTCCCCACAAGACGAAGCGTGCGAACAAATATTCAAAAATACTTTTTCTCGCAATGATGAAGGACGCTATATTGTGACCCTACCTTTCCGTGAAAAGATTGAACCAATTTTTCCGAACAGTCGTCAGCTTGCATTAGAAAGATTTTTGTCTCTCGAAAATCGATTGAGTAGAACTCCAGAAACCCAGAAACCTACAAAAAATATTCAGATTTTATGCAAGAGTATTTAGACTTAGACCACATGGAGCTGGTTGAAAACCCACAAGTGATTGAAAAAAGTTACTATATTCCTCATCATCATATTGAACGTCCTGAAAGCTTGTCAACCAAGCTACGCGTTGTTTTCAATGCTAGTGCAGTTTCGCTCACAAATAATGGAAAACTTTCCTTGAATGATACTCTATATGCAGGTCCCAAATTACAAAAGGATATTTGTAGTATTTTGTTAAATTTTCGATTGCACGAAATAGCTCTGTGTTGCGACATTTCGAAAATGTTTCGTGGCATTTTAATTGCTTCTCAGCACCAGAATTATCAAAAAATTCTCTGGCGATTTCATAAATCTGAACCCATTCAAGAATATCGCCTGAAAACTGTGACTTATGGTACTACCCCCCGCTCCTTACTTAGCATTAAGAGTCTTACAGCAGCTAGCTGAAGATGAAAAGCATAAATACCCTCACGCAGCCAAGGTTCTTTTAAATGATAGTTTCGTCGATGATTTCGTGACAGGCTGTAGCTCCGAGAAAGAAGCCATCTCTCTCCAAAAAGAGCTAACTATGTTGTTAGAGTCAGGTGGTTTTAAATTACACAAATGGGCTAGTAATAGCAAAAAAGTATTAGCACCATTGCCGGAGTCTGACATAAATCCCACAGCTTTATCCTTAAATTGTGACGATACCACAAAAATCTTAGGCCTACGATGGCAACCTAGTTCTGACTATTTTTGTTATTCTGTGTCAGCTTCAAGTCGCCTATGTACCAAACGCAATATACTTTCTGAAATTTTCAAAGTATATGATCCCTTAGGTTGGCTCTCGCCAGTCACTATTTTAATTAAGTGCTTAATTCAAGAATTTTGGAAACTTGGATTAGATTGGGATTCTGAAGCCCCTACACAAATTACTCGCCTTTGGGAACGCTATAAATCTGAACTACCTCTATTAAAAGAATTCCGCTTGCCTAGATTCATTAATACTTTCTCTGGCAAGGCAAAATACGAATTAATAGGGTTTTCTGACGCATCAAATCGCGCATACGCTGCAATTTGTTATTTGCGCGTTACCTATAAAAATGAGGTTTCCATTTATTTTCTATGCTCTAAAACAAGAGTAGCTCCTATAAAATTCATTAGTATTGCTAGACTTGAATTAGCAGCTTGTAATGTTTTATCAGATCTAATTCAGTTCATTTTGAATAGTCTTGGTTCTCGCTTGAAAATTCATAAAATTTTTGCCTGGAGTGATTCTCAAGTGGCACTCTCATGGATCAAAGCGCATCCGTCCCGGTGGAAAACCTTTGTACAAAATAGAGTTACGCAAATTCATGAAAAGGTACTCCCTGAAAATTGGTACTACATTTCCACATCTCAAAACCCCGCTGACATAGCTTCAAGAGGATTATATCCTAGCGAATTAGTCAATCATCATTTATTTTTTAGTGGTCCCGATTTTCTCAAACTTTCTTATGAACAATGGCCCATAACATGCGAGATCTTGGAAACTTCTGAAACTCTAGCCGAAGAAAAATCTTCAAGTAATGTGGTACTAATTACTTCTCAAAATCAAAACTTCAACTTTTTGACCGCATTTTTGAATAGAATTTCTTCATTTTCTAAACTTTGTAGATCTTTAGCTTATTTTCTGCGATTTATTGACGAGAAGATTCTTCGCAAAGATAAAATTTACGAGGAATTTTTAACATATCAACAAATAACTGATGCTCTTCATTTGTTGATATCAAATGAGCAGAAGATTTATTTTTCGGAAGAAATCCGATCGATTCAAAATAAAGTAAAATTATCTAAACCAATGCAAAAATTAAACTTATTTTTAGATAAAAAAGGTTTAATTAGAGTGGGAGGCAGATTGCACCACTCTTCTCTTACTTATGATAAAAAATTTCCAATTTTATTACCCCGTGAAAGTACTCTCACTTACTTAATAATAGAGTATTTCCATTTAAAATATTTACACGCCGGGCTAAGGACCGTGCATTTTTTGCTTAGTCAACAATATTGGATAATCGCAGCCAAACGTAAAATTCGCTCTGTTTTGTCAACATGCGTACGATGCTTTAAATTAAATCCTCAACCCACTCAACCTAAGATGGGTTCGCTTCCATTTCCCCGCGTATGTCAGTTAAGGGCGTTTTTACACAGCGGTGTCGATATAGGTGGTCCAATCCCCATTTTAATGCATAGAACCCGTGGTGTAACGCGAACTTTAAAGGCCTATATTTGTCTTTTCGTGTGTATGAGCACCAAGGCTATCCATATCGAAATCGTCAGTGATTTGACAGCTGATGCTTTCATAGCAGCATTGCGGCGATTTGTAGCTCGTAGAAATTACGTTACAGACATGTATTCTGATAACGGTCCAAATTTTGTATCCGCGAATCGACAGTTACTCCAGATTGATTCTACACGTCCCATTAAATGGCATTTTATTCCAAGCATTAGTCCAAATTTTGGAGGACTTTGGGAATCGGGTATCAAGTCCGTTAAAAAGCATTTATTTAGAACTATCGGATCGCAAATTTTAACTTACGAAGAGTTATGTACAGTGACTTGTCAAATTGAAGCTATTTTGAACTCGCGCCCTTTGACTGAAAATTCTTCAGATCCAAATGATATTTCTGCGTTGACCCCTGGTCACTTTTTATCTTTGGAACCATTGAGCGCTGTTCCAGACATTGATTTGGCTGATGTCAAGCTTAATAGATTAACGCGGTGGCAGCTACTTCAGCGAATCCACCAGGATTTTTGGAGACGTTGGCAACAGGAGTATCTACATACTCTCCAACAAAGGAGCAAGTGGCTTGAAAACCCTTCCACTCCTGAAATTGGTCGCCTTGTAATTATTAGGAATGATTTACTGCCTCCAATTCAGTGGCAACTCGGGAGAATTATTGAAGTTTTTCCTGGTAAGGATGGTATAAGTCGAGTTGCAACTGTTAAGACTAAGGACTCAGTGTTTAAACGACCAATGTCGAAACTTTGTCCTCTGCCTCTTGTCACCTCGGAAAATGCATAGCATTTTCGGCTGGCAATATGTTCAGTTCCCCTGAACTTCTTAATTTTAATTTTAATTTTTATTTTTTAGATTTAGTTAAACAAATGCTTGAGTCTCATCAGTGTTTAAATTATAGGGGTTTTTTGGTTATAAAATAAGTAAAAATTTGATTTGTCACACTTTGGCGCTATATATGAATGTTCTATTGTATCACTATTTTTTAAAGTTAACTGTTAAGGATTCATTTATTCTATGTAGTGATGCGGTTTTACCAGAGGGTGAAGATTTTATGCGCCTGTGCGAGTCAATTGCCCAGGAACTGTACTGGTTTTAAAACACTGATAACTCTCTCTCTCTCTGATATCGACAGCACATATTTTGGTCCTTCGAGCCGGATCAAAATATGTGCTGTAACGACAGCTCAGTAATGTTGGTTGAGTTTAGTGGACTGTAATTTAATAATCTTCTTTTAATTTGAAGATACAAAGATCGCGGAATCACTTTTTCCAGTGTTAAATAATATATGAATTTTTTATTGAGAAAAATCCCGTTATTCGGATTGGTAATTGACCTCAACAATATAAAGCAGTGATACAGCCTAATAAAAGAGGGACTTACCGAAGTGTCTATTTTCCTCCTCTAGGTGCACCTAGCCAAATGAGCTTTTGCGGCGAAAGACTTAGGGAATTTTCCAGCACTTAATTATGGGCACTTTTCCGATTTGCGGAGTTGATAGACCGAAGTATAATAATTATTCACTTTCAATTCCGGTTGCGAATTTTGTATTATTTAAATTTTGGTAATTTACCGACTGATCGCGTGCATATCGCGTGCATGGTCGATATCAGAGAGAGAGAGTTATCAGTGTTTTAAAACCAGTACAGTTCCTGGGCAATTGACTCGCACAGGCGCATAAAATCTTCACCCTCTGGTAAAACCGCATCACTACATAGAATAAATGAATCCTTAACAGTTAACTTTAAAAAATAGTGATACAATAGAACATTCATATATAGCGCCAAAGTGTGACAAATCAAATTTTTACTTATTTTATAACCAAAAAACCCCTATAATTTAAACACTGATGAGACTCAAGCATTTGTTTAACTAAATCTAAAAAATAAAAATTAAAATTAAAATTAAGAAGTTCAGGGGAACTGAACACATATCTCTGGAGAACAGCATCGCTGTGGAATAAACTCCCTGCGACGGTTTTCCCTGCAGGTTACAACCTGAACCGTTTCAAGACCAACATACACCGACATTTCCGCGCACTTGCCGCTTGTCGAGCGTGATAGGACATTTCCTTGCGAGTGCACATATCCGTAAAAAAAAAAAAAAAAAAAACCCGCACACTATGCGGTAAAGTGCACTTTACCGCACACTTTGTAGTCCACTTTACCGCATACTATGCTGTAAAGTTAACTTTACCGCACACTATGCTGTAAAGTTAACTTTACCGCATAGTGTGCGGTAAAGTGATACTTTCCATTCTCAAATACGTGCGGTAAAGTGCACTTTACCGCACGCTCGTAGGTAAACAAATAAAAACGATATTTGCAATTTTTCGGCTCAATAAAATTTCAATAATCTAATATTCATTCACAAAATTGCTGATTACTCGGTTATTATTATAACAAATATGATGTAATATTACATATTCTGAATCAGAATTAAATAATCTTCAAGATAAAATAAGATTCAATTCTATATCTTAAATACTTTTGAAGATATTGAGGCTCAAAGTTAAAACTTTGTCTCAAATTTTGCAAAAGCTTTGAAGCCGAGATTATCTTGAAAACGAAACCCTTGGGCTCGAAGTCTTGAATAACCTTTTTTTAAGCTCTTATTGAGAGGTACAATTGCCAGAGTCCCAGCTCGAACCCGAAAAATGAAAATAGAGATAAAAAGTCAAAAAAGTTGACAGAAACTTTTTCTGATAATTTTTCTAGGAATCTGATAATTTTGTTCTCAAATCCTGATAATTTTAAATTTGAAATCTGACAACACTGTAACTGGTACAATTTTCTAAGGATAAGTAAAGTCCGTCGATTTTAATCTGTGAGCAGGTGGCACCCTACATTAAAACGCCAATGTTCACCTGACGTCACACCTGTTATTGCCATACACATACTTCACCCCATCACTCCTCATATATTTTTTCTGTATTTATTTTCCCATTTCAATCTTTTTTGTTAAGTTTTTCTCTTTCACACAATAAATCACTGTATGGAGTTTCTGGGGTCCCAATTGATGGTCTAAAGTTGAAATCTCCACAAAAAAAATAATTTTTTTTTACCATTTTGGAAGGAAGACCCACCTTGAACATGAATTTTTGAAAGTTTTCAATACACATAACTTTTTTTCTATCATAGATAGAAAGCTGAAAATCTCAGCGATTCTTATCCTTGGACTTATAGTTCCAGAAATAAAATCGCGTTTAGCGCAATTTGAAGTGAATTTTTCGATTTTTCAATTTTCCTGACCTTATATTTTTCATTACCATTACTAATAGGGTAATAAATACCAATTTTTATTGAATTTATTTGATCCAAAACAGGTTCTTTTATTTTGTCTTTCTTCAAACCATATAGAGAAATAGGTATAGGTAATATTCTGTTTATCAAGGTAAATATGTTTTTAATTCTTCCTCTTCCTGGAAACTGATAAACAAACAAAGATAATAAAATTTGAACAAAGTACAGGGTGATCTATTATAAATGTCACCCCCTTGTAGCTTTTTCATTTGACATTTTTGACAAAAGTTTCAAGAAATAGTCGAAAGTTTTTAGCTAAGTGACTTTTAGGCATACAGGGTGCATTAAAAAAGTGCAGAAGTGTGAAGTTATTTTTTTAAAAAATGGAATACCCTGTATATTGTGCGCTTATTTGTTAGTCCCTTTTAACCTGATTTCAACGTTATAGGGTTTGATATCCATCTTCAATAGTTATAGGGAAAAACATAAAAACCCCTTTCAAGGTTTCATATTGAAGAAAGAAAAATTATACCATTTAAGCTTTAGAGATTTTTTTTTTATAAACAGTTTATTGTTCAAATTTTATTCATTAATATACAAGGTGAAATATTATAATAACATGATAGACCTATTTAGGAAGGGATTTTCGCATTTTTCCCTATAACTATTGGAGTTATACGAGAGATAAATATATCAAACCGTATATCATTGAAATCAGGTTAAAGGGGACTAACAAATAGGCGCACAAAATACAGGGTGTTCCATTTAAAAAAATATAACTTCACAAAGTTGCACTTTTTTTGACGCACCCTGTATGCCTAAAGCTGACTTTGACAATTTTTTAAAACTTTTGTATTTGACACTTCTGTCAAAAACGTCAAATGAACAAGTTACCAGGGTGACATTTATGATAGATCACCCTGTACTTAGGTACCTACTTAATTTCAAATTAAATGATCAATGTAGGTAGGTATACCTATATATACTATAGCCTTTGATTTTTGATAAATTATTGAGGCAACAAATAATATAAATACATTTATATTTAAATGACATTAGAAAGATTAGAAAAATAAAGCTGTAAATATGCTGCCACATTAATTTAAAAAATATTTATATAATGCCATTAAAACACTCATCTTCAGTTAAAATGTCACGACCCTGGATGACTCTTTCAATTTATGGAAAACTATAGTGAATGTCATCGACCCCTATTAATTTGAAAAAATTAACAACTTCAAGAAAAATGAAAAATGAAGTACCTACCTATAAATTAAAAAATATTTGGTCATTGTTTTGAATCAACCAGTCACCAATTAGGTACATCTAAAATAAATATGCTAATCTACCACCTATGTAAATAATAACAAAAACCAGAATAATGATTTGCAAATTTTTTTCAACTAGAAACTAGTGATATAAGCAGGCCAGCTTACCTCGTTTACAAAACCGAAATCAATTGATTAGTCGACGGTGGTCGTAAATTTTCCCAAAACAAAAAAAAAAAAACAGCACAAATCTTCCCAAAGAAAAAAATCAACTATGTATTTTCATTCAATATTTTTATATCCGGCAACGTAATATCGATTTCTAGCCGAGTTCGCAAAACCTGTGTGTCCGCACCAGCGCAGCATTCACTACTAGAAGCGTGTGTATATAAATGGAACCATCCTATAAAACTACTATGATACCGGTCTAGACGCCCACGTTGCCACTTTAAAGCTCTGGGAATTCCTTAAAATTTGTTTCCTTTTCAAATAGATGATAAATGAACCTTTTGATAAAGGAGCCGGGTGCAAAAAAGGACTTTTGTTAGCACGCCCATAGCAGTTTTCAGAATTTTGCCCAAATTTCTTTCTACCTGGTTCTTTGTAGTAGATTAATCAATCAATCACACATAATCCAGTAAAACACAAAAAACAGAATTCGCAACATTATTAACACAAAAACTGGAGAAAGAAAGACCCCATGAAACAACACAGAGACATAAATAAAATTAATAAAAGACTAACGAAAACAATAAAAGAAACAGCAAAAAATATCATGAGACAAAGGGCTGGGCCAGAAAAATTTAGCAAAGAAACAATTAACAAATGCTGGAGAAGAAAACTCATAAAACAAGGAAAGATAGATACACCAGAATAATACAGAGGGACTAATAAATGTTCTATAAAAGAACAGCAGAAATAAGGCTTAAACGTTTTCAAAAGGGAGAACGCACACAAAAGAAATATTACAAAGCTGATAGATAAGGAACGCAAAAAGCAACAACGAAAATAACAAACAAGAAATCTAAAGCGAAACATCGCTGACATAGAAAAGGAAAGAAATTGCGCTAAGCCAGCTGAACAACGGAAAAGCCCCAGGAGTGGACGATATATTACCAGACATGCTGAAGGAGGCAGAAGAATACCTTGTAAAACAACTGATAACACTTTTCGATAAATGTCTAACTAAAGACTGCCATCGTCGTTCTGATATACAAAAAAAAAAGACCCATCAAATCTATAGAACCACAAGCCTTCTGTCTCAGATCAGACATATGAGACCAAGGGCGGTTTAAAGGGGGGGGGGGGGTAGAGGGGGTAATTACCCCCCCAGACAAAGATTTTTTAAATACATTTATTAATTATAACAAAATTTCAACCAAAGATAATTTCTATCAAGTAAAGGATTAAAGACATCATATGAATATGATAGGCTCACCAGTACCGACGTATCAAGGTTCCTAAAGTTCATAGGTTGTCTGGTAATGGGTAACTTGATGGCGCATCTGGGGTGCCTTATGCAGATTTGCATTATGTTGAGGCACCCCAGATGACGTCATAAAGTTATCAGGCAACCTACCTCTCTCAGACAACCTTGCGTACCTACTTTTATACAGTGCTATGGTTGTTTGAAATGTCTGGTTTTGTGTACAGTATTGCGAACACCCTGTAGAATGTTAACAGATTTTCATAGGACCATGAAGTAAATGTAAGTAAAGTCCGTCGTTTTTAAACTGACACTTTCCGTATGAGGAGCGAGGGGGTATTTCATATGGCAAAAACAGGTGTGACGTCAGGTAACCATTGGCGTTCTAATGGAGGGAGCCACCAGCTCAAATTCCGTTGGAATATTAGATTAAAATCGATAGACATTATACACTAACAACCTGCAAAAGTTTTAGCCTATAGGATCTCCAATGGATGAAATATGTTGGTTTTTGTTGACACATGCAAGCTGCGATTTTTTGAAAAAATATTAAATATTTTAAAAACGGTTGTGTTGTGGTATAGATGATTCCTAACAAAAAGTATGTAGGATTTTTAGAACGATAGAATGTACTAAAATATAGGTTGTTCCATTTAAAAATAAAAAAGTTCTGTCGCATACCCCATTTACAGAGCACTATGTATATTTAAAAATATTTTTAAGTGATGCACCTTACGGCCATTTGCATCGCTATAACTTAAGGGATATTTAATCCAAGTGAAGCTTTGAACGTGACTCTTGAAACAGAAGTCACATTACTCACATTCAAAGCTCCACTTGATTAAATATCCCTTAAGTGATAGTTAGGTGATAGCCGTGCAAATGGCCATTAGAAGATATCGTCCGATATCGCACTAAGTGGACACCCTGTATAACTGTTTTGAGGGCATCGGGATACATTTTTGTACGATGCGTGTTTTTTAAACGACTTTCGGGTGCAAATTTGGGCATGACAACCCAAAAAAAAATCCCGTCATCCATTATTACCCCCCCCCCCCCCCAGAAAATCATGTATGGACCGCCACTGTATGAGACATACAAACTCTTTATGAGAATAATCACCAACTGCCTAGTAAATAAAATCAAAAGAAATACATGTTCGTTCAATTATTAGTGTAAGTATAAGGGATTAATGTCAAGGTCCTTGTGGCTCTAATCCTAAAACTGGACTGTTGATGCATCAGCTTGTTTTGTCCTGTTGAAGTTAACTTCAATTTCAATGTGAGTTTTTTTTTTTGTTTCATGATTCTAGACTTGATAAGCTCTTTCGTATGTACAGCTTTGTTGGTATTTATCCAGATTAAAAAACTGTTTCTCACTCAATTATCTACAATGTCTTTCTTCAACCACTGTACAAATCCTTCTAAAGATGGATTTTTTTTGGTGTCTTGAAATTCTATACCTTATACATACTCAAATACGTACTATAATTTGTTTGCTAACCGGTTTGCTGTTATTTTGGTGAATAATTTAAGTCAAAACACAATTTTCAAATTTATTTACGCCACTTTTTTTGAAAAGCAAAATAACTAAGTTTTGCCAAGTGCTGGGGATTTTTTTCTTCATCTTCATTAGAACATTTTGTTGCATTGTTTCTCTTCCTATGTTTTAAATATCTCGTTCGATATTCTAACGTCACTTGGGATTTTTGGATTTTTACAATGTTTCTAGGGCATTTCGTAACTCGGAAATATTGTCAGGAATTAGCCAACGGCAGGAAAATAATTATCCGCCTATAGTTACAACTTCCCTATGGCTTGCCTAGTCTCAACAGTTCCAGTTGATCCCTCCTCTGCATGAATGGTGAAATTTTGGAAGTTGACGTAATAATAATGGGAGGACAACGGGATTACATCGTTTCTGGCTCGACCTCCGTGTCAACGACAGCGTAGTCCAGCAAAAAAGCGATTTTCCTAAGTAAAATCACTAACATTCCCTCTGTTAGGTGGCGTAACCTTTGATTAGGATTTCAGGAATAAACCAAGGTAAAAATTTCCATTATTTGCTTGTTTTTTTCCTGGAAACAAATATAGGTTAGGTTGAAAAGTAAGCATGTGTGATAACTCTCGGGGCCTATTAGGGCCTCCGGATCCTGGCATTAATTTTAAAAAAATTTAACAATTCCCCACATAATTCTGAAGCTGAACAAATTAAAAATAAGATTATACATAAATATGATAGTCACTCTTTAGGTCCATTCCAGGTGATAGTACAAGGTCCATCCGGGAAAAATATGGGTCAATTACACCCTATGGCAATAATTGCCTAATTTATATATGATTTAAAACTAGAAAATGTAAGTGGCCCCATGAAAAAACGGAAGAATAAAATTATTATTCAGTTTAAAACCCCAGAATCTGCCAATGATCTAATACAGAATAAAGAATTACCTACTTAGTAAGAACTATATTGTTTATATTCTAGAGTATCAAGTAACGTGTAAAGGTATAGTGAGGAGAATTTTGAAGGAAGCTGATACGGAAGATATTAATAAAAATTCCCCAGGCTCATCAGAAATATTGGGGGAAAGTTCCTTCCACGATCAGTCATCATCTTTGGACTGGAGACTCGAGTGGAAAACTACATAATGCCAGTAAATCAATGTTACAATTGTCTAAACTATGGTCACAAGAAAAGACAATGTCGTGGAAAAGAAAAATGTCAAACATGTGGTAAGTTGGCTCATGAAGGTCAATGTACCTATAATTGTAAGAATCAAGAGAACCATTCCTGTAATGGAAATGTAATTTCTTGTGTCAATTGCGATAGCTCAAATCATACATCAATAATAAATAAAAGTTGCCCCGAATACTTACGTCAGGCACAAATCAGGCAATATATTGTCGGGAATTAGCCAACGGCAGAAAAATAATTCTCCGCCTATGGTTATGACTTCCCTATGGCTTGCCTAGTCTCAACAGTTCCAGTTGAATCCTCCTCCGTATGAATGGTGGGATTTTGGAAGTTGACGTAGTACCAATGGGAGGACAACAGGATTACATCTAGGAGAGTGGGGATGTGTATGAGGGGCGAGTTTTCCGCTAGTATTATTGCAGACTAAGCTGGAAATGTGCTAAGTCAGCCCTGATTTTATGATTGTCTCATTCTACCTTGTGTTTTAGGGATTAAACATGTTATTTATTAATTTTGTACAAATGGTAACAAATCATGGTACGACACTGAAGATAGGATAGTGAGGGTAATTTTCCTGATGAAAATTTTGTATAAAAATGCATGTTGGCGTAAAGTGGGTAGCTCTTACTTAACTCTTCAAGTGCAGAAAGTTACTCTGCTAGTTTGCATTTTGAAATTAATAGCTCAGTAAAATTATTCAAACTAGTGATGGAAGCCTACAACTTCATCCCAGAAAAACTCTACTTTCCGCCAACCCCGTAAGTGGTATTTTATTTATTATTTCTTTCTCGAATTGTAAGATTTAGAAGTTACATATTTTTGCCTTATATTTAATCCCATTATTCTAGCAAGTAAGAACTTATTTGATTATCTTTATTATTTGAACTCAATATCCAATTATCTATCCAATTATCTATCAAATAATTATATTTTCGCTTCGCTCATCTTATAGAAATAAATTTGATTTAAACTGATTATCTAGTTTCTTTTGAATTAATGATTATCAGAAGTTTTGAAGAGAGAGAACAAAGAAGATCTTGGTAAGAAAATATAAAAGTATAGTTTCGCTTTAGGATCGGATTTCTAACAAAAGTCCGACCCGACAATTGGTGGAGGCGCACCTTGCTTTCTAATATTTTCAAAATTTATTTCTTGTATAATTTATTTTTTTATTGTTGTTATTTTGCACATCACATTCAAGTTATTTTGTAGATTACCTACCTAGGTACAACAATAATCGCACTCCTAATAATTCTCAAACACCCAGAGCAAGCAACCTTCTAGCTTTGATGGATATCGAAAATTCTAACTCTAAAAATTGTCGCCCATGCCATTAGGTCGGCATACACACACGTTATTTCGCGCGGTTTATCGTGGCGTGTTGGGATGTAGCGGTTTGCACGCGCGAAAGAACGGCGTGGCAAAAAAAGCGTCATGTTCCATACACTTGACAAAGTATTCAAATGATTTTGCACGTGATTACGCGCGGCATATCAGTTAGAAAGGAAAAACCGTATGTGTATGGGTAAAAAGTGTCATTTATCGTGTCGTTTGGAAGTGCATGTTGTCATGTAGGTACTAATTTTCAACGTGATAGTTCGCTATGCGGCGTTTATGTCTCCGTACTAGCCTCAAAACCGTGACGTGGAGTGGCGCACATGGTTGTGAACTGCACATCATTTTCTTGAGTACTGACGTCACATTCCAGATGAAAGCACGTCTGAAATCCCTTCCCATTCTATCATTGCGTGTAGCCCTCCTCACTCACGCACATGATTTTTCACAGGTTTTTGCAGATGACACGATAAACCGCGCAAAATAACGTGTATGTATGCCGGCCTATTGTCAGTCTCAGCAAGATGCTAATTGTAATAAAATGTTAGAAAACAACCCAAACGATGTAACGGGGTGCCGTTAGTATTTTTTTCCAACAACACCCCTACACTCTTTGTTACCGAACCCTTGCGACAAGACGATTTAATAAATAATCCCTGCCAAAAAAATTTATCGGTTGAAGGAACATACCGTTCAAAAAATATTAGTATTATAATCGATACTGGAGCATTTCAAAATATAGCATCCGCAGAGTATTTTCCAAATTACCAGTCTTTTAAATTAGGAGCTAGATGCTTGGAAACTGCAGATATTCACAAGGTTTTACAATAATAGATTTTTTTTTTGGTTTTACACAGTTCTCCATTGAAATTTTAATAATTCATTCGTTCTCAGAGCCACTTCTTTTAGGAGTGAAATTTTTACATCAATATGGAGCACTAATAGATTTTTCGGGAAAAAAATATTAATCTGACTGAAATAGAAGTAACAACTCCTTTCAGAAATACATATTTTGAAAATTATTTGACTTTGCGTGATATGGTTGTTGACAATATATCATTTTAACAGATATTAAAATTAAATTTAATGAAATTAAAGATTTACAAGTGCAAATTCAGAATTTTTCAGACTCCTTGGAAAATATACTTACTCATTATTTTTTTGAACAAAATGATTTATTCATAGTGAAGAATGGCTTGTGTTTAGGGGGCGTCACGGTACATCGACTGTACGAACCATTGATTCTGGGGTTCCACAGGGTTCAGTGCTTGGCCCATTATTGTTTCTCATTTACATCAATGACCTAGCTTCCATCAATATAAATGGAGCCTTTACATTATTTGCTGATGATACCACGATACTGTGGCGTGGAACAAGCGATGATACTTTGGAAGAAACAATAAATAGAGACATACAAATTATAAAGAAATGGTGTGACGCAAACAGCCTGACTTTTAACATAAGCAAAACCAATCTTATATCATTTAAGGGAAACGCTCCAAATATCTCACTGAATGGTGGAGCTGTGGAAAGTACAGACTGTGCAAAGTTTTTGGGAATTTTTATTGATTGCAAGTTAAAGTTTGATATGCATATTATTATGTTAAGGAAAAGGTTGATGTATATTTCTCACTGATAGAGTCTCATTTGAGATATGGCATACAGTTTTGGGGCTTTGCCAGCCGGCATCTTATTCAGTCTGTTTTTGTCTTGCAGAAGCGGGCTGTGAGATATTTGAGTGGTGCTGGTCACAGAGATCACTGTAGACCGCTGTTTATTGGGGAGGGGATTCTAACATTGGCTTGTATTTTTATTCTTAGTACAGTAGAGTTGGTTCGTAAAAAATGCAGGGGATCTGATGTCGCCTCAGCAAGTGCTTACGCGACAAGATATAGCAGTGAAAATCTGAGTCTCTGCATTCCTAAAAGTACCCTTACTAAACATTCAATTATATATGAGGGTAGAAAAATGTACAATCGCTTGCCTCTGGAAATCAAGAATCTAGAAAGTGACAAAAAGTTTGGCCAATTAGTAAAGAGGATGTTATTGAAAAAAGCTTATTATTGCCTTGACGAGTTTTATGCGGATGATTTATGTTTGTGAAGTAATGTTTGTTTTTTTTTTTCGATTTTAAGCTTTTTAAATTGTATTTATATTTTAAGGAATTTTAGCTGTTTTTGATGTTTTTTTTTCTATTTGTTTTTCTATAACCACTGAGTTTATACTGTTTTATATCTTTTTATTTTCAGCTCTGTACATGAGGGTATTTAAACTCTTTATAGTCTAGGAAAATTGTCGATTTTCAAAAAAAAAATTCCTACCCAAATGAACTTTTCAGGGATGATAGGGGGCGGGTGGGTGATCATAAAACCGAAAATATCAAACATTCACCCCTCTGGCGTTTTGCGCTATAGGGGTTGAAAGTGCGCCATTGGCGATTACTTGGTACCTATTGATTTTACAAAAAAATGTTTCAAATAAAAGATGCGCAACATTATTTGATCTACAATGTTTATCTAAAGACTTTTTTGATTAAGGGCTCTCTATGGTCATAAGGGCCGTTTGAAATTTTATAATGAAAATGAAAAATTGTAACCAACGTGAAAAATTTTTCTACAACACATACAACATTATTGATTTATGAAGTTTTTACTCACCCCCTGCCGTTTTTCAATAGGGGTAGTTTAAAGTTTTTTTTTATTTTCCTACAAAAAAAAATTCTTGATAAAAGTTTTATAAGATTACATTTCCTACAATTTTTCCTTATAAACTTTTTTTACAACTCACCCCCATTCAGCGGGGGGACACTTCCCTTAGGAAAATTTTAGTTTTTAGGGGTATATATTAATTTTTTTTTTCTTTTCTCGCCTTTAGTGTATATAAAAAGTTGCAATTAACATTGTATTGAAAAGATTTTTTTTCCCACCACCTTTTTGTTTTTAGGGGTAGTTCGCCTATTTTTAACTTTACAAAAAAAAATTATAAAGAAAAGGTGTTCAAAATAATAAAATGAACAAGTATTCTTAATAAATTTTTTTTGTAAAGTTGAAAATAGGCGAACTACCCCTAAAAACAAAAAGGTGGTGGGAAAAAAAATCCTTTCAATACAATGTTAATTGCAACTTTTTATATACACTAAAGGAGAGAAAAGAAAAAAAAAACTAATATATACCCCTAAAAACTAAAATTTTCCTAAGGGAAGTGTCCCCCCGCTGAATGGGGGTGAGTTATAAAAAAAGTTTATAAGGAAAAATTGTAGGAAATGTAATCTTATAAAACTTTTATCAAGCAATTTTTTTTGTAGAAAAATAAAAAAAACTTTAAACTACCCCTATTGAAAAACGGCAGGGGGTGAGTAAAAACTTCATAAATCAAAAATGTTGTATGTGTTGTAGAAATTTTTTCACGTTGGTTACAGTTTTTCATTTTCATTATAAAATTTCAAACGGCCCTTATGACCACAGACAGCCCTTAATCAGATAAACATTGTAGATCAAATAATGTTGCGCATCTTTTATTTGAAACATTTTTTTGTAAAATCAATAGGTACCAAGTAATCGCCAATGGCGCACTTTCAACCCCTATAGCGCAAAACGCCAGAGGGGTGAATGTTTGATATTTTCGGTTTTATGATCACCCACCCGCCCCCTATCATCCCTGAAAAGTTCATTTGGGTAAGAATTATTTTTTTTTGCAATGCATGTATTTTTCGACTATTTTCCTAGACTATTATACAATAAAGCATTTTTTGATTTGATTTGATTTGATTATTTTATCGCCACCTTATATATACGTTATAATAAACTCTTTGTCACAATAGGATCAACAAAGCAAAACTTTTTGCAGACACTGCACTATAGGAAAGTTTATGAGCATTTGTCATTTTCATGAATGAAAACATAAAGATAGTAAAATAAAGTATAACATAAATACTTGTTTAACTGCTGATAATAAACAAAACCTGAAATATTTTTAAATAATAATAAAGATCTGTTGGCTTCGTACTCCGAAGAAGTTGGATACACAAATTTAATGCAACACGTGATAGATACCGGAGATGCAGATCCAATAAAATTTAAACCATATAGGGTATCTCAGAAAGAACCATTTGCAATTAATGATCAAGTAACAGAAATGATAGAAAAAAGTGTTGTAAGACCTAGTAATAGTTCTTGGTCTAGTCCGGTTGTTTTAGTTAAAAAACCGGATGGTTCTCATAGATTTTGCGTGGACTATAGAAAATTAAATAACATAACTAAAGAGCAAGTTTATCCATTACCACTCATCGAAGACATATTGTTTTATTTAAATGGAGCGAAATACTTCACTTCACACTTAGCGGGTTTTGGCAAATATATTTAGATGAATCATCAAAGGAGAAAACAGCTTTTATTACACAAGATGGTCTTTATGAATTCCAAGTAATGCCTTTTGGACTCTGTAATGGACCAGCTAGCTTTCAAAAGCTGGCTGAGAAAGTTTTTGAAGGGTTAAAATGGTATGAAGTAATAATCTATATTGATGACATCATTATTTTTCAAACACGTTTGAAGAACATTTAATTCGATTAGAACGCGTTTTTGATAGGCTAAGAAAAGCAGGTTTAACTTTAAAACTAAGTAAATGCCTCTTTGCAATGGAAAGAATAAAAATCTTACGCCATATTGTTGTGTGTAAAGATGGAATTTTATCGGATCTACACAGAATTTAAGCTGTAGAAAAACTTCCCATGCCAACAACGGTGAAGAAACTTCAAAGTTTCCTGGGAATGTTAAACTTTCATAGGAAATTATCCCAAATTTTTCTCAGATAGCAAAACGATTCCACAGGTTAACAAAGAAAAGTGATACTTTCAAGTGGGTAATTGAACATCAAGAAGCTTATGATCTTTTAAAATTGAAATCAATTTCGGCTCCACTTTTGGAGTATTTTGATCAAAATAAGAATTGTGAATTAAGAATTGATGCATCGAGGAAGGGTTTAGGTGCGATACTCTTAGAACAATATGATTAAGGTGAAATGCATCCCGTTATTTATCTTTCCCGAATGTTATCCAAACCAGGAAGTAATTATAGTTCATCAGAATTAGAGGCGCTTACACCGATGTGGAGTTTATCTTAGCTTCGTTCATTGGTTTACGGACGTCACATTAATATTATTACAGATCACCATGCGTTGTGTTGCTTAAAAACTATAAAAAATATAAATGGTCGGTTAGCTAGATGGGCTATAAAAATAAGCGATTATAATTACACAATCAAGCATGATGAGAGTGGAAAATTGCATAGTGATGCAGATTATTGTCTTTCTCATCTTAACCCTGTAGAATGTTCAAACTCCATAATAGACTTAGAAGATTACGATTTACCAACTTATTTTCTTGATAGCGATTCAAAATCATCCTTACAAAGAAATGACGAAAATCTTATGAAAAATATTACTTTATTAGATAACCCAATGAATGACAATCTCTCCCTTTTAGAAAGAAAAAAATTAAAATTATATTTAATGCTTGATAAAGTTCTTTATGGACGAAATCTCAATGATACTTTGAAATCTACATCTTTTAGTAGTACCAAACTCCCTAAAAGGTGAAATTCTATTTATTAAATTCCTGTAGATTTCATTTTATACCAGTTTTCACAATTACACCATCAAAAGTTTTAAAGGAGTTGAAAACGATCTCTAATGAAATTAAAAAATTTGATCATGTTTTGGCCATTTACACAATTGTCTTAATATTATCAGCTACCGATATCTATGATTGTTCACTACGGTCCGGTTCATTCATATTCAGATAAACTTGCTGGTACTTATTTGTAAAATAAATTTACCGTTCTAAAATTCTATTGGTCGGCAGATAACTGGCAGACCAATGGAATTACAAATTGCGTTTTTATCCGTCAGATTGCATACCTGACAGTTTATCAGAATGTGAATAAATCGGCCCTAAGTGAAAAGTTTACAATAATAACTGTTAAAATACCAAAAGCAAATCATATGTTGTGGAAACTTTATGAACCAGTTCCATTTGCCTGGTATAATGATACATGTATCTTTTTGCAGCAAAACCATTATTTAGCTGTTGCCTCAAATTCCACAGCACATGACGGTAGCATTCTTTCTGTTAGACCAATAACAGGAACAATGTTAAGAGAGTGTCAACCTTATAAAGACAAACTTTGTTATTTACCAACATTCTTGGCAGACACTTCTTTCGGAAGCGACTGTTCAAAAAATATGTTGATGGACATTTCACATATTTGCCCCTTGAGATGTCATAATGCAAATTCAACCGTAGTGTTCAAAATCGAAAATGACGTCTTCGTCATAACACACCCAAAGAAATTTACGAAACTTGAATGCCAATCAATTACACATCAACTAGCTGATGTTCTTTATGAACAACCAGGTACAATCTGCAATCGAATTTAAAATTCCATGTCATTGTAAACTTTCAGGTAATAACGAAATTCTCATTAGAACTAGATTTCTATGCAGAAAAACAAATATTCTTACGTCCATGGCAGTTCATGTTTTACTGGCAACGTGCTCCACTTTAAAATCATTTTTGATAACATTTGATAACAGACTTTAATGAATGCTTAAATTATAACTGGTTCCTTACTATACCTTATCTTAATCTTTCTATGTCTTGAGAAATTGATAACTTATACAAAGACACCTACTGTGTGTACCTATTCAGCAAATTCGTATCTTATACATAATAGTACCAGTTCATTTGTAATATGGAACATAGTTTCATCATTTATCAATACTCATCTTTTATTTGTTGCATAAGCAAAATGCTTTTGGGATTTTTCCTTTTGTTAGACCGGTCAATAGTGAAACTGCATCAGATTTGAATTCCCTTGGACAAGAACAAGTATTGTTGCTTGTCATGATAGTATGCATGCTTTTAGTAATTTTGGGAATTATTGTTTTGTGCTTATATGTCTATACAGAGTAAAAGAAGCAATGAGTCTTCTGATGTTAACATAAATTTGTTTGATGGCCAAATAGGGAAGTTAAGTCTTCCTACAAGTGGAACGTTTCTAATTTTTTTTAAAGCTTAACACGAAACATGTGTTTGAAATTTTGAAAATGACACATTATTTTTTTTTCTTCTTATATTTTTAATTCCATATAATAATATACACTCTTATAATTTTATAAACGTACACTGTTTTTGCTTACTAAAATCGTTTTATCTTATTGTAAACAACGTACAGATTATATTGTACCTATAAGTAACAAGAGTAACATATGATATGATAGTGATACGGGGTATACTTACCTTATAATCAACTTAATTATCAATATTTTTGAAATCCTTTGATAACATGACAATATCCTCAAAGCCAACATTTTGGACTATATTCTCATAATTTTGTGGTTCTGATGAGCTACGATTTATTGAAGAATTTTATAGCAGCAACAAATTTCTTCTTTTTGTCACGATTATCTTTTGTTATTTCCATATAATAATATAATAATTATTGTTATAGATAATAAATATATGTGTCAATGACAATATGTAAAATAACACAAAAATACAATGTTTCACAAATCTCATTACCAAAACGTATACATATAATTAACAGTCATGGGAAATTAGGTACCTACCAAATTTTAAGCGTTGGAACTTATTAGATTGTCACCAAATCTTAAAAGTTGGAGCTTGAAGCAAATAATTGAGTGGAAGCCAGAGGGGGAAGAAGAAGACGCGGCAGACCAAGAAGAAGCTGGAGAAGTGAGTAGACGAAGAAATGACAGACAGAGCCTTAGAGGAGGATGCTTGGATTGACAGAGATACTTGGAGATCGGGAATCGGAAGACGTAGAACGTTATAAACCAATAATTATAGTATATATACTATAGGTACCTACTTATTATAGATACGTAGGTACCTACTTATAATGGGTATGGTTTTGGCAAACCTTGAGAGATGATGAAATTATGATTTTTTCCTTTAAATTTTGCTTCTGATTGATGAATTTTGACATATATTTTTCATTCACAAGATTTTTAAATCTTGGACAATGAAGGATACCTATTTTGATTTCTTTTAGGACCAGCAAATCCAAGGTTAATTTACTCAAATCAAAATGAAGTTCCATCTCTAATTCAGTACCTACCTATAAGTAATGTTATTGTGATCACTAGGCTCAAATATGGACAGCAAATATTCTTATTGAAATTGAACTTTTCTCAGTTATTTCAGAATAAATCTATAGTTCCAAAAAAATGAGAAAACAGCATTGCAAATGTTAAAGAGTTCAAAACCGGTCTATAGTAACCTCAAAGTCAAAGTACCCAATAAATGAGAACTCGGTTTTCTCTTCATTATCTTACGAAGCATAATCAATTTGTATTGCATATTTTAACAATTTCTAGAAGCAATACAACCTCATCCTTCATCCTAATGGTAATGGTATCAGTGGATTTATACACTTGAAACTTGTTCCCATCTGCAAGTAAAATGTTTCTGCAAAACGAGTGGTTCTGTATTTTACAAAAAAAGAAAATGCAATCGTTCAAGAAACTTTTTTGCCTACATTTTATCTAAAATATTTCCGTTTTTATGTCTTCTAATTGCTTAGAGAAAGCGGATATTCTCTAGGGACTAATTTCCATAAGTCACCCTACTTATATAAATGAGTTACAGGAAAAAAAAAACAAGTCCATCAAACTAATTAAGGAAAATATTCCATAAATCATTGAAATTATCGCCAAACAAAAAAAATGTTACGCAATGGAGCGGCAATTTGCTGGCTTCCAAATCGCACAGGTTTTGTTGGAGTAATAATCGATGGGCCACGTTGCCAAACTAATACATTTCTACTTGAATTCTGTATTATATAAAAATTATAAATTGAAAAAAAAAAAATACATTTGGCACCCTTCACCCTCTTCAAAAAAATGTTAATTTTCATATTCTTTTTCCTCTGATGTAGTTCAAAATTGGGTATACATACTTTCCTTGAACTTTAATTATTATTGACTAATACCTCCCAAGCAGCACTCCCATGTTAGGCCAATATTGGGACCATAACTACGATTTATTGGCCCAAATCAGATTCTCTATGTTGGCCCAATAAAAGATGTGGACATTCTGCAATATTTGTCCAAGAACGTATGTCAATATGTACCCAAAAACAAATACCAACGTTGGTACAATAACGTAACCAAATGTTGGCCCAAAAAGAAATAATCAATATCATATCAAGAACTTTATGCAATATAGAGTCAATTGAAATTACCAATATTGGCCCGAAGACGTATGTAAATCTTGGCTTTATATTATATTTAAATAAGGTAACGGACCAATTATAAGGACCGACTGAGAAGTGTTTTCTCTCTGCCGGACCATCCGTGGACCCGTTTCGCTGTATCACAACTCATCAGCACGGTTAAGTCCGGCCAGGGTCCCGCAGAGAGAAAACAACCAATTTTTGGCTTCATTCCGGAACCAAGTTTAAGACAGGTAAAGTGAAGATAGAGTCTCCATCTATTAGTTGGTCGGCACACCAAGTGCGCACATTGTATACCCTATATTGGACCAATATTTTCAATTCAGAAAATCTAACCTTGGTAAAAATTAGTATGTAAATATTGGCCCTTCATTGGGTTTTCAAAAAGTATCAATATTGTGAAAAAATTGAAAATAAATATTGGGTGTACAAAGTTTTTGAAGTGAATTTAAATATCAATAAAAAATTGAATGCCAATATTGAATTAATATTATATTACAATATTGTTTCGATAATATAAAATGTAATATTTGGCCAATATTTCATAAATCAATATTGTAGTGAGAAGTCTTGGGCCAATATTCAAATTATTGAAAAGATAATTAATCTATGAAAACAATATTGGTACAAGATTATTTTTAAATATTGTTTCCACATAGGTAAAACTAACGTTGCCCCAATATTGGTACTGTGTTGATTTAGCAACAAAAATGAATAAATATTGGCCCAACTGAAAAACGATGTTTACCCAATATTATGTGCTACTTGGGCTATATTTTATATTAATACCTACTCTGTAAAATCTGTTTCTTTTTTTAAAGATAAAAGTCAAAATGACATTCTGTTGGCAATACAATGTAAAATTGTCAATGCCTCCAAATTTTTTATGTAGAAAAGGCTTGTGTTGCCAACATAGTCACTAAATTTTTGACTTGGGGAATTATCTTTAAAAAAAAACAGACTTTAAGTACATATTGCTTAAATACTTGACAAGTAGGTACAGTGGAAATCATTGCAATTGGCACACACTATATAAATATCCCTCGTAATGTGTCAAATCTGACACACAGTAATAGAAAAATGCTGCACTAAATAGATTTATTGGTTAGAATTTTGACTTATTACGAGGGATTTTAAAGAGTGTGTGCCAATTGCAATGATTTCCACTGTACAAGGTGTCAAGTTATAAAGTACCACCTCCTGTAACTTTTTCATATTTGATCGAACATAAAAAAAATACAGGGAGTGGTACTTTATAATTTGTCACCCGGTACCTGAAGCTCTGCTTCCTAAAATAATAAAGGTTTTCAAAACTAGACAAAAATATCAAATTTCACTCGAATGAAGATAATAAGAACACCACCGCTGAAAGAAAATAGACTATGGAATAAAACAAGATAAAACTTTTCCAGAAGAATTTGAAAAACAAAAGTTAAATTGCTTGTCACTAAAAAGTTCCAGTGACAAAAATATAATAATATATTCCATCAAAACTTGGATAAGAGCCATTCATTTCAGATTATGTGCGTAAATATAACATAGTGATCCAATTAAAATTTATTCGTGGACGATTGCGTGAACAATTCACTCTAAAAATAAATCGTGTGCCTTTATAAATTGTCAAGGCACACCTCCCCGATCTCAGAGGAAATGAACTTGAAACCGGCCATCCTCCTATACCATTGAACTTTTGCCACAGTTGCGAGAGCTGAGAGAATTATTTATTTATAGGAAGGAACTTATCTTTGATGGTTAAATCGTGTGTTACCTACATAAAAATTGATTTTTTTTTGATAGGTTTTGTAGGTAAAGGTAATTCCCAAAATCCAATGAGTCAAACATTCTTGCCATAAAAAAATAATCTAAATTGCCTATAATTAGAGTTAGGTTTTTAACATTAGTGTAGAATACCTACCCACGAATTTCTTATCAGGCAAATTGTAGAATACCCACGTATTTCTTATCAGGCAAATTTTAACCTTTCATGAATATGAAGTTATCGATAGATATAAGTATGGTCTTACAACAAAAAATAAATCTGTATTTTTTCATTGAGTATGGATTTTATGACTTACCTATTTCTTGGATTTTTTTTCTGAATCACTCCTGACTGAAGGGTTTTTTCTTCACCTATTTTCCTTCTTTTTCCATTTCTATCTCAATGTTTTCTTCCATTGCTTGTTTTTTCTATTTCTTCGGTACTTAATATAGTTCCAATGCAGCTTCAATAGTTTAGCAGCTACAAAGTTTCAAATTTTTTTGATTTGATTTTTATTATTTTTTCTCCTTACTTTAAATATTTTTTCCATTCACTTTAAAAATTTCAATCCAATCTTTCAACTTTGAACTGCGTCATGACAAAGATTGACACAAATATTCTCACCAACTAGGTATTAGGAACATATGGCTTCATGAGATGATTCCAGATAGCTTTGGTGCAAATTTCTGAATACACAAAGTAAAGAAAAGATAGGTCAAATATAAAAAAGGAGGGGTGTTTACGCAATAGTATTTGAAATTTAGTAAACTGGAATGAGACTGGAAAATCGCGCAAACAAATTGAAATGGAAATGATACCATAGGGTTGTCGAAACACACAAAAGTTATTACCACTCACCTGGGTTTTCTTCTAAGCTGTGTGTATACACGGGGATCCCCTGGAAAACAGTTCTCCACAACCACCAACGTATCACCATCGACTTAAGGCACTCAAGGTCCCTATTTAATGGCACAAGACATAGAGTTTTTTAGCGTAAAACACGGAACCGGTAAAAATGCAACGTGCATATCAAGTACCATTGATCTAGTGTGTAAATCCAAATCTTCAACGGCTACTTCGGTCGGCGCAGGATCGTCGAAAATACACTCATGTGTGTTTTACGCGAAATTGACATTTAAGTAATTCTTTAATAAGAATGAGAAGAAACCAAATTTGTAAATAATGTTGCGTTAACAAGGGGGCATTTGTATATTTGTCCGCAGCTCCATTCTGGGCCACCATGTTCAATCTGCAGCTAATCCTGTGGAATCATTATGGATTGATGTTCTAATAGATGGTCAACCTATGCTTGTTTCATGCATATGTCAGCCTAAACTATAAACCAATGTATGACAAGAAAACCTGAAACTGAAGGTTATAGAACAAGCATGCAACAGTAGTATTTTTGGAGATTTCAATACTGGAAAACATTAACAGTCAATCCCACAAATCCATGTAGCTCAGATTTCATAACTGCCTACAAATAAATCAATGCCTTTCAACGTGTAAATTTTCCAACCAGAATAAGAAGAAATTAACAATCTCTACTGGATCTGCTATAAGTCAGTGACAAGAGGCTTATTGCTTTTGATGCATCACAGCATCCACCAATAGGACTAAGTCATAACAGCCAAATCCCAGGTTACTCCAAAACCAACAAATAAAATATACATATAAGAGATTTTGGTCCGTAGACTATAAACTTATTAACAGGCATCTACAACAAGAATTCTCTAGCATTCATTCCACTCAATCTGAAGATTGTCAATCCCTAGAAGCCTTGGCAGACTCAAGAAACTTTTAAACACATTAAAAGAAAGGTAAGTTTGTGGCACAATTAATTGAAAATCAACTCTGAAAATGAGGATTTGAACTACAGGAACTAAAATAACTTCCTCAAAGCCAAGATAAAACAGTCTAGAAGGAAATATGAACAAGAATTGCTATCCAGAAAGTTTCAGAGTGTTTTTACAAGAGAAGATGTAAGCCATATGCCCAACCTGCATCCTGATACATTCTGTGCTAATTCTCTTGAAACTGTAACTTTTACACCTAAGAAATTGGAGACTATACTCAAGATCACTGAAGCGAGATTCTAGTCCAGAAGATAAAATTCCTGCTATTTTTCTAAACAAGCGTACTGCAGTTTTGTCACATATTCCCTCACATTCATGATGAACAATCTTCTTAGGCAGGGCAAGCTATCAAGGAAATGGAAGAATGCAATTGTAAAGTACCTATTTACAAGAAAGGCAATAAACACCTGCCTGAAAACTATAGGCCCATTAACTTAACAAGCACCCTTTACAGATGCATGGAAAGTTCTGGTCAGTGGCGGCTCGTCAGAGGAGGCATTCTCAATTTTTTATTCCTGATTTCTAATTAAAATAATAATTCACAAATTACACAACAGAATTCCAATTTTCGATATTTCAATGTAATTTAGAAAAATCTGACAACATTATTTCAATCAATCCCGCGCCTCCACGACAAAAATCTGTGAATCTAGGATACTCAGTAATACCGGCCCGAAGGGCCGGAGTTATATGCGAGCCCGAAGGGCCGGAGTAATACAAGCCCGAAGGGCTGTTATACGCGAGCCCGAAGGGCCGGAGTTATACGCGAGCCCGAAGGGCTAGAGTTATTTTAATCACGGGACTCAGTCTATAATTCTATTGGTCAGCCGATAATTTAGAGCCAATTAAAAACCGGGAGTATTTAAAATGCGATTTTTAGCGTCCGATCAAAGACCCGGGAATATTCAAAAACTTTAGTTTTATCAAATTGATTTTTGAATGTTGGTTTTCCTAAGATTTTTACTTTTTTCAGAAAACGGTGGTTTTTGCAAACATATACTACCCAATAAACATTTTTCGCAACTTATAGTAACGTCAAGTTATATAATGGGTATATAATAGTAACAAAGGTATATAAGAAGGTTTCCAAGTTTTATAATCTGCAACCTATGGTAACATAGTTTTATAAAGTATTTATAAGTTTACTATAACTTACAGGTATATAATAAGGTGATGTAACTATTTCCATCACCATTTTATAAAACTTTTAGTACCCGTTACTAAAGTATTTATAAGAAATTTTTATAAAGGTTACCGTTACCTCATTTATATAACTAGAATACCCCTAGTTATATAAAAGTGTTGTCAATCACCTTTATAGAACCTGGAAACTAGTAGTGTTTGCAGTATGTATATGTTATAAAACTTTATAAAACCTTTAGTAAAACGAAACTACCTAATTTGACATATGACAATAATCAGGTGTCTGTTGTTGTTTATTATTGTTATAAGAAATCTGTGCATAATGATTTTGAAAAAAATGAAGTTCAGTACATCATTTCGCCGGAAAATTTCAAAAAAATTTAATAAAATCTCAAATTCAGTGCCCTCAGTATCTTCCACGAGGACACTAAACACAATTTCGTAGACAAGAAAATAAATTACTTGAGGGAACTGATAAACATGATGATTATAGCAATAACACTATTTTGAGACCAAAATTGCCAATACCGGCGCTGACGGCATCTGGTTAAAAGTTAAGTACATAATGTTACTAATAGTTATAAAATATAACCTTAGGTGATATTATAG
This sequence comes from Ceutorhynchus assimilis, assembly GCA_917834065.1. Lineage (NCBI taxonomy): Eukaryota > Metazoa > Arthropoda > Insecta > Coleoptera > Curculionidae > Ceutorhynchus > Ceutorhynchus assimilis. The sequence goes on along the minus strand of OU892287.1, from coordinate 9,505,167 downwards.
TTTCCAGAGTTTATATTGTTACTAAAGTGATCCGCCATATTTTTCTAACCAAAATCATAATAATAAAAAAGATGCGTTGCAAAAACACTAGGTTAAGCTGATTTTGATGCAAAATATACAATAATTGTTTAATACTGGCATATGCAAAACGGAAATGACATTAATTTCTTCTTAAATCTCATTTTAATTAATATTTATATGTGTATATTTTGTGAGAAAACTGATTTGAAATTAATAAAAAGTGAATATTTGAAGGGCCCCTGCGTTTTTTCGAAGTACCGGTTCTACTTTTGCAGTAGAAAAAGTTTCCCAACTATATTTTGAGTCTACCAATGCTGTAAAATTACAACAAAGTACCATCGTTTTCTAATAGGTAAATATTATTAATATTTGGACTCCATATTTGTTTTTTTTTAGTAACAGACATCTTGAAATAGAATTGTGGGAATAGAATAGTAGGAGACCATTTAAAGCAATGTATTTGAGAGAGAAAAAATATGTATTTATAATGATGACAGAATTGACAAAAGTTATATAGTGGTTACCACAATATTTCCGTTACCAATGGTTACATAAATTAAAGTTATATACCGTTACTAAACACAGGTTTTCGAAACCTTTATAAACGCTCAATTTAAGCTCTTTAAAGGGTCTATAGGAGTAACAGAAATATTTCGGTAAATGGATATAAAACCTTAAGTTATATAAAGAAGGTGATATAACATTTACGGTAAATATTATAAAAACAAAAATGTTTATTGGGTACTTTATCATTGTCTTTGTCTTACTCACTATAATCAATAAGTGAACCTTATAATGTCATTTTCATTGATTTATTAATTTCATTATTAATTAATTATTAAATTGAATTTTAAACAAAAAACTCTTTTAAAATGTTATTTTTGTTTTCCGAGATGAGATGTGGCAACGTTGCTTTTAGTTGGCCATTTTGAAGTGACGCCTTGTGACTTTTTGCCAGTTTTTTCTCGAATTTTCGATTTTCCGGAGTTTTTACCATAATTAGCAAAATCCCATTTAAAATGCTTTTGATGTGGCAACATCGCTTGTGGCTAAATTCAATCAATGAAGCATTTTTGACAGTAGGCCATTTTCAATTGACGTGTTTACATTTTTATTCAGTTTTTCTTCGAATTTCCACTTTTACGGGGCTTTTTCAGTGGGGAAAACTGATTTAAAGTACGAGGCTTTGAGTTTTCTTCATTTTCCACCAAAAATTTCCAGAGTTTTAACGGGGTAAGTGAGAAAAACTTTAGTTTTATCAAGTAGGTTTTGGAATGTCATTTTCGTTGTTTTTTTTTTAGAATTTTTATTTAAGGTTCTTGGGGTCCGGGGATCGTTTTCTACCACTTTTTTTCTCGAAATTCGCAAAAAAAAAAACTTTTTTGACGTTGACAGCTGTCAATTTTTTTTTGACACAAATCGATAGTTGGCGTCGTGAAACTGCCTTGCACCGGGGTTTGATTTTCGTAGCTTTTATAGTAGAGCGGGGAAAAAGTCGAACATGTGTCAAATTTGACAGGTGACATTTGTTGATATTGCCAAAGTGTCGTGGGACAAAAGTTTTATCCGAACGAACCCGTTCATTGTTAACTGATTTCATTACTCCGGCCCTTCGGGCCGTAATCTTTGAAACAAAAAGACGTCATTTTGTATCGATTGTCAAAAAAACCCAAGGTTTGAAATTTCAATTTTTTGACGTTTGTTGTATCATGAGCAGTGTTGCCATATGTTTTTTTTCGAATCTCGATTCTGGAAGGCTGAGGTTATCTCAATTATGAGCTCAAAGGGCCAAGGTTATACGAGTCCGAAGGGCCGGAATCATGCGAACCCGAAGGGCCGGAGTTATACGAGCCCGACAGGCCGGAGTTATTTTAATCATGAGCCCGAAAGTCCGAGGTTATAAGAGCCCGAAGGGCCGGAGTTATACGAACCCGTTGAACTGATTTTAAAACTTCGGCCCTTCGGATCGTAATCTTTGAAAGAAAAAGACGCCATTTCATATCGACAGAATTCCATAATATAGTAGAATTTCGGTAGAATAATTATGTTATTCTGAAAAAGGAATTAGATGAGAAATTTTGGCGGAGTTTCCATAGAATTCACATTAAATTTTAATTCCTCTCGAATTACTTGAAATTTCAGTGAAATTCCGATCGAATTACACGAAATCCTAAATGAATTACATGGAGGAATTTTAAACAATTACATGATATTACACCTAAATTCTCAACATGAAATTTCAGTTTTTACTGAATTTTAGTACTGCCGAGGAATTTCCAGCTAAAAACATGGAATTTCGGTGATATTCCGAAAAATTACCATGAAATTTCAATATATTTCGATGAATTTTTAAGATATTACTTGAAACTTCATTAATATTCCCAGAAATATTAAAAGAAATTCTTATGAAAATAAATTAAATTTTGAAAATTCCTTGAAGTTTCATTGGACTTTCGAGAAATTTTCGGTTATGTTATGAGCGTGGATATTTTCATAAAATTTTAGTGAATTTCGAGAAATTTCTAAGAAATTACATGAAATGTCAATGAAATTCCATAGAATTTTATGAAAATTCGGAATTCCAAGATATTTCGGTGGTAAAATTTTGAGGAATTTTAGTTAAAGTTAAAAAAAAAAAATATGGAACTTTGAAATTGAAATCTTAGTGGAATTCCGAGGAATTTCATGAAATCCTATACTGTAATTCCGAAAAAAAAAGAGTTCCATAAAATCTTCTAATGAAATGTTAAGGTATTTATTTCTATGGAATTACTTAAAATTTTCGCGAAATTCCCATGGAATAACTTAAAATTTTAATGGAATTCCAAAGAACTTTGATGAAATCTTCGAGAGGTTTTTTCCCCAATTAGTTTTCCAGGAAAACTTTGAAAGTGTGAGACTGTATTTTCCAAGAGGCAAAACCACCTTGGAATTCTTTGTAAAAAACTTGGGGAATTTATAGGGCATTTGGAAGATTGTGTTCGATGTTGGACAAATTCCAAGGAATTCTCGTCGAATTACACCTACATGGAATTCCTTGAAATCTTATTGTGGAATTCCAGTGAAATTATATCAAAACCGATAAATTCCTTCGGAATTAAACAAAATTTTCGTGGAATTTCCATGGAACCACGAAAAATTTCGGCGGAATTCCGAAAACTTGAATTAAATTTTAGTGAAATTCTGGGTAATTTCTGTCGAAATTTCCATGAAATCTTCTACTGTAATTCCGAGGAATTTTTGTACAAGAATTTCATTGAATTTTATGGTGGAATTCGGAAAAGGTTTATGAAATCTTATGATAAAATTTCTAGGACTTTCTGTTTTTCTATTCAAATTTGTCATTTGAATGGAATTTCGAGGATTTCCATTAAATCTTCTAGTGAAATTCTGAGGAATTTCTATGGAACTAACAAAAATTTTCGCAGAATTCCCATGGAATATTTATTGTTAAGGCTCCCCTAAATTAGTTGGTAAATTTGTATACAAGTTGGTCAAAATCCCAGAAAAACTCCTAAGATCTACTCAAAATCACTGAAAATCTTTAAAATCTTTTAGCCTCCTCACTTGAAATAGTCACGAGCCGCTACTGGTTCTGGTACTGAGATGACTGGATTTTTACTCGGAATTGGAATCATCCCACCTTCCCAACACGGGTTCCTTCTAGGAAGGTCAAGTTTCACAAACCTGCTTACCAAGGTTCAAGGTTCACGATTGGACAAGGGCATTCTGTCTGGCCAGTCTGTTGATGTATTTTGTCAAAAGTATAAACCCTCGTGAAACAAAGTGTACATATTTCTATTCCAGAATCTGATTTTGTTTTATTATGAAGTGAAATTAACAACTCTGCCTGTTATGCTTTCTCTTTATCTAAATAAAATTCTTTGCATAAAAATACATAATTAATAAATTTGTTTATTATTCACACATATAACAAAACAAAAATTATCTACGTTTGCGTCCTTTTTGGCTCTTTTTAAACGAATTCTTCTTACCATTCGTAAACTTATTTAATTTTATATTAATAACACCCCTATCTTTTTTTATTGATTCCTTATTTTTTGGCTTATACAATGGTATATGCTTTTTTTTTAGTTTCAAGTTACTCTCGATGGCAGTTTTCATGACGTCTATAGCTTTTTCTTCTGAGCCAGCCGTTTCGAAAATTGTATTGCCAGCATTTTCCATAAACGGGAATTTGCCACTGAAACCTTTAGGGAATATTTGCGCCGCCAAAAGGGTCCCTAACCTTTTCCGTTTGATTTCGGCCAACTTTCTACTGGAACTTGTTTCTTCACTGTCATATTTTTTATATCTGATACTCAATTAAGGAAAGTAAATTTTTTGTTGTTATCACTAAGGGCCATATTCTCCGTAGTTCATAAAGCCTGGCTTAGTGGAAAAGCTCGGCTTTGTCACACAAAAAGCCAAGCGTTTCCACTAAGCCAGGCTTTATGAACTACGGAGAATATGGCCCTAAGCAAAATTCAAAAAATAAAGGATACATTCCATCAACAATAATGTCCATATCTTTAGCTGCTTTTTGCAGCCAACCTTCTTCGGAATTAGCTTTACGCACTTGCAATTCAAGCTTGTCCAAGTCCCTAGCTAAGTTAACTCTCTCCTTAACTGCACTCAAAAATTTATCATTTACAGGAAAAATTGGCAAGTCCTCCCCTAAAAAGGAGAAAAACTATTCAATTCGTTTGAAGAAATCCTTGGTATGTTTACCTTTTCCTAAAGTTTTACACAACTTTAAGTAATTACTAAATTCGTTTGGTTCCATGAGTAAAATAGTGATTCCTTGTTTGGAGGCTCTGGCAGTACGTCCGGACCGATGCACGTAGCTTTCGCTAGTTCTAGGCGTTTGATAATGCAGAACATGATCGATTTTTGGTATATCTAAACCTCTTGCAGCCACATCGGTTGCTATTAGGATACTATTTTCAGTATCTCGGAATCTAAAAAATAGTTGCCAATGAAAGTACATATACTTCTGATGTGTTTACCTTTCTAAATTTTTTAGTCTCTGCCTCTGTTGCATACTAGCATGTAAAGGTAAAGGACTACAGTCCAACAAAGACAGCAAAGTAGTCAAACGTTTGACGCATCCTATGGAGTTGCAAAATATTAAAGTCCTGCCAGGATGTTTTTTCAAAAAATAATAAACATAATGGTCTTTTTCGTCTATGGCACAAGTGATTCTGCATTCGGTGAGAGTTCCAGAAGTTCCTGAAAATGTTTTAGTTACACAAAATGTTTATTTTGTGTAGATAAATTACCTGTCCCTTGAGATAAATCAACTATTTTCGGATTGGTCACACCAAGAGTAGCGACAATTTTTTGCAACTTCTGCTCTGGTGACATATCATTAACTTTCCTACCTTTAATTTTATTTTTGGTCAACAAATGTTTTGGAATATCATGAATCAAAGTCAAAGTGGCTGAAAACACAAAATTTTGCCTTTTATTTCTAATTTCTTCATCCATATTAATTCTTTCTAATACATCATGTAGCTCTTTGAAATGACCTCGTTCAAGCATTCTATCTGTTTCATCAATAGCTAAAAACCTACAAAAAATAATGTAATATGTATTTTTAAAAGCATATAAATTTTACCTAATGTTATCAATCTGAGACAAATGTTCGTTTCCTTGCTGAATTAGTTTCCATAACCGGCCTGGTGTTCCTACGACAATCTCAGGACCATGACTCAAAATCCTTTCTTGTTTTACTGCAGCCATACCACCAACAATTACAGCAATATTTATTCCTGTATATTTTGCAATATTTGTCAAATGGCTTTTAACTTGCATCGCCAATTCTCTTGTAGGTGTAATAATTAGGGCATACAAAGGTTTTCTAATGACAGTGTCTTTTATTTTATAAGAATTCACACAACCAATGCCATTTTCATCCAAGCCTAATTCATCATCTGACTCACTATCTGATTCGTTGTTAGTGGAGGTTTTATTATTTGCTTGTTCTTTTAATCTTAGGATACCATTTAAAATTGGTAAACCGAACGCTAGGGTTTTGCCACTGCCAGTTTCAGCAGCTCCCAAGATATCCCGTTGACCTGTTGATAATTGGTTGATTATAATTTATTTATTTACGGGTTTCCCCCATTAAATGTTATAACTTACAATTAATATTTCTATGTTATGGTTTTATTATCACAGACATACACCTATCAATTGGTGAGTTAAGGCCATAGTTTGTTCTATGATAATTTATGCCAAACAGATAATTGTAATGTAACCGCCTTGATGGTATATGAAACTGATTCAGATGTAATAATTTTGAGCAAGAAATTTGGGAGTTAATAATATTATACAATATAATATGCACAAACAAATCAGCTTTCAGACGTCTATGTTCTTATAATTCCATATTTATTATAGTTCTTACTTCATTATAATTGTGATCAACTATATTCATATTCAGTCTTACTGAACAGTATCTGGGAAATCTATTTTGAACTCTCTCCAACAGGAATATAGGGATGTTGTAAAACGGTGACCCATATTCGAGTTGAGAGCACACTATATTTGTATACACACATTTAAGTGAGTCTACACCAAAGAATTTACAGCTCCTTAGAACAAAACCCAACATTTTGGACGATTTTACAATTACATTATATGTGTTCCATAAATTTCAAACTCTCATCAAATACTACACCCAGGTTGGTTGTTGTACTTACATATTTTATTGGCAGATCATTGATAGAGTACATAAAATCGAATTTGCTTCTGATTCTATAAAAACTTATATGGAAACATTTGTTAACAGTTAACATTGAGTTTTAACTTATTAATAACGCACCACTCAAAGAGACTATTTAGGTCTTTCTGTAATAATTGTTGCATTAGACACAACTTTATACAATTTCAAATTATCAGCAAACAATAAAGGTGTACTGTATTTAAAACATGTTACTATATCATTAACAAACGAGTTAAAAAGCAGAGGTGAGCAGTTGGCCACCTTGTGAAACTCCAGATGATGCTAATATAATGTCAGACTTACAATTACCAATTTCAAATCTCTGTATTCTGTCAGCCAAGAAACTAACTAACCACTTAACCAAATGTCCATTAAAGCCTATGTCTAACGTAAACAACGCTGTCAAATGTCTTCGAAAAATTGGTATGAACAACATCGACCTGTGCCCTATCTTCCAATGCACTCAAGAGTGATGCCTGGTAGGATAGCAGATTTTTTACAGTGGATTTTCCTTTAATAAACCCATACTGTGCTTCATTAATCAGACCTTTACATGGCACCGGCCGTTGTACGCGGCGGAACGTTAATTTTGTCGCTTGATATTTTTCGTTATTTATTGTGAGCTAAATGCCGATTTAATAGTAGGTCAGTTTCTGCAGAAATCACAAACCAGTCAGAGCGAATTTCATTGGTTGAAAACAGTCAGAAAACTAGTTTCAACCAATGAAATTCATTCTGACTGGTTTGCAATTTCTGCAGAAACAGACCTAGTGAATTTCATATCAAAGTGTGTGCATTTTATCACCCCATCAAAGAACTTCAATTTTATGGAGTAAATATACTTTAGTTTTGGAAAATTAGTGAAAATTTGAGTTTAACATGCTCAAATATCAATAAAATAATCTTTTTTTTTATACATATAAACTATTTCTTATCAACCAAGCAGCGGTACTTGTCGCTATTGACCCTTTTTTTCTTTCTTTTTTTTTTTGTGATCAGTGGAGTAATAGTATACAGGGTGACACAAGGAATAGGGAACAGCCTATAACTTTTTTAATATATTAGTTGAAAATTTGAAATTTGGGGGGCTTAAACGAGGCAACTTTTTGAGTTTTTTAGAAGTAAATTGCGTTACCAGTCGCTTCCGGTTATACCGGAAGTGGCAATAACTGTTAATTTTCAAATGGGACACCCGGTATTTTTTGAGTTTTCTGGCATCAGCAGATCATTTTACGACCATTTTTGAAAGATTTATAACAAAACCAAAAAAAAATTGCATTTAAAAATAACTATTTTTCAAAAGTTGTTGGGTTATTTCTCAGCGGATTTTAAAAATGAAATGTTAATATCAAAAAATAGGGAAAAAAATTTAGTTTCAAAAAATTGATTGGTCCCAGCGTGGTTACATTTGAAAAATATGGAATACTTTAAAAAAACCTCTTTGTTTAATTTTGATCTGAAATTATGGCGTTCAGTTAGGAAAAAATTGAAGTTACAGATTTTCCTGATATTATGAATATCCAACTAAATCAATTTACACCAGTGGCAGCGCCGAATTTTTTTTCCTAAAAATTAATTCAATTTATTTTTTTTTATTAAAAATTTTCCAAAAATGGTCCTATCGTACTTAAAATGATCTGCCGATGCCAGAAAACTTAAAAAATGCCGGGTGTCCTATTTGAAAATCAAAAGTTATGGCCACTTCCGGTTAAACCGGAAGTAACTGGTAACGCAATTTACTTCCAAGAAACTCAAAAAGTTGCCCCGTTTAAGCTCCCAGAATTTCAAAATATTAATCTCGAGACAGAAATGAAAACTTTCTGTGCTCCCCTAATTTATTAAATATTTCAGGTTATCAGTGGTTTAATTAAAACACGATAGATACGTTTTAAGGCACGATAATATATTTCAATGTTTCGTCTTAAAACATAACAGAACGACTAACTTAACTTTAGCTTTTATATTTCATCTTCACACCCTAAACCTTTTCGGGGTGTGGGAAAAATACATTTACAACGCAAAAAGTAATACCCAAGTACAATAAATAAATAAGGCAATAAATACCAACCTTTTGGGTTTATTGCTCTTTGTCAATTCTCAGGTCGATTCCTGGTAAGGTAGATTTGTTTTTGTATATTATATTATCCTTTCGGATACATATTTCAACACTCCCACTCAAAAACAAGATCGAAAAATAATAATAATAATAGATAATCCTAAAAGCTATCATATGTACATTTAAGTTAATTGAACCATTTTATTATGATACAAAAATTGCGAATATATATTAATTACAAATTAAGTATACAATATGCATTTTTTAAATATTAGCAAAATATGGTTTTAATCTAATTATAACAATCAAAAAAAAAAACTTACTAAATTATCAAAAATATATGTACATAAATAAAGTGTTCTTGGAAAGGTAACGATTTTAATCAACCTCATTCTAGTCCAATACTATTCCTTACATTGACAAATTTAACTGCTGGTAATGGTTTTGTAAATGCGTCAGCCAGTTGTTCACCTGTAGGAATATATTGAACTGATATCTTATTTTGTATGATCTGTTCCCGTGTAAAATGATACTTAATGTCAATATGCTTGGTTCTTTTGTGGTTCGTAGGATTGTTGGCGATGCTTATACAACCGTTATTATCTTCAAAAATTGAAATGGGTTTTGAAATGTTTAAATTAAGGCTATCTAATAAACTTCTGAGCCAAATTGCCTCTCTCACACATTCAAAAAGAGCCATATATTCGGCTTCAGTTGATGAAGCGGCAACAGAAGTTTGCCTTTTCGAATTCCAAGAAATCGTGCAATTTTCGAAGACCCTAAATAAATACCCGGTCGTACTTCGTCTGTCAATCTCATTATTAGCCCAATCAGAATCCACATAGCCTTCAAGCATATTGTCAAAGTTTTTACGTTTGAAAGTTAATTTCAAATCAATTGATCCTTGTATGTATCGAAGTACTCTCTTTAAACATTTCCAAAGCTCTTCATTACATTTACTTTGAAAGCGACTTAATATACTTATAGTTATACATAAGTCGGGTCGTGTACACAGCATAGCATACATTAAGCATCCTATTAGATTTCTACATGGTAGGTTCGAATTAGGCTGATCAATATTTAATTCAACATAATTTAATTTATTTTCTAGTGGGGTTGAAACTGGTTTACATTCAGCCATATTAAATTTATTTAATACAGATTTCAAATAATTCGTCTGATCCAGAGTAATTGTATCTCTGTTTCTCTGTACTTTTATTCCCAAGAAAAGCCTTACTTCATTTAAATCTTTCATATGGAAATTACTCATTAAATATGATTTAAATTTTGACATTGTAGTCATATCTTTTGTTGAGATTATTAAATCATCGACATAAAGTATAACATATAAATTTTTATTAATATTACCTTTGTTAAGAAAGTACAAACAAGGATCAACTGAGGAACTTCTAAAACCGAGCTCTTTCATTGTTTTATCAAATTTTTCATACGAACACCTGGAGGATTGCTTTAAGCCATAAAGAGCCTTGTTTAATTTGCATACTTTATTGGCATCGGCTTTAATACCTTCTGGAAGTTGCATAAATATTTCTTCCTTTAGGACGCCATTTAAAAATGCAGTTTTTACGTCCATTTGATGGGCTAATAAATCATACTGATTTGAAAATGCCAATAGAAATCTAAAGGTAGATATTCGTGCAACTGGCGCAAAGGTTTCATTATAATCACTTAAATATTGTTGACTAAATCCCTTTGCTACCAGTCTTGCCTTATATCTTACTGGATTACCATGTTCATCGATTTTTGTAGTAAATACCCACTTGCAACCTACTATGTTTTTATTTGTGGGTTTATCGACTATTGACCATGTTTTATTTAAAAGGAGGGAGTCAATTTCATCCTTTATAGCTAGCTCTCACTGATCTCGGTCATCCCTTGCCTTTATTTCATCAAATGAATTTGGTATTGCATTGGAAAGGGACTTTGCATAGAGCAAATGACTGTATATGTCATTGTTAATATTATCATCGAGATCTTCTTTATAAGTGGGAGTAGGATGATTTTTAACTCTTTCACTCCTCCTTAAATTTACGTTATTTTCGGGAAAATGTGAGACGCTTTTAGACGATTCGCCTTGTTCAAAATGAACATCTGAACATTCAGAATTTTTATGGTTCGTATTGGGCAATAAGGTATTCTCAACTATTGTTGGCCTTGTAATTTTAAAATTGGTCTCGTCAATGATTACATCGCGAGCCGTCAGAAAACTTTTCGTATTAACATTCCACACTTTGTACCCATTAGGATTATACCCCACAAAAATGCCTTTAAAAGATTTGTCATCAAATTTAGTTTTTCTCGTTTTATTATGTATGTAAACGGTAGATCCAAATACTTTTAGCAATTCTAATTGTGGCTTTTTATTATGCCACATTTCGTATGGCGTCTTATTTATTTGCAGAGCAGAAGTTGGCAAGATATTAATTAAATAAGTGGCTGTAAGTACAGCTTCACCCCAAAAAGATTTATCTAAGCCAGAGGTAATTATCATCGTACGTGCTTTTTCAGTAAGTGTACGGTTCATGCGTTCTGCAACACCATTTTGTTGTGGGGTGTGTGGAACTGTTAAATGAAAAGTAATGCCCTTTTGAACACAAAATTCTTTAAATTCATTGGACAAATATTCACCCCCATTATCGGAATACAGGTACACTACCTTACAGTTAAAATGAGCTTCGCCTTTAGCAATAAAATCTTTAAAGACGGAAAGAACCTCTGATTTATATTTTATCAGGTAAGTAACTGTGTAGTGAGTAAATTCGTCAATAAAAGTGACAAAATAATTTTTATCATCGATAGTAATGGGTGATATGGGTCCACAAACATCCGAATGAATTATAAACAAAGGTCGTTGAACATGATTTTTGGATTTAGCTTTAGAGAAAGGCAATCTTGTTTGTTTACCATATATGCAAGCCTCACAGGTATGGTTTGCAGGACTAAGATTGTCAATGTGGTTAACATCTTCTACCATTTGATGTTGCTTCAATTTTAAAAATGATTGGCTACTGACATGACCTAAACGTTCATGCCAAAGTTGGTGTTGTTTATTGTTAATCACATTAATCTGTGGCTCAATCTTAGAACTGCAATATCTTATTATTTTGAATGAAATTCCAGTTAGACCATTTAATGGCTTACCTGTTGCCAGAAGTTTGTTACCGTGTAGAATTTTATCCCCATCTTGGTCAAATACAACGGTCATACCACACGCTTGAATGCGGCGAACTGAAAGAATGTTGTAAACTGCATCGGGAATGTATAAAACATTCTCTAGTTTTCCCGGAACACCAAGATTGGATTCGACGTTGATGGTTCCTTTTTCAAAGGCAGTAACAGTGGTTTCATTCTTGGCCACTGCGAGTTGAATCGGCGTGTCTAGTCTCTGGATACTGGCAAACGGATCCCGGCTATTTACAATGTGATCAGTTGCACCCGAGTCTAACAAGAAGGTCAATGTTTTGTATGATTGTTGCTCTGAAATTTGTTTATGTCCAATCATAAAAGCGAAGCCATCAGAAGTATTATTTGATGATGGGATTCCGTGAACTGTTTGCAAAGTTCTCTGTTTTTCATCAGAATTCCTTTTGTAAAATCGGCAGTTTTTCTTGATATGGTTGCTTCTACCACAGTAGTCGCACTGAATATTGGTGGTTTTATACTGAGAAAAATGATGGCTCGCTTTGTTTTGATGTTGGTAGGATGGTTTCCTGAAATGCTTTTTCTTTTTAAATTGCATTTTACCTTTACCATCTGCCGTCGGTAAATGTGTTCCAACATTGAGCACTTTTAGACTGGTGGTCGTCCGATCATTTTTTAATTTAACCTCATGATCGAGCAGCCTGGTTTTGACAAAGGATAAGTTGAGATTATTCTCACTCAATGTTTCCAAAGCTGTGATAACTCCGTCATAGCATGACGGTAGAGTTAAGAAAAGGTGTGAAACTTTGTCCATTTCATCAATTTTGGCTCCAGCGGCTATTAATTCGGTGACGATATCATCGAAGTTTGTGAAATGCTGTAACAAACTAATATCTCAGTGTAGTTTCAAAGTCAGAAGTCTCTTCTTAATGCCAACTGTGAGGCCAAACTCTTCCGCTCATATATTTCATCTAACTTCTGAAATACCTCTCTCGCTGTAGTTGGTCCTTTAGCGAAACCCAAAAATGAGTCGCTCAAGTTATCAATGATCACACTTTTTGCAATGTTATTGTTTTTGAGCCACTCATCACTACGATCACTGGGAATTTCACTGTCAACCACCTGGATAATGTTTAATTCCGTTAGCAATGATTTTACTCGAAACTTCCAAACACCGTACCGGTCACCATTAAAAGGTTGGATGTTTCTTTTGATCGCGCCGCGATTTTCCATGTTTTCGAAAGTCTATTAATTGCGTTTATTCACCACTGAGTAACAATATTAGTGTTACGCGAAACTGGGGACCATAACCTATTAAATATTTCAGGTTATCAGTGGTTTAATTAAAACACGATAGATACGTTTTAAGGCACGATAATATATTTCAATGTTTCGTCTTAAAACATAACAGAACGACTAACTTAACTTTAGCTTTTATATTTCATCTTCACACCCTAAACCTTTTCGGGGTGTGGGAAAAATACATTTACAACGCAAAAAGTAATACCCAAGTACAATAAATAAATAAGGCAATAAATACCAACCTTTTGGGTTTATTGCTCTTTGTCAATTCTCAGGTCGATTCCTGGTAAGGTAGATTTGTTTTTGTATATTATATTATCCTTTCGGATACATATTTCAACATAATTGTCAGAATAATAATCAACTCGCAGAAGAACAGGGAGCAAATTACAAACAAATTATCGAAAAGTTACAAATTGAAGCTGCTGAGAAAGAAAACTCCTTAAAAAGGTTGAAGAGAAATTCCAAAGTATTTGAAGACGAAATAATCGAATCCGAACAAAAATATGTCGACACTATCAGGGAACTTGCAAGTGATCTAAAATTTCCCAAATTTGTTTTAAATCGATAGTTTATACTGCACAATATTTATATGATCAGTTTTTATTTAACTGATACCGCCCTTGTTACACAAAAAGTAATACTAAATTTGAAATAAAAAGTTTCGCGCCAAAACAATGCTTTCATGATGGCTACCTTTTTGACGTCACGATTCTGTAAACAAACCTGTCAATAGAAAACTTGCAAATAAAAAAATATATACAAAAGCAGTCCTTTACAATATTCTTCATCCATCGGGACAATTTTCACAAAAAGCAAACTCTAAACACACTTGAATAACACAAAAATAGCACTGCGTTAGCAGGAGTTAGTTTGCTGCGTATTTGTTGTTTACAAAATTTTAACGTCACAAGCCAGAGATAATCACAAGCGCTGTCATATTGAGATTTCGTGTTTTCGCGCCAAAGTTTTTGATTTGAATTTCAATAATTTTTTTTTTCGTACAAGATATAAATTAAAATGGAAAAAAAGAAAACTATGTAATAACTGATCACTAGAAGTATCTAAAAAAAAATAATTTGAGAAATATGAAAATTCCCTATATGATGCAAAGTTTGGGACCGACATAAAAAACAGTGAAGAACAAATATTACAACTGAAGAAACAAATCGAGGAGCTGAATGACATGTCTAAGAGCATGATTTCAACCATTCGTATATTAGAGAATGAAAACAAGCTCCATCTGGAGGATTTGAGCAAGATGCAACAGAAGGCGGCAGGCAAAACAGTGAAAAGCAAAGGCATACAAACAGATTTAGTGTACACTGAAGATATTTTACTGGAACATAGTGAAATACGAGAAAAAACGACCAAAAACTACTGTGGAAAAGATTATTGTGATAATAATCCTTTGAATAATTTTAGCGACAATAAACAGTATACTGTTAAGCCAAACCACAAAGTTGTTCTTCTAACTGACCAATATGGAAAACATCTGTATAATCCACTTAAAGAAACCCTTGGTTACAGCTATCAAGTTCAAGTAATATCCAAGCCATTTGCAAAATTTAAGGACGTGGCTGCAAGCATAGACTGTTTTCAAGAAATTTTGACAGATAACGATTTTGTATTGGTAATGGCGGGCGTAAATGATATAAATATTGCATCCCGGGACATAAGTCAGTTAGCTAACAAATGTTTTCAAACAAATCTAATAATTTGTTCACTTCCAACCAGCATTTATAACTTGAAAAAGAAAAACTCTAATACAGTTAATGATAAAATATTACAAGTAATAAACAATTTGAAACGGTACTCAACCAACATTGACTCTTTAAATCTACAAAGTTGTTTTGAATGTCATGAATTTGTTAAAAACCGTATCTATTTAAATAAAAGAGGCCTGTATAAATTATCCAAAGATTCTATAAATAACTTTAATAAAAAACCTAAAATCACAAATCTAGTTAACGTAAACTTGAAAAAATACGTAGATAAACCGAATATAGAATTGATAGTACAAAGTAAAAATATTGATAATGATACATACTGACGAGGCAATAATTTAAGTCATACTGTATCGAGATCTGTGTATTTTGCGCTTGTTCAGTCAAACTTGACTTATGGAGTAGCATTCTGGGGTCATGCTCCAAAACACCTTATTCAATCAGTGTTTATACCTACTCCAGAAAAGAGCCTTGGGATATTTGTGCAAATTAGGGCCCAGAGTAAGCCATTCTTTGTGAAAGAAAAAATATTAACACTCACTTGCCTCTTCATTGTAGAAGTTGCAAGTTTAGTACATAAAAAATATAAAAATGTTCAAGATAGCTCTAAATATGAGACTCGCAGAAATAATGAACTGAGACTACCTATCCCAAAGAGCTCACTGATATATGAGGGATTAAAAGCACAGCTTTTAAAAGTTTATAATCACTTACCACAATGATAAAATATTCTCACGATCTGTAAAACGTTTACTATAATCCAAAGCATACTACACCTTGGAAGAGTTTTACAGTGAAACATTTTAAAATGCATGTAATATTTAATATGTGGCTGGTTACAACTTTTTTGTTAACGATTTTGTTTTATGTCTGTTTTGCACTGTTTAGCTTTTATAAACACATTTTTATTGTATCTGTAAATTTTTAATATATTTGTATAGATGTAACTTCTAGTTAAATCTCGAGTTAAGTTATGTGTATGTTTGTCTGCTTTCTTTGATCTCGATTTGATATATTATTTTCTTTTTATATATACAGCTTTGTTCTTGAGAACTGATGATGTTCTTCGTAACAATAAAGCATATTTTGATTTGATTTGATTTGAAATGTTAACTGATCGCAAACCAGTTTATCAAACAATTTTGGTCTAGCAGATTGTGTACAGATACTATGATAGTTCTGCACATTATGTCTATTACTGATTTTTTTCATTGTAGGTACATACATAAAATGTGTCTAGAATTTTCCGTAGAAACCAATAATGTGATGATAGACAGGAACTGCCATTTAAAAAAAAAATAAAGTGGGTACTGGGCACGGCACAGCTGTTCTTGGGACACCCTGTATAGAAAAGCTTTGTGTGATTTCGGGGATTTTGTAGTGATTTCGGGTAGGGATGTACCGGATCGGGTATTTGGCCGATCCGGCCGGAACGGAAATTCCGGCCGGATCGACATTTTTCTGCAATTTAATAATAATTTGAGGGCGCATTCTTTTTTTACCGGCGAACCTACAGATGAGCAGTCTATCTCTTTCTAGTACATAGGAAATCAAGATGACTTACTCATAATGGAAAATAACTCGATGGAAAAAAAGAAAGCGCCTAAAGTTTGGTTATATTTGAGTTTGGCTACTTCCTTCAAGTAAATTGGGGAATCCCCGAGTCTATCTGACATCTGGTCGGGGATTCTAAAATCACGATTCGACATACGATTCGACAACGAGACGATTTTTCCGACGATTCTAGGTTAGAAATCTCATTGGAATTATACCTTTCGACACGACAAGGCCGGTATTGTTGTCGAGTCGTGTGTCGAATCGTGATTTTAGAATCTCGGCCCTGAATCAAACGCTTGTGCACATAAAACGTAAACGATTTTCAGTCCAGTGTAGTTCTAGTTGTTTTGTGTTCCTGTGTATCCAACTAAGTTAAAAATCTCAAAAGTATGGAAGTTTTTTGAAATCTATATCTAAAATTGATGTTCATGTTTTAAAAAAATATATTATTATGGTTTACAATTTTAATTTTGATAAAATTCTAAGTATTCTTCTTGCTTCCCGCTTATCAATTTATTATTTAACCTATTTTAAAATTTCCAGAAATTCCGGCCGGATCGCGGTTGCGATCCAGCCGGAACGGTAGTTCCGGCCTATAGGCTGGATCAGCCGGATTTAGTGGTACCGCCGGAATTCCGGTACATCCCTAATTTCGGGGATTTCAGGGAGTGAGTAATGGTTAAAATCATTATAATCTCTAGATAAAGCTAGGTACCAGTTTAAAAGTTCTTTACATTGAATATTTTTCTCATTTTGTACTTGAACTTTGTGCCTACGATTTTGATTATATAAATAATAGGGAAACAGTGGTTGAAGATGTTCGTGAAAGTGTTTGAAAATATATAGACTTTGCTGGTTGACTTTGTTTTTCTCTATTTCACCAATAGCCACCCAATCCTGCACCTCCAACAGTTTTAAAGAGTACTTTTGATCAGAAATATGAGTATCAAATGTCTTACCATCCACATACTGGAAATATACAAAAATGTTGTCAATACATATACAGGGTGAGTTACTAAGCGCGCGGTCGTCCATATCTCCTATACTAACGACCTATACTAACGATCGAAGAAAAAACTGAATACAAAACTTGTAGATAAACATGAGCACTACATTCCTAAATTATTTTCCAGTATACAGGGTGGCCCAATAACTAGTGGTGACACAAAGTTTTAGTTTTTTTAAATGACTCCCCCTTATATTCTGACTTTTCTGGATTCTGCGGAAAATTCTAGACATATTTCATGTACAATACCTATCTTCAACTGTTTGGGAAAAATTGACAGTTGAAAATTGACTTTTTTGCATCTTTGACAGACTATGATATCTAAACAGTTAATTTTAGAGGAAAACGGATTTTACATTCCTATCTTAGATTTTCACTCGGATTTTCATAAGCTATCATTTGACACCAACTTTGAATTTAACCGAGGATTAATAATTTAGGCGGAACTTTTAATCATGGAATAAATTCAAGATTGGTGTTGAATGATAGTTTATGAAAAACTAAGATAGGAATGTAAAATCCATTTTCTTGTTAAATTAACCGTTCAGGTTTTACAGTCTGTCAAAGATGCAAAAAAGTCAGTTTTCAACTGTCAATATTTCCGAAACAGTTGAAGATAGGTATACGACATTGTACATGAAATATGTCTAGAATTTTCCGCAGAATCCAGAAATAATAATAATAATAATAATAAATAAATATATTACGTAATTGAGTTAAATATTACAATTAACAAAAGAAAGAATATTAATCTAGATAGGCACTCGATATTATGTAGATATATTTGGGGTTATGCGTCTAAAGATCTTCAGATCTTGTGCGCACCCAAGTAAAATCACAATCATAATCGTGCAGCAAAACGAAAATAAAAATAGGAATTCGATAAAAGTTAGCTAACATAATAATAGGGAAGAAATCCTATATTTTAAATATAATTAGTGCATGAATCTATATCTAACCTAATAACTAATAAATTAATAACTAATAGACAGCGAGTAAATGTATGGTAAATGTATGAAAATTTTCTGAAACGTTTGCCACTCTTGTGGCTGTATTTGTTCAAAAGTTTAAGGACGAGAATGTGAGAAGAACATAGCTAATAGGTATACTGCGGTGGTATATAAACATTTACCTATTTAGTATTTGGTACAAGAAGTGCGTTTATAGGCTAGCATAGCAGAAGATTGCAACCATGAGCTTTGCGTATTTGCATAAATTAAATCGAATTTTTACTAGTTAATATTATTCATAGTATACATTCTTCATGTCAACCAATCTATGTGCTTGCACTCTACCAATATGTGTCAGCCAGTCCTTTATCTTTTTTTTAAATAAGTTTTTTGAATTCAATAACTTTATTTCATTAGGTATAACATTGTATATACGGGGGCCCAGAAAAAAAAAGCTTCTTTGAGTAATTGTTTTCAATGCTTTAGGAATGCGAGAGTTATTGTCCCTATGTCGTGTTTCATAACAGTGGTCAATAGGAGTCAGTGTTGATTTCTGGTTATGCTGTTTAACTAAAATTGACAAGCAGAATTGCTGCCTGATATCAAGAATGTTTGCCTCTGCGAACAATAAGTTAGTTGGATAGAGAATGCTTTTCCACAGTATTATTTTTAATAGCCATTTTTGAGATTTCTCAATCATCTGCATAAAATTATTTGTTACGCCTCCCCACGCCAAAATTCCATATTTAAGATGTGGGTCAGCCAACCCGTAATAAAACATTTTCAGATAGTGGAGTGGAAAGATCATTTTCAAAAGTTTGAATTTAGTAAATAAAGATCTAATTTTTTTCATTACATATAAAATATGTTTATCCCACTTAAGATGCGTGTCAATAATTACGCCAAGATACTTACCATTTGATTGTAATTTAATACATATTTGGGGCATAAGCAATCACTAGAAATAGTGAGGGTTTCATAATGTGGCAGATTTGATTTGTAGGAAGTGAATGGGATGAAATATGTCTTGTCAATGTTAACAGTTAGCAGCCTGTGGTTGAAAAAATGAAATACTTTAGAAAGTTCTTTCTCTGCTGTGAGCTTTAGCTCAGTCCAGGATTTTCCCCTAAATAAAATAACTGTATCATCAGTGAAGCTGATTATTTCTCCATCAATGTTTAATCCAAATAGCTGGTTGAGATATACATTAAATAATACTGGTCTGAGGACCGTGCCTTGTGGCACGCCATACTCTATTACTTGTTCCTCACTAAAGGTATTATTTATTTTTACACGCTGAGTCCTATTCGAGAGATAATCCTTCATTAGATTTAATGGAATTCCCCTAAATCCAGTACATTCCAAAGTTGCCAGGAGTTGTTTGTGATCTACCGTATCAAATGCTTTTGATAGGTCTATAAAAACGGCTAGAGATGGTTCATTTTTATCTAGTGCTTTGTAAATATGAGTTGTAAGATCTATCATTGCATCTTCGGTCGATATATTTTTTCTAAAGCCGTATTGTTTTTTTGAAAGGATATTATGTTTATCAAGAAAGTTTATGATACGATCGTTTAAAATTTTTTCAAAGACCTTAGAAAATCCACTTTTAAGAGACATTGGTCGATAATTACTAACATCGAGCTTGTCTCGATTTTTGAAAATAGGTCTAATTATGGTTTTTTTGAATATTTCCGGAAAAACCCCATTTGTGAATGATTTGTTTATTACGGAGGCTAGGGGTCCAGCTATGGAATTCGAAAATCTTTTAAGAGTGTCATTACTAATATTGTCGTAGCCAGGTGCTTTCCCACTTTTAAGTTCATTTATTTTTTGAGTAATTTCATGTTCATCAGTAGGACGCAAAAATAATGTATTATTATTACAATAACCATTTTGTTGCCTGAATAAATTATTATTGTGAGTGCATGGTTTTATTTTATCAGATAAGGATTTTCCCACTGTGGTAAAAAAGTTGACAAAACCATCTGATATTTCTTTGCTATCATTTGACTTCTGTCCATTCTTTGTATAAATTTCGGTTATTTCGTTTTTTGTGCTTTCGGCTGAGATTTCTTTTACAAGGGATCAAAAATTGCTTTGGAATTTTCTTTAAATCTCGAGATTTTTGCCTTATAGAAGTTATATTTAGTGGATTTTATTAGAGAAGTTAATTTATTTCTATAAAGTTTGTACCTATTAACATTTTCTTGCGATGGGTGCTGTTTCTGTATTTTAAATAACTTGTTTTTTGTTTGGATTGACTTAAGTAGCCCTCCAGTAATCCATGGAGTTTTTTTTGCTGTTTTATTTTTGAGCCTAATGTAAGTGGTGCTCTGTTCCAAGTAGCTATTTATTATGTCAATGAATGAGTTTGCGCATTTATTTGCATTATCTTCATTATATACAAGATTCCAGTTTTTGTCTTCTTGAGTAGTATTTTTTGGTTTAATTGGGCTAATGATCTGCAATATTTGCAAATAGTGATCAGTTATGTCATTTTCCAGTATTATTGGTTTATGTTTGGGTTGGAAGGATGCTTTAGTCTTTAAAAAAATATGATCAATGCAAGTTTCTGACATACCTGATACTCTTGTTTTGTTATTTATCGCAGATACAAAACCATACTCGTAAAATGCATTTAAGTAGTCGTTGGTCAATTCATTGTTGGATAACAAATTTATGTTAATGTCCCCGAGAAATATATCAACATCAAAGCCACTGTCACATTGCCCTAAGTAAATGTCATAATATACAGGGGGAGTTATTTAAAAAAACATAATTTTGTGTCACTACTAGTTATTCGGCCACCCTGTAAACTGGACAATAATTTAGGAATGTAGTACTCAGGTTAATCTAGAAGTTTTTTATTTAGTTTTTTCTCTGATCTCCGTTAGTATAGGAGATATGGACCACCGCGCGCTTAGTAACTCACCCTGTATATAATTCTGAAGTCTGTAAAATTTTCATATTTACAGGAATTTTTAATTACTGTAGCAATAAAATGAAATGATCTCTAATTGCTATGTCTATGTTAAAGCAACGGTTAAAGTCACTAGCAATTACAACTTTATTATTATTTTTACAATTCTCTTACCTAAAATTGCTGATGGCAGAGTAAATGCCTGTATTTCAGTCGGTTGATGAAATCCTTGTTCGTTTAGGGCTTTCAAAATTGAATCGTCGAGGAAATATTGTTCCCATGCTATCATAGAATTATTATTAGTTACTTCTTCAGTTTCTTCTGTATTTTCTTCAGTGCTTCCTTGTTTTGATGGCGATAATAATTCTTCAGAGTCAGGTTTTGGTTTTTTTGGATTTTTGTTTTCTGCATTTTTCTTTTTGCGTTTCTAGAAAATATAGATTTGTTAACTACATTGCTTGCACATTGCACACTACAGAATGATAAAAGAACAAATTTTCTTGACTGTGTAGTTATTTTATGGATACTTTTGGTAGATAGATACTACTAATGTACGTTTTAAATACCTTTTTAATAGTTACTATGTTGGAGGCATCATAGTCTGTACATTCTTCGATTCCAATCAACCCTTCCGAAAGACCATTAGCCAAAATTGCTCCTTCCAACTTAACCGGTTTCCAATTATTCACTACGATTGACATGACTAACTTTTTATCAGGCACTACTATTTTAATTTAAATGAAAAGAATAAAATAAGATACAAACAGTATGGAAATTACGATTAAGGAATTCACAAAACAACACATTTAAAAACAAATATTTCAAAAATTCAAAATAAAAAGGGTTATGTTGAACAAGCACGTGGTAGTTCTTCTTCTTCTTCTTATTTCCACACTCTAGTTAGAAGGAAAAGGACATTGTAGGAAAAGACAACCATGAATGCATTCAACCAACGTATTAACCACTTATAATTTGACAACCTAATCTAACCTAACCTAAAAAAAAAACTTATTTGTCGAGTGGCGGGAACTTAGAAGCGGGAATTATTCCTTTGTAATATTTTTATATTTTTCTACAAAGTAGTATCCTGTGTCATTGTTTTCTGTGGTTTGATAATGTCCAAATTAAATCCCGTAAGTATCAATAAATAATTCAAATAATCAATAAATAAATAAATTGCCGTTTAGTCGCAGAGAAAGCGTAAATCTCTGAGTCAATTGACTCTGGAGGCCAGCACAAGCAAAAAAACACGAAACAACAATGAAGGAGAATCTTCAACTCCTTTAACATCTTCAGTAAGTAATTTACATAGCAATTATATAAAACCTAATTCCTAAAATGGTTGTAGAGAAGGGCTGGAACAATAAACTACATGAAATTCAAAAACTTCATGTGCCACTCTCATTTAGAAGTAGATCTAACTCAGAACAACATTAGCATGGTTATAGGCAAAAACGGCAGCGGAAAAAGTGCCATTTTAACAGGCCTTATTGTGGGTTTGGGTGGTAAAGCTAGTCTTACAAGCCGTGGCACCAATGTTAAAAGTACCAACTCAAAACCTCAAAAGCAATATTAAATTAATTCAATTTTTTTTAAATAGATTTGTAAAAAGTGGCAAACCATCTGGCAGCGTCGAAATTCAATTGCACAACGAAGGTGCAATGGCTTTCAGGCCAAACATTTACGGCAATTCAATCACTATTATAAGAAATCTCAGCTCTACAGGTAGTGGAAGTTACAGAATCAAATCTGCCAACGGTGATGTAATTTCAACTTCATCCAAACTAGTAACAAATATTGTCGATCATTTGAATATACAAATCGACAATCCTGTTTGCCTTTTGACTCAAGATACTTCCAGGAATTTTTTAAGCAGCAACGATCCAAAAAACAAATTCAAACTGTTCACTAGAGCAACAAAATTGGAATTGCTTGAAGAAAACTACAAAAAAATTATCACTAATAGGCGAGAGAGTGCTGCAATATTGGAAAATAAAAAAGCTGTAAGTGGTTTTTGACTGCAATTTGCAATATTTTTTTTTTAATATCTACTTTACAGCATTTTTCCAAATTGGAAGATGAAATAAGCACCTTGAACATCAAAGTCAAAAATCACCATTCAATTAAAAATTTGCAAGATTTAATGGAATCGTTGCAAAGTGAATTGGTATGGGCTGAAGTAGGAGTGAGCGAAAGAGAATTGGCTGAACAGGAAGAACAGCTGCAGAAAAAGATGACAATGCTGGAAACGATGCGAGCCGATAGTAATAGGAAGAAACAAGAAATTGAGCAGATTAATGAGAGGATTCAGTAAGAATTTTTTGGTTATTTAGTAAATTTATTTATAAATAATTGCTCAACTTGTATGTTTATTTTCATATGATTTACTTAACAAACCCCTGAGGTAGGTAATTACATGTAAAGGTATGCAGATAGCCAAAAGCTCAATAACAATAATAGGTCTTAATATAAGAATTACACAAAAATATAAATTAAAATGTTGAATATCAAAGATTCACCTCATTATATTATAGTCTCTTTTACTAGTAAAACAAATTGAATTTATAAGACTTTCAATCACATTCCTTGTAGAATTTTTGGATTTGACAGAATTGAAATTTTGATATAATAAGCTCCTAATTCCTAATTCTCCTCTTTTTATCCTAAAAGTTTCATAATTATTCCTTTAGCAGTTTTCCAGAAAAATATCAAAATGTTTTTGGAAAACTGAAACTTTCACTGAATTTTATCCCAATCAAGGGACTACAATCCCTGAAAATTTCAGCTCATTTGTCCTTATGGTTCCTGAGATAAAATCATGTTAAGCAATTTGGGGTGGTTTATCAATTTTTCTGAGTGCGTTTTTCCATAAATTTCGGCTTCAAATCTGAGAATAATTTAGGGGTTTTTATAGGGGGTAATTATGGAGTTTGGAGGATGTTGATTGATCATTAGTATACAAAATCTCAACAAAAAAAAAATTGAAATTTTATCGTTTTAGTAAGAAGGTAGCTAGCTATACCTTATGATTTAGATTTTGGAAACTTTGAAAGGTCATAACTTTTTTTCTATTATAGATAGAAATCTGAAACTTCCACTGAATTTTATCCCTTTCAAAGGACTACAGTCCCTGAAAATTTCAGCTCATTTACCCTTATAGTTCTTGAGATAAAATCGTGTTAAGCAATTTGGGGTGATTTATCAATTTTTTCGATTTTTCTGAGTGCTTTTTTTCATAGATTTCGGCTTCAAATCTGAGAATAATTTAGTGTATGGAGTTTGGGGGATATTGATTGACCATTACAATACAAAATCTCGACAAAAAAAAATTTGAAATTTCATCGTTTTAGTAAGAAGGTACCTACCTTATGATTTAGATTTTTGGAAAACTTTGAAAGGTCATAACTTTTTTTCTATTATAGATAGAAAGCTGAAACTTCCACTGAATTTTATCCCTTTCAAAGGACTACAGTCCCTGAAAATTTCAGCTCATTTACCCTTATAGTTCTTGAGATAAAATCGTGTTAAGCAATTTGGGGTGATTTATCAATTTTTCAATTTTTCTGAGTGCCTTTTTTCATAGATTTCGGCTTCAAATCTGAGAATAATTTAGTGTATGGAGTTTGGGGGATATTGATTGACCATTACAATACAAAATCTCGACAAAAAAAAATTTGAAATTTCATCGTTTTAGTAAGAAGGTACCTACCTTATGATTTAGATTTTGGAAAACTTTGAAAGGTCATAACTTTTTTTCTATTATAGATAGAAAGCTGAAACTTCCACTGAATTTTATCCCTTTCAAAGGACTACAGTCCCTGAAAATTTCAGCTCATTTACCCTTATAGTTCTTGAGATAAAATCGTGTTAAGCAATTTGGGGTGATTTATCAATTTTTCGATTTTTCTGAGTGCTTTTTTTCATAGATTTCGGCTTCAAATCTGAGAATAATTTAGTGTATGGAGTTTGGGGGATATTGATTGACCATTACAATACAAAATCTCGACAAAAAAAAATTTGAAATTTCATCGTTTTAGTAAGAAGGTACCTACCTTATGATTTAGATTTTGGAAAACTTTGAAAGGTCATAACTTTTTTTTCTATTATAGATAGAAAGCTGAAACTTCCACTGAATTTTATCCCTTTCAAAGGACTACAATCCCTGAAAATTTCAGCTCATTTACCCTTATAGTTCTTGAGATAAAATCGTGTTAAGCAATTTGGGGTGATTTATCAATTTTTCGATTTTTCTGAGTGCTTTTTTCATAGATTTCGGCTTCAAATCTGAGAATAATTTAGTGTATGGAGTTTGGGGGATATTGATTGACCATTACAATACAAAATCTCGACAAAAAAAAACTTTTGGTGGTTGGTGAGTGAGATCAGACAGGCTATGATTGGTAGATTTTGGAAAACTTTGAAAGGTCATAAATTTTTTTCTATTATAGATAGAAAGCTGAAACTTCCACTGAATTTTACCTCTTTCAAAGGACTACAGTCCCTGGAAATTTCAGCTCATTTGCCCGTATAGTTCCTGAGATAAAATCGTGTTAAGCAATTTGGGGTGATTTATCAATTTTTCAATTTTTCTGAGTGCCTTTTTTCATAGATTTCGGCTTCAAATCTGAGAATAATTTAGTGTATGGAGTTTGGGGGGATATTGATTGACCATTAGGATACAAAATCTCAACAAAAAAAAATTTGAAATTTCATCGTTTTAGTAAGAAGGTACCTACCTTATGATTTAGATTTTGGAAAACTTTGAAAGGTCATAACTTTTTTTCTATTATAGATAGAAAGCTGAAACTTCCACTGAATTTTACCTCTTTCAAAGGACTACAGTCCCTGAAATTTCAGCTCATTTGCCCTTATAGTTCCTGAGATAAAATCGTGTTAAGCAATTTGGGGTGATTTATCAATTTTTCAATTTTTCTGAGTGCCTTTTTTCATAGATTTCGGCTTCAAATCTGAGAATAATTTAGTGTATGGAGTTTGGGGGATATTGATTGACCATTAGGATACAAAATCTCAACAAAAAAAAAATTTGAAATTTCATCGTTTTAGTAAGAAGGTACCTACCTTATGATTTAGATTTTGGAAAACTTTGAAAGGTCATAACTTTTTTTCTATTATAGATAGAAAGCTGAAACTTCCACTGAATTTTATCCCTTTCCAAAGGACTACAGTCCCTGAAAATTTCAGCTCATTTACCCTTAATAGTTCCTGAGATAAAATCGTGTTAAGCAATTTGGGGTGATTTATCAATTTTTCAATTTTTCTGAGTGCCTTTTTTCATAGATTTCTGCTTCAAATCTGAGAATAATTTAGTGTATGGAGTTTGGGGGATATTGATTGACCATTGGGATACAAAATCTCGACAAAAAAAAATTTGAAATTTCATCGTTTTAGTAAGAAGGTACCTACCTAATGATTTAGATTTTGGAAAACTTTGAAAGGTCATAACTTTTTTTCTATTATACATAAAGAACTGAAACTTTCACTGAATTTTATCCCAATCAAAGGACTACAATCAATCCCTGAAAATTTCAGCTCATTTACCCTTATAGTTCCTGAGATAAAATCGTGTTAAGCAATTTGGGGTGATTTATCAATTTTTCAATTTTTCTGAGTGCATTCTTTCATAGATTTCGGCTTCAAATCTGAGAATAATTTAGTGTATGGAGTTTGGGGGATATTGATTGACCATTAGGATACAAAATCTCAACAAAAAAAAATTTGAAATTTCATCGTTTTAGTAAGAAGGTACCTTACCTTATGATTTAGATTTTGGAAAACTTTGAAAGGTCATAACTTTTTTTCTATTATAGATAGAAAGCTGAAACTTCCACTGAATTTTACCTCTTTCAAAGGACTACAGTCCCTGGAAATTTCAGCTCATTTGCCCTTATAGTTCCTGAGATAAAATCGTGTTAAGCAATTTGGGGTGATTTATCAATTTTTCAATTTTTCTGAGTGCCTTTTTTCATAGATTTCGGCTTCAAATCTGAGAATAATTTAGTGTATGGAGTTTGAGGGATGTTGGTTGACCATTAGGATACAAAATCTCAACAAAAAAAAATTTGAAATTTCATCGTTTTAGTAAGAAGGTACCTACCTTATGATTTAGATTTTGGAAAACTTTGAAAGGTCATAACTTTTTTTCTATTATAGATAGAAAGCTGAAACTTCCACTGAATTTTACCTCTTTCAAAGGACTACAGTCCCTGGAAATTTCAGCTCATTTGCCCTTATAGTTCCTGAGATAAAATCGTGTTAAGCAATTTGGGGTGATTTATCAATTTTTTCAATTTTTCTGAGTGCCTTTTTTCATAGATTTCGGCTTCAAATCTGAGAATAATTTAGTGTATGGAGTTTGGGGGATATTGATTGACCATTAGGATACAAAATCTCGACAAAAAAAAATTTGAAATTTCATCGTTTTAGTAAGAAGGTACCTACCTTATGATTTAGATTTTGGAAAACTTTGAAAGGTCATAACTTTTTTTCTATTATAGATAGAAAGCTGAAACTTCCACTGAATTTTACCTCTTTCAAAGGACTACAGTCCCTGGAAATTTCAGCTCATTTACCCTTATAGTTCCTGAGATAAAATCGTGTTAAGCAATTTGGGGTGATTTATCAATTTTTCAATTTTTCTGAGTGCATTCTTTCATAGATTTCGGCTTCAAATCTGAGAATAATTTAGTGTATGGAGTTTGGGGGATATTGATTGACCATTGGGATACAAAATCTCGACAAAAAAAAATTTGAAATTTCATCGTTTTAGTAAGAAGGTACCTACCTTATGATTTAGATTTTGGAAAACTTTGAAAGGTCATAACTTTTTTTCTATTATACATAAAGAACTGAAACTTTCACTGAATTTTATCCCAATCAAAGGACTACAGTCCCTGAAAATTTCAGCTCATTTACCCTTATAGTTCTTGAGATAAAATCGTGTTAAGCAATTTGGGGTGATTTATCAATTTTTCGATTTTTCTGAGTACTTTTTTTCATAGATTTCGGCTTCAAATCTGAGAATAGTTTAGTGTATGGAGTTTGGGGGATATTGATTGACCATTACAATACAAAATTTCGGCAAAAAAAAATTTGAAATTTCATCGTTTTAGTAAGAAGGTACCTACCTTATGATTTAGATTTTGGAAAACTTTGAAAGGTCATAACTTTTTTTCTATTATAGATAGAAAGCTGAAACTTCCACTGAATTTTATCCCTTTCAAAGGACTACAATCCCTGAAAATTTCAGCTCATTTACCCTTATAGTTCCTGAGATAAAATCGTGTTAAGCAATTTGGGGTGATTTATCAATTTTTCAATTTTTCTGAGTACTTTTTTCATAGATTTCGGCTTCAAATCTGAGAATAATTTAGTGTATGGAGTTTGAGGGATGTTGGTTGACCATTAGGATACAAAATCTCGACAAAAAAAAATTCGAAATTTTATCGTTTTAGTAAGAAGGTACCTACCTTATGATTTAGATTTTGGAAAACTTTGAAAGGTCATAACTTTTTTTCTATTATAGATAGAAAGCTGAAACTTCCACTGAATTTTACCTCTTTCAAAGGACTACAGTCCCTGGAAATTTCAGCTCATTTGCCCTTATAGTTCCCGAGATAAAATCGTGTTAAGCAATTTGGGGTGATTTATCAATTTTTCAATTTTTCTGAGTGCCTTTTTTCATAGATTTCTGCTTCAAATCTGAGAATAATTTAGTGTATGGAGTTTGAGGGATGTTGGTTGACCATTAGGATACAAAATCTCGACAAAAAAAAAATTTGAAATTTCATCGTTTTAGTAAGAAGATTTTGGAAAACTTTGAAAGGTCATAACTTTTTTTCTATTATACATAAAGAACTGAAACTTTCACTGAATTTTATCCCAATTAAAGGACTACAGTCCCTGAAAATTTCAGCTCATTTACCCTTATAGTTCCTGAGATAAAATCGTGTTAAGCAATTTGGGGTGATATATCAATTTTTCGATTTTTCTGAGTACTTTTTTTCATAGATTTCGGCTTCAAATCTGAGAATAATTTAGTGTATGGAGTTTGAGGGATGTTGGTTGACCATTAGGATACAAAATCTCGACAAAAAAAAATTCGAAATTTTATCGTTTTAGTAAGAAGGTGATCCTTATGATTTAGATTTTGGAAAACTTTGAAAGGTCATAACTTTTTTTCTATTATAGATAGAAAGCTGAAACTTCCACTGAATTTTACCTCTTTCAAAGGACTACAGTCCCTGGAAATTTCAGCTCATTTGCCCTTATAGTTCCCGAGATAAAATCGTGTTAAGCAATTTGGGGTGATTTATCAATTTTTCAATTTTTCTGAGTGCCTTTATTCATAGATTTCGGCTTCAAATCTGAGAATAATTTAGTGTATGGAGTTTGAGGGATGTTGGTTGACCATTAGGATACAAAATCTCGACAAAAAAAAATTTGAAATTTCATCGTTTTAGTAAGAAGATTTTGGAAAACTTTGAAAGGTCATAACTTTTTTTCTATTATACATAAAGAACTGAAACTTTCACTGAATTTTATCCCAATTAAAGGACTACAGTCCCTGAAAATTTCAGCTCATTTACCCTTATAGTTCCTGAGATAAAATCGTGTTAAGCAATTTGGGGTGATATATCAATTTTTCGATTTTTCTGAGTACTTTTTTTCATAGATTTCGGCTTCAAATCTGAGAATAATTTAGTGTATGGAGTTTGAGGGATGTTGGTTGACCATTAGGATACAAAATCTCGACAAAAAAAAATTCGAAATTTTATCGTTTTAGTAAGAAGGTGATCCTTATGATTTAGATTTTGGAAAACTTTGAAAGGTCATAACTTTTTTTCTATTATAGATAGAAAGCTGAAACTTCCACTGAATTTTACCTCTTTCAAAGGACTACAGTCCCTGGAAATTTCAGCTCATTTGCCCTTATAGTTCCCGAGATAAAATCGTGTTAAGCAATTTGGGGTGATTTATCAATTTTTCAATTTTTCTGAGTGCCTTTATTCATAGATTTCGGCTTCAAATCTGAGAATAATTTAGTGTATGGAGTTTGAGGGATGTTGGTTGACCATTAGGATACAAAATCTCGACAAAAAAAAATTTGAAATTTCATCGTTTTAGTAAGAAGATTTTGGAAAACTTTGAAAGGTCATAACTTTTTTTCTATTATACATAAAGAACTGAAACTTTCACTGAATTTTATCCCAATTAAAGGACTACAGTCCCTGAAAATTTCAGCTCATTTACCCTTATAGTTCCTGAGATAAAATCGTGTTAAGCAATTTGGGGTGATATATCAATTTTTCGATTTTTCTGAGTACTTTTTTTCATAGATTTCGGCTTCAAATCTGAGAATAATTTAGTGTATGGAGTTTGAGGGATGTTGGTTGACCATTAGGATACAAAATCTCGACAAAAAAAAATTCGAAATTTTATCGTTTTAGTAAGAAGGTGATCCTTATGATTTAGATTTTGGAAAACTTTGAAAGGTCATAACTTTTTTTCTATTATAGATAGAAAGCTGAAACTTCCACTGAATTTTACCTCTTTCAAAGGACTACAGTCCCTGGAAATTTCAGCTCATTTGCCCTTATAGTTCCTGAGATAAAATCGTGTTAAGCAATTTGGGGTGATTTATCAATTTTTCAATTTTTCTGAGTGCCTTTTTTCATAGATTTCTGCTTCAAATCTGAGAATAATTTAGTGTATGGAGTTTGGGGGATATTGATTGACCATTGGGATACAAAATCTCGACAAAAAAAAATTTGAAATTTCATCGTTTTAGTAAGATGATGTATGTATGATTTAGATTTTGGAAAACTTTGAAAGGTCATAACTTTTTTTCTATTATAGATAGAAAGCTGAAACTTCCACTGAATTTTACCTCTTTCAAAGGACTACAGTCCCTGGAAATTTCAGCTCATTTGCCCTTATAGTTCCTGAGATAAAATCGTGTTAAGCAATTTGGGGTGATTTATCAATTTTTCAATTCTTCTGTGTGCCTTTTTTCATAGATTTCGGCTTCAAATCTGAGAATAATTTAGTGTATGGAGTTTGGGGGATATTGATTGACCATTAGGATACAAAATCTCAACAAAAAAAAATTTGAAATTTCATCGTTTTAGTAAGAAGGTACCTACCTTATGATTTAGATTTTGGAAAACTTTGAAAGGTCATAACTTTTTTTCTATTATACATAAAGAACTGAAACTTTCACTGAATTTTATCCCAATCAAAGGACTACAATCCCTGAAAATTTCAGCTCATTTACCCTTATAGTTCCTGAGATAAAATCGTGTTAAGCAATTTGGGGTGATTTATCAATTTTTCAATTTTTCTGAGTGCCTTTTTTCATAGATTTCGGCTTCAAATCTGAGAATAATTTAGTGTATGGAGTTTGGGGGATATTGATTGACCATTAGGATACAAAATCTCGACAAAAAAAAATTTGAAATTTCATCGTTTTAGTAAGAAGGTACCTACCTTATGATTTAGATTTTGGAAAACTTTGAAAGGTCATAACTTTTTTTCTATTATAGATAAAGAACTGAAACTTTCACTGAATTTTATCCCAATCAAAGGACTACAATCCCTGAAAATTTCAGCTCATTTACCCTTATAGTTCCTGAGATAAAATCGTGTTAAGCAATTTGGGGTGATTTATCAATTTTTCAATTTTTCTGAGTGCCTTTTTTCATAGATTTCGGCTTCAAATCTGAGAATAATTTAGTGTATGGAGTTTGAGGGATATTGATTCACCATTACAATACAAAATCTCGACAAAAAAAAATTTGAAATTTCATCGTTTTAGTAAGAAGGTACCTCCTACCTTATGATTTAGATTTTGGAAAACTTTGAAAGGTCATAACTTTTTTTCTATTATAGATAAAGAACTGAAACTTTCACTGAATTTCATCCCAATCAAAGAACTACAATCCCTGAAAATTTCAGCTCATTTGCACTTATAGTTCCTGAGATAAAATCGTGTTAAGCAATTTGGGGTGATTTATCAATTTTTCAATTTTTCTGAGTGCCTTTTTTCATAGATTTTGGCTTCAAATCTGAGAATAATTTACTGTATGGAGTTTGGGGTATGTTAATTGACCATTAGGATACAAAACCTCGATAAAAAAAAAATTGACATTTCATCGTTTTAGTAAGAAAGTACCTCCCTTATGATTTAGATTTTGGAAAACTTTGAAAGGTCATAACTTTTTTTCTATTATAGATAGAAAGCTGAAACTTTTACTGAATTTTATCCCTTTCAAAGAACTACAATCCCTGAAAATTTCAGCTCATTTGCACTTATAGTTCCTGAGATAAAATCGTGTTAAGCAATTTGGGGTGATTTATCAATTTATCAATTTTTCTGAGTGCCTTTTTTCATAGATTTTGGTTTCAAATTTGAGAATAATTTAGTGAATGGAGTTTGGGGTATGTTAATTGACCATTAGGATACAAAACCTCGATAAAAAAAAAATTGATATTTCATCGTTTTAGTAAGAAGGTACCTCCCTTATGATTTAGATTTTGGAAAACTTTGAAAGGTCATAACTTGTTTTCTATTATAGATAAAGAACTGAAACTTTCGCTGAATTTTATCCCAATCAAAGGACTACAATCCCTGAAAATTTCAGCTCATTTACCCTTATAGTTCCTGAGATAAAATCGTGTTAAGCAATTTGGGGTGATTTATCAATTTTTCAATTTTTCTGAGTGCCTTTTTTCATAGATTTCGGCTTCAAATCTGAGAATAATTTAGTGTATGGAGTTTGAGGGATATTGATTGACCATTAGGATACAAAATCTCGACAAAAAAAAATTTGAAATTTTATCGTTTTAGTAAGAAGGTACCTACCTTATGATTTGGATTTTGGAAAACTTTGAAAGGTCATAACTTTTTTTCTATTATAGATAGAAAGCTGAAACTTTCACTGAATTTTATCCCTTTTAAAGGACTACAGTCCCTGAAAATTTCAGATCATTTGCCCTTATAGTTCCTGAGATAAAATCGTGTTAAGCAATTTGGGGTGATTTATCAATTTTTCAATTTTTCTGAGTGCCTTTTTTCATAGATTTCGGCTTCAAATCTGAGAATAATTTAGTGTATGGAGTTTGGGGGATATTGATTGACCATTACAATACAAAATCTCGACAAAAAAAAATTTGAAATTTCATCGTTTTAGTAAGAAGGTACCTACCTTATGATTTAGATTTTGGAAAACTTTGAAAGGTCATAACTTTTTTTCTATTATAGATAAAGAACTGAAACTTTCACTGAATTTTATCCCAATCAAAGGACTACAATCCCTGAAAATTTCAGCTCATTGACCCTTATAGTTCCTGAGATAAAATCGTGTTAAGCAATTTGGGGTGATTTATCAATTTTTCAATTTTTCTGAGTGCCTTTTTTCATAGATTTCGGCTTCAAATCTGAGAATAATTTATTGTGTGGAGTTTGAGGGATATTGATTGACCATTACAATACAAAATCTCGACAAAAAAAAATTTGAAATTTCATCGTTTTAGTAAGAAGGTACCTACCTTATGATTTAGATTTTGGAAAACTTTGAAAGGTCATAACTTGTTTTCTATTATAGATAAAGAACTGAAACTTTCACTGAATTTTATCCCAATCAAAGGACTACAATCCCTGAAAATTTCAGCTCATTGACCCTTATAGTTCCTGAGATAAAATCGTGTTAAGCAATTTGGGGTGATTTATCAATTTTTCAATTTTTCTGAGTGCCTTTTTTCATAGATTTCGGCTTCAAATCTGAGAATAATTTATTGTGTGGAGTTTGAGGGATATTGATTGACCATTACAATACAAAATCTCGACAAAAAAAAATTTGAAATTTCATCGTTTTAGTAAGAAGGTACCTACCTTATGATTTAGATTTTGGAAAACTTTGAAAGGTCATAACTTGTTTTCTATTATAGATAAAGAACTGAAACTTTCACTGAATTTTATCCCAATCAAAGGACTACAATCCCTGAAAAATTCAGCTCATTTACCCTTATAGTTCCTGAGATAAAATCGTGTTAAGCAATTTGGGGTGATTTATCAATTTTTCAATTTTTCTGAGTGCCTTTTTTCATAGATTTCGGCTTCAAATCTGAGAATAATTTAGTGTATGGAGTTTGAGGGATATTGATTCACCATTACAATACAAAATCTCGACAAAAAAAAATTTGAAATTTCATCGTTTTAGTAAGAAGGTACCTACCTTATGATTTAGATTTTGGAAAACTTTGAAAGGTCATAACTTTTTTTCTATTATAGATAAAGAACTGAAACTTTCACTGAATTTCATCCCAATCAAAGAACTACAATCCCTGAAAATTTCAGCTCATTTGCACTTATAGTTCCTGAGATAAAATCGTGTTAAGCAATTTGGGGTGATTTATCAATTTTTCAATTTTTCTGAGTGCCTTTTTTCATAGATTTTGGCTTCAAATCTGAGAATAATTTACTGTATGGAGTTTGGGGTATGTTAATTGACCATTAGGATACAAAACCTCGATAAAAAAAAAATTGACATTTCATCGTTTTAGTAAGAAAGTACCTCCCTTATGATTTAGATTTTGGAAAACTTTGAAAGGTCATAACTTTTTTTCTATTATAGATAGAAAGCTGAAACTTTTACTGAATTTTATCCCTTTCAAAGAACTACAATCCCTGAAAATTTCAGCTCATTTGCACTTATAGTTCCTGAGATAAAATCGTGTTAAGCAATTTGGGGTGATTTATCAATTTATCAATTTTTCTGAGTGCCTTTTTTCATAGATTTTGGTTTCAAATTTGAGAATAATTTAGTGAATGGAGTTTGGGGTATGTTAATTGACCATTAGGATACAAAACCTCGATAAAAAAAAAATTGAAATTTCATCGTTTTAGTAAGAAGGTACCTCCCTTATGATTTAGATTTTGGAAAACTTTGAAAGGTCATAACTTTTTTTCTATTATAGATAGAAAGCTGAAACTTTCACTGAATTTTATCCCTTTCAAAGAACTACTTGTTTTTTCAGCTCATTTGCACTTATAGTTCCTGAGATAAAATCGTGTTAAGCAATTTGGGGTGATTTATCAATTTTTCAATTTTTCTGAGTGCCTTTTTTCATAGATTTTGGCTTCAAATCTGAGAATAATTTACTGTATGGAGTTTGGGGTATGTTAATTGACCATTAGGATACAAAACCTCGATAAAAAAAAAATTGATATTTCATCGTTTTAGTAAGAAGGTACCTCCCTTATGATTTAGATTTTGGAAAACTTTGAAAGGTCATAACTTTTTTTCTATTATAGATAGAAAGCTGAAACTTTCACTGAATTTCATCCCAATGAAAGAACTACAATCCCTGAAAATTTCAGCTCATTTGCACTTATAGTTCCTGAGATAAAATCGTGTTAAGCAATTTGGGGTGATTTATCAATTTTTCAATTTTTCTGAGTGCCTTTTTTCATAGATTTTGGCTTCAAATCTGAGAATAATTTACTGTATGGAGTTTGGGGTATGTTAATTGACCATTAGGATACAAAACCTCGATAAAAAAAAAATTGACATTTCATCGTTTTAGTAAGAAAGTACCTCCCTTATGATTTAGATTTTGGAAAACTTTGAAAGGTCATAACTTTTTTTCTATTAAAGATAGAAAGCTGAAACTTTCACTGAATTTTATCCCAATCAAAGGACTACAATCCCTGAAAATTTCTGCTGTTTCATAATTTTCCTTCCACTAGTTTTCCAGAAAAATATTGAAATATAAGAGATTGATTGCATTTTTGCTTAATTTAGATTTTGCAAGTTGATTTTCAATAATTTTCAGAATTTTCTCTTCAATGGTTTTCCAGAAAAATATTAAAATATGTTCAATTTGGAAACAAATCCTGATGTTTAGGAAAAGAACCAAAATAGTCATTTTCAAAATGTGTATATATTTTAGGGAATACGACAGGCAAATTGCAGAGCTGAACAAAGAAATCGAAGTTCAAAAAAGACAACAACACCAAGCGAAATCCGAGTACGAAGAACAAAATAGGGCCTTTGACCAATCCGAAAGGAAAAAGCAAGGGGTCGCATTGGAAATTAAAAATAAAATAAGCGAATTGGAATATTTACAAAAGGAAATCGATAATAGTAATGAAAAGTGAGTCATTATCAAATTGTTCAATGAAAAACTACTACTTGTTTTTTTATAGTATGTCTAAAGTTGAACAAGCCAAAAAAGAACGAATGGCAATGTTGGCCAAAAAGCAAGAAAAACTAAAAGGTGCAGATGATCATTTAGACACGATGCGTAATGATCTTTTTCAAATAAAAAACAATATTAATCTGAAACAAAACGATGAAGCAACTGTAGTGGCTGAAATCAGACAAATCGATCAAGAAATTGGTACAATAGAGTCAATGCTTTATTTAATTTATTGTATTTTTTTTTTTAAGCAAAAGAACAACAAAACTTGAAACTTATGCAGCAAGACTCGGGCAATGCTTTGGTGCTTTACGGCAGAAACATGCAAAGAGTTAAAGAAATGATCAAACGAGACATTAAAAAATTCAAAGAGGAACCAAGAGGACCACTAGGTAAGAATTTTCGCTTTAATAGAAAACCTTTATTAATTTTTTTTTAGGCTCTTACATAAGATTAAAAGACAAAAAATGGGCTGTCGCCGCAGAAGGTTTCATTGGCGGTGCCACATTGGGTGCCTTTACAGTTGACAATGAGCAAGACAATAAAATGTTGCAACAAATTTTTAATAAATGTGGCGAACAAAAGCCAACTATTATTACATCAAAGTTTATTAATAAAGTAAAGATTTTTGCTGGTTTGTATTACCTACAATTTATTTGATTATTTGTAGAAACACGATGTCAGCAGAAACTTAGTACAAGCCCCAAAAGATTGCATCTCCTTGTTTGATGCCTTAGTAATCGAAGATCCAGTTGTTTTTAATTGTGTTATTGATCAAACTGGGGCTGAAAGGATTTTGTTGATTCCCAACAGTGACAGGGCAATTGAATTAATGTCTGACATGGTAAATTATTCAATTAAAGATTTTTCCAAGTAAAAATTTCTAAATTGCAGAGAAGAGTTCCAAGGAATTGCAGACAAGGTGTAACAATAACTGGCGACAAGTTTTACCCGGATCCAAACTACAAAACTTACGCTTCCACTTATCATAGGGCTAGATTTTTGCAAATCGATGTCAACGAACATATTCAGTAAGTTTTATATACACAAAAATTATATAATGTATTATATTTTTTTAGAAATGTTCGAGAAACTATTGAAGCAGCAGTAAATAGAAAAAAAACAATTCAAAGTCAACTTCAAGCTTTAAGGGCCGAATTACAAAATCTGTTGAGTAACCAAGCTAAGCTTGAAGAAAACATTAGGAAGTTGACGACTTGCAGGCAGAAAATTGTTAAGGAGTATCACGAATTGAATAATCAAGCTGATGCTGAAGTGCACAATGTTACTACTTTGGTGAGTTTGATTGAAAAGTAAAATTAACAGAGAAATTGAGATACAAAATAATTATTGTACAAGTGATAGGAATTTGTTTTCTATTCCCGGCTCTTGGATTTTCTTTAGAAAACAATAAGATTTGGAGAGCCGGTAATAGATAATAATAATAATAATAATTTTTATTCAGGTTTAAATATTTTTTACAATAAATTTTTTTTCTTTCACAATACATGTATTTTGTATTTAAAAATTATTTTGTTGGCACCTAGAGGTTTAATACCTCTGTATGCACCAAGTATATTCTTAACTATTTATAATATAGTAATAAACACAACCTGTTCTTATAATAAAGGTTTATCTTAGAGGACATTATATTTTGTATGGGTTTGTTAAAGTACAATATTATTTGTTTATGGCAACTTAATCCTATTTTTTTTTTATCCTATGACATAAGTTTAGAAAATTATTCATAATTATCTACAATAAATACTTTGCTCTTCTCACTAAACATTTTTATCCTACCTATTTCTTTGATTTTCTTTGGTATCATATTATAAAATTTTGGCGCTAAGTAATTAGCAAATTTTAAATTTATTGTTAGCTATTAACATTAGCTCTGGTTTGATGATGATGGTGTACGAATTTTTTTAGGGTTTCTTTTCTATGTATATGTATATGTACAAATGGAGTGTATGTATAAGCAGTTTATGTTGCAAATGTTGTCATATAGTGATTTAGTTGAGTAGCACCTTTCTTTTCTGAACATTATTTTTAAGATGGAATTTTGTATTACATTTAGAGGTTGCAAGTTACTTTTATATGTTCCCCCCCATACAATAAGGCCATATCGCAACAATGATTCTACCAGAGATTTGTACACCAATATGATCATTCTAGTACTGAGAAATTCTCTTAGAATATAAAATTTATGAATCAAGAAGCGACATTTCTTTGTTAGTTAAGATATATGGTCTACCCATTTTAAATGCTGATCAACAACTATACCTAAATATTTAGCTTTCTTCACTGCTGATATATGACTGTTATTCTCCTTGCTTGTCTGAATTTCAATAAAATTAGGTCTATTTGCGCCTGTCACAGAAAAAGCTATGTAATTAGTTTTGGATAAATTGAGC
The DNA here is from genome assembly GCA_917834065.1 of Ceutorhynchus assimilis. NCBI lineage: Eukaryota > Metazoa > Arthropoda > Insecta > Coleoptera > Curculionidae > Ceutorhynchus > Ceutorhynchus assimilis. The sequence continues at coordinate 9,466,100 of OU892287.1, read as the reverse complement.
AACAATTTGAATGAGTCAAGCCACTTTTTGACGATGCCAAAACCCCTCGACGCTCTCTCTTTTGTCTCCTTCCATGTCTTACCAGTAAAGATAATAACCGTATCGTCAGCATAGGATATTAACTTACCATTTATGTTCAATTTTAGTAAGTCATTGATGTAGGTAATGAAAAGAATGAGTCCTAAGATGGTGCCTTGTGGGATACCAATTTTTATTTTCAAGGGGTGACTCAGTGTTTGATTTAGCTTCAAAAATTGATCTCTTTCGGAGAGATAGTTTTTAAACAGTTCCAATACCATGCCTCGAACACCATAATGTGATAAAACATCAAGGAGTTTTTGATGAGGCACGGTATCAAACGCCTTCGCAAGGTCCATGAACACCGCTATGACCTTTTTACTCTCATCGAGATTGCTTGTTATTTCTGAGACCAGGGAATACGTAGCATCTGCCGTACTTAGTCCCTCCGAAAAACCATACTGATTTGGGGACAGTACATTATTGCAATTAAAAAATGTTACAAGTCTGTCTTTTAAGCACTTTTCGAAAACCTTTGCAAAATTATTTATCAAACTAATGGGGCGATAATTTTGAATTTTATTTTTTTCTCCATTTTTGTAGACTGGGGTAATCACTGATTCCTTAAAATAACTAGGTATAATACTTGTTTCAAAAATTAAATTAATAATGTACACTAGGGGCTTGATTATTTCCATATGTACATGTTAAATAATCCTTGTGGAAATTCCATCCTTTCCTGGAGCACTATCGTTTTTTAGTGTAGATATTTGTTTTATAAGTTCTCTTTCTGTTACTGGTCTTAAATATAAAGAGGTTTGAAGGCTTTCTTTTATAGTGGTAGGGTATTGCGAGTTGTTTATTTTTTTTTTCCATTTCCACACCAATGTTATTGAAATATGTATTGCAAAAATTTGCCATCTCGAGTGTGTTTGAAAAGCTGTGATTATTTTCATCAACAAACATATGATTGGAAGACTTCACTTTCCTTTTTTCGTTTGTTGCATCCGCTATGATCTTATATATATTTTTAATATTGTTTTTATTAATTTCAATTTGATTCTTATAAAAATGAAATTTTTGTTTCTTAATTAAGTTGTTGTAGTTTGTTTCTGTATATTTTATAAATCGTGTTTTGTTCCTCGGTAAATTTTTTTTTTAGTTTATTCTTCAATTTATCTCTATGTTTTATGGATGTAATCAGACCGGTTGTAATTAGGGTTGCCACCTTTTGATTTCCGAAAACCCGTACATAATCGAAGCTAACTTTTTTTTGTAGCATAGGTAATTTACACTCATACCTATCTGTAAAATGAATTTTTAGAAAAAAATTGAAAAAGGTATCTACTCAATTTCAAACGCCACCCCTCGTAGTTACGGTCTATTTCAAAATTAAAAAAAAATAAAAAATAGAGACACTTGTAAATGAACAGGGAGAACGACACAATACATACATAATTATTTGTTTTATTAGGCAGAAAAGCACAATTTTAATGCTGCGACTAGTGTTCCATAGCCAAAGGCGAAGCGAGGAAACCAACCAAGGCACTAAATCTGATCTTTTGCCGTGTGAAACATATATCATTTTTTCTCCGAATTTGTTACAAGTCACGCATAATCTACTTTTTTATGTTTAACAATTGCGTCGATAACGTTTGTTGAATGGGGAGCAACAAACTTTTCTGCCTAGGCAAAAAAAGTCCACTTTTCCGTCGCTAACTGGAAACCAGAGACGTTCATGACACACCCGTCATTCAAGAAGTAGGAACGTTCAGAAATTAGTTGGGTATATCCTAAGGCGTTCGGCAATCGCCTTTATAAATTTTATATTAGGTATCAATTATATAGTTATCCAGATATTCCCGGACATTTTCATCATGCGTCCGGACACCGGACAAACTTTTGAAAAACCGGACAGTCCGGGTGAAAACCGGACAGGTGGCAACCCTAGTTGTAATCCATTCTTTAATTTTTCTTTGATTTGGGATTATAGGGCGTTTTGAAGTGGAATTTTGCATGGATTTCTTGAATATGTTTAAAAAAGAATTTGTGGCTTTTTCAGGGTCTTTCGTTCCCATGATTTCTGCTGACCAATCCTGTATTGCCAATTGTTGTTTTAAGAGGTTATAGTTTATATGGTTATAGTAGTTTAATGGTTCATGGTTCAGAAACGACGTCATCAACTGTGCGGTCATGTTGTTCATCGAAAATTACGGGAAAATCGATTAAACAACGTAGTAATAAAAAACGAAAGCAGCGACAAAACGTTAAATAAATTAAGTGAAACGCAGTAAACGAAAAAATAGGACGGAAAAGTTTGAGTTCACGACGAAAAAGGAAAAATACTCAAAGAATTTTTCAACGGTAACATAACCCTATTTCTAAAATAAAAGCGCAACAACGTAAACAAACCCGGTGAGAGCGGCGATCGGAAAATCAGCTGTTCTTGTTGTTTTTGCTGCTTAAACCCGAAAATATTGACCTAGGCTACGAAGTACGAAATAAATAAACAGAATGAAATTTAAATGCCATAGAAATCAAGAAATAAGCCTATATGTTTGTGTAACATGCTTCGCAGTCGCACACAAATCCTGTCAGGAAAGGCTGAAACACTGGACCCACATCGAGGAACACAAGATGTTCTGCTCAGCAGCCTGTGAAGAGGAAGCTCAAACAATTGCAGAGCTACTAGAAAATGCCAAATTGCTAGAGCAAGGAAACCAAGAACTGTGCAAAGAAATTGAACAAAAAGAGAAGTACATCACTAACATACAAAAATTAAAGCAACAAATTAATACAGATGCAATTGAAATGGAGGACTATTTGTCAAAAAAGTTAGAGGACGCAATGGGTGAAATAAAGAAAATTGTAGTGGAGAAAGAAAGCTTAGTAAACACAATTAAAGAACTGCAAAAAGCTTCTGAAAAACGCAAAGAGGTCAAAGAAATCGCAACACAGACAATAATTAAGCAAACAAATGCATTTTCACAAACCACAGTACCACCCATGCAAGCAACAACCACATGTAAGTCAAGCTGCCAGACGCCAGAGAGCCCCAGGGTATCAACTGCATGTGAAATTGGCTGTCAAGTTGATCAGCACAAAGAAACTCTCGATGAAATGTTCCTAACAAATGCACTCCTGCGCATCAACATTGATAAAGAGACTCAAACCCCGGATTTTACTGCGGAAAACACAAAGAATGCCACACCAGACAAAATACAAACTAAGAAAATCCCTCAAGTTCTCATGATTGGTGATAAAACCATAAAAGGAATGACTCAAATTTTGAAAAGATGCTGTGCCAGACAAATTGACACAAGTAGTCAATACCAAAACTGCTCAAATCAAGAGATAATTACAGCAAGTAAAAGAATGATGTGAAAAATGACAAAAAAAGACCATGTCTTCCTCTTCCTAACCCAACAAGACATCCAAAGGGGAAACACACTTACTGAAAAAGCAATGAAAAATCTTGGCTCTGTAGCAGCGTGCACAAATTTGGTGGTGGTCGGCACCACTTTTACAGAGGGCCACAAACAAGGCCACAAATTTGCTTTAAACATGCTCATAAAAAATCAAAACGAGTATGTTAAATCCTACTTATCCAAACTAAATATTGCTTTTGAGGACCCAAATCACTTAACTCTGGAAACAGAAACCACGAAAAAAATTGATTGGAAGTACGAGCTCATAAAATGGCTATATGAAAAACATCTACATCCAAGGTATGAAGATTTCAATGCGGAAATTGAGAGGAGACTGCTTGCCTTAATGGGAAAATCAGGTGCTGAAAATCAGGAAACTACTTCTGACAAAATAAACTCTGGAAGTACAACAAAGAATATTGATACACTACAAAATATCAAACTTCCACCTGTTATAGAGCCAAAATACTCTTTTGAAAACATCACTCGATCACAAAATTTTATGACAGCCAGCCAAAATCAAAAACCCAGGTAGAATTAACAAAAAACAAAACAAAGTGTTTCCTAAATGTGTTCCATCAAAACATCCAAGGAATCACATCATCTCTACTAGAACTGGAGACATTAATGGAAATGACAGAATTAAAGTACCAAGTAGTATGTATCTCCGAACATTGGCTCAAACCAGGAGAAAATCAGTTTGTCAAAATCAAGGGCTACAAGATGGCAACATGTTACTCAAGGCAATACAAAAAAAGAGGAGGAGTATGTATCTTTCTACAGGAAGAGATAACAGACTTTGAGGAACTGAAAATGTTAGAAGAATGGAATCTTGAGGGTCACTGCGAAACTTGTGCTATTGTCAGTGAATCAAGAAAAATGATAATTATATGTGTTTACAGATCTTGCTTGGGATCCTTTGATATTTTTCTTGACATACTAGATATACTGAACAAAAGAATTTACCAAAAATTTAAGGGTTATACTGTCGTCTGGGGTGGGGATTTTAATGTAAACTGTATGTCCGATATAGGAGAAGTGAATCAAAGGAAGGAAAGGGACAGATTGCTAAATGTTTTTGACAGCTTTAACTTCGAACAAACTATATTTGAAATAACACGGCCAAATAAAATAAAATTGTCTTGTATTGATAACTTTTTTATAAACTGTAAAAACTATAAAGATCACCAAGTAGTTTTGACGGGCTTAAGTGATCATCATGGCCAAAAAATATCAGTGTTGTCCCCCGAGATTGCACAAAAACTAACTAAAACTGCTTTCTCAGGTAGATGCTACTCACAGGGTAAACTGCAACAATTTCGAGAGGAGCTAAATATGGTAACATGGCATGATGTCTTGGGGGAAAGTGATGCAGAAAAGGCTTATACATCCTTCCACACTAGACTGACGCAGTTGCATGGTTTGATCTTCCCAATACGAACGAGAAAGAAAAAGGCTTCAAATGGGGACAACTATTGGATTACTAAAGGTATAAAAGTTTCGTCCCAAAACAAAAGAAAAATTTATCAGTTAACATTGAGGGGAAAAAAATCAAAAGAGTACTACAAAAAATATACAAAGATACTAAAGAACACTATAAAACTTGCGAAAAAACTATCCAATAAAAGAATTATACAGAGGGCAGACAACAAAACAAAAGCAACATGGATTTTAGTGAAAAAAATCACAAAAAAGACTGAAACCAAAGAGTCTCTGTTTGCGAACTTCGAACATGACGATAAAAAACAATTCTTAAATCAAGTAAACAACTTTTATATTAACATTTGCCCTGATATAAATGCGAACAAAGCATCTTCATGCAAAAATGTATCTTTGATTAAAAAAAGCATAGAACTTAACCATGTTTCCCCTCGAGAAATCATGGAAATTATTAAAAAACTTAAAAATAAAAAATCATGTGGATACGATGAGATCCCAATATGTGTGTTAAAGGAGGCAGCGGATCTCTTGGCGATGCCCCTCTCCCATATAGTAAATCTGTGCTTAACTACAGGAGATTTTCCATCACTGTTGAAAATAGCTATAGTCAAACCGATTTTCAAAAAAGGAGAACAAAACGATCTAAAAAATTACAGACCGATTTCCCTCCTATCCAATATAAGTAAGATCTTTGAAAAGGTCATACATAACCAATTAATAACTTTTTTGGAAAAAAACAGTATTCTATCAAGTAGACAAAATGGATTTAGAAAGGGGAAATCAACTATCAGAACGATATACCAAACACTTGAAAAAATACTAGCTTTCTTGAATGCAAAAAAACAAACCGCTGCAGTATGCATTGACTTATCCAAAGCTTTCGACAGTGTGGACCACGAAACAGTATTGGAAAAGCTGGATTTGTGTGGGATCAGGGGGGGTGCTGGAAGACTGCTGGAATCTTACCTGAGTAAAAGACCTCAATGTGTGGAAGAGACGGCCGATGATGGGAGAAAATTCAGATCAGACTTTGAACTGATGAAGAGGGGTGTGCCGCAGGGGTCGATCTTGGGTCCTCTACTTTATATTGTGTACACAAACGAGATAGAGAATATCATAAGGAACGAGGTTTATGCTTTTGCAGATGATAAAAATATCTTAATTAGTGAAAATAGCCAAGAGGAAGCGAAAAAAGAGGTTAATTTAACATTGCAACAATTAGAAAACTGGTTTACATCTAATAATCTTCAAATGAACATTAAAAAAACGCAGATAATAAACTTTAGACCAAAAAAAGCAGATCAGTTTGGTATATGGTATGAAGGGGAGGAGCTCGGATCAAATGATCATGTCAGATTCCTGGGCGTGACAATAGATAACAACTTGAGCTGGGGAGAGCAGATTCTGGGACTATCTAAGTCAATAAGAAAATATATTTATGCTCTAAGAATAATCAGAGATAATGTGGACCTTGAAGCAGCACTCTCTTCTTATCATGCATATGTGCAATCTCGAATTAGATATGGATTGATCTTTTGGGGGAACTCGGCAGAAGCTTCAGATATACTGAAAATTCAAAAAAAATGTATCAGGGTAATCTTAAAGATGAAACAAACAGAGAGCTGTAGAAACCATTTCATGAACCTAAAAATTCATACAGTATTCAACCTGTACATTCTTGACTGTATAAACTTTGTCATAAAAAATCCTGACATTTTTCAATCAAACAAGATAACCCACCCATATGGCACTAGATCTAAGAACAACCTTAAAACAGAAAAGGCAAACTTTACATATATACAGAAAAATGTAACACACAACATGCTTAAGGTGTGGAATACTCTGCCAAATTCATTTAAAATCATGACAACAAAGGAATTACAAAAAAAAGTAAGGATTTTTCTTGAATCTAGGGCCTATTATTCGCTTAGGGAATTTTTTGAGGATGAGGATGCATTTCGAAATGTAAAATAAGATAATAATGATAAATGTAAAAGTGACGTGAAATTGTACCAAATATTGTAAAACAGAAATCATTTTTAGGAATCAATCAATCAGTATTGTGTTTTATGTACCTGTTTTATTGTTTTATTATTTATTTTTTTGTTATTGAATGTTAGACGTAAGGACGAGTTCTATGCCACATAGGTATTAAGTATTTATTGTAAATGCTGAAAGAACAAGAAATATATATCTATCTATCTATCTATCTATCATTAGATTTATTAAGAGTATCAGCATCAGCATAGTTATTATAATTAACATTCAGCATGATTGGATAGTGGTCTGTTATATCAGTATTCAATATAAATGATTTGAATTTTAAATTGCTTATTTTTAGTTTTTTTCTAACAAATAAATGGTCAATACATGTAGATGTTTCATGAGTAACCCTGGTTGGAGAGTTTATATAGGATACAAAACCACTTTGTCCCATTTTTGAAAGGTATTCATTTACTATCGGGTTTTGTATATTCTCTATATTAATATTCAAATCTCCAGTGAAAATTTCGATTTTTTTGGTTAAAGAATGCTCAAAAAATTCTGTTAGATCATTAAGAAATATATGTTCAGCTATCGGAGGTGGTTTATATGCTGCAGTTATCCCAAAGGATAAACCGCAGTGCTCAAAAGTTATTCTACTAATGGTTGCCTGTGATAAATTTAGCTTTACATGATTCACATCAATATTTAGCGTTTCTTTGACAAAAATTAGTAAACAATAATTTTTATTAAAATCCCCATTGTTATAAAAGGTATTATATCCAGGTATACTATACATATCACAAGACAAAATTTGAAAACATTCACCCAAAATAAATATATCACAAAAGTACAGTTGATAGGATTCTATAAATAAAAGTAATTCATCAAAATTTTTTTTTGCGCTTCTGATATTCAAATGTAGTATATTTATGACCTTGTTTTTTAGTGAAATTGGTTTTTTTAATAATACCTCATTTACAAGAGTCCCCTGTTCCTCCATACCCATTTCATCCAATTGCTCCAATATTTCCTCTTGTGGCGGTCTGAATATTATGAATTATATTCTATTTTATTGTTGAGCATTTCCAAATGATAATTGTAGCTTGGGCAATTAGGGTCTGAAGCCACATGTGACACGCAATACGACAGTTTGTATTTTTTGTTTGCTTCCATACAGTTATTGCACTTTTTTATTGCTTTTTCACATATTTCCATTTCATGATTTCCTGCACAATATTCACATACCTTGTTTTTGTTGCATATGTTATTTTTATGGTAGAATTCCTGGCAATTGAAACACCTTGTTACACTCAAATCCTCGTATATAGGACAGCGCTGCCAACCAATATGTATCTTTTTATATTTCATACATTTTTGATACATCTCTCCGGAACACTCCGCAAAAATAGTTTTTTTTTTTTTTTTTTTTAAAAAAAAGCTTTATTAATTCCAAGAAAATACAAAGATGATTTTATGCTAGGAACTAGCTTATCTTATAATAATATAAATCTACCCTAAAGAACCCAAAAGATGGCTCCTTGAAATATTTCAACTTAAATTATACATAGTTTGGCACATTGTTTATCACACTCAGAAATCACAGGACTTATCATTATACATATAGGTAATATACTGTACAGGTTCTAGATATATACATATATTAGGAAATACATATTATATGTATTTTGTGTTATTTTAATGTTCTACAATACAAGTTAATATAATATAGTGTTTCAGTCTTTTTTTAAATAGAGTTTTACTGCGGATTGACTTCAAATCCAAAGGCAAGTGGTTGTACAATTTTATTCCTTCACAAAATATTGACTTTTGGCCAGTGTTCGACTTAATTTTTGGACGATACAAATTGTGTCTTTGACGAGTTTGATGGTTATGCACTTCATTTACATTTAAAAATTTGATTTGTGACCTCTTATCTTTCATGATAATATAATGTGTGGACAATAGTATCTTAAATCTATATATATATTTCACATTAAGCATTTTTTTTGAGGAGTATAGCTGTTGGGTAGGGAAGCGCCTTGGCAGTCGATAAATGTTTTTGATGGCTTTATTCTGGAGGGTCTGCAATGGTTTTAAAAGAGAATTTCCAGCAGTTCCCCAGACCGAAATTAAATAATGTAAATGACTATATATGTGAGCATAATAAAGTTTCTTGCGTAAAGCTAGCCTCAAGAGGTATCCAACTCTATACAAGATTCCTACGAAGGATGCAATTTTTTTCCTTACTCGCTCTATGTGATTTGCCCATGACAATGTACTGTCTATAATGAGTCCCAAATATTTTACTGTGCAAGCATTCTTTAGTGATTGAGTTCCAAACATTATGTCGTGATTATTGTTTAAATTTCTTTTACTTAATATCATATACGATGACTTTTTAATATTGAGCGTTAATTTATGCGACCTTAACCAATCATTCACTACTCCCAGATCCCTAGCAATGCCCGCTTTAATAGAATTGGTATCCTTCCCACAATACACAATTGTTGTATCATCAGCATACAATTTGACTGTGCCACCCAAGTTCAATTTACAAATAGAGTTCACATATATCAAAAACAACGTAGGCCCCAACACTGACCCCTGAGGCACCCCACATTCAATATCCTGCAGAGAGCTTTCAACACCATTGATGCTTACCATCTGCCTTCTATTCGCTAAATAGCTTCGAAACCAAAGCAAAGGCACGCCCCTTACTCCAGCTTGCTCCATTTTTACCAACAGTATGTTATGGTCTACCGTGTCAAAGGCTTTTTGTAAATCAAGAGACACTAAGGCGCATACTTGACCACTATCTATTTTTAACTGTATATCTGAAATTAAATCTATAACTGCTGTCTCCGTGTCTCTGTCCTTACAAAAGCCATATTGACTTCCACTCAACAATTTATTATTATTCAAAAATACCTGCAACCTTTGATTGACACATATCTCCACAATCTTGGATAACACAGGCAAAACTGATACAGGTCTATAATTTGAAACTTCGCTTCTGTCACCATCTTTGAACAAAGGTCTGACTCTGGCAATCTTCAACTTGCTGGGCATCTCACCAGCTTCGAATGAAAGGTCCATAATTTTCGTCAGAATCACTGCCGATTCGTGCTTGAGCTTAAACACACTGTCGACAGTGATTCCATCAATCCCTGCAGCTTTATTTTTTTTTAGCCCTTGTATTATTCCTTCCACTTCGGCTACCAGCACTGGTGTCAAGAAGAAAGAGCGGGCCGGCTGGTCCTCCGCTTGCGGCATTGGTGCAGTATGAGTGTTCCTCGATAATCTAGGTCCGATATTAACAAAGTATTTATTGAAGGCATTGGCTATGTCTTGATTGTCTGTCAAGGTTTTTTCATTTTCCTTCAGCTTGGGAACTGCATTCAAAATACTATCCTTGTTATAAAGTACTCTATTTACTGTATTCCATGTTTTCCTTTCATCTCCTATGTCCCTTTCAAATTGCCTGGTGATTATTTGCTTTTTCTCCCACTTGACTTGTTTTTTTACTTTCCCATTGTAAATTTTATATTTAGCCTCATAATATTCATTGCCCACATTTTTTTTCATTTTTTTATAGAAATAATCCCTTTTTTTTACCAGTAATAAAACCTTGTTCGTGATGTACTCTTTGCCTTCAATCTTCTTCCTTTGTTTGACCATCACTCGATTGTTGTCCATAAAAGTTCTCTCCATATCATCATAGAGAACCTCCGCATTCGTATAATGGTCCAGTTTGTCCATTATCTGCCTGAGACTTTCCCTTGCAGCTAAGATGTCCATCCTTCTGAATACTTGGTACCTAACCTCAGGTTTCCGTCTGCAGTATGAACTTCCAGGAATAGAAAGCACTTGTAATCTGTGGTCACTGATGCAATGGTCAATCAGTGAAAGTTTAAACTTCCCATTATTATAGTTTGTCAACATATGATCGATGAGAGATGGATTATTCGATCTTCTTGTGAATCTCACTCTATTCAACGCTTCATATCCAAAAGTTTCATAAATATCTTTATATGCTTTGACTACATTACTGTTAGTCAATAGATCGATATTGACATCGCCAATTATAATGCTTTTCGAGGCAGAAACCCTGTCAAAAAGGTGCTCCAACTCCCGAAGGAAAACATTTGTTTCAAAGTTTGGTGGTTTGTATACAGCAGTTAGGTTTACCTTGAATCTGTCAATATTAATAGTCACTATGGACAAATCCGATTTATGTAGACTCGTTGTTGTAAAAGAAATAGAGTCCTCAACAAACACAGCCACACCACCTCCCTGTCTGTCTCTGCTCACATAAGTGGCTTGGTATTTTGTTATGTTAAAATATTTTTCTTCACCTGGCTTTAGCCAGGTCTCAGTAACAACAATTATATGTATTCTACACTGAAGTTTTTTAAGAATAATTTCCACTTCCTCAAGTTTATTTTTCAGAGATCTTGCATTTAAATAAAGAATGTTCAAATTATCATTGCACGTATCTATTCTAAGGGCATTATTGTATGCTTCTAAATTGTTAAATTCAGAAATATCCATTCGAGTATGCATTATATTTTACTCACTAGTTTGGGTCCCCCCCCCAACCTCTGAATTTGGGAAATATCTTTTATGTATATAACCTCTGAGCCATTTTCTCTACGTGCAAAAACTTTTGCATTTTTACACCACACAAATTGGTAACCTTTGTCTTTTAGTTTGCGAGCGTTGTCGAACAGCTGCCTTGTATCCCTCGGCAAATCCTCATTCACAAATATCTTCCTCTCAGAGTCTCCAATATTGCATTCCTTCACTGTTATTGTGCCCTTTTTTTTCCTTGCCTCCATTACTATATTTCTTGTATTTTCACTCTCAAAGCTAACCAGGATATGCGTTTCGTTGTTTTATTTATTAGTTGAATCCATGTTCCTCTTTTTCACGAATGTAACCTTTATTTCATCTGTGTCGTTAATACATTCATTTTGATTTCTTATAATCTGCTCAATTTGTTGTTTAGGTTCATTGCCTTCATATCCCGGAATTTTAATTTTTGGTCTCATCATCGTTGTTGTAATTATTTCGTATTTATTTTGTAATACGCTTTCAGCTGCCCTTTTCAAATCCTCAACTTCCTGTTTGATGGGGCATTTAATGACAATGTTTCCATTTCCTGTCGCTCTCATACCTCTTATGCCAATGTTCAACTCAGAAGGATTAATCTTCTTGGTAATATCTTCTTTTGTCTTTGTTACATCTTGGATTTGTTTCGGACGAATAATCAGATTTCGGATAAAGGCCTAGGTTTTTGAAAATTTCCATTGGGTTTTTGGGTTTTTATAGGGTTTTTGTGTTTACTTAACTGAACAAAAGGGTATACATAATTCAGTTATTGTAGGTTGATTTCCAAGATTTTACATGTTGTTATTTTGAATTTTGAGAAAATGATCCTCTAACCTTTCCCTTCACATGTAAAAAGTTTCAAAATTTTCCCTTTACTAGTTTTCCAGGAAAACTTTGAAATGTGTAAGTCTGTAGAGATCATGTTGTTATTTTCCACTAGAAAAATTTAAAATTTTAGGAAAATAAGCCTCTAACCATCCTCTTCACATACGAAAAGTTTCAAATTATTTCCTTTAATAGTTTTTCAGGAAAACTTTGAAATGTGTGAGACTGTATTTTCAATTAATTCAGTTATTGTAGGTTGATTTCCAAGATTCTTCATCTTGTTATTTTCCACTGGAAAAATTTGAAATTTTGGGAAAATAAGCCTCTAACCTTCCTCTTCATATACACAAAGTTTTAAATTTTTCCCTTTACTAGATTTCTAGGAAAATTTTGAAATGTGTGAGACTGTATTTTCAATTAATTTAGTTATTGTAGGTTGAATTCCAAGATTCTTCATGTTGTTATTTTCCACTGGAAAAATTTTAAATTTTGGGAAAATAAGCCTCTAACTTTCCTCTTCATATGCGCAAAGTTTCAAATTTTTCCCTGTACTAGATTTCCAGGAAAATTTTGAAATGTGTGAGACTGTATTTTCAATTAATTCAGTTATTGTAGGTTTATTTCCAAGATTCTTCTTGTTGTTATTTTCCACTAGAAAAATTTGAAATTTTGAAAAAATGAGCCTTTAACTTTCCGCTTCACATGCACTAAGTTTCAAAATTTTCCCTTTAATAGATTTCCGGGAAAATTTTGAAATGTGTGGGACTGTATTTTCAATTAATTCAGTTATTGTAGGTTGATTTCCAAGATTCTTCATGTTGTTATTTCTCACTGGGAAATTTGAAATTTTGGAAAAATAAGCCTCTAACCTTCCTCTTCATATGCATAAAGTTTCAAAATTTTCCCTTTACTAGATTTCCAGGAAAATTTTGAAATGTGTGAGACTGTATTTTCAAGTTATTCAGTTATTGTAGGTTGATTTCCAAGATTCTTCATGTTGTTATTTTCCACTGGAAAAAATTGAAATTTTGGGGATAATACCCAAACTAACCTTCCTCTTCATATGCACAAAGTTTCAAATTTTTCCCTTTACTAGATTTCCAGGAAAATTTTGAAATGTGTGAGACTGTATTTTCAATTAATTCAGTTATTGTAGGTTGATTTCCAAGATTCTTCATGTTGTTATTTCCCACTGGAAAATTTGAAATTTTGGGAAAATGAGCATCGAGCCATCCTCTTCACATACGAAAAGTTTCAAATTTTTCCCTTTAATAGTTTACAGGAAATTTTTGAAATATGTGAGATTGTATTTTCAATTATTTCAGTTATTGTAGGTTCATTTCCAAGATCCTTCATGTTGTTATTTTCCACTGGAAAAATTTGAAATTTTGAAAAAATGAGCCTCTAACTTTCCTCTTCACATGCACAAAGTTTCAAATTTTTCCCTCTACTAGATTTCCAGGAAAATCGAACATTGAAAATTTTCCACACATGAAATTGAGACAGTTTTCGCCTCATACCTCCTTTAATTTTTATCTAATCCCAACGTAATTAAACTCCAATTAAAGCCAGAAGCTTCAGAATTGAATTAACATTCCAAAAATGTCACTGAAACAGTTTTTATTTCACGGCTTAGTTAATTTTTATCTGATTCCAGCGTAATTAAGCCCTAATTAAAGCCAATTAAATTCTCTACAATCCTATTAATTAAGATTTTAATTTAGTTTCAACATATTTTTTTTTCAAGGAAAATGAAATGAGAGAAATGAAAGAAGTCCTTAACCAAAAACAAGCTTTACTGGGCCAGATAGAAGAAGAAACTCGCGAGCTAAAAACCAAATTTTCCTCTCAAAAAAGTAAAATGACCCAAATACAAAAATCCATGAAAGCACTGGAAGACCGATTGTCAACATTGTACGAACAAGCCAACGAGAAAAAATCACGCAGACGAGTATTGGACGTTTCTGACAATAAGAGAATGGAAGAATTGCAAAGGAGAGTCGAAACGGCAAGAGAAGCGATTGATGGAAAAAAAGCTTTTGTGGAAGAAAAAATAGCTGAGGCCTCGAGCCTTGCAGAAAGACCAACAAAAATCAGGCAAAAATTCACATACATACATAACTATTATTAACAATTTATTTTTAGGACTTTAGCTGACGTCACTAGAGAAAAGCAAGCAGTAACAGAAAAAATATCTCGTCTACAAACAAAAGCTGAAGATATTACAAATATTTTAGCAAAACGTGACAAATTAAATGAAAAACACGATTCAGTAAAAGGAACTATGAAACAATTGGGTGTTACCTTAAATGAACTCACTCAATCTCTTGAGATGCGCAAAAAGTACTACAAATCAACCGAATCTCATTTTATCCATTTCGTAAAACATTGCTTCGAAAGAATTTTGGGAATCAGACAATTCACTGGAACCATAGAAATAGACATGGAACATAAAAAGCTGGAGTTGATTGTCATGCCTCAACATGGCTCCCAAGGTTTAACTACAACCTCGAATTTATCCGGAGGAGAACGGTCTTTTTCTACTGTGGCGTTTTTGTATTCTTTGTGGCAATGTATGGATTTTCCTTTTTATATTTTGGATGAGTTTGACGTTTATATGGTAAAATTATCATTAGTAAATTAGAAGAGATTTAATTAATTTATATTTTAGGACAAATTAAATCGTTCTAAAGTTATTGAGATTTTGTTGGAACATGCAAACTCAAAGCCCGAATTGCAATTTGTCTTTTTGACGCCTCAAGATGTTTCGTTCATTACCCAAAATGTCACATTATTGAGGTAAGAAATACGATTTTTCAGTAGTTGCTGAATGTAATTTTTTTTTTCTGTTTTTAGGCTTGAAGATCCTGAAAGGTTCAATGTTTAATTTAGTTATTAATTGTTTAAATCCAAGTTAATTATTTCTTATTTTGTCTTCATTATAACTTGGATTCAAGTTACTTATTTTTTTATAACAATATATTCATTTAATAGTTTATTATCTAAAATTGAATACAAATTTGTTTAAAACAGTATTATTATCAAATTAATTAATGTAAAATTATTGATTTAAATTTCAGGAAAGGCACTTCCAATCATATTTTTGCCTCTATATTTGTAAGTATACGTTCGAATAATAAATCTATTTCCGTTCATTTTTAAGGGACAAATTTTATCCGCTCTTAAAATAAAGCAAGTAGAGTACAAGGCAATTTCCAATTCCGGACTGGTGCCTATAAACATGGAACCAACTGGTTTGTCAATGTCGTGAAAGGTAAAGTGGTACTTCAAGATGGCTCCTTTCTAAAAAAATAATTGGGTATCAAAAAAAAAAATACATATTATAACAATTTACTTCTCCTAAATCAATTTTCTTCAAATATCCCAAATAATTAGCCCTTTTTGCCTGTTCTTCCTCTTTAAAGTAGATCCAATTGTGTAAACCAGACACTTGGCTGTTTTTAATTTCTGCAACAAATACGTGCTCGAATCCACTTGAACCAATTCTGCCTTGTCCTCGGGAGTACATGTTGAACCAAATTAAACGTAACAAGTCCCTGAATTCTTTAGGGTCTTTGCCTATTTTGCCTTTTTGCACCAAAAAACTCCTGGCAAATTGCATTACAGGGGTAGCTAAAATTGTATCGAGTAAATTGTTTTCTTCGATTCTTTCTTGGCCGGTGTAAACTTCGTTTTGACTCGCTTCTAAAAAGTAATTGTTGTGAAGCAAGACTAGTTTTTCTATTGACGGTATGTTGTAGGCTTCTTTTTTGATTTCTAGCAATCTAAAATAATTGAGAAAAATTAAAATTTTGCTTGTTTATAAATGAAGTAACTCACGGTAAAGGTGCTTCATCATTTGAAGACCTAGAACTGGTCATCCCTTGTAAATTCAAAGTAACAAATTTCATGGCATTATTACTGTCTTTTTTCAAAATGTTTTCGGAAAATTCTCTTAATTCATCATCGGTAACATCGGAATTGTTGACTATTACTTCATCCTTGGTGTTGGTTTCTTGTATTGGCCCTACAGAAGGAGAGTTACTTTGAGGAGATTTTGGGCCTAAGGGAGTTGGTATTTGAGGCTTTATAACTGTATAAGTGTCTCCTCTTTTTAATGGAGGTTTAGTGCTAGTTTGTTGCCTATTATTGTCAACTACCGAAGCTTGTTCATTTCTAATCCAAATATTATTTTGCTGTATCCATTTTTTTGGATTTTGTGTGCTCGTTCTTAATCTCTGGTTTCTTTGATTTAAAGCTGGCCACTCTGTAGTGGTACTTTTTGCATTATTTGAGGGTTCCGTGCTTGTTCTTAATCTTTGGTTTCTTCGATTTAAGGCTGGCCACTCTGTACTGGTGGTACTTTTTGCATTATTTGAAGGTTCCACATTTTGATTGCCACGGGCATTTAAGTCGGTACCTAATTAAAATTGATTTCTTCTACATTTTGGAGTAGATTATTGCGGATATCAAGATAGAGGAAAATTATTTAATTATTGTTAAAATATTCTTGGTACTTAGATAATGTTAATTTAAATAAATGCATTTTATCAAGGTTGTTTGACCTTAAAAGTGAATTAATTATATTATACAGTGTGTACATGAAGTATGAAATAAACAGGTCCGTTCTCACAGAAGTCACAAACCAGTGATTGGTGCAAATTACCAAAAAACAGTTTTCTGACTATTTTCAACCAATGAAATTCGCTCTGATTGCTTTGTAATCTCTGTAAGAACAGGCCTGCGCTGAGGTTGTTTTCGAAAAAACACTAAGGACACATTGATTTTGTTTGACATTCTTTCAAACTCCTTTTTTTTGTAGAGGGAACAGCTATACCCGAGGGGTTTTTCACCTTGTTAATCGGTGTACAAATCACTGGTTAATATATGCCAATATACCAGATAAATACTTGTCAATACTATGCAATACCTACTTGTTAATTATGTAGTTAATATATGTCAATACTTGTAGATATCTAGACAATGTATGTTAATGTCATTGGTTGATACCCATTGATAACATGTAAATACCTGTGGATATGTCAATACTTACAATTCTGGCAAGACAAATATTGGATTTTAGTCTGTCAATAGCATAGGTAATATGTGATAATACTAGGGAAATACCTGGCAATGTGTGGAAATATTTTGTTAATATTTGGAAATAGTTGGCAATAACTTGTTATTAGGTAGGTACATAGAAATATCTGTTAATACATGGAAATATCTCAGTTAGTACTGTTAATCTGTGAACAAATTTTGTTAGGTGAAAAACCTCTCGGCTATATCGTTATCAGCTTTATTTTTCTAAATGATACTCCCTGTATAATATGACATTTCTGGATTCTGTGGAAAATAATCTAAGAAATTTCATACATAATATACAGGGGGTACCATTAAAAAAAAAGTACACCTGTTTTTGAACCACCCTGTATAAAAACGCCTTCTTTTATTTTACACTGAATTTATTTCATAGGTACTTATATACACACTGCATAAATTAATTAATCTTCAGACTTGCTAGCGAGTCTGCAAAATAATTCTATTGGTCGACGGATAATTGGCCGACCAATGAAATTACAGATTGCGTTTTTATCTCTAAGATTTCATTACCGAACCCTTTATCAGAAGGTGAATAAAGCGACCCTTAGTAATTGACCAAAGCTTATGGGAAAATACTTACAAAAAATATCGACGATTACTAAAGCTGCAACGACAATGAGAAAACTTATTAAAGAAGTAGATGCCATTATCTATATAATAAGAAAGCTTATTTTTTGGAAATTTGATACATAATTGAGTGCATAAAGAAATTGTTTACTTTCACTTAGTTGAACCCCATTAAAAAGGTCAAATTGTTAATCAGCATTGAATTAATGTATTTGCGACTGGTTTTTTGCTAGTGGGAGAAATGAAAGCAAACAGACACAGACAGCAGACTAATTTTTTTTTTTAACTTTTAAAAAATTTAAAAATAAGAGAGGGAACCCCCGATATGACATATGACACATCTAGTAAGAGTACGTTCAAGAACAAAATAATTTTGTTGACGGATCACACTCCGAACCATTTCGAACTGATTGGTTCCTGTTGAAACTGCTAGAACTAGTTCAGAATCGATTCTAGTGGCATGCAATTTTCAAAGTTGAGTTGTACAGGGCGCTTCTGTACTTGGAGCTTTTTAAATTGTGGCGCGTAAATAACCGAATGTAATTTCAATAGGCCGATTTGAAAATTAGTTTCGGCTTTTTAATATTTCCACTCTGACTGTTCCAAGTGCACTGACTATTTTTAATCTGTTCAACTGTTCGAACTACCAATGGTTGAACTAAATCCAAGCGGCAGTAATTAAATGACATAACTGGTCATTTTCATTACAACCTATCAAATGTCCTTTGTGCATGGGCACTAGTCCAGGTAGGGCATTTCAACCAATAAGAAGGCTGGTATTTGTTTACAATTTAGGTTATTTATATAATGTCATTTACTGCCACTTGGATTTGGAAATGGTGTAGACTGTTTTACTTCTGTTCCATTTGCTCGATTTAAATTACTTTAGCATTCCATCTGGAGCGCGTTTAGAAATGGAGTATGAAGGTAGAGTAGTTCTTTGTCAGAGTGTTCTGACATCATCACTTGGAGTGCCCTCTGAGGTGCTTTCCAGTGACCCATTTGAGTTACTCCTGAGCAGCTGAGGAGTGCTCCACAATTACTTTGCTTGTTCCAGTGCTAAAGTGTCGTACAATTGAATTACTCATTTCTGTTATCCCCTGCCCCCTCGTGCACCAAACTTTATTTCGGTGTTCCATGCTCTGAAGTCCGAAATGGTGGGAGTTAAGACGATAGCGTTCCAGTGCTGCTTATGTCGAACAGTTCAAGAACGTCACACTCCAGGAGCATGATACCCTAACAATTTGGGCACTGGAAAGCAACTCTGGGTGCACTATTTCTGAACGTATTGGGGCGTTGCGGTTAATAGAGAGTTCTCGTGCTGTCCAAATTTCAAATACCGTAACGTTATTTGACAAGAATGACAATTCTTACGGTATGGCTGTGGTATTGACCATATTAGTTAGGTTAGGAAAAATCGGGCGCGAAATTTAAAATGGGTTCCTAAACACATTTCAACAAATTTGACAGCAATGTATTTCTTATGGGGGATTCAAAAGAGTGATTTTCAGACGGGAATATCTTGGGTTCTGGGCATTTCTTAGTATTGGAACCTATTGTACATCAAACTTTGAACATATTTCTCTATAATTCATGCTCTAATTGTTTTTTTAGACCTATGAATTAAAAATACAAATGATTTTAATTAAAAGTGTCTGTTTTCGGTGGACGTACGTCGGGTCTAAAACCAGCTGAGAGAAAGTGAGGTTGTGTGTTGTGTTATGATTGTTGGTGAATTGTTTATTTATTTATTTATCACTAGTTCAGTCATTTATTATTCAATTTTTTTGGATTATTGAAGTACATTTACTAACCAAGTATGTAGGTAAACTTTTATTTTATTATAATTAGGTACTCATACATACTTATGGATCAAGCAACGACATACGTATTTTATACAAATATCGGCTTCTTAAATTGGTAATATTTTTATTTTAACAATGTTTATTCAACTTTCAAACACTCTCTCAGTTAATTAACATATTAAAAAAACTATTTATACAACTCAATTCCGTAACAAACGTTCTATCACGTCTACAGACGCTTTTAAAATTGAGTCCCCATAAGACATTAATGTATTAATTTTTGAACTAGGAACCCGCGCCAATTTGCGATTCTAACCTAACTAATATGACGAATTAGCGTTGTGGAGTCCGCTACCTAACGGGAGTTAGCGGATGCCTTACCGTAACGCTATGCTATATCAAAATTAGTTTACGCTCCATTCACGTCTGCAAGAACAGCAACTTCTAATAATTCCTACATGGAAAACACCAAGGGAAAATTAATAAAACTCAGGAATCTTCAGGATGAATAAAAGTTGGCAAACAAGCGAAAAAAGTTAGGTTAAATCACCCAATTCAGCTGTCAAAATGTAAACAAAATAAGGGATTAGAGGATTTTTGTGTCTTCGTGTCCGAGAACTATAGTCGTCATGAATTACGACGCAAGTTCAACACTACAATTTTAAAAATGGCAATGAGTAGTGCATGTATTATGTTCTTATTAAAAGAGGTTCTGCTGGAACATCCTTCATCTGAAGAAACTGCTTCAGATAGTGAAATGACTAATCTTTTGTATGTTGAATAATTACAGAGGACTCCATCATCATAATGAAAATAACCTTAAAATCAGTTCAAACCCGGTAAAAAAACACGGGGCGTTTCCAGTTCCTGAGTAGGATAATTTGGGCGCACTCTGGGTACGTCAACTCTCGATTTTTGAACGATTCCAGCGTCAGCGTAACACTCCGAGTAAGCACCTGTTAATTTATGAACGGTTTATAGTTACTCTAGGGTCACTCTCACACCCAGAGTGCTATTTTATTTCTAAACACAACCATGTTTTATCTAAAAGAGCATCTTGCACCCCTCGCAAATTTGGTGCATCAGGGGAAAGGAAGATGACTATGAGCGACTCGAGTGATTAACACACTTTTAAAAAGGAAGGTTCAAGCTTTTGACATTCAGTCGCTCCGAGTAATTCAACGGGAAGAAATACAGCAGCCCCCGGATTCTATTTTACGAATCGAGTCGGATTGTCTCGATATAGAATACTACAGCTCCGGACGTACCGTACGTATTGAATCGTAAAATAGAATCGCTATTTTGACAATTCGATACGAATTACGACTCAACTCGTAAAATAGAATCCGGCAGCAGTATAGCGATGCGGACTGGATCTTGTATTCCTTTCACACCTAGGAGGAGCTCCGGAACAGCTCCAGGGCGTTACGCGCTTATTCCTTTCGAAAAGTGTTTGTTGCACCAAGCATTTGTTCCTTGTACAATTTGCTAATCATAAAACTGGTAGGTATTTTCCTATTGTGTAGTAATGTGTAAATCGACCTTTTTTTATCACCTCAACAATGACTTACTCTATAGCTGGGTTCGGTATGCACACTGCGTGCACTCCGAGTGACTCTGTCGTACTCCAGCCGTTGTCTGATTCGTTAAGAGGCAATACTCGAACGGCTGGAGTGCGAACGGAGTCACTCGGAGTGCACGGAGTGTGCAAGCCGAACCCAGGTTATGACAATGACAAAAAGAGTCAAGTGGGGATCATATTCAAACCAATCGAAACATAAAAACATGTTGCATTTACCTGGGGTGTTATTCTCTAAACAGGGGAGCATCGTTCTCATGAGAACGAAGGTTCTGTCTTTGTCGCTCACATTATATTTCCATAACACTAACACAAACAGAACCTTCGTTCTCATGAGAACGCTGTTTTCCGGTTTCAAGAGTAAAGACCCTGGGCGCATTCTTTTATTCAGCAATGAATCCATCTGCTACCAGCATTATGAGACAGCCATTCCGATCTTCTATGAACTAGACAAAGATTACCGACGGATCCACCGCCGAATGACCTAAGTTTTTCAGTAAAAAAAAAATAGATACTTTTTGTTGTTAAGCCTGACTCACACTAGGCAAATTTATAAAATATATATTGCCTGCTAAGATTGCCTGTACCAGTTTTATGTTTGGCCAAGTGTAAATCAGGTACGACTAGCACCAGAGCAAGTGGCTCGAGTGTTTTAAACTCTTGAAAAGAATACAACTAAACTTTGTCCAACGAACCTACGGAGTATGACGTACAAAGTCAAAATGGCGACCAGGTTTACACTGAACACTGATTTATACCATTTATTTATTTCAAAATCATACAAAACATCACTCTACAGTGTAGAGCGGGCCAATACACGACCATTATAGTAACGAACTTTTTTGTAGGTTTTGTTGCTTGTCACTCCGTAGGTTGGTTGGACTATATAATGACAGCAAATATCCAGTTAAGTTCCCTAAAATTTTGTAGAGGGCGCGAGTGAACTTGGAGTGTTTTAAATTTTGGCGGGAAATGTCAATAGTTATAAATTGTTTAAAATTAGAAGAAGGAAAGATGAATACATATGAACAATGGACAATGAAGATGTTAAAATATCTTCCAAAGCGTTCAGTGGCCC
Source organism: Ceutorhynchus assimilis (assembly GCA_917834065.1). NCBI lineage: Eukaryota > Metazoa > Arthropoda > Insecta > Coleoptera > Curculionidae > Ceutorhynchus > Ceutorhynchus assimilis. The sequence continues at coordinate 9,443,660 of OU892287.1, read as the reverse complement.
TTAGAGAATATTTTTTAAAGTGTCAGCGTCAGCTTGTCTTAAAACCACACATCAAACTTAACTTATGAGTTTAAAATCACAATCGATTATTTACGTGCCAAAATTTAAAAAGCTCCAAGTACAGAAGCGCCCTCTTCAACTCAACTGTCAATATTACATGCCATGTTACGTCCTGAGGAACGCTACCTCTGCCTTCGCTCTGAAATATTATTAACTCTTAATCTGAACCAGCCCGAACAAGAATTTTTGCACTGAACCTTCAAAATGGAGGCGAATAATTAATGACCTGTGGGGCGAGTTCAGGAATGACACACCCAGTGTGAGTGTGACACCGGTGCGACGCCCTAGCTGTTCAAAAATAGTTGTATTCCTTTCAAGAGCTTGAAACACTCGAGATACTCGCTTCGGTGCTTAGTCGCCCCTGATTTGCAGGGAACATATGCGTGGTGCAACAAAAACTTTTCGAAAGGAATAAGTGCGTGAAGCCCCGGAGCTGTTCCGGAGCTTCTCCTAGGTGTGAAAGGAATACAACTTATGCTAGACGGTGCTATGTGCCCAATGGCCAATTGTCAATTCAGGCCCAGGCACACCCATAAAATCGCACTCGCACTCTGTGCGTTATTTCTGAACTCGACCCTGAACTGAGTTATCGAACACACTCCTTTCAAAAACTGTCAAATCTCAACCACTTCCCGCGCTTTTTTTTCTTGTTGTTATCCCATTTCTTGCTAGGAATAAAACTTTTTGGCTTTAATTTAAATTTTTGAAACCACGACTCATTTCAATTAATAAAATGCCGTCTCCAGCACCCAGATCGGTGCCGCCAAGTCCGGCCACTAGTAATGGTTCTCCGAGAAGAGCAGGTACCAATTATTTTTATTTATCATTTCAATGATTTATTAATGCAATTATTTATTAAGGGGGCCGCACGCCGAAACGCCCCTTCCAAAGTCCCCTTCTCGATGAAATCCCGGAAACCCCGACGAAAACCCCAAGGGCTCCGGATCAAGAAATCGCCCCATCGCCCGCTATGACTATGGTACCCATGAGCCCTGCAACAGGTAATACCTAATTATTTATTTATATTGATTTCTAACTCATTTTTACTTACTACAGGTCTAGCAATGAGTGAAATCGATTTGAGTTCGCCTTTAAATTATGGTACGCCAAGTTCCATGGGTTCAATTAGAACCCCTAGATCTTCTGGTATAAGGGGCACCCCTATTCGAATGAGGCCAGATGTAAGGTCTGACAAGAGGATTCGACAAGTTAATGTTGGCAGAGAAACACCAGTGAGATTTATTGTGTTTCTTGTAAAAATTGTTTTACTTATAAAAGTGTGATTTTAGTTAGAAACAATTCTTGAAGACAATGCTGCTGAAACCACCGATTCTAGCGCTCCTCATTTGGTTATTTGGGGCACTGACGTGTCTGTGGCTAATTGCAAAGAAAAATTCAAACAATTTATTTTGAGATTTATTGATGTTAATGCTGAAGAAGATGAGAGGACTGATGATATGAACTTAAATGAGCCTTTATATCTTCAAAAAATTGAAGAGGTAAATACTGCTTAATACAATTTTAAATTGATTGAAAACTCTTTTTATTAAATTTTGAATAACCTTGGTAAAGGGTTTACATATTCTTATTTACAAATATAAGGTTTGTTTCTGCAGAAATCACAAACCAGTCTGAGTGAATTTCATTGGTTGAAACTAGTTTTCTGACTGATTTCAACCAATGAAATTCTCTCTGACTGGTTTGAGATTTCTGCAGAAACAGGCCTAATATAGATACACAAATGTTTGCACCAAAAAAATGTATATTGTAAATGGAAATAAACACTGTACTAGGGTTATTCAAAATTTAATTAAAACAAAGTTGTTTTTAAAAATGGTCCTTAATTCAATTTGACTAGTATATATTTCTTTTTGTGTTTAGATTCATACTCTTGAAGAGCCTTTTCTGAATGTAAACTGCTCTCACATTGAAAGATTTGATGAGGACTTGTACAGGCAGTTGGTTTGTTATCCCCAGGAAGTCATTCCAACTTTTGATATGACAGTCAACGAAATGTTTTACGAGCGTTATCCTGCTGCTGTATTGGAACATCAGATTCAAGTCAGACCGTTTAATGCGGACAAAACCAGAAATATGAGAGCACTAAATCCAGAAGGTAATTAGTTTTTTGGAATTTCTGGAACTATAAGTCCAAATGAGCTGACATTTTCAGAAACTATAGTCCTCTACTGGGATAAGAGTCACTGAAAATTTCAGCTTTCTATCTATAATAGAAAAAAAGTTATGATTTTTTCTCGGATTTTTTAAAGTTTACATAAATCTAAATCATAAAGTAGCTAGCTACTTTAGTACTAAAATGATGGAATTTTAATTTTTTTAATGTTGAAATCTTGTATCTAAATGATCATTTGAGACTCCCCCAAACTCCATACATTAAATTATTTTGTGCTTTGGAGCCCGATTCTATGAAAAAAGGCAGTAAGAAAAATTTTAAAATTGATTAATCACCCCAAATTGCTTAACACGATTTTATCTCAGGAACTATAAGTCCAAATGAGCTGAAATTTTCAGGCATTGTACTTCTCTGCTGGGATGAGAATCGCTGAAAATTTCAGCTTTCTATCTATGATAAAAAAAAAGTTATGAATCATAAGCACAGCCATAAGGTAGCTACCTTAGTAGGTACGTAGGTACCATTGGTAGGTACTAAAATGATGAAGTTTCAAATTTTGTTATGTTGAGATTTTGTGTCAAAATGATTATTAAGTACCCCCTAAACCCCATAAACTAAATTATTCTGAGATTTGGAGCTGGATTCTATAAAAAAAGGCACTTTGAAAAATGAAATTATTGATAAATCACCCCAAATTGCTTAACGCGATTTTATTTCTGAAACCATGGGTCCAAATGATTTAAAATTTTCATGGATTGTAGTCCTCTAATATCATAAGACTCGCTGAAAATTTCAGCTTTCTATCTCTAATAGAAAAAGAGTTATGAAAGTTTACAATAATCTAAATCATAAGATAGCTACATTAGTAGGTACAGGTACCATTAGTAGGATGTCTATCAACTTAGCGAGAAAACTTCGAAAAATCGATTTTCCATTATGCCAAGAATTTGCCGCTTTTTTGCCGCTAATTAAATGTGGAATTAAAAAATTTGCCGCTCTTTTGGTTTTTTCTTAATTACGTGTTTTGCTAGCTTGACGTCAAGATAGCGAGACAACATCACTAAATATGTCAGCACTAAAAAACTAGGTACCTACGTGAAAATTTGCCGTTTTTTGCCGCTAATTAGTTGTGAAAATCAAAAATTTGCCGGTTTTTTTTTTTCATAAAAAATCAAGGTTGAAAAAAAAATCATTTGTTTCGCTAACTTGACGTCAAGTTAGCGAGACAATATCACTAAAAATGTCGGTAGTGATAAGTTGAGTGAATGGAAATTTGCCGTTTTTTTGCCGCTAATTAGATGTGAAAACTAAAAATTTGCCGCTACCTTTCTTTTCATTAGAAAATCGTGTTCGAAAATAAAATAGTGTTTTGCTAATTTAACGTAAAGTTAGCGAGATCACTAAAAATCAGTGTTGCCAACTTTCGAAAATCAAATTTCCCACAAGGGAGTCCAAAAATTCCCTTTTTGAGAAAAAATTCCCACAAATGCACAAATAACTGACAAAACGTAATAATGCAAATCTTTAGTAGATAGATTAGATTTTAAAAGAAATTAAATCAAAGATTAACAAGTCATTCCTTGTAGTTTTCATTTGTACCGCCTGCTAGATTCTAGAACTAAGCTAGAATGGGGTTCGAACTTTTTTGGTTCAACGTGGTATCATTTGTCAGTTGCGAATTCCATCAATATTCATATTTATTTTTCAGTAAATCCCCGGACTCAAACTCTCAAACTCGACTATCTCAATGCTCGATTCGATTCATTCTGAAGTGAATCACAAGTGGAGTTTGGGTAATCCTCAACGAGCAAACGGATGACAGGGCCACGTGATAAGCTTTGAAACTTCAAATCGAAGATTACATGTCATTTTTCAGCTCGCGGAGGATTAACCGAACTCGCTTACAGTCACCCTGTGCTGCGGCGACAGGGTGCGCTCGCGAACGGCAACGTGGAAACGCATACATTCGAAGAATCATTGTTGAGCGCATTCGAAACTTGCACAGTTCGGTTCGCGATCGCTATGCGATCGGTCCGCGAACGTCTTGCGTCCTTATATGCGCTAATTGTTATGAAATATCCCACGAATATCGCAATTTTGGTGGAATTTTCCCTTTTCCCTTTAGTGTTACTAATTTCCCACGAATCGGGAAATTTCCCACGAGTTGGCATTACTGCTAAAAATGTCGGCAGTAATAAATTGAGAGAGTCAAAATTTGCCGCTAATTAGCTCTTTTTCTACAAGAAAATATCGCGTTTGAAAAAAAAATCATGTATTTCGCTAACTTGACATCAAGTTAGCAAAACAGTATCAATAAAAATGTCGATAGAAAATTTCATTCATCTGTCAAAACTGGTCATTTGCGCGACAGTCGTTTGCGCGAGGGAGAAAAGCGCGATACTAAAAGCGCGAGGGACAAAAGCGCGACGGAACAAAAACGCGACTGCATAAAAGCGCGAGAAACAAAGGCGCGAGCGAGAAAAGCGCGAGAAACAAAAACGCGAGGGACAAAAGCGCGACGGAACAAAAACGCGTCTGGCATAAAGCACGAGTGGACAACAACGCGAGGTATCCAACTATCTACGAGGACTCTAAGCAAAAGTGGGACACATCAAATTGTATCAATAATAATCAGAAAAATGCAGACTTACTCAAATTAACCCATACTAACCCGTTCGCCTAGTGCGATCTAGTCTTCGTTCAATAGAATTTTATTTGAAAAACAAGGCGCGCTATAAATAAATTGGCTGTTTTTTTGGATGAAATGCTAACTTACGAGTACTAAATCGCACTAGGCGGACGGGTTATTTTGGGTTATTTTGAGCAAGTCTGTATTTTCTTTATTATTATTGTTTCAAATTGATGTCGCAATACAAACCCGTCCACCTAGTACGATCTAGTCCTCGTAAGCATTTTATTCAAAAAAACAAAGTTAATTCACTGATTGCTCAGGGTCTTTTGAGAGCGCAGTGCTTTTTAAATAAAATGCTAACTCACGAGGACGAGATTGCCCTAGACGGACGGGTTAGTTTGGGTTAGTTTGAGTAAGTCCACATAATTTTGATTAATATTGGAACAATTTGATGTTTCCCTCTTTTGCTTAGAGGTCGTCGTTGTAAATGTCGCTCTTTTAATTTGCCACTGTTCTAAATCTCGTTCTTTACATATGTGCCTCTTTTGATATGTTGCTGTTTTTTTTAGATGTCGCTATTTTGAATATCGCTGTTCCAAATGTCGCTATTTTGATATATCGCTTTAATAATATGTCGCCTTTTTGATGTTGCTATTTTAAATATCATTCTTTTGAACCGGAGCCACCGAAAATATCTTGTATTTTGGAAAACGATCTTCAGTTCTCGTAGATAGTAATAAGGCACTTCGCGTTCTTGGCCAATCGCGCTTTATCCAGTCGCGTTTTTGTTCCGTCGCGCTTTTGTCCCCTCGCGCTTTTGTTTCTAGCGCTTTAATCTAGTCACGTTTTTGTGCAGTCGTGCGCTTTTGTCCCTCGCGCTTTTGTTCCTCGCGCTTCTATCCAGTCGCGTTTTTGTCTCTCGCGCTTTTCGTATCACGCTTTTCTCCCTCGCGCAAACGGTTGTCGCGCAAATGACAGAGACCCCATGCATAAACTGGCATAATTTAATTGTTGATTTCAACCAATCAGATTGCGATTACGTGATAATTTGTACTTAGTACAGGATTATCGGATTGGATAATTGCTCACTAACGGGTGGCATTTGACTGTCTTCTGATTGGTGACATTTTATACGAGGATATACTAAAAATTTAAATTTTTGATTCATGAAATTCTCCCATAAAATACAACTCGAGCAATGGAAATATATCTATAATTTTTGAGAAATTTGCTCTCATGCATTTTTAACTGGAAAAGGCACTCGTCCCTCGTGCTTTTTTTCAACTAAAAATGCATTCGAGAAAATTTGCCAAAAATTATTGATAACTTCCATTTTATCCCAATTTAATTTTATTTCTAATTTTATTTTATTTTCTGTATGAGCACACGATATTTCGCTTTTTGAGTTTTGAAACCTATAAGGCCTCCAATAGAGTTTTCCTAAGCTAAAGAAAAAAAAACTCAAAAACTATTCTCAAAAAATTTAGAAATAAATATTTGTTCCAAAAAAATTTTGAGTTTCACTAATTAAAATATACAGGGTGCATAAAAATTAAGGATTAGAGATCATTTATAACGGAAAACCCTTTTACTCACCTAATTTTATATTGCCCTTCGCTTTTTTGTGATGATGTCGGTCTAACTTAACGGCAAGCTTGCGAAACACAAGTTTTTTTCAAACACGATTTTTTCATGGAGAAAAAGAGCGGCAAATTTTTGGGTTTTCACATTTAATTAGCGGCAAATTTCCACAGTTTTTCTCTACCACTCAATTTTCCTCTACCGACATTTTTAATGATACTGTTTTGCTCACTTGATGTCAACTTAGCGAAACACATGATATTTTTTTCAAACGCGATATTTTCCACTCACTCAATTTATCACTACCGACATTTTTAGTGATCTCGCTAACTTTACGTTAAATTAGCAAAACATTATTTTATTTTCGAACACGATTTTCTTATGAAAAGAAAGGTAGCGGCAAACTTTTAGTTTTCACATCTAATTAGCGGCAGAAAACGGCAAATTTCCATTCACTCAACTTTATCACTACCGACATTTTTAGTGATATTCAGGCCTATGATGTATCATTCTCTGTTATTTTAACAGCAACGTTAAGTTATCTGTCACTGTTTATTCTATACGTCAAAATAGAGACAACAATAGATGTTGAGCCATAACGCAGTCGTTAAAATAACAGGACCAGATACATCATAGGCCTGATTGTCTCGCTAACTTGACGTCAAGTTAGCGAAACACATGATTTTTTTTTCAAACTTGATTTTTTTGTAAAAAAAAGAAGCGGCAAATTTTTGGTTTCCACAACTAATTAGCGGCAAAAGAACGGCAAATTTTCATCTACCTAATTTTTTAGTGCTGACATATTTAGTGATGTTGTCTCGCTATCTTGACGTCAAGTTAGCAAAACACGTAATTAAGAAAAAACCAAAAGAGCGGCAAGTTTTTTAATTCCACATTTAATTAGCGGCAAAAAAGCGGCAAATTCTTGGCATAACGGAAAATCTATTTTCCGAAGTTGTCTCGCTAAGTTGATAGACATATTAGTAGGTACTAAAATGATGAAGTTTCAAATTTTTTTATGTTGGGATTTTGTATCTAAATGATCATTCGGGACCCCCCAAACTTCTTACACTAAATTATTCTGAGATTTAAAGCTGAAATCTATAGAAAAAGGCACTCAGAAAAATTGGAGAATTGATAAATCACCCCAAATTGCTTAACACGATTTTATCTCAGGAACTATAAATCCAAATGAGCTGAAATTTTCAGGGATTGTAGTCCCTTACTGGGATAAGAATCCCTGAAAATTTCAGCTTTCTATCTAAAATTGAAAAAAGTTTCAAAGTTTTCCAAAATCTAAATCACAAGGTTAGGTACAGCTACCTCAGTACTGAAACGATGAAATTTCAATTTTTTTTTGTGTTGAGATTTTATGTCTTAATGATCCTTTGGGACCTCCCAAACTCCATGCACTACATTATTCTGAAATTTGGAGACGGATTCTATGAAAAAAGGCACTAGTTAACACGTTGTAGACCGGGTTAACATTTAAAAAAAAAAAATATTTCTGACTAAAAAATTACAAATTCAAGACTTAACTCTAAAATTTTAATCGTTTCAATAAAATTTAACTGATTTACTTAACATTATTGGGCAGTGTGAATAAAAAATCAGTATAAGCTTTTTCCTATATTTTCGGAGCAAAAGCTAGATTTTCAGTGAATAAGAATAAGTTTTAGCTTTTACTAAAAAGGATTGAAGCAAAAGCTGAAGTGCTTAGCATTTTCTAAAAATGGTGTGAACAAACACAAGCAAATGCTTAATTTATTAAGCAAAAGCTTACATTTTCTCAAGCGTTACAAACCTGGCTTGAAAATGGGTAGTGTGAATAAAAATTTAGTAAAAGCTTTATCTTGCATTTTCTAAGCAAATACTTACTTTGCAGTGAATAAAAATGAGTATTAGCTTTAACTAAAAATTCAATTAGTAAAAGCTAAAGTTTTTAGCATTGTCTTTAAATGGTGTGAATAAAAGTAAGCAATTCCTAATTAAATGAAGGAAAAGCTTACATTTTTACAAGCCTGGTAAACCTTGGCTTAAACATTTTAGTTGTGTTTAAAAGTTTCAAAGTTTGGCAGAAATGGCTGCGTTCATGAATATGAGGTCTACGAAATTTTATGCCGATAGAAAAGAAAGTCGTGCCAAAGAATATCACAGTCTTTCAATTCAAGGTTGGCTGAAGATTTTCACCTACTCCAACAAACCACTTATAGATTTGTCTGAATCACTATTCATTTTCACCTTGAAGCGCTGACGTTCGATACCGCTACTTGTTCAAAATGGGCACCTATGTTGGCCGGTATTCTGGTTCTCAAAAACGCTCACCGCTTTCTAGTCGCTCGGCACTTCAAATGCAAATTTACATTGAAAGTGCTGAGCGACTGAAAAGCGGTGAGCGTTTTCTAGAATACCCGCCCAGCACTCAACTGTTGCCAACAGTTGAGTAGTGGGGAAAAGGGGAAACAATAGCGTTCAGCGGCGCTAAGCAAAAGCCGCTTTTTGTCAGCTGCTGCCGATTTTTCTGAGCGGTAAAAGTTCAGGCTTACCAACTCAACTTATACTATAGACATGTGCAGAAGTGTCGTGTGCTCAGGAAATATACTTCCGCTGTATCTCAACTATCCTCAACTGCTTTAAGGTGCAAGTTAGCTGCTGAGTACTAGTGAACGTACCCAATTATTGACTCCTTCCAGTGTTTTCACGCCACCGGTCATAGCTTTGTTCCAACACATCAAGAAACCGCCAATGTATACCGTCATGATTCTGCGCAAAGTCAAAAAATTTTACGTAGAACCCGAAATTCGTATACAAAGTGATTTCTAGAACATTCATGGGACGGTTTTGGACGTATTGAAACAAACCTCATATCATTCCGGTTCATAAAAATATAAATATCGGCGTTATCAGTATAAAATTTCGCTAACATACTTTTTGAGAATGCTGTAGATACTTCTCGAAATCTCCGTATTTTCAGTAAACGCTTGAAATATCTAGCTTTTGCTAGTAAGTAAAAGGAAAAGGTTATTCACTTCAATTTCAGCAAATGCTATTAGCAAAAGCTAAATCTACCTAGTAAAAGCTAAAGCTATCACTTTACACTAAAAGTGAAAGCTTAGTTTTTATTCACACTGCCCAATGTGTAGTTGTGTTTAAAACTTCAGCAGAATGGATGCATTTATGAATATTAGGTGTATAAACATTACCAACCTACCCGGTAAGAAAGGAAAGTCGTTCCGCCCGAAGAATAGCAATCCCATGTATGTATAGATTGAGTTAGTGTTAAGTGTATACTTAGCCAAATTTCTTGGCCTACACATAGATGCTGACCTAAAGCTTCAAAATCACATAATCTCCCTCAACAAAAAAATAGCATCTGGGTGTTATTGCATCAGGACAGTTGCTGAAAACCTAGGTACACCTGTATCAAGAACAACATACTATGCTGTAATCCATTCCCATCTTTCCTACGGATTACTATTCTGGGGTTGTTGCAGTCATTATCTTGCTGATTCAGTCTTCAAACTTCAAAAACGCGCCATCCGTTATATGGCCAAGGCTCCTCTGAGATTCCATTGCAGGCTTCTTTTCATCACTCATAAAATACTTACCTTACCTTGCTTATTTATCCTGGAGACAGTCAGTCTAATCCACAAAAATATTTCCATATTTCCTGCACATCAAGCCAATCGTCCTACTCGACAAAATACTAATATACCTCTTCCGATTCCTCATTCAACTCTCGTTAAAAAATCCATTATCTATGATAGCATTAAAATTTACAATCATCTTCCTTCATTTTTAAAGCAAATCTCTGACCTCTCAAAGTTCAGAAAAACAGTTAAAGATGCACTGCCGTTGCAGGCATTTTATTCAATTGATGAGTACTTTAATGTGTCCTTACCTAAGTAGGTGGCCCTTTTCATTATGATTCTCTTTTTTACTCAACTAGACCTATTCTGATCAGTTACTTTTTGTACTTTTCTTTGCTGCCTTCAAAATTCCTAATTTAGGTACCTACACCAAATTTTTAGGATTACTCTGTTTGTGTCGATATTTTTGTAGTATTTAATGTCTGTTGTAGTGCGTTTTTTTTTTTTTTATGGCTCTGTGCATTGCTTATTTTTGTGATATTAATGTTAATTGTTCCTAACGTTGAAATGGCCAAAAAATTTACAATCTCACACTACCACATAGTAATATTGAATAATACTTTTGTTGTAATAACTTGTTTCATGTACCTTACTTTTAATGTTTCGGTTAACTTACCAAGCTTTCTTTATTTATAGATCAACCCATGCACTTATTTTTAAGGATTTAGAATTAAATTATAGCTTTGTCAATAAGTTTATTGTAACTTGGACAATAAAGCATGTTTTCTTTCTTTCTTTCTTACCAAAAATCGACAAAAAGGGAGATACTTGGATTATATTTACAACAGAAAGAAAACTCGATGGATTACTTTTACTGAATGAGCATCCCATTTTCCTATGCTATTGCCTATACCTATATGAGCAACAGATTGTACTGATTTTACCATGATAAAGCCATCACTACATGGTGATAAGTATTTTAATAGGAAAAGTCACTGAAGGAAAGATACAAACAAAGACTCCATTCGTCTGTTATCGCTTATATACAGGGTGTTTACGGTCTTGTGATTTAATTTTTAAGAGGTTAATAAACACCTTAAAAAAATGTGATTAACGCTAAAACACCCCAATGAAATTCAAACAATAAGGGAGAAATGATTTTTTTTTAAATTTATACTACTTCCGATTTTATTAATGGATTGGTAGGGAGGGTCCGGTTAAATGGCCTCCATGGTCACCCGACCTTACTCCACTCGATTTTTATTTATGGGGCTTGATGAAGAGCCTGGTATACACCGATGAATTACTTGATCTCGCAGATCTTCGTAACAGTGTTTAACTAGCTGCGAACACCATAAGACAGCAAGGCCTAGGATTTGGATGTTCTGCCGATTCATGGATACGTCGAGCGAGATTTTGTATTCAACAACAGGGCGATTACTTTGAGCACCTGTTATAGTGTTTTTTCAATTATTAAGTAGTGATCACCAAGGTGACATAATTTTTGAAAATAAAAATGTTATAAATTTTAAAAAATCATATCTCCCTTAGTGTTTGACTTTTATTCGGGTGTTTTAGCGTTACACATTTTTTTAGGGTGTTTATTCACCCCCTAAAAATAAAATCACAAGACCGTTAACCCCCTGTATATTTGTGATTGAATGCTTAAAATATGCAGCTTTAGCTAGTAAGTAAAAGCATAAGGTTATTCACACCATTTTAGGCAAATGCTATTAGCAAAAGCTAAAACTACTTAGTACAAGCTAAAGCTAATACTAAATACTAAAAGCGAAAGCTTTATTTTTATTCACTCTGGCCTTGTCAAGAAATTACTTATATAAAGGTGAAAAGCACAGTAAGCAAGTTTATTGTTTAGTCAGCGCCTATTACCGACATAACTCACTCAAAAAAATTGAAAAATTGATAAATTCTGGAACTATAAGTCCAAATAAGCTGAGATTTTCGGGGATTGTAATCCTCTATAATAGTCGGGGAGCAGACTGCCGAAAAGACGTCTCCTACACATCGAACTGTGCACTCGAAGATATACGTTTTAAAAAATATGTACAGTGTGGAGAATGACCTTGCGGATCTGAATCCTGAGAGCTCGTTTAAATTCGTAATTGCAATTAGGAAAAAAAAAATATTTTCCGACAATTTTGAATTATCGTAAAAAAGCTATTTTTTTTGTTTAATTCACGATTATGAGGCCATTTTTCAATATTTTTTCAAAATTCTTGAACCAATTGAAAGCCTAGTTATTGTAGATTTCACCTGCATGTGCAAAAAATTATTTTTTTCAAAACTGAATTTGTCAGATTACGTAAAAGAAGGTGCGGTACCAAAACTGAAGTGAAATTTTCAGCATCGAGAAAATTTTTGAACGGTTGAAGATAAATATATGATCAATCGACGAAAAATGTGCCTAAATGAGTGAGGAAGTTTTTGGTGAAAATAAATTTGCACTAGTGGTAACGGTTTCCGAGATACGATTTTTTTTGTGAAACGCCGATGCGCGCCGGCTGCTGCCGTTTCAACGGATACCTACTCGATCCGACCTATACTTCAATAAACTCGGTTAAAAGAAATTAGGAGGAGGCCATTCGATCACGACCTGTAGAAAATGGAAGAACTATTCAACTATTTATTCCATTTTAATAATTGTTTCGTTAAAATTCGCAATGGATATGGACAGAATATAACCGCCTTCTCAAGAATATCGTCATAACTATAGACTAAATCACGATAGAAAGTGAAGTTGACAGTTCGCGTTGACATTTTTAGTAAACTTTTTCTTTAGGTTGTCAGCATGCATTAGCACTTCGATTCGGTCAGCTGGGATAAACGACAGGGTCGTATTTAGAAAAGTGATATACATTTCAGAATAAAAATTTATTTTCAATTTCTTTAAAGGAAGTTAGGTTATTAAAATCCAAAAATCCTAAAATTAGAGTCCAAAGTAAACACTTATAATAAGTGTAAACACTTAAATCCAAACTAAAACCAGGTTTGAAACGCAACACCAAAACACAAAGGGACAGAACACTACATAAAAAACCAAAAAACTGATTGCGATAATAACAAATAAAAAAATAATGCAGAAAACGGCAAAAAACTGAAAGATTTCACAGAAAAATTCAAAATTCAAAATTCAAAGACCCGAATCTGATATTTTTATGTGTCAAATCAAAATGTCATGTATCATTATTTGATAGTGTTCAAAAAAAGGGACAGATCTAGGGATTTTATTTATTTTCAACTGGTGAAAATAACGGTCAAAATTCAAACTCTATCGTGAATACGACTATACCACTGGAATGGCAGAAAATACCTACATTACTTCACTATCTTCAATTTCAATTTATCAACAACAAATTTTAAGTAAAATCTGGATTTTTATTAAAGATAAAAGTCAACATTAGGTACATAATGTTAGCAATACAATGTAACACAAATTTTTGACTTAAGTTTTGTTCAAAAAAAAAACAAACTTTACAAATTATATGCCTCAGCAAATACTTCTAAAATACTTCCTGAACTACACTTTTCCCATCACAATAAGGCTTGCACTAGAATATTTGCCATTATCCAATAATCCAATACTTGTCAAACCTACAGTACCATCAAATAATAATAGAGTCGGCCGATCGGCCGATACCGACATATTTGTTCTGTCTCCATTACAAAGGTTATCCATTCAGGAATTATGCACCTGTGCACCACATCATAAAAGAATTATCTACGGATAAATCTTGCGCAAATGGATTTGAGTAACGATATAGAATTGAACGCACTTCTAGATTAGTCCACTACAATAATTTAATGAGTTTCGAAAACGCAGCTACTTATATATTTTTTTAAAATTTTGTATGGTAGGCCATCAGTTACTGGCGTTTCATATAAACAATATGTCATGCGCACATCTATTTCATACATGTAAATCTGATATAAGGAATTTGCCACCCACAGAGGATGCATTTCATCAGCAAAATCAGCATGTGAGTACCTACTATTAAGGAAGAACTGCCGAACTGCCTATGAAATAATTGTGTGGGAAAGTGCGATTTTAATAAATCCAGAAATTCCCAACCCAGTTAATTTTGGTCGAGGGGCAAACCACTCCCTGCAATACATGTACATTTTATTAAAATTTCTTCGAAATCACAAGGAAATATTGCATTCTCCGTTAGACAGTCGCCAAAATAGCCCAAAATCCCGCATTCACAGAAATCACGTTCGCAGTCGCAGAAATCATGTTCGCAGTCGCAAAAATCGTGTTCGCAGTCGCGGAAATCTTGTGAATGAGGTCATAGGGGCGTGTCTAAATTTCTCGTCGCAGCCTCCGAAATAGCTCGAAATCAATGTGGCAATCGCGCAATCGCAAGTATTTTTTTCGCAATCCCTTCCGCAGTCCTGCGATAATTATTTTGCAGTCTCGCAATCTTGGAAATTATTGCGATTATTTCAGCAATCTTGGAAATCATTTCGATTTTCATGGCAATCTTCGAAATCCCTTAAATTCTCATGGCAGCCCTGGAAATCGCAATGATTGCCAAGAAATCATAGGATTTCCGCAATACGTGTACATTTTTAAGAGGAGTGGTTTGCCCTACTCCCCGCAACACATGTAAATTTTATTTAAATTTCTCCGAAATCACAAGGAAATCCTGCAGTCTTCGTTAGACAGTCGCCAAAATAGTCCGAAATCCCGCATTCTTCTTCGCATTCGCAGAAATCACGTTCGCAGTCGCGGAAATCATGTTCGCAGTCGCGGAATTCTTGTGAATGCGGTCATAGGGGCGTGTCTAAATTTCTTGTCTCAGCCTCCGAAATAGCTCGAAATCAATGTGGCAATCGCGCAATCGCAAGTATTTTTTTCGCAATCCCTTCCGCAGTCCTGCAATAATCATTTTGCAGTCCCGCAATCTTGGAAATCATTGGGATTTTCATGGCAATCTTCGAAATCTCTTAAATTCTGATGGCAGCCCCGGAAATCGCAATGATTGTCAAGAAATCATAGGATTTCCGCAATACATGTCCATTTTTTAGAGGAGTGGTTTGCCCCTCGATTTTGGTTGGGATCTGAAACAGAATAATTTTCTCATTTTAAAATTAACCACAATGTACCGATGTAAGATTCGAAAAAGGTGCTGCAAATGCAAACTCCAGATAAGATATGCACTAGAAACTAAACTGTAGTTGTTTAAAAGCAGGGCTGGATGGTATAAAAGGTTGCTATCCGCGCTGGGGCCAGGGTGCGGGCAAAGGCGTCCGTTGAGATCAATGCGGCAGCGGCGGCGCGCATCGTCGTTCCAAAAAAAAAATCATATCTCGGAAACCGTTATCACTAGTCAAAATCTCTTTTCACCAAAAACTTCCTCACTCATTTAGGCACATTTTTCGTCGATTGATCATATATCTATCTTCAACCGTTCAAAAATTTTCTCAATGCTGAAATTTTCACTTCAGTTTTGTGACCGCACCTCCTTTTAAGTAATCTGACAAATTCAGTATAAAAAAAAATAGTTTTTTGCATATACAGGTGAACTCTACAATGACTAGGCTTTCATCTGGTGCAAGAATTTTGGAAAAATATTGAAAAATAGCGTCACAATCGTGAGTTAAACACAAAAAATAGTATTTTTCGGATAATTAAAAAACTACGAGCGTGCGCAAAGTAGTACTTTTCCGCACGCATTTCGGTTCTCAAAGTTACACTTTTCCGCACTCAGTGCGGATACAGGCCTTATCCGCACTGAGTGCCGAAAAGTAAAAATAATTGTCAAGCAACAATAAGGGCACCTGTCGACGTTGACAAATGATGACAAATTTTTCCTCTGTTTCTATATCAGCCAACATCTATACAAACACCAAATTTAATTAACTTTGACACATTGTCAGATTTGTTCTCTATTGATATGCAAGAATCTACAAACTTTCTCATCAAATTTAAACGTTTTAAAAAAAGGGCTCTGACGATGATTTTCTGTTATTTTTTTTTTTGTTATGTAATTTTTTGATAACTGCATAGGTTCGCTTCAAGTTAATTAAAAATAGTTGAACAAATAATTTTTTTTTCTAAATTTTTGTTGTTACCTACCTGATATGAAGCTCGTAGGAAAAATTTAGTTCCTAACACGTGCGCAAAGTGTCTTTTCCGCACGCAAACACTTATCCAAACTCCGCTTCGCGTCGTTCGTATAACTGTGTTTGCGTGCGGAAAAGTAACACTTTGCGCACTTGTTAGGAAAATAACTATTTTCTACTTGCGTGCGCAAAGTAATCACTTTGCGCAAAGTTGAACTTTGCGCACGGAAACTCTTTGCGCGCTCATTTTTGTTATGCATAATTACCATAGTTATACTTGATTTTTCAATGTTTTTGATGGTTTCTGAATAAACTAATATTCAAAATGAAGGCTTTTAGTTGAAATTAGCGCTTAGCTAACATGATGTTTCCTATCAAAGGTGTCCAAATTGGACCAGCCTGTACTGCTAGGAATTTGTAGAATTTTTGATATTTGAGAGACTCTCATGAAAATATTCTAGCCGGTATTCTTGAAATTCCAGAAGATGTTAAAAGATTTTTGGGGATTTAATTTAAAAGACATTTTGAGGAATTCCAATAGATTTAAAACGATTTTTGAAGATTTTGATTTGATTGATTTTTCTAATATTTTAACAATTCAAAGTCTACTTTTTTAAGATACTTGTAGAAAAAATATTGTTCCTAACACTTGCGCCAAGTTTCTTTCCCGCACTCAAAGCTTATCCGAACTCCGCTTCGCGTCGTTCGTCTAACTGCTTTTTCGTGCGGTAAAGTATCACTTTGCGCACTTGTTAGGAAAATAACTATTTTATTGCAATTACGAATTAAATGGAGGCCTCCGGATTTGTATCCGGAAGGTCATTCTCCATATTGTACATATTTTTTTAAATGTATATCCTCGAGTGCACAGTACGTGATCGAATTTCGGTGTGCTGATTCCCAACTACTATTGGTATAAGAATCGCTGAAAATGTCATTTTGCAAACTTGTTGAAAAAATCTCAAGTAGAGAATTTAATTGGCTTTCATTAAAGCCTAATTACATTGAAATCAGATAAAAACTAAATAAGCCAGAAGGCAAAAACTGCCTTAGTGTCAACAACAACAACAACAACAATTTAAAGTTACTATTAATTGCCAATTTCCAAAAGTTAGTGAAAGAGCCCATCTAACATCATTGAGCAACACCATTTAAAAAAAATATATATCGTGACGCATTTTCGTCACGACGTTGAAATATTACTCCAACAACACTAAATATTCTCTTCCAGATATCGACCAGCTAATCACAATATCCGGTATGGTAATCAGAACGTCAAACATAATGCCGGAAATGCGCGAAGCCTTCTTCAAATGTATCGTCTGTCAATTCGCAACTTCGGCCGAAATCGATCGCGGTCGCATAACCGAACCGACTCTGTGTTCTAGCTGTAATACCAACCATTGCTTTACTTTGGTCCACAACCGCTCTCAATTCACCGACAAACAAATGGTCAAGTTACAAGAATCCCCTGACGATATGCCGGCAGGGCAAACGCCTCACACTGTAGTGCTTTTTGCCCATAATGATTTGGTTGATGCAGTACAGCCTGGCGATCGTGTAACCATTACAGGCATTTACAGAGCTCAGTCTTTACAACTGAATCCGATGCAGAGGAATTTGAAGGCAGTTTACAAAACACATATTGATGTTTTGCATTTTAGAAAAGTAGATTCTAAAAGGTTGTACGAAGAAGAAGATGGCAAGGATCATCGTTTTCCGCCCGAGAGAATTGAGCTTTTGAATATTTTATCTCAAAAGCCTGATATCTATGATCGATTAGCTAGAGCAATTGCACCTTCAATCTATGAAAATGAGGATGTTAAAAAGGGTATTTTGTTGCAACTTTTTGGTGGTACTAAAAAAACCCACACTACTGCTGGTAGGACAAATTTCAGATACGACATTAATATCTTGCTTTGTGGGGATCCTGGTACTTCAAAGTCGCAACTACTTCAGTATGTTTATAATTTGCTGCCGCGTAGTCAATATACTTCGGGAAAAGGTTCGTCTGCTGTTGGTTTGACTGCTTATGTTACTAAAGATCCTGAAACGCGCCAGTTGGTACTGCAGACTGGTGCTTTAGTACTGGCTGATAATGGTATATGTTGTATTGATGAGTTTGATAAAATGAATGATTCAACTAGAAGCGTTTTACATGAAGTAAGTTTTAGAATTCTTGAAGAATAATGATTAATTAATTTTTTTGGTTTTCAGGTCATGGAACAGCAAACTTTAAGCATTGCAAAAGCGGGCATTATTTGTCAGCTAAACGCTAAAACTTCAATTTTAGCAGCCGCCAATCCGTGTGAATCTCAATGGAACAAAAACAAAACCATTATTGAAAACGTCCAATTACCGCACACCTTGCTTTCCAGATTCGATTTGATATTTTTAATGCTGGATCCGCAAAATGAACTTTTCGATCGCAGATTGGCCAGCCATCTTGTTTCTTTGTATTACAAGAGCAGAACGGAAGAAGATGATGAAGTTTTAAATATGTCGATAATAAGGGATTATATTTCTTATGCAAAAGAGCACATTAATCCAACATTAAGCGAAGAGGCTTCACAAAGATTAATTCAAGCTTATGTGGACATGCGCAAGGTTGGTTCTGGTAGAGGACAAATTTCTGCTTATCCCAGGCAATTGGAATCTTTGATTCGTTTATCTGAAGCTCATGCTAAAGTCCGGTTTAGTAAAACTGTGGAAATTGATGATGTTGAAGAAGCATGGAGGTAAGTTTAGTATTTGAAAAAGGAAACATTTTAATAATGGTGGTGAAATTTTAGATTACATAGAGAAGCCCTAAAACAATCAGCAACTGATCCTTTGTCTGGCAAAATAGATGTAGGAATTCTCACTACAGGTTTGAGCAGTTCTGCACGTAAAAAGCGGGCAGAATTGGCTAAAGTTTTGAAAAAACTTATCGACGATAAAGGAAAAGTACCTTCAATCAACTACCAAAAGCTTTTGGAGGAGCTTAAAGCCTCATCTCAAGTGGCAAGTATTAAATTATTGATTCATAGAATTTTTTTTTTAAATTTTGCTATTTGTTGCAGATGATTACAAGGGAACAGTATGAGGATGCCCTAAAAGACCTTCAGGATGACGGGCATATTGTGGTTAAGGGAAAAACTTCCATACATGTTTGCACCAATAGGGATTAAGATTTTTATGTTAGTTTTTAAAGCACATTAATATGTATTTAAGTTTAATTTGAAATTAATTCATAAGTATTATATTTTTTATTTTATAATAATTACAAGTTTTAACATTAATTTGAGCCAGTCAATTTTATTTCTTAGCTGTTGTTTAGATTGAATTTCATTTATTTCTGGTATTACATAATTATTTACTGATAAACATTTTCTTCATCATATCGTTAACCTTGACATTAGCTTTTTTCAAATTCAAATTGACAATGGCCAAATGCTCAGCGCAAGCCTTATTGTGAGGTTCAAGCTCCATGGCTTTACTCAAGGCTTCGAAAGCCTTTTCGAAATTTTTATCATTTTCATAAGCAACCCCTAGCTTGTACAAGGCCTTAACATTATTACAATCACTCGCTAATACTTTCAGGCAAAGTGGAATGACTAGACTGTAAACTTTTTCTCTGAAATAACACGAAGAAAGATTATTATATAATTTTGCTTTGAGCAATTTGATTTCTTCAGTGCTAACATTGTCGATAAATTCAGGAGTAACTTGGACATTTATAGGTATTGAACATAATAGTTTCAAAGCCTTATTAAATCTATGACCAGCTTCGAGTTGATTTTTTTCAGCAAAAAACATTGCACCCTTTTCTTTGTGCATTAAGGCCATTTCAAATTTTTGCTTAGCACTCCACTGAAAAATGAAACCCCTAAATTCAAGCTCAACTAATTCAATAACTGCAAAAACTTCCTCCAAACCTACTGTAATCCTAAATTCAGCTTTTTCCTTTAAATTCATCGTACAAACGCAAATATCTAACAACCTACCCAACTCCCCATCATTATCACCCAAAGTTACATACACATTATTAAATAATAATAACTCATTTGGACAATCTAAAATATTTAACTTAACAATACTATACTCGAAAGGTTTCAAACCCCATTCGCCCAATGAAATAAGCCTTTTGAAAACTTTATCATCAGGCGAAATCCACTCTTCTTGCATCTCTAACATTCCGACTCTGTGGCGTCCCACTTTAACAACCCCAAAGTCACCTCGTAGTATTCTTTGGCAATTTTATCACTGGAGGCTATTGGACTGGCCAAGCTCAACTTACAATCGCTGTAATATTGACCAGTGGACCGATTGGAAGTTAACAGAGCGTGCAGCAAAGTTTGGCAACCTTGTTTAGGAGATTTAACAACAATTAATCTCAAAGGTTTTTGCAAGGCAAACAGCCACGGGCTGGATAATGCAGGAAAGTGCCTATAAATTGGCGTTTCGACGTTGCCAGGATTTACTGCGTTTATAATGACGTTTGTATCTGTAATAAACTTATATTAGAATTGATTTTGTTATATGAAAGAAATTCTTACATAAGAGTTTTTTGGCTAATTCTTTTGTGAATAGGATTAAGGCTAGTTTTGAAACGCCATAAGCGATGAAGTGAGATCTGAATTCCTTTTGGCAAGTCGTAATCGCTTTTAGATCGTAAACGTTGACCATACGGTGGGCTTCTGAGGCGACGTTAATTACGCGGGCGTGGACTTGCTTGTCCAGATGAGGGATCAGAAGATGGGTCAGTACAAATGGACCTAAAATTTAAATACGTGATTTAAGCATGGAATCTTAAGCAATTTTAAGTATATTTTTCAAAAACTAGTAAATAATATAAGTGAATTTATGGCAAGTTGACTATCATTAATTTCCCATGGTGTTGTTTTTTTGTTTGGAAAAATTTGAAGTTTTAGTGTAATGAGTGAGATAATAATTTTCCTCTTTTGATAGTAGAAGTTTCATAATTTTCCCTCCAGTAGTTTCCCAGAAAAATATTAAAATGTTAGAGATTGCATTTTTGCTTATTTTAGATTTTACAAGTTAACTTTCATTAATTTCCCATGGTGTTGTTTTTCACTGAAAAAATTTGAAATTTTCGTATAATGAGCTCCTTATTTTCCTCTTTTCACCCTGAAAGTTTCATAATTTTCCCTTCAGTAGTTTTCCAGAAAAATATTAAAATTTAAGTGATGCATTTTTGCTTAATTTTGATTTTTTAAGTTGATTTTCATTAATTTCTCATGATGCTTTTCAATGGAAAAAATTGAAATTTTAGTATAATCAGCACTGTTTTCCTCTTACTATCCTTGAAGTTTCATAAATTTTCCTTCAGTGGTTTTTCAGAAAAATATGAAAATGTAAGAGATTGCATTTTTGCTCAATTTAGATTTTGCAAGTTGATTTTCATTATTTTCCTATGGTGTTGTTTTCTACTGGAAAAATATGGAATTTTTGTATAATGAGCTCCTAACTTTCCTGTTTTTATCCTAAAAGTTTCATAACTATCCCTTCGCTAGTTTTCCAAAAATATATGAGAATGTTAGACATTTCATTTTTGCTTAATTTAGATTTTGCAAGTTGATTTCCATTAATTTCCGAAGGTGTTATTTTTCGCCGGAAATATTTAAAATTCTAGTATAATGAGCTTCTAATTTTCTTTTTTTTATCCTAAAAGTTTCATAATTTTCCCTTACGTAGTTTTTCAGAAAAACATTGAAATGAAGAGATTGCATTTTTGCTTAATTTAGATTTTTTAAGTTGATTTTCATTAATTTCTCATGATGTTGTTTTTCGATGGAAAAAATTGAAATTTTAGTATAATTAGCTCCCAGTTTTCCTCTTACTATCCTTGAAGTTTCATAAATTTCCTTTCAGTAGTTTTTCAGAAAAATATGAAAATGTAAGAGATTATTGCATTTTTGTGAGCATTTTTGCTTAATTTAGATTTTGCAAGTCGATTTTCATTATTCTCTCATGATGTTGTTTTCCATTGGAAAAATCTAGAATTTTTGTATAATGAGCTCCTAACTTACTTCCTTTTATCCTGAAAGTTTCATAACTTTCGCTTCAGTAGTTTTCCAGAAATATATGAAAATGCTAGACATTGCATTTTTGCTCAATTTAGATTTTATTTATTTATTTATTTATCAACGGGCCGAGCCTACTTACAAAATGTTAAACATTCAATTCAACAATATAGAATTACATAACAAATGTAACAAAAATAAAGTTAATCACTCTTAATAGTTATTTATACACCAAGTGAGTTAAATGAATGGTTATTCATGAGAAGAAAGTTTAACCCACGAGCCCTAGCGAGTGGGTTAATTTTCTTCGAATATCCCATTTTTTGGAAATTTAAAAAATAAAGTACGAGGAAAAATGCCGAGAGTGAGTTAAAAATATTTCAAATCACTGAGGTTTCAGATTTTTAGTTGGGCAGAGTGACTTAAAATGCCGAGAGTGAGTTAAAATGTTTTTAAATCACTGAGGTGATAAACGTCTACTTACCTTTATTGTTATGCGTTGAATAATGTCATTTTTAAACGTCAAAATGGGATAAAATTATATAATAATAATAATAACAACAAACAGCCCTGCAACTTGATGAGAAATGAGTAAGGCTAGATAGGTAGATTGGACTAGTAGATTTAGGTAAAAATCAAATAATAATGAGTAGGTACAGTAAAGTTATAAGAGGTGGGATTAGCAGTTTATGATAAAAGTTTGCTAACAACTACCTAAAAGTATGACGAACTTGACTTAGGAAAATGCTCAAGGGGGCAAAAAGGTCAATCTCATGGTGCTCATTTGCAAGTCTAGCTGTCCGTAATTAGTTGGATGAATCGGAATATGAAAACTGTCATTCGACCTGTGGTGGTTCTAGGAGGGACATGAATGCTAATTTTGTGAAGAATTTCGGGAGTCGAAGCTTTCCCATGTAGGATATTATAGCAGGTTGTAAGATCTCTCCTCTTGTGACGCATAGTTATCGAGGCCATATTCAACATAGAAAGTAGTTGTGAATCATTATAATTATTCAAAATATTCAGTTTAAAGGCAATTTGTTTCAAAAATGTATGTTCAATTTTGCAAGTTGATTTCCATTAATTTCCCATGGTGTTGTTTTTCACTGGAAAAAATTGAAATTGTAGTATAATGAGGTCTTAATTTTCCTTTTTTTATCCTAAAAGTTTCATAATTTTCCCTTACGTAATTTTCCAGAAAAACATTAAAATGCAGGAGATTGCATTTTTGCTTAATTTAGATTTTGCAAGTTGGTTTTCATCAATTTTTCATGAGGTTGTTTTTTACTGGAAAAATTTAAAATTCCAGTAAAATGAGCTCCTAATTTTCCTCCTTTCACTCTGAAAGTTTCGTAATTTTCCCCATCAATAGTTTTCTAGAAAAATATGAAAATGTAAGAGATTGCAATTTTGGTTCATTTGGAATTTGCAAGTTGATTTTATTTCAGCGTATTTCCCTCATAAATCACACACGTAGTACTTGAACCTGATATTCGTGAACGCAATTTTGTATAATGAACTCTTTAATTTTCCTCTTTTCACCTTAAAAGTTTCATAATTTTCCCTGCAGTAATTTTCCAGAAAAATAATAAAATGTCAAGAGATTGCATTTTTGCTCAATTTAGATCGTACAAGTGGATCTTCTTGAATTTCCTATTGTGTTGTTTTTCAATGGAAAAATTCGAAATTTTAGTAAAATGAGCCTCTAATTTTCCTCTTTTTATCCTGAAAGTTTCAAAATTTTCTCTTCAGTAGTGTTCCGGAAATCTTAATATGTGAAAGATTGTAAGTGCTTCAAATGTATAGTCGACAATAAGAAACAAAAAGTTCGAGCTCTGAAGATGGATTAAATGAATCCAAAACGTCTACAAAGAAATAATTAGTTTCTTTCAACTCTGATCAATATACCCACAATCCTTAACTCAAGTTAATAAATAGAAAATAAATTTAAATTATGCAATAATTTAAGATTACAGAAAAATTTGGTAATATGTACGTTGTGAAATAAGTTTCATTTTTAGTACACTTAGCGAATATTTTTGTCCTTGGCTAACTATTAATAAAGGACAAGGATACAACATAGCTTGACATAATCTGATCATTTTCCCAATAATAGAGTACAAACACCAGAGATGTTATGAGTTTCTATTTGATGAATTCCCATGAGTTAGACACAAGGGCGTAGATATGGGGGTAGAGGGGGTAATTACCCCCCCCCAGGATCTCTATTTTTTTAGGTAATTTTAAAAAATATATTTTTTTTAGATGAAAAATATTGGGGCTTCTGGGTTAAGTAAAATATTATTATCAAATAAAAATTCTTTGTTCTTGTTGTTTGTTCTTTGCAAGTTGTACAGGTAGCTGCTATAATGAGTATACATTTATTTTTAGATGACTGTATTATCTAGTACTGTATTCTGTTGGTAAAAACCGTGCCCCAGTTCTACACTAACACTTAATCAGTTTAAGTTTAGTACATTCCCAGAAGAACGTGAATCTGGCCATTGATACCATTTTGTCGATTTTTTTTTTTTTTCGATCTGCGTCCGGCTTACGTACTTGTTCAGAGCTCACTCTGCGTATGACGTCACGATATCCATGCTCATACCGTTCCGCTCCGTGGAGCGCAAAGCCGAACGAACTCAGCTATTGCTTAGTACTCATAACCGCGAAATTCGCTTTTTTTGACATTGCCTCGACAATTTGACGTTTTATGCGTGAATCAAACGTCAAATTGTCGAAGCAATGTCAAAAAAGAGCAAATTTCGCGGTTATGAGTACAAGGCTTATGGTGCATTTACATTCACTTCGAAGTCCAATTTGTCTTGAAATTGACGTGCTTATCATATGACGATAGCACACATATCCATTTACATTGAAGTAAATATATGAAGTTAACTTCGAAGTGCACTTTAATTTAAATTTGGGCGAGCTGCTTGCCCAGGCCAAGTAGAAATTTGTGAAATGTCAAATTTTTAGATTCTCTTAAAATTTTGACATTTGACTTGACGTTTTTTCTAATTTTCCAATATCGAATAAAGTGAATTTTGTTCTGCAATGTAAATGATAAAATATCAAACGTCAAATGTAAATGCTTCTTTAAGGTTGGTAGACTTTTAGTGATGTGTCATCTGTCAATTGTCAAAAAATAACATAAAACTAAAGCCGTATTTTAGCGGATAAGACGCACTAATGGCCGTTTCCACCAACTATTTTAGGGGAGCCTTAACGATAAGTATTCCCTAAACTGACAGTTTTCCATGGAGAAATGTCAGTTTAGGGAATACTTATCGTTAAGGCTTCCCTAAAATAGTTGGTGGAAACGGCCATTAGCAACTAATAGAACTGTCATTTTCGCGGACAAGACATGACATCAGTCTCAGCTTAAAGATTTTTTGAGCGCTCTCTAAAGCTCGCTACAAAAATCTTGAGCGAGAATGGGGAGGGATTGACACTGACAAAATGTCTACAGACATGTCTTAAGAAGTCTGGCTCACAAAAATATGGCTTAAATTTAAAAAAAGAATGTACCCTAATAATAATAGTTCTAAGGTAAAGTTCTGAAAAAGAAATGAGCTTGAAATTTCCCTCCGGACCTCCCCCTAACTTTACCACCCCCCAGAAATTTAAAGTATCTACGCCCTTGGCTAGACAAAGATAGACACATCGATTCACAGGGACATGAAATAAAAATGAATTAAAAGATGTATACAAGATCTGGGTTCGGCTTGCACACTCCGTGCACTCTGAGTGACTCCGTTCGCACTCCAGCCGTTCGGGTATTGCCTTTTAACGAATCAGACAACGGCTGGAGTGCGAACGGAGTCACTCGGAGTCAGAGCTGAGCTAAGTACTCAGCAAATGTACTTAAAGTATTAAGTATTGAATATTTTAAATATACTTACAGTATTAAGTACAATATTTTCCTAATGTACTTAAAGTATTAAGTATTTTACTTAAAGTAAAAAAAAAAAGTATAAGTATCAGTACCTATTACTTTCAGTATACAGTATTTAGAGTATCTTTTATATGCATTTAAGTACTCATAAATACTTTAAGTACTTAGAGTATTTATATGTACTTTCTTAAGTACTTATAAATCTATCCTTATTAATAAAATGAAATAATTATGCTATTATGTGTTTTACTACTTTTAACGCACATTTGTTTTTCAGTGAACAGACCTATAGTTTACTGGATAATAATTATCAATAGTTATACAGGGTGTCCCACGAGGTTTTGCCCAAATGATAACTTCGGAACGCATCATCATATGTTCCACTGTAAAGTTTTTATCATTTTCTTTAAAAAAACCTTAACAAATATGGCATCACCGATTTTGTGATTTAATTTTCTAACAAAAAATGCCATAATAAACCATGGGTTACATTTAAGATTCTAAAGTTGACGTCACTTGACTCAAATTGAAGTGAAAGTGGTGAAATTGGATAAAAATGGTAGAAACAACACAAAAAGTTACCCAGATCCTCAAAATTTCAATTATATTGGATGACGTGTTCCGAAGTTATTACCTGGGAAAAACGTCGTTGGACACCCTGTATAACGAGTGTAATACAAATTACCTATCGATAATTTTCGGGAAATTTGCCCGAATGTATAGTGCACAAGTGCCTTTTTCAGTTAAAAACCCATGGGTGCAAATTTGCACGAGTTGTATTTTAGAGAGAATTTCATGAATCAAAAATTTAAATTTTTTAAAAAATTGAAGTTTTTTTTACTTAGAGAATGTTACATTTTTTATTTACGACTAATGTATAATGTGCGTATTATATTTGTGATTTTGGCAGTATAATGACATATGTTATTCCTCCAGGGATTAATGACGAGTAGCGGGATTAATGGTCATTATTCCACAAAAGTGTCAGTGTCAAACGTGTAGTGCTTGTGGATTTGTATTGAAAATTATGAGACGGATGAAATTTGTTCATTGAAAATCTCAAATAAATTAATTTGTCGTAAATAAAGTAGAGCATACTACTCGCAATAATGGCTATTATTCCCTTGGAATGTTACTCCCTCGCCTCTAACGCGGCTCAGTTCGTAATAATCCTCGGGAATAATAGCTATCATTATTGACTCGTGGTATAATCTACTATTAAAAAATTGAAGTTTTTCTTACTTATAGGATGTTAAATTTTTAAAAACTACAAGATAACATAAATAATTAAATAAGAATGGCAATACCGACAAGTAAAAACGTAATAATCTCAACTCAAAAGAAAATGCCTCACATCCAAGTGAATGAATTATTCCACTTGTTCTGACATGCTAGAAGGGATGCAACTAACACCTGTTTTTTCTGTGCCATGCGCATTATTTCCAAGAAAATACTTAAACTAGAGACCAAATAAGGACAGAGTATATATTTTAAGTAAAATACTGGATAGTAAGTAGGTACTTAAAATAGTTTGAATACTTCAAGTATTTCTGAAAACTACTCAAGTATATTCAAATTTTAAGTAGTAAGTAGTAATTAAAATAAATTGCCAAATTTAAATACCAGTCCAAGTACTTTTTTGAAATTGTATTGATTGTTTCTTCTTAAGTTCTCTCCTTATAAAAGTACTTAAGTAAAATACTTAAAGTATCAATGGACTCTTTCACTAATTTTTGAAATTGGCATATTTGGATAAAGCAACAAAAAACAGAATTTTCTGTATTTTTACTTTTGAAAAATTCATAGCCCTTCTTGAGAAAACAGAAAAAAAAGAAATACCTCCAAATAAAAACCCAGAATTTATTTCTATGACGTCGCAGCTCGCAATTTGACCGTGTTGCAACTATAGGGCACGTGCGATAAAATGACGTCTTATGAAACTTGTATTTTAATGTACTATTATGTTTAGTTTCATTTATTTATTTTATTTGTCACTCATTTGTAAAACGTCACTTATCAAGTCATAACATAACCAGCGAAAATTGATTTTTACAAGCTACTGGCTCTACTGACTTGTAAAATTGACAGCTAAACTGTAAAAACTTTTTACAAGTCAGTAGAATTATTTATTTTTGAAAAATCGGTTTTATCACAAGAATAATTGCTTGTAGGTACCTTCTGGGAGACTTTTCTGGTGATAAACTGTTGGCTACGACTGAGGCTTCATTAATAATATCTTGTAATAAATTCATTTCTGGAAAAAAATTGCAAAATGGAAATCTGTCAAAAAACCTATTTATAACTAGAAACAACGTCTTAACAACGTATCATTCTCATAGTTATACCAACTACCAAAACTTCTGTGAGAAAAAATCAAGGAAAAACGTATAAATTTCAAATTTTTGTTATGTATTGATTTTTTATTTGTCCCTATATCTTTTACAAATGAGTAACAAATAAATTATTGTACATTATACGCCAGGTAGCAGTTTTTACTGGCTCTTGAAGGTGACAAGCTCGCCTGGCGGCTCGCTAGTCATTTCCTTCAATCGCCAGTAAAAACTGTTTTACCTGGCTAATAATGTAAAATACTATTACGTTGCACTACATTAAGTCACCACCGACAACAGCGCATTCGAACCTTTATGTATCTTTACAGAGCGCAACACAGCCGAGGTGGTCAGCTTCTTGCAACAACAAGCGAAATGAAAAATATTTATGCGACGTCAGCAAATCGGCGCGTTTTTAATTAATTTGAATTTTGCTAATTTAAAATGCCTGTAAAAAACTTATTTAACCTTGTAGAACATTTTTTTTTGGTAAGTAAAATAGTCCCTCCTTTGGGATTTTATACTTAAATTACGTATTTAAATTTTAGTGAAAGAGCCCATTGTACTGAATATTTTACTTAAAGTATATTTTTCTAATCAGTACCTCAGCTCTGCTCAAAGTATGCAAGCCGAACCCAGCTAAAGTTTCCGCTTAGGAGCTACAATAATTTTAATATGACATAGTCATCTTTTGGAATGATTTACTAATCAGTTGACATCCTCAAATTTTTTGGGCCTCTGACGTCACAGTCCTAGTCCGGTTTAAAAATCGAATTTTCAAAGCCCATATTGTAATTTCTTACCTAAATAATTTGTTTGAAAAGTAACATCAAAACCGTCTTCAGTCAATTGCTGCGGATGATAAAAGACTCCAGCGTTGTTAACTAGAGCGAAAAGTTCTTTGAACTCTAGTTTAATAATATCGGCAAATTCTGAAATGCTTTTTATAGAGCACAAGTCGAGGTGTTTGACGTAAATTTTAATAGAACGGTTTTCGACTTTTTCAAGTATTTCGGTTTTGGTTTGCAGGCCTTTTTTAACGTTTCTGCAGGCAAGTATTAAGTTAGCACCTGAAACAGGTTCTGATTATTGCAATTAACTGTAAAATAATAATTATCATTACCTCTTTTAGCTAATTCAATAGCAAGTGCCTTTCCTATTCCAGAATTCGCTCCTGTAATGATAACCAAAAGGCCGTCTAGTCTGGTAGGACAATTGCACACTCCTCCGGCAAAATATTTTCTGCAAGAAGATTTTTTTATTGAGGGGTTTATGTGAAAACAAGGACTTACACCAAACTGTATGTTGCTGTACCAACGACAACGGAACCGGCAATGAATTTCCACAAATTCCGCATTGTTTAGGCAACAAATATGATATTATTGAAACATTCAAATTTACCTAATTTTAATAATTATTGTTATCCATTGAAGAGCCACAGAAAAGAAAATCCAAATTCACCTTAGTCTTTTGTAAATAAATAAATCATCTGACAAATATATGACATTTCCTTTAAAAAAAAAAATTACGTCGGTTGAATGCAACGCAAAAAGTAGACGCTTGGGGCTGGTCTATTGCTTTTCTATCCCTATTCTTCTTATTAAAAGGAAAAAAGATGGAAGATGCTCCGAAAACCCTAACCTATCTTTTCCTGTGTCAAACAAAACTAAAACCGAAACAGATTTTTAAATTTTCTGTTATTTTTATTTAATATTTTTTCTATTCTATACAAAATGGCTTTAATTAATGTAACCAATACCACTAGAAAGGAAAAATCGTTACTACTCAACACTTTAGCCGGTTCAGTGAAAACACTAGAAAATTCCTACACGACGGTGGATTTAAGAAACGAGCACTGCGTAACTGGAAAAATTGTCAAGGTAGATGGATACATGAATTTGGAAATGGAAGATGTCGTATTTTACGATATGAGAGGTAATTAATCTATATACAGGGTTGTCATTATGTATATTTAGGGATAGAACGCGCTTAAGTAAAATGTACTTAAATGTATGGTGTTTTTAGGAATGCCCGATTCAATGGTGGTATATGCAATGTTGTCAAGTTTTACCGTTTCTTATTATCCTATGTAACTATTTTTAAATCAGCGTCCTAACCCAAGGTTCCTAAAGTTGATAGGTTGCCTGGTAATAGGTAACTTGATGACGCATCAGGGTCCTTATTCTTGAAACTGGGGAGCAGCGTTCCCAGGAGAACGAGTGTTCCGTCTTTCTCAATGATATGAAAATGATAATATGAGTAACAAAGACGCAACACTTGTTCTCCCGGGAACGCTGCTCCCCTGTTTCAAGAATAAGTACCCTGGAGACTTGCATTATATTGAAGCATACAGATGACGTCATAAAACTCTTTCAAACAACCTTGGTCCAGAATGGACACTTATTCACCAATTGGCAAGTTTGCCATGTCAATTCAATACGTCCAAGGCCTCCTTGAGGTCTCAAGGAATCCCCAAGGGCCAGGAGTGACCATAAATTTGACCCTTAGAATAGACACTTGTTACCCTTTGACAAATCTATCAATTCTAACCCTCCAAGGTATTCTTGAGGTCCAAAGAGGAAATAAAAACAAAACAAATACTCAGCATTGTTATTGATTCAAATATGTGGGTAATAGGAATAGAGGCAGTAATAGATACTTTCAAATACAATGTTTTATGTGTATATCATTCGCCTAATGCTAGTCACGCAACATTTCTAGAAAATATGGATGAAATTCTACAAAACATGCTGTCCAAGGAAGGGAATTTCATCCTTATTGGAGACTTCAATATAAATATGGCAATTGATACATGTTATTCAAAAGGATTGGAAAACATGATAACAACCTTGGGAGCTTACCAACATGTCAATAAATTCACAAGAGTCACAAGACAAGGGGGCACAATGATCGATTTGATAGTCACTGATACAAGAAATACCACTTATGATATTCATTTAACACCCAAGATAACAGACCATGCTATTTTGACAGTAGACCTACTAAAAAAACCAAAACCCAAACTGCACAAAAAGATGATAAGAGATTTCTCAACATTTAATGAAACAGAGTACCAACTGGAACTAATAAACAAAAATTGGGATAACAACTATATACTTAGATATTAACATAGCTTCAGAGAGATTGGTATTGAATATGAGAGAGACATTGAATGCACACGCACCATTAAAAGAAATAACAATATCTGAATCATGGGGAAACAAAAAATGGCGGACAATGGAAATTGGCAAGGAAATTAAAGAACGAGACAGACAATATAGGAAAGCGATAATAACGCAGAATGAAGAGGACTGGAGAAATTTTAGACAAAAAAGAAACCAAGTAGTTGCATTAATAAAAAAACAAAAACAACAATATTATTTTGAGAGAATAGATGAAGTGAAAAACGATTCAAAAGAAATGTGGAAGACCCTTAAAGAAATAACATGCCAAAAAACAGGATCCCAAAGTAATGATGGAATTATTTTTGATGAAAAACTGGAAACAAATAATAATTTGATAGTAGAAAAATTCAATGCCTTCTTTATTGAAAGCATTGCTTTATTAACCAAAAATTTAAATTGTAATAATACTACTTACAAAGAAGTTGCTTCTGCTATACAACAAGCAAATAGTTATTTAGGAACATTTAAAAAAGTGGAGTTTATAGAACTAAAGAAAATTGTAAAGGTCATGAAAAATAAAACAAGCAGCGTGGATGGCATAAACACAAGGATTTTAAAATCATCATTTGAAGCCATAGGTCATCATTTTTTACAAGTTATAAACACAAGTATAGAGAATAGAAAATTCCCTGATGGATGGAAAACATCCTCTATTATACCAATAGAAAAAAAAAAGAATTCCAAGTTATGTCAGGACTATCGTCCAATAAACATGGTTTCCACCTATGAAAAACTCCTGGAACTTGTTATCAATAGCCAACTTGTAAATTATGTTGAAAACAATAAAATTTTGACATGCTATCAGGCAGGTTTCAGAATAAATAATTCGTGTGAGAGTGCACTACAGACAGTGCTAGCAAAATGGAAGGATTCATTGAAGGACAATTTGGTGATAGGGGCATTATTTCTCGACTTCCGAAGAGCATTTGAGACAATTGATAGACAGCTGTGTTAATCATCAAACTGGAAAAGTACGGCATTCAAAATAAAGCGCTTCAGTGGATAGAAAGTTATTTGTTTGGAAGAAGTCAAAAAACCAGACTTGGCGAGAGTGAGTCTTCTTTGAGAGATACCTTCTGCGGTGTGCCTCAGGGAACAGTGATGGGACCAAATTTATTTGTTATGTATATAAATGATATTGTAAACTCTATAAAGGACTGTCAGATACAACTATTTGCAGATGACACGTTGTTATATTGTGCTGGTAACAATATAAACACTGTGGTGAACACCCTAAATAAAGAAATGGAGAACTTAGCTATATGGTTGAATAAGAACAATCTAAGCCTTAATATTGAAAAGACCAAATTTATGTTGATTAGAACTAGGACGAACACAATAGATGTGACACAACATCCAGGCATGACAGTAAATGGGATTGAAATTGAACGAGTAAAGGAGTTTGAATATCTTGGTGTTATTATAGATGAACATTTAACATTTTCGAAACATTCATCCTATATAACTAGCAAAATTGCTAGTAGGGTAAACGCCTTGGGCAGAATGAGAAAAACATTGAGTGAATGGTCCAAACTTCTAGTATACAAGACTTTAATTATGCCATATTTTAATTACTGCCCAACAATATTGTTTCTCCTAAACAACACTGAAATCAATACAATGCAAAAAAGACAAAATCAAGCTCTTCGTATTATTTTGGACACAAATACATATGCAAACATAAAAACAATGTTGGATACTGTTGGTATTTTAAGTGTTCGGCAGTCAATAAATTATAATACACTGGTATTTATTTACAAAATGGTTCATGGACTGGTGCCTAGTCATTTGCTTGACAACTGCGTTAATGTACAGGATATACATAATCATTTCACAAGATTGACAAACAACTTTTATGTTAGAACTGTGCATAGAACATTCGACCAGAAGAACTTGTTCCATAAAGGACTGATACTATACAATGATCTACCAAACCACGTGAAGAACTGTGAAAGTCTAAATTCATTTAAAAGGGACTGCTTTAGATATGTGAAAGAGAATATTACACTATAATAAAAATTTTGTACTATAACTCTAAATATTATACATGTTAGCTTCAAGCTATTAATAAATATTATTATTATTATTAAGGATATTTCAAGGATCAACTATAAATTTTGCCCTAAAATCCCTAAATAAATGCGAAAACCTCCATTTGATTCGGTTTTTGAAATATGGCAACACATCATTTAAAAGTGAAACACTAGAACATATTTCTAACAAATCGAGAGCCAGTAATGATCAAATTTTGAACTATTATCGGCTCTTGATATTTTTTCTAGATATCTTCAAGAGCCGGTAATAGTTCAAAATTTGATTATTACTGGCTTTTGATGTGTTAGAAATACAATTTTCTAAATTTCCAAATTTTTCAATAAACCGTATTCACAATTTATAGGGGCCCCGGTAAGAAACATTTCTCTAAAGCCTGTTCAAAAATACAAGACCGTTTTCAATAAAATAGCTAAAGTCTGTTTTTTTTTTTGAAGATAATTCCCCAAGTCAAAAATTTAGTAACTATGTTGGCAACACAAGCCTTTTCTACATAAAAAATTTGGAGGTATTGACAATTTGACATTGTATTGCCAACAGAATGTCATTTTGACTTTTATCTTTAAAAAAAAAAACAGATTTTATGTTGCCGTATTTCAAAAACCAAATCAAATAGAGGTTTTGGCATTTAGGGGTTTAGTAATGTTAGAACGCCAATAAAAATAAAGAGGGGCTTTCATTTAAAAAAAAAAATTAAGTTCCATACGGTATCTTTAAAAGGACAAACTTGGCAACATTGCAAATACCATTACTGAATGGGGCATTCCCAAAAACCCTCCAAATAAGAAATAACCCTGTACAACAGTGATGCCAGGTCTGGCGAAATTTCACCAGATCTGGTGATTTTATGAAAAATCAGGTGATTGGTGAAAAACTTTTTGAAAAATGGCAATTCGATCAAAATTTTTATTTTTCATATTTTCGAAATTTTCACTTTTCCAATTCATTCAGCAGGTTTAAATTAATCGAAAAAAATTCTAACATCACTTTCAAAATGGCGATTTCAAAAAGCTAAAAAATCTCAATTTTTGTTATGGAAATTTTTTCAAATGTTGACAAGGTTAAGAATAATGGCCAATATCTTGAAAAAAATTGGAACTAATCAACACAAATTATATATGGTTGGAAAGAGCATTAAATTCTCTATAAATCAGTGCTAGATTGAGTTTGATAACGCAAATACTTTTAGAGCAATTGAGCCTCAAAGTTGGGATTTAGTTGAAATTTAGTCAAAAACTTCAAACTCGATTTTCTCACAAACCGTAAATGCCAACGACTTCAACTGAGTACCATTTTGAAGCCCTTATTAGGAGCTACAATTTCAACGGGTTTCGAGAAAATTAAATTTGAAAATTTTGAAATAAAAATCCCAAATCCCATTGAAAAAAAATTCAAAAACTCAAAATGTTCTACATAGAATTCTACTTTCATGACGTCAGGTTGCCTAGCAACCGTGATCATCACCTGTAGTATATGCGATAAATAGGTCGCGGGTGACGTCATGAAAATAGAATTCTTCTTGTCATGATCCCGGCCCAGGATTACTTCAAAGTTCATTTACTTTTTGATAAGTAGTAATCTTATCGCTTGTCATAAATGATATTTGACATTTTGCCCAACAGTGTTGCCGATGTTTATATAATTACTGTTATGGAAAATTTGAATTTTGCTAGGCCTACTTGGGCTTTTTTTGTATAAATTCGAGCCTCAATGATTGACAAAATATTTGTTATAAGTTGTAGTTGGCAACACTGTTTGACAAGGGACAGAGTAGGCTTTGCAAAATATTAAAATTTAAATATGGCGCCCTGTAATACCGACATTGCAATACATACATGTTTCCAAAGCCTACTTGGTTTGATATAAGCCTGTAGGCGAGAATTTTCCTGAAAAATCAACTCTCAAGATTTCTGGTGATTTTTTTTTTTAAATATGGTGATTTTTCATTCCAATTTCTGGTGAATTTAATTTTTTTGACCTGGCAACAGTGCTGTACAACAAAATAAATTAATGACTTTCTTAGGAGCTCAAAAATGTCTTGCAACTTTTTACGTTTGCGGTAGAAATATAAGGCAAGTGCACATCCCCAAGAGAATCGACCCGGTGGAAATGTTCAAAAACCAATTGACAAACTTGACCAGAAGAAAAGAGAAAACAAAAAAAGTATTCAAGACTAGCAGAGCTGAAAAGAAAAATCTACAAACCATCAGAGAAGCCTACAAATAAAGTCTATGGCGAAAACAATTTTTTTATATAAAATGTATTTAATTTTACATTATTGAGTATCTACTTATATAAGTTATACATATAAAATAAGGACACACTCATTTGTTGCTCAGTTTTAAAATAAAAGTGGGTATATAAAGTTAAAGGACACTGGGACAAATTAATTAAAATATTGCTTATGATAAAATAATTTCAATTGCACATAAAACTTAATGTATATAAAGTGTGATGTTTAAATAAATAATTATGGTCATGTTAAAGCTACTTTTTTTTTGTACACAATAATACTTAAATTAAACCTAAAAAGCCGTTATAAAAAAAAAACATTACCTCAATTTACATCAAATTATGAGGCAAATTCTGACCTAAATTAGGTACCACGGTAACTCCAGTTATATTCATTTGAGGCTGAGGAGGAAACGTGTACCTTTGCCACTGGTCATTTGCCCCATAAGTCTCAACTGTCTTGTGATTTTCCATGTGCCTCATCAAGTAAACTTTCCTATGGATTTTATAAGGACAATAAGTGCACTGAAACATTTTATCTGGATTCACATTATGAGTCTTCCTATGTTTATTCAAATGCCTTTTCGCCACAGTTGTGTAATTACAATCAGGACAAGACAACAAAGGAACATCAGGCGAATCCTTTAAGTGCCTCAACCTGTGCTGAACCATGTTCGATTTTCTCTTGGTTTCAAACGTGCAAAAATCGCACTGCAACATTATCACTTCTTCTTTGCTCTTGTGCACCATTAAGTGGGACTTTAGTTGGGCGTTGGTGAACGTTTGGTATTCACATGATGGGCACTTGAAAATTTGGGCTTTCGATGGGTCCACGTGCCGTTTCATGTGCCAGGCTAAGTTTCGTTTTAGGCGCGATTGATAGGAACAATGAGGGCAGGGGAACATTGTTACTTCGTCGGCACTTTTGTGATTTATACAATGATTTTGGAAATTGACCTGGAATAATTGATAAGAGTTAATAGTTTATCTCATTGACTAAATTTACACAGCAAACTTGGTATTAGAAAATATCCATATATAAATTAATATTAGAATCAACATGAAGGAAGAGTTTGCATTTGGATAAAAACTGAAATCATTGGGCAAAAAATTTGAGCGAACATAAACCACAAATACAGGGCTGCCATAGACATTAACCTATTTGGGTAAATATCAAAATAGCAGTTAACTCTGGTCTTTATATACAGGCCTCATCATACCACATTAGAACAGAACAGGAGGCTTCTGGAAACTCACAAAGAAAAAAATTGAGGAAAACATAGACGCTGTTATCTGGGGAGACTTTAACTTCCCTGTATTTGTCTGTGACAAGTTTTACACTGAGAGAAAACAGTCTTCAGTGCTTACAAGGAATGGAATTGTAAAAATTTCGGGGCGTCGAATTATCTTTATTGGACTTACTACTGGTAACTGACAACAAAATGATCTTTTTATTTTATCCCTTTCAAAGGACTAGATTTCGGCTTTAAATCTGAGAATAATTAAGTGTATGGAGTTTGGGGTATGTTGATTGACCATTAGGATACAAAGTCTCGACAAAAAAAAAATTGAAATTTCATTGTTTTAGTATGATTTAGATTTTGGAAAATTTTGAAAGGTCATAACTTTTTTTCTATTCTAGATAGAAAGCTGAAACTTTCACTGAATTTTATCCCTTTCAAAGGACTACAATCCCTGACAATTTCGGCTCATTTGCACTTATAGTTCCTGAGATAAAATCGTGTTAAGCAATTTGGGGTTATTTATCAATTTTTCAATTTTTCTGAGTGCCTTTTTTCATAGATTTCGGCTTCAAATTTGAGAATAATTTAGTGAATGGAGTTTACGGTATGTTAATTGACCATTAGATACAAAACCTCGATAAAAAAAAAAATTGAAATTTCATCGTTTTAGTAAGAAGGTCCTCCCTTATGATTTAGATTTTCTAAAACTTTGATAGTTCATAATTTTTTTTCTATTATAGATAGAAAGCTGAAACTTTCACTGAATTTTATCCCTTTCAAAGAACTACAATCCCTGAAAATTTCAGCTCATTTGCACTTATAGTTCCTGAGATAAAATCGTGTTAAGCAATTTGGGGTGATTTATCAATTTTTCAATTTTTCTGAGTGCCTTTTTTCATAGATTTCGGCTTCAAATTTGAGAATAATTTAGTGAATGGAGTTTAGGGTATGTTAATTGACCATTAGGATACAAAACCTTGATAAAAAAAAAATTGAAATTTCATCATTTTAGTAAGAAGGTACCTCCCTTATGATTTAGATTTTGGAAAACTTTGAAAGGTCATAACTTTTTTTCTATTATAGATAGAAAGCTGAAACTTTCACTGAATGTTATCCCTTTCAAAGGACTACAATCCCTGAAAATTTCAGCTCATTTGCACTTATAGTTCCTGAGATAAAATCGTGTTAAGCAATTTGGGGTGATTTATCAATTTTCCAATCTTTCTGAGTGCCTTTTTTCATAGATTTCGGCTTCAAATTTGAGAATAATTTAGTGAATGGAGTTTACGGTATGTTAATTGACCATTAGATACAAAACCTCGATAAAAAAAAAAATTGAAATTTCATCGTTTTAGTAAGAAGGTACCTCCCTTATGATTTAGATTTTGGAAAACTTTGAAAGGTCATAACTTTTTTTCTATTATAGATGGAAAGCTGAAACTTTCACTAAATTTTATCCCTTTCAAAGGACTACAATCCCTGAAAATTTCAGCTCATTTGCACTTATAGTTCCTGAGATAAAATCGTGTTAAGTAATTTGGGGTGATTTATCAATTTTTCAATTTTTCTGAGTGCCTTTTTTCATAGATTTCGGCTTCAAATTTGAGAAAAATTCAGTGTATGGAGTTTGGGGTATGTTGATTGACCATTAGGATACAAAATCTCTCATACGAAGAAAGACTACTGAGATATAACATAACAATCCCAAAAGCCAGACAAGAGAGAGGGAATTGATTGAGACATACAAAATCTTAAATCATAATTATTCTCCTGATTTGCAACTGGACATTTTCAGTCTAAATAGTAACCAGCTAGAAGCTGAATAAGGTAAGATGTTCGAAATTGATCACAAAGCATTTTCTGAAAAATAGGATTGTCTATCAGTGGAACGCCCTTCAGGAAAGCACACTTATTAAAGAACGCATTCAAAAACAGACTTGATTGGGACCTGGAGAGAACTAGACTGAATTTTGTGCATTACATATGACTCATAACAGTGAAAATAGGGATATAAAAATACAGCAGTAGTCTCATCGGCGTTGCCGCTTACTGCTACTCAAACCTATAATAATAATAATAATTACCTTGCTGTGTGTTTGAAAAGGACAATCCGGACATTTAAATTCCGGATTGTGCGTTTTCTTATGCATCTTTAGTGACCGGTCGTTTTTGCTTTGGAAACCGCAAACGTCGCACAAATAAATTCGATTTTTCGGATTCACTTGATGCGTTCTTCTGTGTTTTACCAAGGCGTAGGCCGATTCCAATTCTTCGTCGCAAACATTGCAAGTGTAGGTTTTGTGTTTTATCGAGTGCGTTTTCAGGCTGTGCTTGAAGACCGTCTTGAAATCGCACTGGTTGCATTTGTAGAATTGTCTAGGAATAATTAATTTTTACACCTAATTTGTGATATTAATATTCAATATTTACCTTAAATGATTAAGATGCATTTTTTTCTTGTGCTCCTCCAAATTCCCTTCAGTTTTAGCAATAAAGTCGCACAAATCGCAGAAATGAAAAATGATCCTCCTGGGATTCTGACTCTGGTGCTTCCTCAAATGGTGCACGTAATTGCTTTTAATTGAGGTTTGGAATGTACAATTTCTAAATTTGCAATCAAAATCCTTCACCTTTTTCTCCGATTTGATTTTCAATTTTGCTTCGGGCTTTTCCATTTTTATGTGGGACCTTTTCAAATGTAAAACAAGATAGTGTTTGCTTTTACTTGAAAAATCGCAATTATCACATTTGAAAAGGCCAAGATTTTCTTGTTTTACCTGAGAATAAATAAATTAATAAATCATACAAACAAACGATGATTAACTTACTTCAGTTTTTATAATTTTTTCGTTTTTAATTTTTGAATGCTCTCTTTCAATATGCCTCTTCAAACAAGGTTCCCAATTAGTTTGATACTTGCAAAAATTACATTTGTGTAAATTTGCATCAATTTCGCCTACAGTATGTTTAATTTTCTTATGAATATCCAATTGTTCTTCAGAGCTGCTCTCAAAGGAACATTCTTCGCATTTTATTGTCTTAGTACTTTTAGTTGTCTTTGATTTGTGAGCTTGTAAATGTTGCAAATAAATGCGTTTGTATAAAGTTTCAAATTTACATTTGGTACATTTGAAATATTTGATTTTTTTATGGCTCAATCGGTGTCTTTCTAGAAACTTTTTATGTCCTGTTTCAAAATTACACTGAAAACATTGGTATTTTTCAAGTGGTTCTTGTTTTATCTCTATTTTCATTGTATGGACTTGCATGTGACGTTTTAAAAATGCTTTTAGATTTGTTTCATAGTCACAATTATTACATCTAAAAGCAGAATTTAGTTTTTTGTTTTTGAGGAGTAATAACAATATTTACCTAAAAACTTCTTTAACAGGTTGAGGTTCATTTGCAACCGGATTCGAGTCCATTGTGTCGTGGTCTTCAATGTGACTTTTCATTTCTTGTTCTTGATTCGATTCAAAATCACATTTCAAACATCTTTAAAACAAAAATTCAATCTTTTAGATTTTGATATTTTTTCAAAAAACTACTCAAGGGAAAATTATAAAACTTTCACTATAAAAAGGAGGAAATTAGAATTATACTAAAATTTTAAAGTTTTTCAGTGAAAAACAACACAATGGAAAATTTATGAAAATTACGAAAATTGAAAATTTTCCTAAAATGACATTGAAACAGTTTTTGCCTCACAGCCCTGATAATTTAAATCAGATTTCAGTGTAATTAGGCTCTAATTAAAGCCAATTAAATTCTCTACAAACCTGTTAACTAAGATTCCAATTTAAATTCAATTAAGGGGTGGCAAACCTCTTGAAATATGTACACAGATTTTAAATCTAAAATCGATTTTGAAGGATTTTAAAGATTTTGAAAATCTTCACACAATTTTACAGGATTTTAGATGATTTTAAATTTTAGGTGATTTTGATGGGTTTTATAGGTATTCTCAAAGATTTTTAGCTTGATTTTTAGTAACTTAAATAGATTTTTGTGGATTTTGTTAAAATTTTTAACAATTCTAAAGATTTTTAGGTAATTTTAAGTGGATCTTATGGGATTTCATGGGATTTCTACCAACTTGTACACAAATTTTGACAAGGTAACTGCCCCTCGCAAAATCTAGATTAAGCAAAAATGCAATCTCTTACATTTTAATATTTTTCCGGAAAACTACTGAAGGGAAAATTATGAAACTTTTAGGATAAAAAGAGCTCATTATGCTAAAATTTCAATTTTTTCCAGTAAAAAACAACACACCATGGAAATTATTGAAAATCAACTAAATTAAGCAAAAATGCAATCTCTTACATTTCAATATTTTTCTGGAAAACTTGAGGGGTGTCTCACGCTCTTAAATTTTGAACACTTATTTCCTTTTTGGAAATGTTTTCCAGATATTGCCCATAATTTCCAAAATTTCCTGAATATTCAGAATTTTTTCAAGTACATATTTCCTATAATCTCTAAAATTTCCTGAAAAATTTATGTAATTTCCTGAATAATTTCCTAAATTTCCCGAATATTTACTGATTTCCTATGAAAAATCTGACATTTCTAAAAAAAATTAATAATTTTCAAAATTTTTCAGAGATTTTTCATTTCTTTCCAAAATTTCTGAACATCTCCGCAATATTTACTGTAGTTTTCTATGTAGAAATGAACATTTTTTTGCTGCAATATGTATACTTAGTCTGGCTAGCCAAACGGCAAATTGCACATGCATGTTGTGCAAACAATTCCTCAAAGAGGAATTTTCTACGCAAAATTTTCCAAAATTCCTCCAAATTCCTCTAAGTTCCCTGCAAATTCCCACAAATCCCTGAACATCCTCATAATTGCTTGTGATAAGTTCATTTTTTTTAAATCTTTATTTTACATAGGCTCTGTTTATTCATCTTCAGATAAACTTGCTGGTGACTATCTATAAGATAAGTTTACCCATTTCATAATCTTATCGGTCAAGGAATAACGGGCCAACCAATGGGATTACAAATTGCGTTTTATCCGTCAGATTGGATTACCTGACAGTTTATCAGAAAGTGAATAAACCTGCCTTTAGTGTTAAAACACAAGAGCAGTTTATCAAGTAGGATCAAATGCAAAATTAGGTTAGTTTACTTTAGAGCTAAAACTTATGATTAGTTTCCGGTAATCCAGAATGCAGGGATTTAAATCGAGATTTAAACTGAGGTTTAAACTAACCTAAACCTGCATTTGAGATTTCAAACAACTTAGGTATGTATATTGTTTCACAATATTGTAGGTATATTTTTTTTTTAATTATAAATGGACCCGAGAATAGACCTTTTCCTGAAAGTTGAATAGGTTTACAGGACCACAAACAATAAATTGAATCTGTACCTCAGCATAGGCTAAGTAGGCCATACGAATGTCTCTAATTCCCTTCTCAATAATTTGAAAATAAGTAAACCATTTTTTTAACGTTCAGCCTTTTTTCTATACCGGGTGTCCCACCGAAAACTGTCAATGGCCTATATTTTGAAAACGGTAATCGATTAAAAAAAAAATGAAAAACCCGTTTGGAGAGTTGAAAGGGGGAACCAAAACAAGGTACTTTTCAGGTCTCCCTGAATCACCCCTCCGGCCGTAGCTACCCTAACCTCAAAATCTTAAATGGCACTATGGGTCATGTGATACCTTGTTTGAAAGATTCAAGGTATCACATGACCCATAGTGCCATTTAAGATTTTGAGGTTAGGGTAGCTACGGCCCAAGGGGTGATTCAGGGAGACCTGAAAAGTACCTTGTTTTGGTTCCCCCTTCCAACCCTCCAAACGGGTTTTTAATTTTTTTTTTTCATCTATTACCATTTTCGAGATATAGGCCATTGACAGTTTTCAGTGGGACACCCGGTATATTATGATGCTAGGATACACTATATTTGGATTCAAATACATATAAACTTAAAACTTATATCAACTTCAAGTAGCTTGAAGTTCCTTTGCACTCAGGGTCATTTTTAAGGAGATTTTGTACCTCTTCTGGAAAAGTTCATCTTATCTTCTGGAACAATATCAGAACTAACTAATAAATGTTCACTTTTATTATGTTTTCCTCAGTGTTATCCAATTCCCATATTAAAATGATCTACTGAAATTATGTAATCTCCATTCTCTAATGACCAATAATTCT
This sequence comes from Ceutorhynchus assimilis, assembly GCA_917834065.1. Taxonomy (NCBI): domain Eukaryota; kingdom Metazoa; phylum Arthropoda; class Insecta; order Coleoptera; family Curculionidae; genus Ceutorhynchus; species Ceutorhynchus assimilis. The sequence continues at coordinate 9,400,438 of OU892287.1, read as the reverse complement.
TTTCTCAGTAGGCGATTTTCTAATTTGGCCCTGTCCAACGCAAAACTAGATTTTTTTAAAAATTTCCAATTATAAGTGTTTCTTATAATAAAAATGTGAACCTCAGTGACGTCATGACCCTACAATTTCCTTTAAATTCCCCATAAATTCCAACAAATTCACTGAAAATTTCTCCAAATTCCCCATAAATTTCTTCAAATTCCCCATACCTCAATTTCCCACATTTTTGGCCAAGAATTCCTAGGTGGTTTGCCCCTTAGAAAGTACAGTCTCACACAATTCAAAATTTTCTTGAAAAACTAATTGAGGGACTGATTGAAACTTTTTGTATGTGAAGAGGAAGGTTAGGAGGTCATTTTCCCAAAATTTTTCCATGGGAAAATAACATGAAAAATCTTGGAAATCATCTTAGAAAAAGTGAATTAATTAAAAATACAATTTCACACATTTCAAAGTTTTCCTGGAAAACTAATTAAGTAAGGAAAAATGTTGAAACTTTTTGCATGTGAAGAGGAAGGTTAGGAGCTCATTTTCCCATAATTTCAAATTTTTCCAGTGGAAAATAACAACATGAAGATTCTTGGAAATCAGCCTACAAAAACTGAATTATTTGAAAAGAGAGTCTTACACATTTCAAAGTTTTCCTGGAAAACTAGTGAAGGGAAAAATTTGAAACTTTTTGCATGCAGAGACCAAAATTAGAAGCTCATTTTCCCAAAATTTCACATCTTTCCATTGGAAAATAACAATATGGCGCATTTTGAAAAACAGCCTACAAAAACTGAATTAATTGGAAGACAGTCTCAAACAATTCAAAAATTTCTTGGAAAACTAATGAAGGTAAAAATTTGAAACTTCTTGCATGTTAAGAGGAAGGTTAGGAGCTCATTTTTCTCATCATCATCTCAAAATATCAAATTTTTCCAGTGGAAAATGACAACATGATGAATCTTCAAATCAAATCAAATCAAATCAAGTTTATTCATAAGTTACACAAAATATAGTGTTTTAACACGTCAATAGTACAATAGATAAAAAAATACTTACATAACACTCAATTTATACAAAATAAGAAAAGCATATACTAAATAAAATACATGAAACACATAAAGTACATTACATTTAAAATATTTCTGTGTCCAGGAATTCCTCCATACTGTAATAGGCCCCCTCTATGAGGTGCTGTTTCACGTAGGCACCAAAAGATGTTTGAGACACACTCTTAACATGATTTGGCAGTTTGTTGTAAAATACTGGATAATAATGATTGATTGATACACGAGATCGTTCCAATCTGTGAAAATCGTTAAGTAATCATGATAAGAGCTATTGTTATTATAATATTCAATGTTTTTCCTACAGTAAAGAACACATTCATAGATATATCGGCTTGGTATTGTCAAGATTTTTAACTGAATAAACTTTTCCCTCAGTTTATCTCTATATCTGAGCCCCGTCACAATGCGCACAGCCCTTCTCTGCAGTGCAAATATACGTTTGGCATGTGCTGAATGCCCCCATGTCAGGATACTGTAGACACCGACGGACTGGAACAATGCATGAAATGTCTGCTTTAATGCGCCTTCCGGAAGCACATGAGACAAGTTTTTCAGCAGAAAAATACTTTTAGTCAGTCGTTCTGCTGTGTGGTTCACATGAATTTCGAATTTTAGTGTAGGATCAAAATACACTCCAAGAAATTTCACTTCCTCGACATTTCCATTTATTTCTCTCAGTCCATACGCCATATTCACAGTTTTTGTTTCATTTAAAGTTAGTCTATTGGAAACGAACCATTTCTTTAGATCATTCATCTTTGCATTCATGCTTACTCTCAATTCTTCCAGATTTACCCCTTTCTGAATCACTGACGTATCATCAGCAAACAGTAAAAACTTTGTATCTGGTGATGCGTTACTTATATCATTTATATATATTATGAGAAAAAGTATTGGCCCCAAAATTGAACCCTGGGGCATACCATGTCTGACTTCTTCCTAGTTTTTAGAAGTAGCTCCATTGTAGGTAGTTTTCTGCTGCCTGCCCTCCAGGTAACTTTTCATCAAAGTCACACTTTCACCATCTAGATTACAAAGAGAAAGCTTCCGAATAAGCGCCTCATGTGAAACACAGTCGAAAGCCCTCTTGGAAATCAGCCTACAAAAACTGAATTTAAATTGAAAGACAGTCTCACACAATTCAAAGTTTTCCTGGAAAACTAATGAAGGGAAAAAATTGAAACTCTTTGCATGTAAAGAGGAAGGTTAAAGGTTCGTTTCCCCAAAATTTAAAATATTTTCCAGTGAAAAATAACAACATGAAGAATCTTGGAAAACAGCTTACAAAAACTGAATCGAGAACTGAATTAATTGAAAATACAGTCTCACACATTTCAAAGTTATCCTGGAAGACTGATAAAGGGAAAAATTTGAAACTATTTACATGTAAAGAGGAAAGTTAGGAACTCATTTTCCCAAAATTTCAAATTTTTCCAGTAGAAAATAACAACATGCAAAATATTGAAAATCGACTAACAATAACTGAATTAATCTCGGAATTAATTGAGAATGCAGTCTCACAGTTTTTCTGGAAAACTAGTACAGGAAGAAAAAAATTTGAAATTTTCTGCATTTAATGAGGAAGGTTAAAAGCTCATTTTCCCAAAATTTTATATTTTTTCCAGTAGAAAATAACAACATGAAGCTTGACTTCTATAGTTTATGAGATGTATTTATACATAGGTAACTACCTACCTACTTACTTACCTTTATTTTGTTAGCAGTTAGGTATTTTTCCTACGAGCGTGCGGAAAAGTTACTTTTCCGCACGATTTTTCGTTTTGAAAGTTGTACTTTTCCGCACGATTTTACTTTTCCGCACGATTTTACTTTTCCGCACTATTTTTTTACTTTTCCGCACGATTTTTACTTTTACTGAAAAGTGTACCCATATTAAAGTTCGGGGGCCCCTATTTAGGGGGCATAGTCCCGCGGGGCCCCATTTTTGAGGGGCACAGTCACGCGGGCCCCTTTTTGAGGGGCGAAGCCCTGGGTACTCTTTTTTGGGGGGGCGAAGCCCCTTATTTGGGGGCACAGCCCCTTATTTGGGGGCACAGCCCCTTATTTGGGGGCACAGCCCCGCAGGGCCCCCTATTTTGGGTGGCATAGCCCCGCAAAGGTAGGGAATTCTAACAATTTTTTTGGCCAATTTAGTAATAGGCCAAGGATCATGATAAAAAAATTCGGTTCCATTATTTTTTTATTGCTAAAAATGAAGATATTTAGGATCAAATAAATGAATTATGTTATATATTATTTTATATTATGTGCTATTTTGTACCATCATTATAAAATCTTTGCGTATTGGAACATTTTTTTTGATAAATAAGATGGACAAAAGCACTCGTAGGAAAAATATTGTACCTAACTCTTGCGGAAAATGTCTTTTCCACCCTCGACGGCTTGCTCGAACTACGCTCCGCGTCGTTCGTGCAACTGCCGTCTCGTGCGGAAAAGTACCACTTTCCGCACTTGTTAGGTAAATAACTATTTCTTCACAAAACACTGAACAGGAACTAAACAATATTCGAAACACAAAAATTCTCAAAGATTTCTGGTGAAAATTTCCTAATTTCCTATAATAATTTCAGTAAATTTTCTATAATTTCGAAAAATTTCCCAATATTTCGAATAATTTCCTAACAGTTCCTGACATTCCCCAAAATTTCCAAACATTTAATTAACATCATTGTGAGGGGTCTAAAATCAAAGCTCCAGGCCCTGATGTGCAATACATTGTCAGAGAGCTACGATGTGATATTGCTAACAGAAACTTTTCTGGATGATAGCATTTATCCAGTGAACTCGGCCTTGATGGATACCTTATATACAGATGTGATAGATCAATCAGAACCAGTTCTTGCTTGTCTCAGGGTGGGGTGCTTATTGCAGTTAGGAATACGCTCTCCTGTCGCGCTCTAAATACTCCTCTCGATAATGTGGAATGTGTCTTTGTTCTGGTTTCTGTTGGCAGTCATAGGATCCTGATAGGGAATGCATATATACCAGGTGTCTCAGATGTTGATGTATATGAGAGTTTTAGTCTCTCTGTTCTGCATCTTGTTGATCAAACTGATTTCACGGACATTTTTTTGTGGGGCGATTTCAACTTGCCAAAACTGACATGGATCAATGGTAAGGATGGAACATTCCTGGTCGGAGTGGTGACAAATGAGGCAACTGTATTGTCTGATTGTGCTGCATATTTGGGTTTGTACCAAAACAACCAAGTTCCCCATAAATATGGAAATTTTTTGGATCTATTGTTTAGCAACCATGTGAATGTCAATGTCTCATTGTCCGACAACCCTTTGTTGAAGTTGGATGCTCCACACCCAGCTTTTGAGTGTAATTTCATTTTAGACTGCGTACCAAAGAATATGTTATGTGACTATGTTTATTACAATTGTGTCCTGATGTGGATGTGGCAGTCTCACATTTTTATGATACTCTGTATTACGCAATTGAGATGTACAGGGTGTCCGAATTTGGATGGTTTTAATAGGAAACGTCAATTTCTGAGCGAGATACAAAAAAATGAACCCCCCACTCCGAGGCTCGAATTTCTTGAAATTTAGATTGGCGCAAACCGCATTTTGATATCTTCAACCGTTTAGCCGCTAGAGGGCGATTCTCGATTTTGAGAAATACTGTGAAATCTTCATAACTTTTTTGTTTATAAAAATAACTGATTTCTGTAAAAACTTCCTAGAAGCACTTTTTGAAGCAGAATTCAGTGACGTTTTCAGTTTTCTTCTATTGGGCCTCGATTTCAAGATTTTGCTGATTTCAATGATAAAAATTTCGATAGGTTTATCTCTAACAGTTTTTGAGAAAAAAAAATATTTCGGCTTTTGTCATAAGAAACAATGAGTTAGAAAGAGACCTTTCTCAGTTTCCTTACAGATATAAAGTCCTTTTCTTACACATTACTTCTTATGACAAAAACCGAAATAATTTTTTTTCTCGAAAACTATTAGAGATAAACCTATCGAACTTTATATCATTGAAATCAGAAAAAGCCGAGCTTTCTAATGAGCTATTAATATATAGAGTGTCCTATTGAAAAAAAACAGACTTTGGTCAATATCTCGGAGTTGGGACCAACTAGAAAAAAACTGAGAACGTCACTGAATTCTGCTTGAAAAAGTGCTTTTAGAAAGTTTTTACGGAAATCAATAATTTTCATAAACAAAAAAGTTATGATCGGTTATGATGGTTTCACATTATTGCTCAAAATCGAGAATCGCCCTCTAGCGGCTAAACGGTTGAAGATATCAAAATGCGATTTGCACCAATCAAAAATTCATGAAATTTGAGCCTCGGAGAGGGGGGTTAATTTTTTTGTATCTTGCTCAGAAATTGATGTTTCCTATTAAAACCATCCAAATTCGGACACCCTGTACACACCAACCTCTCGATACAAATCACCAAAGTTTCCTGGATGGATGAATGATGAGCTGAAAAAATTGATCATCACAAAGAAAAAGGCTCATAAAAAATTTAAAATCACAAATTCAATTGATGACTCGATTGATGATTACACTGTTTTTTCTGATTTGCGATCAAAATGCAGAGATACCTCACAATCTTCATATAAAAATTACATGAAAGAACTAGAAGGGCAGTTGTGTGACAAAAAATCATTTTGGAGCTTTGTGAATTCAAGAAAAGGGAACAAACACAGAGTATCCACAGTGTATGAACTTCAATAAACAAGAAAGCAGTGATCCTCAGGAAATCTCGGAGATGTTTGGCACTCATTTTTCATCGGTGTACTCGGAGTATGTAGAATTTGATTCAGATGGAGATGGAATGTTTTACTGTGATAAATCGGTCTCACTTGGTGACCTCAAACTCTCTGTGATGGACGTTTTTGATAAGATTGATGATTTTAAACTTAGTTTAGGCCCTGGGCCCGATGGGGTGCCTATTGTTCTGTTGAAGAATTGTAAGTTTGTCTTGTCCGAAGTGTTATGTAAACTTTTCAATCTGTCTTTGAGTAGCGGAAAATATCCCTCATGTTGGAAATTGTCATATGTCACCCCGATCTTTAAGCAGGGGAATAGGTCAGACATAAAAAACTACCATGCTATTTCAAAAGCTTCATTAATTTCTAAAATCTTCGAAGCCATGGTTGCCGAAAAAATAACTCCACTTTTCAAACATATCATTATAAACGAGCAGCATGGTTTTATGAAAGGAAGGTCCACTGTATCCAATCTTTTATGCTATGAGCGATGTCTGTTGGAAGCCTGCGAGAATGGGGGTCAAGTTGATTCTGTTTACACTGATTTCTCGAAGGCTTTTGACAGTGTAGATCATGGCATATTGGTGAGGAAACTCAAATCCGTTGGGATCTTTGGAGCAGTGCTCAGTTGGTTTGAGAGTAATCTTAAGGGACAAAGGCAGGCAGTAAAAATAAAAAACTATAATATCCTCCGAATTTGCTGTTACATCGGGTGTTCCACAAGGTGGGCACCTGTCAACATTTCTATTTAACTGCTTCATTAATGATGTGAGGGGTGTTTTTCGTGTTTGCCAGTTTCTGGCTTTTGCCGACGATTTGAAATTATTTATGACAATCAAATCACTTAACGATTGACCATATTAGTTAGGTTAAGAGAAATCGGGGGCGAAATTTAAAATGGGTTCCTAAACGCATTTCAACAAATTTGACAGCAATGTATTTCTTATGGGGGATTCAAAAGAGTGATTTTCAGACGGGAATATCTTGGGTTCTGGGCATTTCTTAGTATTGGAACCTATTGTACATCAAACTTTGAACATATTTCTCTATAATTCATGCTCTAATTGTTTTTTTAGACCTATGAATTAAAAATACAAATGATTTTAATTAAAAGTGTCTGTTTTCGGTGGACGTACGTCGAGTCTAAAACCAGCTGAGAGAAAGTGAGGTTGTGTGTTGTGTTGTGATTGTTGGTGAATTGTTTATTTATTTATTTATCACTAGTTCAGTCATTTATTTTTCAATTTTTTTGGATTATTGAAGTACATTTACTAACCAAGTATGTAGGTGAACTTTTATTTTATTATAATTAGGTACTCATATATACTTATGAATCAAGCAAGGACATACGTATTTTATACAAACATCGGCTTCTTAAATTGGTAATATTTTTATTTTAACAATGTTTATTCAACTTTCAATCACTCTCTCAGTTAATTAACATATTAAAAAAACTATTTATACAACTCAATTCCGTAACAACTGTTCTATCACGACTACAGACGCAAATGTTCAATTGTTACTTTTAGTAGATCAAAGACTCCTATTGTATTTAATTATGGTGTCAACTCAGTAGGGCTTGAAAGGCAGGTTTTAGTAAAGGATCTCGGTGTATGGCTTGATTCAGAGTTATCTTTTATTAATCACATTGACATAATTACCAATAAAGCCATGCGGCTCCTGGGATTTGTCTTTCGAACTCTGCGTGGGTTTGAGAATATATATACTTTTAGAGAGATTTATTGTGCATTGGTTCGCTCTGTGTTGGAGTATGCAACATGTGTATGGCATCCTCACTATAATGTGCATGTCAAAAAGCTTGAGCGGGTTCAACATAAGTTTTTTAGTAGAATTGCATTTAAATTAAACGTCCTGCATGATCAAATAAATTATAATGACATTATGAGAGTACTTGGTATTGCATCACTTGAGAATAGGAGAAAGTATTTTGATATTATAACCTTTTACAAAATTTTTAATAGTATTATAGATGCACCTGACCTACTTGCGGCGGTGGGCATTCGTGTTTCGGCTGTAAACGTCAGGAATAAAGAGCTTTTTGATATTGAATTCCATAGAACTAATTATGGGATGAATTCGCCTCTAAATAGAATGTGTAAACTAGCTAATGATGTGATAAAGAAAAATGATCTTGATATATTCTGTGATTCGTTTAGTAAATTTAGTAGCAAAGTGGAGAAGAGCTTGTATCTTTAAATGTATCTTTTGCCATCTTGAAATAATTTTTTGTTGACTGATCGTATTATTTTATCTCTATGTTGTGCTTTTTGCGTTATTTTTAAGGTTCTGTTTGTTAATTAAGATTGTCATATCTATTTTTTGTTTGACTGTAATTTATTTATTGTAAGATTTTGACTATTTGTAGAATGCTTTTTGCGTGAATAAAATTTTGAATTTTGAACATAATTGGTGACAATTTACAGGAAATTTCTGTAATTTCTCAACATTTTCAGAAATTATTTTGAGATTTGTACTCGACTTTGTACACCTATTTCCGACCATGAGACACCCCTTGGGAAAATTATGAAACTTTCAGGGTTGAAAGAGGAAAACTAGGAGCTCATTATACTTAAATTTCAAAGTTTTCCAGTAAAAAACAACACCATGAGAAATTAATGACAATCAACTTGCAAAATTTAAATTACCTAAGCATAAATGTGATCCCATACCTACATTTTAATGTTTTTCTGAAAAACTACAGAAAGGAAAATAATGAAACTTTCAGGATAAAAAGAGGAAAATTAGGAGCTCATTATAATACTAAAATTTCAAAATTTTCCAGTGAAAAACAACACCATGGAAAATTAACTTGTAAAATCTAAATTAAACAAACATGCAATCTCTTGCATTTTAATATTTTTCTGAAAAACTACTAAAGGAAAAATTATGAAACTTTTACTATAAAAACACAATAACTAGGAGCTCGTCATACTAAAAAAATTTCAATATCTTCCAGTGAACAACAACAACATGAAAAATCAATATTAAACCAACTACTTAATTCAAAAAATTCTTACCTAAAATATTCAGGACAAGGAGTTTGTAAATCATGATTGAAACTGTGTTGTTTCAATTCATTTTCATCACGAGTTTCATACGTACAACAATTAACGGGACATTCAAAAGTGGTACTTTGCTGGCTTTTTAATTTAACATGTTCAGTATCAAACCCAAACGATTCCACTGGAGTTTTATAATCTTCAAACTCTTGCATTGGAACTCTGTAATTATTGTGAGTTTGAATGTGTTCTTTGTAAAAAGGTTCCTGATTCGTTTGGAAGTTACATTCTGAACATTGTAACATTTTAGATGTGGTATTCGAATCGAAAGGCTGATTGTTTCGCCTGTAGTGCTCCATCAGGGCTTGTAGGCCGTGGGTCAGATTGTGTTGTTGCAAATAATATTCGTGGTTTGTGTAAAAGTTACACTGAGAACACTTGTATGTTTCCACAGGCACTTGGCGATTTTCGCCCAATGAATTTTCATCGTTGGACATGCTAGAACCATTCAAAAATTAAATAAAAAGCATTTTTTTTTTTTTTTTTTGAGAAAATAGGTTGTTTTGGAAAATGAAAAGTTTTTGTTTGCATTAGGATGTCAACTGTCAAATTGTTGTAATTTTGTTTTGAAACACTGAGCGCTCGGAGCATCTTTCATCTTGTTTTTTTTTTATGAGAAAAACAAGGATAAAAAATCAAAACAGCAAACCCAAACAAATGGTTGCATTCAACCGAAGTACTTTAAAAATTGACACTAATGACAGCCATGAAATCGAAAAAAAAGATGGCATCCTCTTTCAACTAGCATGACATGTTTACGTTTACAATAATTTCAGCAAACTGAAAGAGAGTTTGCTTGGTATTTTTATTAATTCTCTCTTATCAGGAATAGATTAGTTTGTATTGAAGCCTTTGTGCCATTTTTCTACGGTTTTTATTGAACATTTTACATTTTTTTTTTCAATTTCTAAATGCACAATCTGGTTGCTCAATCTCAACATTTGCAGTAGATGTTACATGAATCCAAATGGATAAAGATGATTCGGTAAGTTTATGCTTATTTTTGTATTTAATTCAATTGAAAATTTGAGTTATAAATATTCTTCAACAAAGTTCTTATATATTGAGACCACACTTGAAGACTCAATAATTCTAGGAGTCTCTATTTATTGAGGCTATTGTTCTTATTATTGGTCTTTTTTACTACACGAGAAATAAATTTGCAATTTTCCAATTATTTTATTCAAGGTTGTCCCATATTTCTACATAAATCTTGCTCCTTATCTTCAAAACTTTGTGGTCAAGCATGACTCAAACATGCACACACACATAATTTTAAATTTTATCAGTTTGGCTATTAAAAATATTACATTGTTGTAAGGTTTGTAACACACATTACAAATTCTCAGAGTTAATTTCCTGGTATCAAAAAGTAATAAAGTTTTGATGTGCAAGCGCCCAAAGACATGGTTGGCATAAATTTGCATATTTTATTTTATTTCCAAGGGATTCTATAAAGTTTAATGGGAGGTTTAATGTATAAAGAATGGGTGTGAGAGGAGAGATGATAAAATACAATTTTGCAACAATTTGAGATCATTTATTATTATTTGGTTTACAATTTTATCTGAAATTTTTCTCAGGATTATACCTAGGTAAATCACAAAGCATCTGTAAGGTTGAAGACACAATATACAAAATACCAGAAATTTGAAAGTTTGTCTCGAAGTTTGTACATATTTGTAATGTAAATTGTAACAAAAAAGTATATAAATAGTATCCTCTGTATCCTTTTTGTATCCAAATTGTATTTACTGTTCGAGTTGCCTATAGTCTATTTTCCAACTTTTTTTTATCTCAATTTATGTCTATTCCAGGCTTTTGAATTACTTTTTGTTTTTTTTTAACTTTGTTTCTGAGCCTCAGAGATACAATTCCAATAAGTTTTATCCTCGGTTTTATCCAATGAAAAGATTCTTAATTAATAAATCCTGTTTTAATAAGAAATGATTGCTTGAGAAGTTTTAAGAGACATTTTATAAGAATTTTTGGTAAGTATAATAATGTTGTTTTTCAATGGAAAAATTCGAAATTCTATTATAATGAGCTCCTAGTTTTTCCCTTTTTATCCTAAAAGTTTCATAATGCTCCCTTCAGTAGTTTTCCAGAAAAATATTAAAATGTAAAGACTGCATTTTCTCTTAATTTAGATTTTGTAAGTTGATTTTCAGTACTTAATTTCCCATGGTTTTGTTTTTCACTGGAAAAATTTGATATTTTTGTATAATGAACTCCTAGTTTCGCCTTTTTTACCCTAAAGGTTTCATAATTTTCCATTCCGAAGTTTTCCAGAAAAATATTAAAATGTAAGAGATTGCATTTTTGCAAAATTTGAAAGGTCATAACTTTTTTTCTATTATAGATAGAAACCTGAAATTTTCAGCGATTCTTATCCCAGTAAAGAACTACAATCCCTGGAAATTTCAGCGCATTTGCATTTATAGTTCCTGAGATAAAATCGTGTTAAGCAATTTGGGGTGATTTATCAATTTTTCAATTCTTCTGAGTGCCTTTTTTAATAGATTTCGGCTTCAAATCTGAGAATAATTTAGTGTATGAAGTTTGGGGTATGTTGATTGACCATTAGGATACAAAATCTTGACAAAAAAAAATTTGAAATTTCATCGTTTTAGCAAGAAAGTACCTGCCTTATGATTTAGATTTTGGAAAACTTTGGAAGGTCATAACTTTTTTCTATTATAGATAGAAACCTGAAATTTTCAGCGATTCTTATCCCAGTAAAGAACTACAATCTCTGAAAATTTCAGCTTATTTGGACTTATAGTTTCAGAAATAAAATCCTGTTAAGCAATTTGGGGTGGTTTATCAATTTTTCAATTTTTCTGAGTGTCTTTTTTCATAGAATCTGGCTTTAAATCTCAGAATAATTTAGTATATGGAGTTCGGGGGATCCCAAAGAACCATTAGGAAATAAAATCTCAACAAAAAAAAATTGAAATTTCATCGTTTCAGTAAGAAGGTAGCGAGGGGTGGTTAACTCCTTAAAATATGTATACAGATTTTAAATCTTCATTGATTTTGTAGGATTTTGAGGATTTTGAAAATCTTTATATGATTTTACTGGATTTTGAAAGATTTTAGGTAATTTTGGAACAGTTTTTCAAAGATCCTAAAGGATTTTTAGAGATTTTAACGGATTTTGGGGATCCCAAAGGATTTTTGGAAAGATTAAAGGAATTTTATAGGATATTGCCGGATTTTTTTTTGTTCTAATAAAATTTTGTTAGATTTTTAAGGATTTTCAGGGATTTTAAGTAGATGTTACGAGTTTTTCTGGAATTTTGACCAACTTGTATACGAATTTTGTGTGATTTTGTGAAATTTTATGCGATTTTAAGTGATTTTTAAGGGATTCTGTGAGGTTTTGTGAAATTTTTAAAGATTTTCAGGAATTTCAAATATATCTTACAAGTTTTTCTGGACTTGTACACAGATTTTGACCAATCAACCGCTCCGAAGTTTAGTTAACTCTATTAAATAATGAACACATATTTTAAATCTTAATTGATTTTGTAGAATTTAGGGAATTTTGAAAATCTTTACACAATTTTACAGGAGTTCAGAAAATTTTAGATTTTTAAAATTTTAGGTGATTCTGGAGCATTTTAGGGGTTTTTGATGATTCTATGGAATTCCACCATAAAATTCAATGGAATTCTTGGACAAAAATTCCTGGGAATTACACTACTTATGATATTTCATGAAATTCTTCGGTATTCCACTAAAATTTCAAATTATTCCATGGGAATTCTGCGAAAATTTTTGTTAATTCCATAGAAATTCCTTACAATTTCACTAAAAGATTTTATGGAATCCCTCGAAATTCCATTCAAATGACAAATTTGAATAGAAAAACAGAAAGTCCAAGGAATTTTACCATAAGCTTCCATGGAATTCTACAATAAAATTCAATGGTACAAAAATTCCTCAGAATTACAGTAAAATATTATGCAATTCAACAAAAATTACTCAGAATTTCACTAAAATTTAATTCAATTCTTCGGAATTCCGCCGAAATTTCTCGTGGTTCCATGAAAATTCCACGGAAATTCTGTTTAATTCCAAGGGAATTCTTCGGATTCCATGTAATTTCACTGGAGTTCCACAATAAGATTTCAAGCAATTCCATGTATGTAATTCGACGAGAATTCTTTGGAATTTTACTCGACATTTCATCGAAATTTTATGTAAATCGAAACAAAGTAAAATTATATATAATTTGATGGAAATTCTGCGAATATTTTATAATTTTTTTTTTTTTTACGAAATCCCACCTAAATTCTCTAAAATTCTCAAAAATTCTATAGAAATTCCAAATTCCGTAATTTTTTTTGAAACTCTGAAATTCTCCGAAACTTCACCACTGAAATATCCTGGGATTCCACAAAATTTTCATAAAATTTTTCGAAATTTCACTGACATTTCCTGTAATTTCTTAGAAATTCCTCAGAATATCACTAACATTTTATGGGAATTTTCTTTCCACAGCAATTCTTATCTCAGTAGAGGACTACAATCCTTAAAAATTTCAGTTCATTTGGAGTTATAGTTTCAGAAATAAAATCGTGTTAAGCAATTTGGGGTGATTTATCAATTTTTCAATTTTTCTGAGTGCCTTTTTTTATAGAATCCGGCTTTAAATCTCGGAATAATTTAGTTTATGGAGTTCGGGGGATTCCAAAGAACCATTAGGAAAAAAAATCTCAACAAAAAAAAATTTGAAATTTCATAGATCTGGGTCCGTATTCTCAAAACATGGGTAGCGTTCTCATGAAAACAAGGGTTATGTCTTCGTCACTTATATTAATATTCCCATAACACTGACAAAGACATGGTTCACATAAGAACTCTGTTCCCTGGTTTCAAGAATAGCTATCCTGCTTTTTTTCAATTTATTTTTTCATTTTTTCCCATTGCAATCATATACTTTACCTCTCTTGCTAGACGAAAACTTCATAAAGCCAGTTTTGGCCGAGGGGTCGACACCTCCTGACAGTAGGTGTACAAATTAGTTCACAGTACCTACAATACCTAAACAATACCGTCATAGGTCTGTAAAAATACCATGTATTTTCATAGCAACTGTCACAATACCTAAAATTACTCACAATACTTTCAAAATAGCTCTACAGTACTAACAATACTGAAACAATACCAAAAATCCGTCAAAAATACTAAACAGTATCCCTACAGTTCTCACAGTAACTGCCGACAATACTGATAATCCCTTGACAATACTAAAGGAATACGTGTGAATCGGGTTACGAACTTTCAAAAGCGTTGCACTACATGACAGGCCAAGTAGCAGAGAAGTGCATTCATTCACAAATTCGCAATAAAATGAGTGAAGTGTCATATTGCAGTGAAAGAAAGTTTTGTGAAAATGTACAGTCGTGAGCGCAAAAAATGGGAAACCCTATTTTTCCTATTGTAAAACGGGCTCACCAGTTCCACCGTCGGCAATGACAGGGATTGTCATATTTGACAAAAAATCCGTTGTACAGAAAAGACTGATTTACCCAGAAAAGCAAAAAATGACAAGACCTGTCAGTCGGGTGTCCCACTTATGCTCACGACTGTAAGTATTTATAATATACAATAAAGCCCGTTTTACCTATTCGTGTATTTTTTCGTGTATTTCTACATGTAGTTACTACAGAAAGAAATACGTGAGTGTCAAACAGAAATATTAGCCGTGTATTTGACCTTAAATAAATACATACAGGGTTAGTATAAAGTACTGCAACACTTAAATATCTTTAAAACTGCTTAAGCCGCGTTCACACAATCCGTATCTGACAGTTTTTGGATATGCGAAATTCAATAGTGCTATTGGAAATGTTGTCAGATTTCCCAGTTTTGCGCTTTTGTTATCTTAAATAGAATGCCCCATTTATTTTTATTGCAATAAATTGGACGTGCCAAATTTAATAAGATTTCAAATTTTCAGAATTTTATCTCTACTAGTTGCTGAAATATGCCAACACCGCATTTTCAGTGAACGGTATCGCACCGCTTGAATATCTTTAAAACCCGCTTAAGCTCATCCACTAAATTCGGTATCTGGGAATTTATGGGCAAGCGAAATTCAATGTGATATCGGCATTGTTGCCAAGTTTCCCAGTTTCGCGCTACACGTAGTCTTTTTGTTATCCTAAATAAAATGCCCCATCTATTTTTATTGCAATGAATTGTTCCAAATTTTAATGAGATTCCAAATTTTCAATGTGGTTCTTTTACTGTTAGATACTACTATAGTGAGAATCATTCTGGGATAGTTACCTACCTTCCTACCTATTTCAGGACTCAGGAGGAGCCGCAAACTTATCGGAAACGCCCAGAAATATGAAATTTCACAAGTCCAATTTATTGCTATAAAAATAAATGGGGCATTCTATCCAAGATAACAACGAGTAGCGCAAAACTGGGAAATCTGACAACAATGTCGATATCACGGTTGAATTTCGCTTGCCCAAAAACCCCTAGCAAAGTCTCCCCTAGATACCAAATTTCGTGAACATGCTTAAGCGGCGTTTAAAGATATTCAAGCGCTGCGATACTTTTCACCGAAAATACGGTGTTGTCATATTTCAATAACTAGTAAAGATAGAATTCTGAAAATTTGTAGTCTTATCAAATTTGATACGCCCAATTCATTGCAATAAAAATAAATGGGTCATTCTATTTAAGATAACAAAAGGACTACGTGTAGCGCAAAACTGAGAAATCTGGCAAACAATAGCACTGTTGAATTCTATGTCTAAAAACTGTCAGATTCCGAATTGTGTGAACGCAGCTTAAGCAGTTTTGAAGATATTTAAGTGTTGCATTACTTTTTACTAATCCTGTATATCAATCCACGAAACAGAATTTGCTCTAATTTTGATGTATTTTAAGCTATGATTTGATCGCGTATTTCATTACTACCAACTGCGCAACTGCTAATTCTCACTGGAATTTGGGGAAAATCTTGGGGCGGCTTACTCCCGAGATCAATGTACATTTTCATTCGAAATCTCGTGAAATCACTTCGAAATCCTTTGAAAATCCCGAAATCCATTCGAAAGCTCGAAGAGCGAAATTCTATCCGAAATCCTTACGAAATCCCAACTGAAATCCTTCTGAAATCCCGAAATCCCAATAAATTTAACAAACTCGAAATCCCCTCGGTAAAACGGGTTTAGGCATTGATAAACAATATACACGGTGTCAAAAATACCATGGGCCATCATTGGTATATCCTATCTCTTACCGTTTCCGATATACCTACCAATGGTGGCCCATGGTATTCTAGACACCCTATACATATAATAAGTTATCAGTAGGTTTAGTTAACAAGCGGAAACGTTTTACATACGGGGTCCGCCATGTAAAACTTCCTAGTTTCATCACATTCGATCACACAATTGGCATGTTACCAATGCATAGTGCATAAAGCTTAAAAAATATGTAGCTAATAAACAAGAGCTGTCAATAAAAGTAAACCATCAACAGTGATTTTTGCACACAATTTACACTTAACAATAACAAAGATTATAGAC
Organism: Ceutorhynchus assimilis; assembly: GCA_917834065.1. Taxonomy (NCBI): domain Eukaryota; kingdom Metazoa; phylum Arthropoda; class Insecta; order Coleoptera; family Curculionidae; genus Ceutorhynchus; species Ceutorhynchus assimilis. Next base: position 9,383,988 of record OU892287.1, on the reverse strand, counting down.
CTATCTATTTTTACCTGTATGCGCGCGCAACACGAGGCAAAGCCTTTTTATTGGCTAACTAGTATAGGTGTGAGGTGTTCTTTTTGCACGCTGGGAATCTCTTTGTCCTTATTCAGTGCCCGTGGTCTGACAAGCATAAAAGTACGGTAGATATTCAACTTGACATAGCTTGACAAGTGACAACCAAAAGTTGATTGAAATTTTCATTGACAAATACGTTGCACAACACGCGGTCTTTCTCCTTCCCTTTTTATCCTGTGCAAATAAAAAAAACGGATTGCTATACGTAAGTCTAAAATAATTTGGTACGTTTTGCTTCGTCTTGCGCAATAGGCGTTTTATGTCTTTTTTTATCTTATGAAGTTTTCGTATTACTACCTCTTTGTCTGGTAAAATAGATAGGTCTATTACATTAACAGTACTAACATTGGTTCTGAAAATACATAAACAGTACCGACAGTACTTCTACATTAGTAACAGTACTAAAAATTGCTTTACAATACAGGTTAAGTATTGCTGTTTCATCCAAAGTACCCGACAGTACCAGTTAAATACTTAAAATATGTTAACAATACTTGACAATCCCTACAATACCATACAATACCTAGAATAAAGTGACAATACATGACAATACTCTAATAATACTCAACTAGAACGGCCAGTTTACAGTAGGTGTACAAATTTCCAATCAGGTGTTGACCCCTCAGTTTTGGCGCGGAATTCAAAAATCATAGTGCCAAAGAACTTAAAAATCCTGTTATCTATTTCTGCGCCTTTAGATTCATTTCGAATTTATTTTACTTAGGACCGGTTTATTCACCTTCTGATAAACTGTTAGACGGGTAAAAACCAATAAGGTAAATCCAATTGGTCGGTCAGTTGCCATTGACCAATAGAATTATAGAACGGTAAATTTATCTAGTCGATAGTTACCAGCAAGTTTATCGTTTATCTGAAAATGAATAATCCGGAACTTAATAAAAAAACTCTAAAATATGTAGTTCAATTTCTAAACATGTTTTAATGAAAAAAATTCAAGAGCCGGGAATAGAAAACCAATGAAAATATAGTGTCAATATAGTGTCAAATTTTATTTATTTACTCTTTGTTTGTCCCTCTTGATCTCGCATGTTTCAAAGAGATTCAACCATAATATTAAAAAAAAAAAATGGTTCTCCCTAGTCCCTTGTTTTCTTAAACAAACAAATAAATCCAGTCATATTATAAGCAAAAATTCTTTGTTTCCAGGTCAGATGAAGATGACCCGAGCGGTAGCAAATACCCTAGGATGGAAGACGATAACATTCAAGAAAAAGAAAGGTTTGCTAGTAGGGAGAACCATTGCGAGATCGAGAGGCGACGCCGCAACAAGATGACGGCCTACATAACCGAACTGTCGGACATGGTGCCAACTTGCAGCGCGCTGGCTAGAAAACCCGACAAACTGACCATCCTGCGCATGGCGGTCGCCCATATGAAAGCGCTACGAGGTACCGGCAACACCAGCACCGACGGTACTTACAAACCTTCGTTTTTAACCGACCAGGAATTGAAACATTTAATATTGGAGGCGGCCGATGGGTTTTTGTTTGTTATAAGTTGCGACACTGGAAGGGTGATTTACGTATCGGATTCGGTGGCTCCAGTATTAAATTTTACCCAAAGCGATTGGTATGGGTCTTGTATTTATGATAATTTGCATCCCGAGGATGTGGAAAAGGTTAGAGAGCAATTGTCGACTCAAGAACCGCAAAATACTGGGAGGATTTTGGATTTGAAAACTGGCACAGTTAAAAAAGAGGGACATCAATCCTCTATGCGTTTGTGTATGGGCTCTCGCCGAGGGTTTATTTGTAGAATGAAAATTGGCAATTTGTCGCCGGAGAATATGGGGGTTGGTCACTTAAATAGGCTCAAACAACGTAACAGTTTAGGGCCTGGAAGAGATGGACAAAATTTTGCTGTAGTTCACTGTACAGGGTACATTAAAAATTGGCCTCCTGCTGATATGTTTGCCGGACATCAAATGGACCGCCAATCAGAAGACACTACACATTGCTGTTTGGTTGCAATTGGCCGACTACAAGTGACCTCAACACCGAATACTAGTGACTTGACTGGTACCAGCAACCTTGCAGAATTTATATCGCGCCATTCTACTGATGGGAAGTTTACTTTTGTTGATCAAAGAGTCATGGGATTGTTGGGTTATTCGCCACCTGAGCTGTTGGGCAAAAGTTGTTTTGATTTGTTTCATCACGAAGATCAAACTCATATGAAAGATAGCTTTGAGCAAGTTTTGAAACTCAAAGGCCAAGTGTTGTCAGTTATGTACAGATTCAGAGCAAAAAATCGTGAATATGTTTGGTTGAGGACTAGTGCTTTTTCATTCCTTAATCCCTACACAGACGAAGTTGAGTATATTGTTTGCACAAACACAACTGCCAAGTCTCTACATTCCACGACAGAAAGCACAACTGAACCTGCAGAGCAAGTGAACTATCAACAGCCAGGTTTGGATTATAGTTTGCAAAGGCGCGAAACTGGCCTGTACACGCACATGATTCCAAACACTCATTTGCAGCCTGAGTACAATATGCCAATGACGTCTACTTCGAGTTGTAGCGAGCGTCCAGACGAAAGATATCCGCGTTTGATGGCCGAACAAGCAAGACCAAACAGCGGACAAAACGTTTACACTTATGAACCAACTCAATCCCCTATACAGTACAATTCCCCATCTCAAACTCCTGCTACTACAACAACAAGATTAAGCAAGGACAGTTATCAGTACCCAAGTCCTCGTTCACCAGGCCCTACTTACACTCAACTGAGTGCTGGTAGAGCAGCTTCTGCTCCAGCACCTGCTCCAGCTACTTATCAATGGGCCGGTTGGCAAGGTACTGCTCAAACTTCTGAGCCAGGTGCGGTGGTACAACCTACTGGACCACCTACTCAACCTCAACCGCACGAATTGAGCGATATGTTGCAAATGTTGGACGGTAGCGGACCAGCGCCTTTCGGCGATTTAGGTACCATGTTTGACGGTACTTTCGAATAGATGTAATATACAAAATATCATTATGTTTAAGAGGGGTTTTGGGTGATTGATTGTGTTGTTGGAGGAATGTTTGAATTTCATATATAGGAATTTACGTTTTTGGGTTTTTAATTTGTGTGTAAGACTTTTTCAATGACATTCCTGCTCTATTAAAGGCTCAATGAAAAATAAAACATTCCGTAACAAATTCTATTAAAAACCCCAAAGACGATTTATTCTTGTTTTACAAAAAAATTCTATTTGTAATTTTGTCGTGACGTCCAAGAATTATTGTATTTGAATACGAACTAGCATAATTATGATTGTCATATTGTAGTAGCTGTAATCTTAAGTAAGTTCTGTGTGTTACTAGTTCTTGAAAGGCTCCGTACTTGTACTTAATTAACTAATTATTTCTAGGACTAGTAACATAAAAAATAAGTATTATATTTTTACATAAAACAGTGGTTTTTCCTTAAATTTATTTTGCAACTACGTATAAATAGGTGACTCAAAAAAAAGATAAGGATTTTTGCTCTTAAGCACGTATGAATTTATTTTATGGCTTTTTACCAATAATCTTTTAATGAAATCTCAAGTTCCACTGTGCAATATTTTTTGGTTTGCAATACCTATACAACTTTTTTGTGAGAGTACAAAAATATTATAATTTTTTATACGCCAGTGAATATGTAGTATGTATAAAATCGAACTACAATTATTATTATTATTATTATTTCTGGATTAATAAAAATAATTTTAATATAATTCTATAAACAATTATTGCGTAATCCTTTTTATTTCCTTTACCTTTGCTTTAAATAATAATTATCCAATTACTGATAAAGTCCCATTTATGCATGGTCTACAATTTGCCCATAAAAAAAAACACAAGCACCTCATTGTTGGTTTATCGAGAATGTTGATAAGTCAAGACCGTAAAAGATTTCAGTTTTAATTTATTATTCATTCTTGCTCATGCAAATATGTCAGTAAGTACCAAATAAAATATACAAATTTCTCTATTATTATTATAATGTTTTTATTTTTTTTAGTTTCAACACCTTTATAATCTTCATAGTGAAAAGTTGGAAGATTTTTCAAGCTCTGAGTCGAACGATGAAGACAACAAACCACCATTGTACACTTATGAGGAGTTGAAGGAAAATTTGGTTGTTTACGATGGACGTGGGACGAGAAACTTTGAATTTGACTTGTCTGAGCAGAGTTCTGGTAATTATTATTATGGCCTTATTTGTCTTGATAAGTTTTTGTACTTTGAATTGTTTGACTTTAAAGATGTTTTTATTTGTAATTTTGTTAAGATTGTAGTTGGTTTTTATTGGAAAACTTTGTAATTTTAGTATAATGAGCTCCTAGTTTTCCTCTTTTTATAGTAAAAGTTTGATAAGTTTCTCTTCACTAGTTTTCCAGAAAAAAATTCATATGTAAAAAGGTGCATTTCTACCCAAATTGGGTTTCAAATCCCAGTTGATTTTCATTAATTTCCCGTGTTGTTGTTATCCACTAGAAAAGTTTCAAATTGTAGTATAATGAGCTATTAAGTTTTCTCTTTTTCCCCAAAAAGTTTCACAATTCTCCGTTCATTGGTTTTCCAAAAAAATATTATAATGTAAAAGCATGTATTTGTGCCTAATTTGGTTAATTTTTACTAATTTCCCCAAGTTACTGTTTTTCTGTTTTTCATTGGGAAGGTTTGAAAATTCTAGTATAATGAGCTCCTGAGTTTTCTATTTTTATCTTATAAGTTTCATAATTTTCCCTTCAAAAGTTAGAAATTTTAGTACATAATTATAATGAGCTTCTAATTTCCCTCTTTTTATCCTAAAAGTTTCATAATTTTCTCTTTTCTACATAGTTTACCAGAAAAAAATTGATATGTATGAAGGTGCATTTTTACCCAAATTGGGTTTTGAAAGTTGATTTTCATTAATTTCCCAAAATGTTGTTTTTCACTGGATAAGTGTGAAATTTTAGTATAATGAGCTCCCAATTTTCCATTTTCTATTCTGAAAGTTTCATAATTTTCCCTCCAGTAGTTTTCTAGAAAAATATTAAAATATAGAAAAAAAAATTTAGATTTTGCAAGTTGATATTTATTAATTTTCCATGGTGTTGTTTTTCATGAGAATAATTTGAAATTTCAGTATAATGCGCTCCTAATTTTCCTCTTTTCATTCTGAACATTTCATAATTTTCCCTTCAGTAGTTTTTCGGAAAAATATTAGAACATAAGACATTGCATTTTGATTTAATTTGGATATTGCAAGTTAATTTTCATTAATTTCCCAAGGAGTTATTTTTCACTGGAAAAATTCGATATTTTACTGTAATGACCTCCCAATTTTCCTTTTTCTATCCTGAAAGTTTCATAATTTTCCCTCCAGTAGTTTTCTAGAAAAATATTAAAATATAAGAGATTGCTTTCAGTATAATGAGCTCCTAATTTTCGTCTTTTCATCCTGAAAGTTTCATAATTTTTTCTTCAGTAGTTTTCCAGAAAAATATTAAAATATAAGAGATTAAATTTTGCCCTAATTTGGATTTTGCAAGTTAATTTTCATTAATTTCTCAAGGAGTTATTTTTCACTGAAAAAATTCGAAATTTTATTGTAATGACCTCCTAAACTTCCTCTTTTTTTCCTAAGAGTTTCACAATTTTCCCATCTCTATTTTTTCCAGAAAAAAATTGATATGTAACAAGGTGCATTTTTGTACCTTGGGTTTTAAGGTTGATTTTCATTAATTTTCTGTGTTGTTGTTTCTCACTGGAAAAGTTTGAAATTTATGTATTATGAGCTCCTAAGTTTTTTCTTTTTCCTCAAAAAGTTTCATAATTTTTTCTTTCACTAGTTTTCTAGAAAAAAAAACCATATGTGAGAAGGTGCATTTTTGTCTACTTTAATTAATTTTCAGAAATTTCCCACGTTGTTTATTTTCACTAAAAAAGTTTCCTTTTTTTCCCCAAAAACTTTCATAATTTTTCCTTCACTAGTTTTCCAAAAAAAAAATAACATGTAAGAAAGTGCATTTTTGCCAAAATTAGGTTTTAAAGTTCATTTTCATTAATTTCTTGTGTTGTTGTTTTTCACTGGAAAGTATGAAATTTTAGTGTAATGAGCTCCCAATTTTTCTCTTTCTATCCTGAAAGTTTCATAATTTTCCCTCCAGTAGTTTACTAAAAAAATATTAAATTAAAAGACATTGCGTTTTTGCATAATTTAGATTTTGCAAGTTGATTTCCATTAATTTCCCATGGTGTTGTTTTTCACTGGAAAAATTCGAAATTTTACTGTAATGACCTCCCAAAGTTCCTCTTTTTTTCCTAAAAGTTTCACAATTTTCCCTCCTCTAGTTTTCCAGAAAAAAATTGACATGTAAGAAGGTGCATTTTTGCCAAAATTAGGTTTTAAAGTTTATTTTCATTAATTTCCTGTGTTGTTGTTTTCCACTGGAAAAGTATGAAATTTTAGTGTAATGAGTTCCCAATTTTCCTCTTTCTATCCTGAAAATTTCATAATTTTCCCTCCAGTAGTTTTCTAGAAAAATATTAAATTATAAGAGATTACAATTTTGCTTAATTTAGATTTTGTAAGTTGATTTTCATTAATTTCTCATGGTGTTGTTTTTCACGAGAAAAATTTGAAATTTCAGTATAATAAGCTCCTAATTTTCCTCTTTTTATCCTGTAGTTTTCCAGAAAAATATCAAAATATAAGAGATTGCATTTTGCCATAATTTGGATTTTGCAAGTTAATTTTCATTAATATCCCAGGGTGTTATTTTTTACTGGAAAAATTCCAAAGTTTACTGTAATGACCTCCTAAATTTCCTCTTTTCACAATTTTCCCGTTTCTAGTTTTACAGAAAAAAATTGATATTGTAAGAAGGTGCATTGTTGCCAAAATTAGGTTTTAAAGTTCATTTTCATTAATTTCTTGTGTTGTTGTTTTTCACTGGAAAAATTTGAAATTTCTGTATTATGAACTCCTAAGTTTTCTCTTTTTCCCAAAAAGTTTCATAATGTTTTCCTTCACTAGTTTTCCAAAAAAAAACTATATGTAAGAAGGTGCATTTTTGTTTAATTTAATTAATTTCCCACGTTGTTGATTTTCACTGGAAAAGTTTGAAATTTCTGTATTATGAGCTTTTTCCACAAAAACTTTCATAATTTTCTCTTCACTAGTCTCCAAGCAAAAAAACTATGTGAGAAGGTGCATGTTTGGCTAATTTAATTAATTTTCAGTAACTTTCCAAGTTGTTGATTTTCACTGGAAAAGTTTGAAATTTTAGTATTATGAGCTCTTAAGTTTCCTCTTTTTTACTTAAAAGTTTCATAATTTACCTTTTACTAGTTTTCCAGAAAAAAATTAAATGTAAGAATGTGCATTTTTGCCTAAATTGGATTTTGAATGTCGATTTTCATCAATTTCCCGTGTTGTTGTGTTTAAATTTTAGTTTTATTATATTCAAAAATGAGCTTTTCCAACCGATTAAATGGTAAAAAACCGAAGTTTTATTTTCAATTTTGACATTAGGAGTGCTAGGAATGGAATTCTCATGCTCTCTAGTTGAAATTTTAGCTTAAGTAGAGCTGAAAAAAAGATTTCTACAACTTTTCAATTGAACTTCACAAGGATGAAATATGACGTCTTTCTGAACAGGTTTACCTCTTGAAAGGTCCAAAATCAAAATTTTACACTTTTCTGATTCAATTTTTGCATTAGGAGTTCCAAAAATGGAATTTTGGTGTTCAAATTTCAGTCTTAGTGTATCGGGGAAGAAGATTTTTATAATTTGTCGATGAATTTCAATTCTACAAAGATCAAATATTAGCATTTCCATTGATATAACTTTTGGAATTGAAACTTGAAATTTATCGAAAGCTAGTTACAATCAAAAATCTGGCTTTTGATTTCCATAAGATTCAAGAGCCAGTAATTAATGATCAAAATCTAAATTATTCCTGGCCTTTGATTTCTTCTAGATAAATTCAAAAGCCAGTAATTCCTAAAAAAAAAATCTCTAATGATCAAGTCAGTAAGGATTAAAATTTGCTGTTGGTTGTTGATTTCCTCAGAAATTGTTTCTGTATTGATTCAAAAGCCAGTGATGATCAAAATTTGAAATATTCACGGCTCTTGATTGTCAGTCCAGTTGATCAAAATTTGGCTCTTGATTTCCTCATTTATTGAGTTAAGCGCCGATAATAATAATTAAATTATAATTTCTCTGTCTTAAATGAGGTTCAGACGCTATTGGAATTTTCATTGTTTTATGTTCAAGTCTTAAATCCCAACATACTATAGCAGTGCGCTTCCTTGGTGTACAGAATCTAACTTGAAATCTAGAAAATACTGCCTTATTCGGGCAAAGAGATTTTCGCGTTTATTCTGGATTTTACAAGAATGGATTACGGATATATAAAGGCCAGTATTAGTTAGTAGTTTTAAGTTTAAGTTTGACTGTGATACAATTTAGATAAGATTTATGTTACGCACCCCAGAGCCGTGAAAATACTTATAGTTTTTAAAATATTTGGAATCTTCAATGGTTTCCAGAGAAAAGGAGACCAATCAAGGTGATTTTTCCCTCAAAGGAGGAAGCTCGTAAAGTGCTTCATAACAAAAATAATCTACCTAAAGAGAGCAATATGTATATAAAGTATGACCAAACAGGCCTGCAGCGAAGCTACCTCAATAAACTGTTAACAGAAATGAAAGAAAGAGTTAACCAAGGGAAAGATAACCTTAAAATTAAATACTTCAGTGGTCTTCCAAAAATAATTAAGGTTAGAGCATCTGGGGTACATGGCCTCAGTACTGACCACTCAAAAAACTAAATGCCCAAACCTACTCCTCCATATTAATGTTGTGTACCAATTTATGCTCTATCATGTCCAAGTTTGGTGAATTCGTCATTGAAATTCTAGACAAAAAACCAGACTTAATTTTTATCACTGAAACATGGTTGAACACACACATACCAGACACTTTGATTGGTATACATGGCTACACATTATTCAGAAAGGATCGCACAACCATAAATGACCATGGGCAAAAATAGGAAGGTGGAGGGGTGGCTATCTATATCAAAAATTGTATCCAGGGCCATCAAGTCTCCTGTGTAAGGCAAGAAGAATTTAATGTCGGGCTAACTGTGGTGGATGGTGTTTTTGCCGATCTGAGGTTTGGTACTGTCCAGCTGCTGGTGGGGTGTATTTCCCGACCTCCCGGATGTTTGTCTGAGGATAACAACTTGATTGTGGATATGCTAAACAGGCTAAACGATTCTTTTACCACAATAATTTATGGTGATTTTAATTATCCTGAAATAGATTGGTCCACCGGTAAAGTGACTAAACATAGTGTTCCTGCTGAAGAATTTTTACTGGCCTACCAGGAATCAAGACTGCATCAGTTAATCGACTTTACTACTAGTATCAGACGAAAGGTTGGTGACAAGTATAACGTCTGCACCCCCAATAGGTAAGACCGATCATGTTACTGTTGTGGCCACAGCCCTGATGACCCTACTTCCAGTTGTCAAAGCTGTAAAAAGACACAAAAACCACTGGAAGGGAGACTACGACGCCATAAATCATTTTCTTGAGCAATGGGAACCAAAAAACAGTACAACCTTTTCTGATAACTTTGTTGAAGTAGTGGACCACATATCAGAAGTCTATGTGCCTCTTCAGCGTCAAGTGGAGACCTTTAAAAAACCGTGGATTACTAGAGCTCATGTTAAATTGATAAACCAAAAAAGAAAAGCATGGCATTTATAAAGAAGTTCTGGTGAGAATTGTGACCTTCGGGCATACAATGTGCTGAAAAACCGAATCACCCAAACATTAAGAAATGCTCGGTCGACTTTTGAGAACAGTCTCCTAGAGCAGGGTCCAAGAAGGTTCTACCAGTATATCAACCGTTCGCTTCAGTCTGGGCTTCAAAACTTTGTCTTGAGAGTTTCAGATAACCATCTTGAGTCTGAACCACAAAGAGTGGGGGAAATATTAGGCAATCAATTTGACAGAGTATTTATACACGAAGACAAAACAACCATACCACAACTTCCCGCAGCCGGACGGTCAGGACCGACACTTGAAAATATTGTTTTTACCCCACAGAAGGTGAAAAGGGTGCTGCTTGATCTGAAGCTCTGCCAGTCCAGGACCTGATGATGTATCCCCAATATTGCTTAAAAACTGCAGCGTGACCATGAGTGGAATCCTTGCAAGAACAATGACAGAATCATTTACAGATGGCACAGACCCAGAAGCGTGGAAAAATGCAATTGTTATTCCGATCTATAAGAAGGGCGATATACACTTAGCTGAAAACTATAGGCCTATCAGTTTAACATCAATACCCTGCAAATGTATGGAAAAGATCACAGCTACTGAAATGACAGAATTCCTTATGACCCATCATGGTGATCGACTATCCAATCAGCATGGTTTTCTGCCGGGGAGATCAGTTACATCCAATCTCCTGTCCAGCCTGGAACACTGGACCAAGTCATCTGCAGAGCATTATCCAATTGACGTTGTGTACCTCGACTTTGAAAAGGCGTTGGACACTGTTCCAACAGTCTTTTGATACGACGATGTTTCAGGGAAATGTCCCCTGAAGTGTTTCTCCGAACTTACAAAACCTACATCAGACCACTGCTGGAGCATGCTGTTGTGGTTTGGTATCCCTATTTCAGAAAAGACATAGATCTGATTGAGCGTGTCCAGAGGAGGGCAACCATCAAGATTTCACCATCTTTAAGAGAATTGTCTTATGAAGAACGACTGAAAGCTCTTAGGGCGGGTATTATAAAACTACTTTGAGAGTTAACTTAAAGTTAACTTCTGAAAATACATGTAATTCAAAAAGTTAACTTCAAGTTAACTGTCAAAGCAGTTTTATAATATTCGCCCTTAATCTGACAACTCTGGAGGAACGCAGAAATAGAGGATACTTAATCGAAACATACAAAATCCTACATAATCATGCATCACACATGCGACATTGATTTCTTTCACAGAAATATCAATCCTCATCTTCGTGGACACTCCCTAAAGCTCTCCACCGAACAGCACAAGAACTAATGAGTCTACCTGTTTTTCCGCCTACTGTCAAAAACCCCTATAATAATAATAACCCCTAGAAAATTTATTCTCAATAAGTCTTCAATCAGAAAAATCTTAAAATTTAATTTCTAAAATCTTGTAAATGAATATCTTGAGTCTCTAAAGTTTTTAATGATTTTGTCTCCGAAACGTCTTTAGTTGAATAAAGTCATTATGACACTTTTAAGTCGTGGAGTCTTCAGAATGTTAAAAAGCTTTGAATCAGGGCCGTAGATTCTTAGAAATGTTGAAAATTTTCGGCACTTTGAGTTGTAAGTCTTTAGCCCTAATAAGTCATGAGCATTATAAGACTTCAAAGTCTAAAGAATCTTCAAATGATTTAAATCTGAAGCCTTAGAGTTTTGACTTTGAAATCGTTGGAGTAGTCTAACACAGTCAAACACATTTTATCAATACATAAATATTTTCATTAGAGTCTTCATACAAGCTTTTTTATTCTTTCTAAAACCCAAATAATACAACAACTAAATCTTTCATAAGCTGTAGCCAAATGTGAAATTGTTTAATTACAATATTCTCCTGGAAAATACCAATATAGTTTCATACATTAACAAAATTCTAGATGAAGAAGAATCCGGTACCAAATCACCCAATCACTTTATGAAGTTGAAGCAAGTAACTGAAGGCAAACGTGAAAAAGATCTGGACGAAGAACATTCTAACTTACAAGTTACAACCACCGAACAAATTCAGCAGCAATTAACGAAACGCCTGACAAAAACATTTTGTTACATTTGCAAGAAACAAAACGATTTAACGCAATTTAATCGGCATTATAACAGTGGAAATCATTTCAATAATGTACAGAAATGGTTGAAAGATAATGCATCTTATTTGAAGGTACTTACTTTTTTATTTATATTGAAATATTGATTATTTTTTAATAGGAACCAGTTGATATCAAATACTTGTTTTGCCAAGCTTGCAACCTACCACTGGATGGAAACGATAAAGCCAAAAAGCATTACACTATGGCAATGCATTTAAAGTAAGTTAATAATTTGAATTATTGTCAAATAATGTTAATTTTGTTTTTAGAAATTCGAAAAGGTTTTGCTCTGTGTGTTGTAAAGGTGTACTTCCTTACAATTTTTCAACTCATCTTAGTACAAAAAAACATTTACAGAAACTGGAAAAAGAAAAACCTGAAACAACCAAAGAAGACAATGTTGTATGTACAACATCTTATGCAGGTGCTTTAAAAAAGCAAGATGTTATTATTGACAATAAACAGTCAGTAGTGGTAATAAAGGAAACTACTATAAAAAGTAATTAATTATTATATTAAATTTATTTAATAATTATAATTATTATTATTGTAGCTGATTCTAATAAGGACAATTTCATTAAATTGTCTGATTATTTGAACCATCTTAAAAAAATCGAAGAGAAAGTTGTAACTCCAGAATCAATTTCTATTGAACTTGCCAAACTTATGGAAAACAAATATTGCCAATTTTGTCCCGACGTTAAAAAATTCAATAAAAAGCATTTGAACAAGTGCCATTTCGATAATGTTGTGCAATGGCTGGAAAACGAAATAGTAAAATTAGAGGCAAGTAATAATAATTATGTATTTGGGCAGCATCCCATATATTGCGTTCGGTCTATTTTTATGTTTTATTGCTTTCAGTCTTATTTTTGAATTTTTAGAATCCAGTCGATTTGGCTCTGCTGTTTTGTGAAGTTTGCAATTTGCCATTGTCCGGAAATAATTATGCATTGAAACATTACGAGACAAGTTTGCATTTGCAGTAAGTATTATTAAATCTAATTTTATCCTAAAAATTATTCCAGCAAAATATTAATATTGTTTTTTTGTAGCGCTGTGAAAACATTTTGTAGAGTTTGTTGGAAAAACTTCCCAAACACTTCCTTGCAACTGCACAATCAATCAAACAAACATTTGAAAAAATCCAGAACTGATACTGATAATTCAGATAATCTGAGTTCAGATTGGAACACTATCATTGAAGAAGAAGAAGAAGAAATGGAACAAAAAAATCAACCATTGAAAAAAACCTCAACAACCACAGGTAAAATTATTATAACTAAAAAATTACCAATAATTATTATTTTATTTATTCATGAGATCCAAAACCCATGAAACAATACAAACGCCTAGCGACTTACGTATTGAGATTTTTGGACGAAAAATTCTGCTACGTTTGCAACATGCCAGTGGTTGCGCTCCAGCACTACCAATCCCAGCAGCACATGCAAACCATCAGGAAATGGTTGGAAACCAATTACAACCTTTTGGAACTTTTCGGCATTCGAGATATCGAGGAGCTGGTTTGTATCGGATGCAAGATTGTGTTTCACGACTCTAAAGTTGCCGATTTGCATTATTTGAGTGAGGAACATACAAGGTTGGTAATACATAGTAAGGTACAGTTTCACAATAATTGGTGGTTATTAAACTAATAGTTGTTGCGGGTTGACAACAAATTTGCATAATAAGGTTTAAGTTAAATAATCGGGAGCTTAACCAACGGTTTTGCCTAAACCATACAGATTTATTGTAAGTTACCCAGTGTCTTATGGTTACCGTTGTTTGTTAAACTGGCCCTTAGTTTGATAATCAGTACAGGTTATCACCAATTATTGTAAAACTGGGCCTAATGCAGTATATTTAAAAAGGTGTCACAATTACCTGATGGACACTGATAAACAGTTAAAAAATTCAAGTTGAAATATGTCAAACGAAAACAACATTCTAATAGTATATTAAAATACAAGTTGCAGAAGGCCACATAAAATATGTTTTTTTTTTTAAAGATGAAAGTCAAAATTACATTATGTTACCAATGCAATGTAAAATTGTCAATGTTTCAAATTTTTTATGTAGAAAAGGCTTGTCACAGAACACATATCCTCACGGATAGAAAAAAAAGCTTGATGGAGGGCGGGGCCTAAAAAAAAAGCTTCGGATCGCATCCGCTTGGGGACGCTGCAGTGAAACAGAACTACAGGTGCGGAATGAACGCCATTTACCTGTTACCTGTTTAAAATAAATATGTCAAAATAGTTTTGAATGAGAATTCGTCTTGGTGTTGGTGTGCATTTTAAATCCAGATAAATGTTTCCTGAATTCAAAAAAAAAAATCAGGTTTTACACAAAACACAAGAAGTTTGGCCGTTTTTGCTCTACTCGGAAGAAAAATCCGTCAATATTCAATAATGAGGAAAAAGGTTTGTTTGTACTTCAGTTCAAAATCAGTTCTAAATTGGACTGCGCTTGCGCATTTGGTCATACCAAACCTATATAAAGAAATGCGAAAGCGTAGTTCAATTCTGAACTAAAGTCCGAAGTCCGAACAAATCTAATATTGAAAATATTGACATTGGAAGAACTATTTTGAAAGCTGATTTGATTACAGAAAACTTTATTATAAATAGTTCGGATCGCATCCACCGCGCCGTGACGGCGCATTGTTCCCAAAAATTTTATTAGGCAGTTTGCCTTCTGGTTGGTTATTCTTTATGGAATAAGAAGTGGAATGGCTGAAATTTCAAAGAGCTCGCGTGTGACAATACAATGATATGCTAATTTGAAAATGTAATGAAAAGTGGAGATTTGGATCAATATGATCCCGTCTGCCACACATTGTGAAGGTAATTTAAACAAAAATGAGTAGAAGGAAGCTAAACGGCGGAAACCCTAGGTTAGTATAAAGTGTCATATTACTAATTTCAAAATGTCGCCAAAATCGGACATGTGGATCAACGACCTCCCGTCTGCCAAATTAAATTTATGTTACATTTAGGATATATGAGATCAATAAGGAAATGGCAGAAAATCTCGGTTGTTATAATAATATTTAACAATTTTTGAAGTTGTATCAAAATGCTGAGATGTTGAAACAATTTTCTCCCATCTGCCATTTGGAAGATAAGTTTGACATGCAAAGTTAATCCAAGAAATGTATTGGCAGATGTATCCAAAGTATATTAACAATTGGCAGAAACAATAAAAATGTCAAAATTTTTCAAAGTTGAGATCAATTTTTTGCTGTCTGCCAATAATTTATATTAAATTAGCTACTACTAAAAGCTCAAATTCCGACTGGCAGAAATTGCAAGCTGATACAAGTTGTTATAATTGATGAACAAAATTGGAATAAAAATTGTTCGTATCATGAACGTTTTTAACCCGTCTGCCGTTTGTTTCAGTGAAATGTAGTTATGAGAATATGCATATTCTCAATATGGCAGAAACCGCAATGAGCTACATACGTTGCACAATTATTGTTAAATTGCGAAAAATGTTTATGTGTCCAAACAATTTTCTCCCGTCTGACAACCGGTTAATTAAAATTAAAGTTGCTCTTAAGACAACTATTGTTTGCCTAGCGGTTCAGGGGCGCGTTCACAGTGGGTAAAACTTAACCAGGTTAAATATTTCACTGGTTGAAAAGGATGCGCTTGGGATGACAAATCCGTGAACGACTAACGCCTGCGCCATAACGAGGTAGGATTTGATTTTGTTTTCCTTTTGTTTACATACGTTGTGTTTCGAATGTTTCGAGATGGATCCGGGAATAATATTTTTTCAAAGTACTATTGAAACTTCTTCGGATTCGCCTGATACAGAGGAAGAAGTCAACTATGCTGTAGCACAAGCTGCATGTGCTAGCGCTAACAGTTTAAGTTCAAGCCTGAAAAAAGGCATATTGAAAGACAGGATAATTTTATGGCAACAATACGCAATTATAGCAATAAGGAGTTTTAGGAAAATTTTGGAGTTTCCAGAGAAGCTTTAAACTGGCTTCCTGGAAAACTTGAAAACCAGTTGAAGTCAGCAATGTATGGCCCAGAAAGATTACCAACAGTATTGTTTATAAAATTTCAAATATGCTTGTAAAACGCCTGCGCGACAAATGTTACCCATGTCTCAGAGTGGGTTAAAAAGTTGTACCACCAGGTAAACTTATCATGGCTCTGTGAACGGAGCAAATATTTTAACCGGGTGAATTAGGTAGATCCGTGAACGACTTAACCCTGCAAAAGACGCGCTCGGTGTGCACTCGGTGAGCGTCCGGCGTTCGACTGTGAACGCACTCCTGAGTCTACGGAAGGAATTCGGACGTAAATGTGCGATGTTGACACGTTTAATTATAAAAAAGCGAAAATACTAGGCATGAAGTATAGTTCATTTGAAAATCCATTTTTTAATAACAAAATATAGTTATGAATAAAACGCTAAATATTTCAACGTGGTTGTTAGATCTATTCTTATTTTAATAACTGATTTCTTTAATTTTGTCCATTGTAAAAAATAAACATTTTCTAAAGATACCATCAGCTTTTGTGACAATTTGGCAAGCATCCGGCCTGGATGAACCTGATTAGTGGAGTTTTTGGCAGGATGGCCGTTGCCACGGGGAACCATGCGGTTGTCATTGGGCTAACCTCACCTTACGTCTTGCTATTGGCCAGAACTTCCGTCATTTTATCCTCCCATCTTGGAATATCGATTTATATTGAAATATCCAGTGGCGGGGGTTTGATCATTGTCGATTTTCGTGTACGAGTTACAATACGATAACACTTCCAAAAAGTTCCGCACGCAGCTGGGTATTTTACGAATGAAATCAGCCATTTTTTTTTTTACAACTGCATTCCCCTTACCGTTGCCCCATAGACACAGAGTCGCTGGGCAGACATTAAATATGATAAGGCAGAACAATAGAAAATTGTGAGAAAAATGTTCTAATCATCAACCTCATCAAAAACAGCATCGTCATTATTATCATCAGCATCATTATTATCGTTTTCATTGTCATCTATCACTTCGGAGTCACTTCCATCACAACTGATGTCAACTTTTCCATTATCATCATCATTGGCCGTGTTCGTGTTTGTCAACTTTTTCGTCGATTTGCTCCGAAATTTTGACAGACACGTGACTGGATCAGACAGTTTCAATTAACAAATCATGTGCACAAAATTTCGGAGCAAATCGATGAAAAAGATGACAAAAACGAACATGGCTATTATTGCCGTCATCCAAATCTGATAGATCGCCAAGATTTTCTCATTTCAATATTCATATCGTTGTTTTTTTTTTTAAATTAAATATCATTAGTGAACATCGATATTTTTGGTCAAAAATCTAATGGGGTGTTGCACCGACACAAAATCCAAGTCTAATCGCAAAGATTAAATTGTGTTGTGTTGGATTAAATTGTGTTGGTGCAACATCCCATAAATGTGTGATAGGCATTGAAAAAAAAATTATAACTTGTATGTGAGATTTCAAACATTTGTACATAAGCAGTCATTTTGCCTTTTGGATAGGTATTCAGTTGTTTTGATAGTAACTTTACTCAATTTAGTTGGCAAACGGAAGAAAATTTCAATTTAACAACCATATGTGCAACTTAGGTAACTTATTGCGGTTTCTGCCATATTGAAAATATGCATATTCTCATAACTACATTTCACTCAACCAAATGGCAGACGGGTTAAAAACGTTCATCATATAAACAATTTTTGTCGCAATTTTGTTCATTGTTTATTAGGACTTGTACCAATCTGCAATTTCTGCCAGTCAAAATTTAAGCTTTTCTATATATATAAAAATCAATCTTCGCGGGGTATCCGGATATGCGCTCCAAAACCACTTATCCGATTACGATGAAACTTTGGTAAGTTGTTATGGCCATCCCAAGGAAGGTTTGTAGATAGGTTACGATTCTTGGAAAAAGAAATTAATTTTGAATTAATTATTTATTTAATTGTAAACAAACTCATTCACATTACATAACAAAACAACATAACCCACCTTTTTTTGACAGCATGAAACAACGTTGCCACATTTCATTTAGGGCGGGTATTATAAAACTACTTTGAGAGTTAACTTAAAGTTACCTTCTGGAATTACATGTAATTCAAAAAGTTAACTTTAAGTTTTATAATACCCGCCCTTATTTAGGCTTGCCATTTAACCGACGTAACTTTATTATTTTTTGAATTCGAGAACGGCTGGACCGATCTTGAATTTAATACCACATATTAATTTTTTTGTTGATGAGGGTGCACTGATCCAACCTCAATCGAACACAGTGTGGTTCGCTTAAATTGAACCAGATCGATCTAATCCGGTCAATCGAATCGGCTATAGAGGAGAGTGATATAGGCTATTTCTTATCCCGAAAAAAAAAGTTTAGTTGCGCGAAACTGATACACACGCCTGTAAACAGCCCTGGGCGCTCTAGAACAGCTCTGGAGTGCTTAAAATGCGTCACTGAACTCACTGGCAAGCGACTCTGGCATCGGATAAAAAAAAAAAAATTAAATAGAAAATCAACAACAAAATTTGAAAAAAAGTGTATTATTTCAAAATGTATTTTCACGCTAGCAACGCAGCGGGTCATTAGCTAGTTTAATATAAATTAATGGCAGACGGGAAATAATTGATCTCAAATTTGAAAAATTTTGACATTTTGAAAAATTAAAAATAAATATTTGTACCACTTCAATTTTTCTGCCAGTGCAAAGGTACATTATTTATCTAAAATCCATTAAAACAAAACATGTTTTAGGCGGGAGAAAATTGTTTCAACATCTCAGCATTTTGATACAACTTCAAAAATTGGTAAATATTATTATACCAACCGAGATTTTCTGCCATTTACTTATTGATGTATTAGATCGTGAATATAACATAAATTTAATTTGGCAGACGGGAGGTCGTTGATCCACATGTCCGATTTTGACGACATTTTAAAATTAGTAATATGACACTTTATACTAACCTAGGGTTTCCGCCGTTTAGCTTCCTTCTACTCATTTTTGTTTAAATTACCTTCACAATGTGTGGCAGACGGGATAATATTGATCCAAATCTCCACTTTTCATTACATTTTCAAATTAGCATATCATTGTATTGTCACACGCGGGGCTCTTTGGAATTTCAGCCATTCCACTTCTTATTGCATAAAGAATAACCACCCTTAATGGCAGACGGGAGAAAATCGTTTTGAAAAAATGGTCGTTATGCACCGGTCTATTACTAAATTTTTGACTTGGGGAATTATCAATGGTAATATAACTAGTGCATTGGAAATTATTGATAATTTTTGGGAAATTTGCCCGAACGCATTTTTAGTTGACGAGTGCACGTAGTGCACGAGTGCCTTTTTCAGTTAAAAACGCATGAGTGCAAATTTGTCGAAAATTATAAATATATTTCCATTGCAAGAGTTGTTTTTAATGAGAGAATTTCATAAATCAAAAATTTAAATTTGTTGTCAAAAAATGTCAAAACACCAGTTTTCGCACCAGTTAGTATGCAATTATCTGATAATTCGGTCTATTTGCACTAGTGCAAATTATCGCGTAATTACAATCTGATTGGTTCAAATCAACAATCAAAACATGTCAATTTATTGTTGGAATACCAGTTTTGACAGATGTATGAAATTATCTTTAAAAAAAAAAACAGACTATATTCCCGCACAATTTGATTTGCACATTTGTTGAAGTTTTCTTCTTTTTACAAAAACAGTATGCTGAAATATCAATAGAAACATATTAAACTCTTAAGTGCTAGTGGCAATAAAAAATGATAAACGGATCCTAAAGAAAAAAATTGAATTCAAAAAGGAGCGCTTCCCGCGCTCTCAAGTTGCTGACTACACACGCGAGAGGGCGCTGTAATCAGGATCAAAATGTTTATATTGAGTTGCCCATCTATATTATAGGTTCGAGAGAGTTTTGTATCCCTTATCTATGAGTTAGTGAACAAAATGGTATAGGTATTTTAAGTTATACAGACTTTGGTGCCGCTGAAATACCAGAATCTCGAGAGTCGACTCATTTGCATTAACGACCATATTAAACCCACGCGAAAACCCTGTGAAGATAAGCATATATAAGCCACTAGATATTGAATTACTTGACGACTCAGAGATTAATTTCTATGAAAAAATTGAGGTCAACAATTATAACGTTAATAATAATGACCATTTCGATAATTTGCAAAAACAAAATCTTAAAAATTTAAGATTATCTCATTGCAATACTGAAGAATACAAAGCCATTCGAGACCTTTGTTATCAGTATCGTGATATATTTTTTCTGTAAAGGTTCGCCCTTAACTTTTACCAACCAAATTAAACATAAAATAAATCTCACTGATGAAACTCTTATATTTACCAAAACCTATCGATACCCTGCAGTCCACAAACAAGAAGTTACCACCCAAATAAACGAAATGTTACAAAACGGCATTATTCAGCATTCTACGTCACCTTGGAGTAGTCCTATATGGATTGTACCGAAAAAAATGGACGCCACTGGAAAAAGAAAATGGAGAATCATAATCGATTATCGGAAACTTAATGATAAAACGATTGACGATAAATTCCCATTGCCCAATATTTCCGATATCTTGGATAAATTAGGCAAGGCGCAATATTTCATTACACTCGATTTGGCCAATAGATTTCATCAAATCGAACTTGATCCCCGTGATATTTCCAAAACAGCTTTTTCCACTGACACCGGACACTTTGAATTCAAACGAATGCCCTTCGGACTTAAAAATGCTCCGTCCAGCTTCCAACGAGTCATAAATAACGTTCTCCGAGACTTACAAAACGAAACTTGTTTAGTTTACCTTGATGACATAATCATTTTCAGCACTTAAATAACAGAACACATACAACGACTTCGTAACGTCTTTGAGCGCCTCAGACAGTCAAACTTTAAAATCCAGCTATATAAGTCTGAATTCTTGCACAAAGAAGTTACATATCTTGGACACAAAATCACTAACGATGAAGTTAAACCCAACCCCGACAAAGTCGAAGCTGTAAGACATTTTCCTATCCCAAAAACACAGAAGGATATAAAATCTTTCTTAGGCTTAGCCGGTTATTATCGCCGATTCATCAAGGATTTTGCCAAAATCACAAAGCCCTTGACCTTCTTTCTGAAAAAAGGTGCAAAAGTTATTCATAGTGAACCTTTTATAAAATCATTCATATCATTTGAAAGTTCTTATAAATGCACCTATCCTGAAATACCCTGATTTCGAAAAACCCTTTGTACTTTCCACAAACGCCTCAAATTTTGCCCTGGGAGCCGTCTTGTCACAAGGAAATCCACCTCACGATCAGCCAATCGCTTTTGCGTCTAGAACACTCAATGAAACCAAACAATAGAAAAAGAACTTTTGGCTATTGTTTGGGCCTGTAAATATTTCCGACCCTATCTATGCGGTCAAAAATTTAAAATATATACTGACCACAGACCTTTAGTCTGGCTTTTTAATGTGAAAGAGCCAGGATCCAAGCGAATAAGATGGCACTTTCTCGTATATCCTTACATGCTATTGAATTCGAATCTCTCATTAATCTTCCCGGAAAGATTGATGAAGATATCAATCAATTTTTAAACGAAAATCTCGATCCACGATTCGATCCCAATAGCGTCATAGATGAAGCAGTGATAGAAACTTTACGAGAAATCGAAGATATTCCAAAAACTCCTGAAGTTCCTAAAGTGAATATTGTATCGAACGTTCAAATTCGAACACCAGCAAATTTCGAAAGTCATCTTTCCACAAATAAAGCTAACTATCGAGCCCCTATTATAATATCTTCAGACCAAAATGAAATTGAGTCCCTTCCAACTCAAACAGCACATAGCACAGACGCTGTAGACAATTACTCAAATATGACTATGCTAGACGAAATAATTAATAATAAATCAATGAAATTTATTATTAAAAAATCTCCTTACGACCGACGACGCCTACATTAAAATAGAACCCGAAAATTTTGACGGTAATAAAATCATTTATGCAACTTTACCTACCCAAATTCCAGCTATTTTGAAATTTCTGCAAGAATATCTGCAGACGAAGTCAACATAAATTTATTTCTTTTCGAAAGATCTTAAAATCTATTTAGAACTAAATACAATCATAAGCCTCCTGACCAACCCCTCGTGCTTACACTGCTTACCGAAACGCCAAGTAAACCTTTTGAAATCATTCATATTGACACTTTCATAATAGGCAAACAAAAATTCCTCACGTTATTAGATAAAGGACCCCGCAATATTTAAACGGAAATTGGTTACCCGTGATATGTGGATGAAATTTAAATATGTTATTAGGGATGTCGTAAGCAACATTTTTTACCATGGGCGCAACCTTGTATATGTGACAGGTGAGGCGGTATCAGCTTTCAAATATTGGAATCTGATATTGAGAAGCAAGGTAACTATGGCAGATTTTGATGAAGTAAGTATCGATTTCTACCAAGTCGACCAAGGTAAATCGAGAAATGTAAACCATTTTGACATCTGTCAAACCCCTGCCAAACGGGCGCACTCGTATTTTTCAGTTTTCAATGTATCTTGAGGCGATTTTCAGCCTGGAATGATTATTTATCGGTAAATACCGTGGTTATTCTTTTGGTTGACAACTTTGACAGCCAAGTGTGACGTCATAGCCCCCCACCATTCAAGAATCATAATCCACGGAACTGACCGCTGAAATGATTTGGTTATAGCAGTGTAGGATTATGTTTATTATTCTTATTTGTTTTTTCGTTTCAACAATAATTTTTTGTTTAGGTACAAAAAATGGAGCTGAATCTCTCGTTAGTCTCGTTTATCGAACAGATTTTCTTTGGGGATAATCTAAACCTCGATCTAAACATGGTGAATTGCAGTGAGTGAGTGAATGTATACTTTCTTTCATTGTGCCAGGCTACAACGCAACTGCAAAATCACAAAACACCAATACAAATTCCAAAAATAATAACAACAACATCAAAAAGCTGTAACCAAAAGATTAACCCAAGTCCAAAGCTGGGTTATAATCGGTTATAAGTGGTAAATACCAAAAGCAAATCAGCTGATATGTGACGTCACAACTTCCCCTACTTTGGTTAAAACCGCGACGGCGGAAATGCATTGGTTATAACCAAATAATAATCATTCCAGGCTGAAAATCGCCTATGATGTGTCATTTGACAGTTTTAACTTATGTAAATTCTGAGTTCAAAAATTGAAACAAAAAAAAAATTACAGAACTGTCAAAACTTGTCACTTGTAGAGAAAAAAAATCCATTTGGGCTCGCTCCGTTTGAAGGTAACTCATTGATGATACCTAAAACAATAAACAAAGCTCATAGACATCAAATTTTGACAGCTGTCAGAATCTAGTTCTGTTCCAATTATATAAGTTATGTTTATTTATAATAAACATGAAAAAAACTTATACGCAGGTTTCAGATTTTGATAGCTGTCAAAATTTGATGTCTATGAGCTTTGTTTAATGTTTTATCACCCATAAAATACCTAAAAACAAAAAAGAGCCAGACCTGAATATTTTTTCCTTCTAAAATAAATGACAGGTTTAGACAGTTCTGTAATTTTTTTTTCAATTTTTGAACCCAGAATTCACATAAATTAAAAATGTCAAATGACATTTCATGAAATATTGAAAACTGAAAAATATGAGTGCTGCCGTTTGGGAGGATTTTGACAGATGTCAAAAAGGATGACATTTTTCGATTTATCTTGGTCGACTTCGTAGAAATCGATATTTACTTCATCAAAATCTGCCATAGTTACCTTGCTTTTGAACATTAGATTCCAAATATTTGACAGCTGATACCGCCTCACCTGTCATATATACAAGGTAGCGCCCATGGTAAAAAATGTTGCTTACGGCATCCCCAATAACATATTTAAATTTCATCCAAATATCACGGGTAACCAATTTCTATTTAAATATTGCGGGGTCCTTTTCCAAAATTGCTCAAGTACTCCCCTATTGAGGAAATTCAGTTTCGTGCGCAGATCAAATAATTCACTTGTTCCAATTTTTCGGTGTACCAAGACAAATTATTTCGGATAATGGATCGGAATTTAAAAACGAAGTAGTCAATGGACTTCTTATAGCTCACAATATAAAAATACATTTTACCACCCCCTATCACCACGAATCTAATTCACCAGTAGAAAAACTACATTCTACTCTAATCGAACATATTCGAATATTGCGAGAATCAGACCCAGATTCGGATGTCACCAAACTTATGCCATACGCTATTATTGCTTACAACAACACTATTGATTCTAGTACTAATTTTAGTCCTTACGAACTCGTATCAGGACACACAGATTCTAGAGACCCTATGAATTTAGTATCATCTCACGTATTTACTGAATATCTTAATACCCACAAAAATAAAACTCAAGTTACTTTATGATGAAATTACTAACAAAACCCAACAATCAAAAGAAAAACTAATTAACAAAATAAACGAAGACACAACACTTAAAAGTAGGTTGTCAAGTTTATAAAAAATCCGACAATCGAGCGGGAAAATCTAAAAAGAAATTTTTAGGTCCTTTCACTCTCACCCAAATTCTACCTAATAATAAAATTGAGATAGAAAATCCGAAAACAAAACATAAAGAAGTAATTCATATAAACGAAAGCAAAATTAAACCCATTGTTTTAGATGGACATGGACACTTGGAAACCACGTAAAATTCCATAACTTGAATAAAAATGAATCCTTCCTTTCAAGTTAGGAACCGCCAAAATGATATCCAATTCATGGTCCTTTGCACAAACCTTTAACTTGACTCACATAAACCAATTTGACTCGCTTAAAATACAAGCAAGACGCTTATCTTCCAATATTAGCTCTAAGGACAATTTCTATATTGAATATACAAATTCGCTCGTATCCCTACATACTCTAGAAAAACGCATAGAAATTGAACAAATTGTTCCAACAGTAGGAAATTCAAATAGAAATAAGAGAGGATTATTTAATCCTTTGGGCTCATTTATAAAAGTCATTAATGGAAATCTAGAGCAAAATGACGCCCAGAAAAGCGACGAAACTATTACAAGAAAATCAGAATAAGCTTAAATCCGACGCAATCAATCAAATCACCTTAATGGACTCTACGATTGATAAATTCGCAAAAATGATTTCTAATATAACACATAACGAATTGGTCCTTCGATCCCGAATTTTACAAATTGAACAAGTAATTAAAGATGCTAATCTAACCCAAAATATTCGAGGTTATTTTATAACGTTCACAGTAATTAATCAAATTACTTTAATGTATCAATCAATTTATAGTATTCTTGATAAATTGGAAGTAGCCATAAGTTTTGTCAAACTTAACACCTTGAACCCAAACGAACTTTTATCTGAAATTAAAAATGTCGAATCCTATTTGAACCCAGATAGGTTACCAATTTCTCCAGTACCTGAAAATATACTGATTTTCGAGAAATTTCTACAAATTAAATGTTTCTTAAAAGATTTTTATGTCATATTTATATTGGAAATCCCACTTGTAGAAGCGGATGTATATCAATACTTCAATCTACGTCCATTACCTATCCCAAGAAACCATAATCAAACCTTTTTTCGTTATCCCACATAAACCTTACCTAGCACTTAGTGACGTGAAATACTCCTATATGGACCAACGTTGTGAAGAAATCTCGCCTAATGAGTATCTATGTCAAGAAGCCCGTACTACCTTTATCGGAAACTACCTTCCATGCGAAGTACAGCTGATTAAATACAGTACAAACATCACATCTTGTCATCCTTTTGAGGTTCAATTGCATGCACTGCAAATAACCAAAATTATTGATGGAAAATGACTCATTACAGTTCCTATTCCACCTAAAAGTTCAACGAACTGTCAAAACCTAAAGGAAACTGTACCCATCTTCGGATCCTACCTACTAGAAGTGCCAGTTGATTGTAAAGCCAAAATACAATCAACCACCTTCGAGAGCTTCAATCCAAATCGACTCTCTTTCAAAGAAGTCAATTTACCGATATTGGACCTATCATTGATTAACCATAATCAATCAATGTCCTACGACCTACCTTCATTGGATTTGAACATCATTAACGTCAAGACATCCAAAGACATAAAAGAAAAACTTCATGAACAAAAGAAGAAACTTGAAGAAATGTCAACCACGACGATTTATTCAAATCGCGTCAGTCTCTGGACAATATTATTATACTTAATCATTAGTTATCTCTGTTTTCAGAACTAGACCAGCCGTTGCTTTTCATGGGAACCGCTTTGTCAGCAAAGCTTATAATTATAAATATTCATTTTACTTAGGTTTAAGTCAGTTGTATTGTAACCACGCTTGAATTTTTTTTTTTTTTTCAAAACTAACTCTCAACAATCGAGTTGTTAACTCCAGGGTAATGTGAACAAGCTATTGTACCTTTCTTTTCTTATTTATTTTTATATTCGTCATTCAGCAGTAGACTATTGTGGAGGAATAAGCTATCAAAAAAATAATAATTACCTAAGCTATGATCCTAACTACCCTTTAAATTACAATTTTGGTAACCTACTGCTAGTTGAGTAGACTTTAGGCATTTGGCGGTAGAGATGTTTTCAATAACTTCCTCCAATAATTGTAGTTGCGTTTCACTGATATCCAGAGTAACAAATCATGGTTTGTTTTTTTTTTTTTTGGTAATTGGTGTCCCCGGGGAAGCCGTACGGCATAATAGGTTAGCATATCATTTGTTACACGATTATACTATTAAAGGTAAGTGTAGCAGTGGGGCACTACCGAATACCGGCGAGAAATGGTTGAATTATGATTTGCTGTTGGGTGTCAGCTGCACAACGTGGTTTCAAGTGAATTCAGCCTAATGGGGCTTCGATAGAATAGCTGAATGCTTTTCAACTTTGCCAGGCAAAATTGTTTTTGTGTTTTTTAGATGATGATTCAAGTGATCATGTTCTATATCGTAGCTCAAATAAAATGGTCACGCCTCTAAAGAGGAATAAGAAACCTTTCAAAGGAGTTACCACACGGGGTAGTTTCTCATTTTAAAAAAATCATAGGTTATGAAAAATTGCGAATATGTCCATAGAAATTTGAATAAATCAATACAAATTATAGACTATTCGAAAAAGCATTAAATTCTCTATAAATCTGTATTAAGTTGAGTTTGATAGCCCAAAAACTTTCCGAATAATTAAGCCTCAAAGTTAGATTTAGTCAAAAACCTCAAATATATTTGTATTTCAGTACATTGCAAACATTTTGCAAAAAGTGCCTCATCCACGAAAACACCCCCGTCCACAAGAACCACAACAAACAACTAGAAGAAGAAAACTCCAAGAAAAATAACGGTAATAATAAACAAAAAATTTCCAAAACTATATTAAAATGCATATTTTCCAGACCCATTCGTTCTTACCAACAATAAAAACCCTAGCGTCCTACTAGCTACGAATTTAAAAATACTGCTCACCCCGTCTTTGTGCGAAGTATGCGACTTGGAAATCACCCCGAACAATGTATTCCATTACAAAGAGAGAAATCACATTTTAACTATCAGAAATTGGATGAGCTATGGAATGCAAACTTTACAAGTAAAAAATTTTTCATGTAGATTTTGGATTTTCATAAAAATTGTAATTTTTCTAGGTTTTTGTTGATCCAAGATTGATTTACTGTGAAGCTTGTACTTTGATTTTATGCGGTACTGAAGCGGCACGAGGGCATTACAAAAATGTTGACCATTTAATGTAAGTAATGTGAATTTAGACTCCAAATGTAGTAAAATATTAATTGATTTTTTTTCCCTAGAAATCAACCCTTGTATTGCCCCCATTGCATTTTCAAAGGCACCCAAGAATCAATGCTCCCACATTTCTTATCCCCAGAGCACAGACTACGCTTTTGCCAATCACTTAAGTTGCAACACGAAGTTGGAATTATTGGTAAACAACAATTAATTCAAAGTAATAATAATCATTAAAGTCTAAATTCATTAATAATAATGATTTTTCAGTTCCTGTTTCTGTTAATAATAATTCAATGATGGGTCAAAACTTATTCTATAATGGACCAAGACCAAGTATAAATCAAATGGTTGTGGCAAACTTTATGCAATCGATGAGTCAAAGGGCTGTTTCAACAAATGCGGAAGAATCCCAGTTGAAAATGCAAATAAATCGTGAAGTTAAACGTTTGCTTGAACTCGTGTATTGTTCAGGCAAAGTGCCTTTGAAAGAAGCTGCTAACTATTTGAATCTTCTCAATCAAAAACTTGTCAGCAAAATAAGAGACAAATGATTTATTTTGTTAGTTTTGTATTTTTATATTATATTATGTTATATAAATAAACTTTATATTGATATTGATATAGTTGTTGTCCTAATTACGTTGTGGAACCACAAAAACGACTTTTTAGAAAACAAACTTTTATTTTCTGGACCGACCTATGCGTACGGTTATACAGATGAAAACAATTAGTTCATTTTATGAAGTAATAGTCCCCAGTACATCGACCTTAAAATTTTGTAACTCATGTACACGCCAAACTTCCTAAGCGGCTTCATAACAAAAAGTCGGACAATTTTGTTCATATCTGCAACCTGGGCGATGGGACATGGTCGCGCTAGCTCTTCGTGTAGTTGTCATTCTGACGTCTCCGAGAACGGTGACACAGATTAACCCCGACGAGTTAATCTGTGAACGGTGATACATGTACGTCTGGTTTTAATTCACAATTGTGATATCGTTAATATAACATACAAAACAGTCGATTGGAATTAAAACTATGTAAACGTACATGTATCGTATCACCGTTCTCATTGACGTCAGAATGACAACTTCACGAAGAGCTAGCGCAACAATGTCCCATTGCTCAGGTTGCAGATATGAACAAAGTTGTCTGACTTGGTGTTATGAAGCCGCTCAGGAAGTTTGGCGTGTACAGGGTGGCCCATTTTCAATGTTTTAATAGGCTATATCGAAAACTAGCAGAGATATCAAAAATCTGGGAGCACATTCTCGAGCTTTTTTTTGGAGAAAATAACAATGGCGAAGAGAAATCACGGCTAACTTGATGCGTTTAGGAAATACAGGGCACTTTTCAAATTTTGTCCAATTTTAAAAGACTCTCTAATTTCCTTATTATTCAAGATATCCAAAAACGAAAAATACTTATTTCTATAGGCAGTTTTTTAAGGAGAATCCAGTGGCATAGCCAATTTTTCTCCAGATGCCTCCGATTTTGGAATATTGACCAAAGTTGTGTTTTTTTTTTTTAAATGAGACAACTCACCCCGTATATTATTTTTTCATTGAATAGCTCTTTGTGAGCTGATTTCAATGATAGGTATAAGGTTTTATACCTTTGCCTAGTTTTGGAGAAAAAAAAAATTATTCCGTTTTTCCATAAGAAACAATGAGCTAGAGAGGGATAAGTTATTAAATAAATTATGTGTTGCCTATTTATCACCCCCGATTCATAGTTCAAATTAAAAAAAATTAGCTGAATTAACTGAAAAATTAAATTAAGAATTAAGAAAGAAGGAGGCACGGCACGATTTACATTCAAAATAGGCCCCCGTAAAATTCAACCAAATTTCGATATTTTAAAGGTATCATCATTGTAAAATAAAATTTGAAATATAAAGAGGATCGTATGTCTGTGATAGCAAATATAGCTTGTCAAAGTACGTAGGTCCTGCTATGCTATGCTTAGGAATATCCAAAGAAATATCCCTACGTAGATTTTTTTGAATATCTCGCAAAATACTAATCCGATTTTGACGTTTTTGGGGTTTGATACCTACAAAAGGACCCCGAAACCGTCAAAATTGGATTAGCATTTTTTGAAATATTCAAGAAAATCTACGTAGGGATATTTCCTCGGATATTTCCTATGCATAGCATAGCAGGACCTACGTACTTTGACAAGCTATATCTGCTATCACAGACATGCGATCCTTTTTACATTTCAAATTTTCTTTTGCAATGATGATACCTTTAAAATATTGAAATTTGGTGAAAATTCACGGGGGCCTATTTTCAATGTAAATCGTGCCTCCTTCTTTGTAGCCGATTCATAGTTCAACTATCTCTTTCTAACTCATTGTTTCTTATGGAAAAAATGGAATTTATTTTTTTTCTCCAAAACTATTGAAGGTAAAGGTATAAAACCTTATATCATCGAAATCAGCTCACAAAGAGGCCAAAGAGCTATTTAATGCAAAAATAATCTACGGGGTGTCCCATTTAAAAAAACACAACTTTGATCAATATTCCAAAATCGGAGGCATCTGGAGAAAAATTGGTCATGCCACTGGATTCTCCTTGAGAAACTGCCTATAGAAAGTATTATTTGTTTTTGGATATCTAGAATAATAAGGAAATTAGATAGTCTTTTAAAATTGGACAAAATTTGAAAAGTGCCCTGTCGAGTGCCCTGTATTTCCTAAACGCATCAAGTTAGCCGTGATTTGTCTTCGCCATTGTTATTTTCTCAAAAAAAGAGTTCGAGAATGTGCTCCCAGATTTTTGATATCTCTGCTGGTTTTCGATATAGCCTATTAAAACATCGAAAATGGGCCACCCTGTACATGAGTTACAAAATTTTAGGGTCGATGTACTGGGGACTATAATTTTATTTCAGCGTATTTCCCTCATAAATCACACACGTAGTAAAGTGCGTTTTTTTTTTAAAGATAAAAGTCAAACTGACATTAGGTTGGCAATACAATGTAAAATTGTCAATGCTTTCAAATTTTTCATGTAGAAAAGGCTTGTGTTGCCAACATA
Organism: Ceutorhynchus assimilis; assembly: GCA_917834065.1. Classification (NCBI taxonomy): domain Eukaryota; kingdom Metazoa; phylum Arthropoda; class Insecta; order Coleoptera; family Curculionidae; genus Ceutorhynchus; species Ceutorhynchus assimilis. The sequence goes on along the minus strand of OU892287.1, from coordinate 9,353,160 downwards.
GTTACTAAATTTTTGACTTGGGGACTTATCTTTAAAAAAAAAACAGATTTTACTTGAACCTGAAATTCGTGAACGCACCATATTTTTAAAGAAGAAATCTGTAAAAAATGGGAAAAAGAAAGTATAGTGAAAGGAGTGATAGTTCTTCGATTTCCTCGGACGAAGATAGTATGGAGGACGAAATTCAGACGCTAAGGGCGAAATTGAAGTCACTGGAGAAGAAAAAGAGACGCCGACCAGATACAAAGCCTGTGGCTAGAGGTGGAGAACTATCGATAGTTGGCACCATCGATAGTAATCGATAGTCCAGGCTCCTTACCATCGATAACTATCGATAGTATTCGATAGTTTTACAAAATTAGATCATTTCAATTTTAAACCTATTAAATGTGGGTGGACGCAGAAAAACTAAAATATATGATATTCCTATTCATTAACTACTGAAGTGAAGATGAAAAATGAAAACATTTAGGGCCAGTTTCTCATTAGCAAGTCACCCCCAGGCCCCGGGTTAAGCATAACTCCAAGGTAAAAATTGCAACTGGACACGTTTACCCAGAAGTTGAAACCAACCCGGAGGTGACTCGCTTTTGAGAAACCGACCCTAAAAAATTTCAATTTCTGAAATAATTTCCTTACAATTTTGATTAAAATAAACGAAACGGTGCAGTTCGCACTACCTATGTGACGCACTTGCACTACTCGAATACAAGACTAGTGGCCATTTCCACCAACTATTTTAGGCAAGCCCAATGAACTATAACCAAAAACTGGAATGCGCACACATATTGACGAACGTGAAGCCTAGTGCCGCTGCTGCGGAGGGGATACCTGTTTTTGTCGCACTCATTATGTTAAATGGCGGAAATTGCTTCCAACACGTATTCCAATTGATGAAACCCGTGAAGGAAAATATGACAAAACTTCCGAAAACGTCATATGTCAGCGAGCAACAGAAAAAAACAACATTCCCCCTTGTGGCATCTGTCTTTCATGGCTTCATTTTTTTATCAGATATGGCAATGTGTTCGCATTCCAGTTTTTACCTATAGTTCATTGGGCAAGCCTTAACGATAAGTATTCCCTTAATTGACAGTTTTACATGGAGAAATGTCAGTTTAGGGAATACCGTCAACCGGGGTAAAGTCGATCAAAAAATCTAGTTCTTTCGACGCAGCGCCCAAACGGCTTGACTTTTTTGTCCAGAAATAAGTATATATAATCCTTGATATCTCAGCCACAAAATACCGTGGTTGAATATTTTTTACCCAAGACCGTTTTCATTTTTTTTTAGGGCAAAGGGTGATCGGCTTTACCCCGTGGTATGGGGTAAAGCCGATCACCCCTTTAAAACTACATAAAATCGACTTTAACATGGAATATGGATAATATATCACCAAAAATGAAAAAAAAAAGTGTTAGGTACAAAAAAAACTAGTACTAGCCAAACAGGCCTTTATTTAGTAGGTAACAAACTAGTTATAATCGGAACAAATTGAGTTTCAAATATACAAATAACCGTTTCAAACTTAAGACTTATTCTAAGGTAGGGTAAACTAACGAAAAAAAATCAAAATAAACATAGTAAAGTTATTCTTGGTCAAAAAAATCGAAAAAAAAAACATAAACAGGAACACAGGTTTTCTATCAGACTTAAAGTGGGTATTCTAAAAACCTACAAAACTAACAAAATAATCATATTTTCTATAAATAAAAAACGAAACCAAAAAAAAAGTTATTCTAGATCAAAACCCTCAGGTAGAGTAAAGAAATCTCTTCCTCTCTGAATATCCCTCAACTTTACTTTTTGCACAATTTGCTCTTTAGTGACCTCTGCGTAATCAGGGGTTTTGTGGGAAAACAAAATGGCGGTCTTTTTTACCTTTCATTCTAAGGGAGCTAATAATTACAGAGGATTCTAAAAGTTCTTCCACTTTTGATATGTAAAATCGATCTCGTTTGTTGGTTTTAAACTTCGTTATCACAAAATCATTAACCATAAAATTTTCTTGCTTAGCAGCAATGTCCGCAGTTGTTTCGGATGTTCCATTTGGTTGTTGTTGGTGATGGGTTGAGGATTCGCCAATTTCATAATCGCCCATATTTCCTAATTCCAACGTATCCTCGACATTTTGCACTTCAGGAAAAGGCGAAGGAGATTTACTTTTTCCTAAAACTTCATAATCTGACTCACTTTCCAAAAGATCTATCTCGTCGATCTCTTCGTTACTACTACTGCTGTCTTTCTTCTTTCTTTTATATTTTCGTGAATTTTTTTTTTCTTTTTTATTTTTTATCGGAGTCTCCTGTGTTTTTTCTGAAATATCAGGAAGGTCATTACTGCTTAAGTTTTTTCCGGCTATAACGTTAATTTTTTCCCCCTTCTTGGAGCTTGAGAAGGTCCCGACTTAAGTTGATTTAGGTGATCCACAATAACTTCGGTCCAGGCTTTTTGTGAGTCCCCAGCTTGCGCATTTTTGCGTGGAATTTTATTCAAGACTGCATGGGGATTGAATGGGGCAATCCCACATGCTCTAAATCCAGCAATGGAATTCGCTTCAGATCGTAATCCAACGTCTTCGATTGCATCCTTAAGAAGCTTTGGAAACAGTGTTTTCGGTAAAACACCTCTGTTTTTAATTTTCCACTTCTCCAAGATTTTTCTCCATGACGACTTCAGTGATCGAAAATAAGCCACATCAAGTGGTTGTAGTAGATGGGTCGAGTTTGGTGGCAACAAAACAAACTTGATATTATTATTTTCACATTCTTTTATAACACCTAAGGTTACGTGACTGTTTAGATTATCTCCAAGAAGAACCTTTTCGCCGTCTAATCTTCTAAAATATGGTACGATAATTTTGTAAAACCAGTCCTCAAAAATTGTCGCGTCAAACCATCCGCTTGGTGTATTGTTATACTTGGATCCCTTTAAACCACCCTCAGTCCAACCTTCGTATAAATGTTTGGCCTTATATACAATATATGGGGGAAGCAATGTACCATCAGCAGCAATAGCAAACATTACTGTTGTGTTCGTTTTTGTACTATCTATAGCTCTAAACGCATGTTTGCTCCCTTTTTTTATAACAACTTTGGCTGCCCCAGGATCATCCACAAAGTTAGTTTCGTCATAATTAATAATATGCGAAGCCGGGATGTCTTTAATAGTATTTTCAAGATTATTAAAATATTCTTGAATTGTTTCGTAACTCAGAGCAGCTCTAACGCGTTTTGTATTCTCGGCGAGTTTAACAGTGACATCTGGATTCCGTTTCATAAAACCTGCAAACCAATCAGTTCCAGGTAGATTATTTTTAAACCGCTTTTCAGTTAGGCCACATTTGTTAAGATGCTGTTGAACAATATACCGGACATCAATTGGTTTTAGGGGAAATCCCCATTCAGCACAAACTTGGAGCGCCTCCACCAACTGTCTCTCGTTAATGTCATTTAAAGCTTGCGGCCTGCCATATTTTAAATGCACCCTACCATGAACATGATCGTTCAATGTAGTGTAGGGTACCGCATACTGCTCAGAAGCTGCCCGCATTGACATTTCCTTTTTTTTCACCGCCGCCACTGCCCTTTCTAAATAAACTTCATCGTAGTTTTTGTTCCCATGGAACCCAATTTTTTTTTTGTAATTTCGTGGCATCTGGAACCAAAATAAGGCCTAAATAAAATAATAACAGCGTTTTGAAACTATCGATAATCATCGATAGATTCTTCGCGACTATCGATACATATCGATGATGCCTACTATCGATAGTTCTTCACCTCTAAAGTGAACCGTAACCTCACAAAAACAAATTATATTTTAAAAGGACGATTTTTTTAATTGATCGACTTTTCCCCATTAGTTGCTGTTTTTTTGCTTTAAAGGCTGTAGTTTTTATGTTTTTATTTTTTTAAATTGTATTTTTGGTGGTGATAACTCTATAATAATCACTTGACCAGATAGTACCTTGAAAAAACATGCAGGCCTTACCTTGTCTTAGGTCCACATGAAGTTTTTCAAAAGTTTTGAAACAACCGAAAACTACGCGTATTATAAAATTAATTTTATTTTGAAAAACAACTTACAAAAACGCTCTGAAACACCCTAGCCGGTATGTCGAATCTATCTGCCAAAATATCCCGCGGTTTGCACCGCTCTACAACACGCATTTTAGGTCATGCGCACTAAAACGTCTCTTTTTGACAGTTGCATCGACTTTACCCCGACAGATCGACTTTACCCCGGTTGACGGTACTTATCGTTAAGGCTTCCCTAAAATAGTTGGTGGAAACGGCCAAAAGCGTTTTCTATTAGCGGAACCAGTGCATAAAAATATTTTTCTATTTCTGTCCTTTTCTTTCACATGCTGGCTGAAACAAACACAAGCAAATACACTCACTACGCACTGAGAGCCACTGGCTTTACTAATAGAATTCGCTATAAGCTACTATCTAAAACTATCGATAGTCGGTAGGAACAATCGATAGCGCTTCGATAGTTGATACTATCGATAGTGCTCGATAGTACAATCGATAGTTCTCCACCACTACCTCTGCCTTCGTTCTCTGCTGGGGCCGAGCAACCTCCACTAGGGTTGACAAACTATCGAAAAAAAAACTATCGATAGTGATATCGATAGAATGTCCTACTTATCGATAGTAACTATCGATTGTACTATCGATAGTTTGCTCCAATGAACTATAACCAAAAACTGGAATGCTAACACATAAGGACGAACTTGAAGCCTAGTGCGGCTGCTGCGGAGGGGATACCTGTTTTTGTCGCACTCATTATGTTAAATGGCGAAAATTGCTTCCAACACGTATTCCAATTGATGAAACCTGTGAAGGGAAATATGACAAAACTTTCGAAAACGTCATATGTCAGCGAGCAACAGAAAAAAACAACATTCCCCCTTGTGGCATCTGTCTTTCATGGCTTCATTTTTTTGGCAGATATGGCAATGTGTGCGCGTTCCAGTTTTTAGCTATAGTTCATTGGTTTGCTGTGACCAAAGTTACCAAATTTTCAATTAATTACGATAAACATTAACCTCCAACCTCCATCAAGTCCATCAAAGTCACTCGTCACTCCTCCTAACCGAAAAATTGGCAGCATAACATGTCTATCTCCAAAAATAATTACAGATTTTCCAAAACAACTACAGAATTCTTTATATTTCCCTCAATTTACAGAAAACATGGCCGAGATTCTAAAATCACGATTCGACACACGCCTCGACAACGATACCGGCCTTGTCGTGTCGAAAGGTATAATTCCAATGAGATTTCTAACCTAGAATCGTCGGAAAAATCGTCTCGTTGTCGAATCGTATGTCGAATCGTGATTTTAGAATCCCCGACCATTTACCTTTGGCTACATTGGAACTATCGATATTGGTACAGGTCTATCGATACTATCGAAGATTAAAAAAATATCGATAGTATCGATATTCCTATCGATAGTTTGTTTTCCCTAACCTCCACCTCCGCCATTGCCACCAGGCGATGGCTGCTTGCCCTCAACGTCGGGGGCGAATCCCAATCCGCAGTTTGGAATCTCAAAACGACGATTGGTTTTTACAAGAGGAAGACGAGGAGGGTTCAATGAAGAGAGAAAACAGTAAGTCCAAAAGAATTATTTCGGCTAAAAATCGCATCCCAAGCCCATATTGGCGAAAATAGCCCAATAATTTGTGTGAGTTATGCCATTCACATTGTATTCCTGGCCGCCATCCGCTCATGCCATCGGCGTCATAATGGCGGCTATCATGGCCGCCCACTGTAATGGCCACCATCCACTTCCGTCCTGTATGGGGAGCCAATAGCAGGCAAGATAAACTCAGCCCGTGGCAAATTTCGCCAGCCCTGTTTTACCGGCTGAACCGGTTTTATGTTATGCATGTGGCGCCACCTAGTTAATATAAAGACAAGTGTTAGTGCGCGTTCACATTGACACCGCTCTAGCGGTGAGCGTTGCGCGATGCTGCTGTAGTGATGCCCAAAAATAACTTTAACATTATATTTCAAATAAACAAGTTCACACTGAGGCGGCGTGTTGCGCGGTTTTAACATGTTCATTTGAAATATAATGTTATAATTATTTTTGGGCATCGCTACAGCGGTATCGCGTAACGCTCATCGCTCGAGCGGTGTCAATGTGAACGCGCACTTAGCGTCATAATTTGTAATGGTTTCTGCTTTACTATTTCTTTCGCATAGGCAGCGTCATCTTATTAAACCTTACGAACTTGCGGTCATTTTGATGATGCCTTTTGAATAGGGGCTTCTGATGATAATTTCAAAATAGATCAATTGATCAATGTCTATTTTTCAGGCGTAACGAATGAGGATCCTGAACTAGATCCAAGGTTTTTGCAAGTGCTTGGTCCAGAAGAGCCTACAAATATTTCTGGGAATAATTTACACAAGAACATATAGCGGAAACCTGGTCCAGAATTTTGGGAAATGGACTCTCCAAAGAAACACGGGAAGCCTTAACAGCAAAATATCCCCCACCACAAAATTCTAGTGTAGTTGGAGCACCAAAATTCAATCCGGAGATCCTGATTAATATTAACCCGGTGGCCTCAAAGAGGGATGACAGAAAGGCAGATTTACAAAATCAATTAGGTGCGGCACTCTCTAGCATTGGTAAAACAATCTCAAGGCTATTGGATTCAAAACCTATTTCTCAAGAGGATCGAATTTCTCTAGTCGAATGGCTTAGTGATAGGGGAAGGCTGGTCAATATGGGGTTCAAAAAGAAGTTAAAAGATAATATTAAAGAAGTTTTAATGGGATCTCAAGTGGACCAATTTTTATTTGGTAGCAAACTGGCGGAAGTTGTAGAGCAAACTAAAAAATCATCGAAAATCAACAGTTCCTCTCAGCCGGAAACAAACAAAAGTCTTTAAACTTCAAAAGCTCGTCCTCCTACCAATACACGAGGAAGGGAGACGGGCAGAAAAAAGAGAACAGGAGACCCAGACAGACCACGAGGCCAAGAGGAAATCTAGCGCCGGACAAACCTCGGAACTATAGGAAGAAGGAAGAAAGAAGAAAATAGAGCCAGTAAGAAAATTTGCGGGTCGCCTCAATGCCTTTAAGGATACCTGGAAGCCATTTTGCAATGATAATACTATTCTGTCATGGCTTGATGGTTTTAAAATTCCATTTGACGGGAAGGTTATTTAAACCAGTATCCATAAGCAGCATAATTGGTTCTCTTTTGAAAGGAATAACGTTTTATCTTCCCTAAATCTTAAGGACATTGGAGCAGTATCGTCCTGCAGACCTTTAAAGGGTCAATTTATATCAAATATTTTTATAGTTCCGAAGTCGGACGGAACCAATAGGTTGATTTTAAACTTGAAAAGGTTAAATATTTTTGTTAAAACATACCATTTTATGCTTGAAGCTAGAAAATTAGCGACTAGCTTAATGTCAGAAAATTGTTATATGGCAACTTTGGACCTTAAGGAGGCTTATTTTATGATTCCAATTGCTTCCGAACACAGAAAATATTTGAGATTTTATTTTGAATCGGAGCTGTGGGAATTTAATTGTATGCCCTTTGGGCTTAGCGTAGCACCATAGGTTTTTACTAAATTATTGAAACCAATTCTAGCTTATCTTCGGTCTCTGGGTCTCATGTCTGTGAATTATTTAGACGACTCCTTAATTTTTGGGATTAGTATTGATAAATGCAAAGAAAACGTGGAGATTACAATAAAAAATTTTAGAAAGTTTGAGGGACCGGTCACAAATTTAAATCCGCGACCCCTAGTGAGAGATGTCAAAAGTTTTTGTATTAATATGTTAATATTTTGTCATTTCACTAGAATTTCGAAAAATCATTCGAAAAATGGAGCTGGAGATAGATTTTGGTTTCCACCACGAAGCTGCATACAAAAAAGGTGTGGCTCTAGTGAAAGCTGAACATGTATTGCAAGTAGTTGAACGAAAAGTTGGAGGGGATTTATCCATTTTGAAAGGGCATGTTATGCGCCAAACCTCCATAACAGCTCTCCTTCCTTATGCTGTTGAGCTACAGGTAGGTATAACAATAAAATGGACGCTACAAATCCTCGACTGTCTTTCTGGCTCCCACATTTTACTATTTTTTGAATTGGATCTCAAAACGATAAAGAGTAAAGTAACCAAATCAATATGAAAACTCAGTGTGTAGTTCCTATGAATGGGTGTGAAGATTAATGTTGATAGAAGTAAGTAGGAACTTACATTTTTCTACCGACAGCTTTTATCCATTTTTTACGTCTTTCCTGATCATGGGGCCGACTAGGAAAACTGTAGTGAACATTTCCACTCAGGAACGGAGCCATGGGGGGGGGGGGGGGGGGGGGGTTGTTCCTGAAACATATCGAAAGTTGGGAAAACTTGGGTAAAAAATTTAAAGTTGGGAAAAATTGGTAGACAAAAATGTATGCACCTTATTTGCGAGAACTAATTAAAATTGACATTAGGATCGTGTCACGTGTCGTAATGAATTGCAAAATCACCGGAAAACAGCATGACGAAATCCCAATGGTCGCGGGCGTCGCGGCGATCTCTTGCGTTGCACTTTGCACTGCACTAGTGCCACTTGACTAGCCTGTGGCAGTGGCACGTAGAACTTGTGACTCGTGGCAGTAGTGGCACTAGCGCCACTAACACTATTCACTATTCAAGAATCGAGACCAACGATCGACGTAGTTATATCTATAGCTTGTTGTTGCGTGCGCGTCGTGTTTGAGAGAGATGGACAATATAGTATATTAGATAATCCAAACTTCTTATTTATGTTGCCTTCTGCGTTCTGCGCATTCTTCGCTCGCTATTCAGATTTTAGCAAAGCTCTGAATCCTGTGCTCTTTTAGTTGAAGAAATAGTTTTTGGTTTTTTCAAACATTTTTCTTATACAGATTTTTTATACAGTGTTTATTTTATTTGGTTATATTATTTGTAGGTCTGGAATATACCTATACATGTCAAACTTTTCATCAGTTTTTGAAGTGTGTGTGTTGACATTTTTTTGACAGGTATAGAGTAGGAAACTCTTGCATGTTTTCGATGCCACCTCCTGGACTATCAGGCCGTGTTCTGATATCTTTTCCGTTACACGAGAGACGACAGAGGAGGAAGATATAATGTAGACTGTAGAGAGTCGGAGAAAGCGAGCCAATGACAATGACAGACGAGGAACGATTGACACAAACCAAGGATTATAAGCAAACAGGATTGCCTATTATTGTTAAGCGCCGATACTCTTGTGAGTCTCCCTTTTATGTGGCCCTTCGTCTTCACCCCGACTCATACGTTAAGTCTAAATGCTGTATGAGGGAGGGTATAGTTTTTGAAAAGTTTCACTTCTTAACACGTGTACGATTCTATTATATACATGATTTTTTTTAAGTGAAACGTGAAACTTCTTAGCGGCGGTCCGATTTGGACGAGAATGGAGCTTGATTTGAAAGACGCGTCACGTTACAGGTGACGACGTTTTGTCAAATTTCGTTACACGAGAGAGAAAGAGGAAAGATATAACGTAGGGCCGGTTTTTCAATAGCAGGTCATTTCCGGATTAAACATAACTCCAGGGTAAACAGCAACTGGACACGCTTACTCTGGAGTCAAAACCAACCCTGAGGTGACTCGTTATTGAGAAACCGGCCCGTAGAGAGACGAAGAAAGACAGCCGATGACAATGATAGCCGACGAACGATTGACACAAACCAAGGACAATAAGCAAAGACGATTGCCTATTATTGTCAAGCGCCGATACCCCTGTGACGTCACTACAGATACCCTGATTCATGCGCTAAGTCTAAAAGTTGTATGAAGGAGAGAATCGTATTTAAGAAGTTTCACTTCTTAACAAGTGTACAATGCACATGATTTTTTTTTATGTTTCAATAAAGTTGGGAAAATTAGGAATGTCACCCCCCCCAAACCAGAGGCCTTCGCTACGTCCCTGTTTCCACTTAGTTAGGGAGACGACCGCATTTTTCCTAGCCCAATCCAGTTATGTGTCGACACTATTATCAATATAGGTATAGTATTATGTGCATCTATTAAACGGTATTCCTGCCTGAGAGCGAATGCTGCCGGAAATATCTTTTAACAAATTGAAAAAAAACATAACACTACCCCCATCGAGTTATACCCTAAGTAGAGTATCAGATTGAAGGTCTCAATGTCCTCTATCTAAAAAGTCGATCCTGCGCCGTGAGAATTTGCCGCAAAAAGGAGGCAAGAAAGCTAATTGGGGCAAGGGCCCGCGGTCTCAACTCTGACACCTATCAATGTGATTTTCGATCAGACCTTAAATCAACTTATTGACATCTTTAATTTGACACACATAATAGTTATTTATGTATCAAGGGTACTAAGTAGAAGATTATGCCCTGAGGGCGACATTCTTACAAAGCCGAGGGCCTCTGGCCCGAGTATATTTGGAAACTAAACTCTATATCCAAATGAGGAACTTTCCTTAAAGATTTTAACGTACAAGAATGTAACATTGTTAGCTTTGGCTACTGCCCATAGAGTTCAGACATTATCTCTTATCGACATAGAAAATATCGAATCGACAGATAGGGGATTTCAAATTAGGATCGGATTAAAAATTCGGGAAGAAACAAGCTACAGCCATTATTATCTATTGATAAGCATAATGACCCCAAAAGATGTCCGTGCCTAACATTAAGCAGTTACCTGTAAAACACAAAGAACATTAGAACATCGGATAAAAAATTGTTTTTATGTTTTAAAAAGCCTTATAAGGCAGCGTCTTCACAGACACTGAGTAGATGGATGAAAACGGTATTAAGACTTAGCGGAATTGACACGAACATGTTCACCGCGCATAGCACCAGACACGCTGGTACTTCCGCGGCATTTAGGTGTGGAGTGTCTTTAGATGTAATCAAAAAGACTGCTGGTTGGACTTCTCAGTCCAATACATTCTCACATAAGCCTTTGTTAAATTAAATAACCATACTTACGATTTTGAATTCAGAAAACCAAAGAAATTTTTGAGGAATTATTAAGAATTGATCTTTTATTTTGTATAATATTATATAATATTATGTGATCTTGAGAGAACATTGTATTGATTGAGTTGTTACATAGAATTTAGTTTATGCAATAAAGGAAAAATGTTTTATTTGAAACAGTGTGCTTTTTTGTTGAAAATTAAAGGAAAGGAATAGAAGACAAACTTTTGAATTTTACAACAAATAAATATTTACTTTAAAGATCTACGTGTGTGATTTATGAGGGAAGTACGCTGAAATAAAATTACAAGATCAAACAAACTTACCTTAAGTGAAGTTCGATCTTGATTTTATGAAGTGTATTTCCCGAAATAAATCACTTTTCGTCCCGTCCTCCCGTTTATCAACCCTACCTTATTTATTTGTTGAAAAATATTTTCAGTAGTAATATAACAAGTGCAATGAAAATTATAGATATATTTTCATTGCACGAGTAATATTTTATAAGAAAATTCCCTGAATCATTATAACTGTTCGCAGTATTTTACTAGGGACCTTGTTTAAAACAATCATTATGTTGCTATGTTGTCAATCAACAAATTTGTCAAAGGTTTCATTTTCGAATTTGTAAGCAAATATGGCTCGTATCGAAGACCTTACGTCGATCAATACGAAAAGATCTCAAACGTCGATTTGGAAATAGTCTAATCTACTGTATAGAAAGCTGATAATTTGTGTCTAATTTAGTGTGTACAAAGCTGATAATAATTCGTTGAGTCAGGTAAAAAATACCCGCAAAAAATTATCGGCATTAGCACTTGTGCAAATTATCGATAATTTGCACTTGTGCAAAATTATCGCTGTAATTCGCTTCCCATTGGTCCAAAATTGACAGACGCCTCTATATTTTCACCTGAATATTACCTTAAGAAAATTTTCTTTCAAATAAATTACCGCGAGCAACGGATGACAAGTATGACAGTCCGTTACCGACAGGAAAAAAGGGGAAAAAGTTTTTTTTTTTTTTTACAGATTTCTTCTTTAAAAATATGATGCGTTCACGAATATCAGATTCAAGTACTGCGTGTGTGATTAATTTCGGGAAATACGCTTCATAAAATCAAGATCGAACTTCACTAAGGTAAGTTAGTTTGATCTTGTAATTATTAAGCAAATTAAGCAGATTAATAAGGCAATTCTGAGCATGTAACTTCCTTGATTTTTAGCCTTAAGAGAGAAATTCTAAAATGTAATTTAAATTACTTTTCCAAAAAAAGTTTTGAATACAAAATACAAAAGGATACCCAAAAAATATAAAGCTAGGGTGTCTTTTATTGTACTTATATGTTTCTATTCATGAAAACCTTTTTCCTTTGGCTTTAATCTAATTTTTTTTTGTATAGAGGCAAAACGTATATAGAGGCCTCTACAGTTCTGAAAGGTATTTTTTTTTTTGCTTTTGGAGGTTCAATGTGGTTTCCAGTTCCAGGGGAAAATTAATTAATCGAATCATAATAAGTTATTATACATATTTTTATAATTAATAATGGTTATTAGAGTGGAAATGGAACAAAATTTATTCGAAAACAGTTTCATTAAAAGGGACAGCTCAATTTTATAATTTCACTTAAGTATCCCTTTTTTGGGGAGAAAAGGGTCCAGCGAGGACCGTTACAAAATAATGTTGCAGAGAGGGAAAAATTCGATAATGTTAATTGAGACCCCAGAAGCTTCATACAGTGATTTATTGTCAATTTAGAACTAATGAATAAAAAGTACATCAGAAATTATTTGATAAATACACGTTGCCAGAAGTTTGTTGGGTAATTATGTTTCTTTTCAAAATTATTTATGGAAAAAAAATATAATATAATAATATAGCCATACTGACGAGACCTGATAGGTCGAAACGCGTTTGTGGATGGAATAACAAGGGAAATTAATTCAAAAATTTCCACATCAGAAAAATATATAGTTTTAATTCCAGGTAGATTTGCTATCGATCCAGAGCAAAAGTATAGTATCTAGCAAAAAATTCGCCCGGATATTTCGAATGATGGACTCTATAAAAGCATACAGGTAGGTAGTCCAGAGTCAGATGTTGTACAATATCAGGCACGTCTGGCTATTGGTTGCCGGGAAGCCCCCCGAAAAAGCCACGCGGACTTTCTCTCATCCTTCTCTTTGCTCTATCGATTTACAACGAGTTTTTCGTTTTTAGTCCAAGCCTGAATGTTATCCAGGGATGAAGTAACAGGTGTCATGAATTTTGCTCCGAAATTTTTACTAGAAATACATTAAATTTACTCAATAATTGAATTCAGAACTTGATCGTGTCCATTAGAGATTCATTAATTTTAAATTCAAATTTATATCTAAATCAATCACCTCGGTCAGTGAAAAAGCATATTTGTTTCATCTAATCATAATTATAAACATTTTCATGGCTCACTTCCAGCTTTTGCATTATTAGATTCTTATACCTATTGAAATAAATTCTAGCTTCCAGATTATCCAAAGTAGATTTAAAATCAAAATCAAACCAAATTTTGATAATATGTATTCTCAGACGTCTAATTGATTAGGTATAATTTAATTTTCAATAGGTATCCAGTCTGGAGAAGTGTTTCGTTTTTTTTTTTCTGGATTTTTGAGCCTCGACTAAAAATTTTCCGCTGGCAAAGAGAGTTTCGAGAACAACAGGCATTAGTGTCCTGCCGGCGAAAGAGCAGACAGCTTGTTGAAATCGGGGGTAGTTTTTCCAAATATACACGACGTATTAAAAAAGTTTTTTTCAAAGACAACTTTGGTAAGTTTTTTTTAATTTATTTTTACATGAAACACTATGGTATAGGTACCTAATAATACATATTATTATAATTAAAAATATATACTATACTATAGTATAATGAATAGATTATAGAACAATTTAGGTAAGTAGATAAAAAAAAAATTTGCATCATAATTTCAACAAAATTTCATGTAGTGATATTTTGATAGAAATTCATCAGTTTAATAAATTTTCATCTGATGTTCGGCTTTTAGCGGACGATTGGTTTCATTGAATAAAGTAACCATTTTCTATTAAAGTCCAGGCAAAATGATTGAAAATTTGATTCATTTCTATTAGACATAGAATAACAAAAGGAAAGGCGATTTTCCTCCAAACCAAATAGTAGAAAAAATATAATGGAAATTGAATATTATGCATTTGAAATATTTCTGGATAAATTTTTACGGTGGGACAAAACGCTAAAAGCTCCATTTATGGCCAAATATTTTTTTTTTTTGTAAAATTCAAATCACATTTTTCGAAAATTTTTCCAGGCGCTTGAAAACCCACGTTTTTCATTTCTATAGTACGAGAAAAACATTCAATTGAATAAATATTTATAGCCGATTGAAAATTCAACTAAAAATACTTGAAATTTAAATAATGGGGGAATTTCGATTGAATTATTGAGTGCGTTTAATTTTGTTATTATTGTAATTTAATAATAGATTGATTATTATCATTATTTGTTTCAAATTCTTAATGATTTTTGCCAAAAATCTATGAGACTTTAACAGTGTCATATTTTTATGTATATCTCTTTCCATCCCATAAGGACAGAGTGAGAGTAACGTAACACTTTAAGTAGCCTACTGGGATGTTGATAATGTGAAGTCAGCCTATCAATTGACCTATTTATTTAACTAGACAAAGGTAAAATAATACGACAACTTCATTAGATAAAAAAAATCACGTGTGTAGTACCGTACACGTGGTAGAAGTGAAACTTCTTAAAAACCAGGGAATGAGAGAGATTGAAGGTGCGATAGAGAAAAAGAGAGAATTTCAAAAGAAATACAACATAGTACAGTGTGGTCATTTTATCTTGATAATATTTTAAACTGTCATAATTTCTTTATTTTTGAAGTTATTTAAATAAATAAAAAAAAGGACAGGACACAAATATGTAATGTATAAATAACGGAAATAATCACAAAACACAATGATAATGCTATAACAAAAGGGAGAAGCTCATCTGTAGTTTTGGTAGTCTTGGTTTGTGTCAATCAATAGCTGTCTTTCTCCGTCTCTTTACGTTAGATCTGTAGCAAAACGCCCCAAGTACTCTATTGGCGATTTCCATTTGTCATCAGTGCCGAACTGAGTGTATATTCGCATCTTTTTCTAAAGGCATGTGACATGTAAGGATAAGGATACATTTTTTTTGCCCTGATTCGACAAATGGAAAACGCTATATGTAATTGGTTAGATGCTAAATGGCGAGCGGTACATTGATGGTGTTTATTTCCTTGGAGCTGCTACCTATAAAATTGTGGAGGGTCTATTCGCAAAAGAGAGAAACAAACTATTGAGATTTAACAAATTATATCTTATTATACATAAAACCAAAAATTTAAATAAGTAAAATATCATAGCAAAATATATTTCAATTCTGACAGCCACTTCTAATTTTCCCAATTCAAATTATTTCACATCCGTTCAAATGTCATTATTACGGACCAGGAAATATCCATGAAAGAAAAACGCCCTACTCCTATTGTTCTCAATAACTTATACGTTTATACATTTCAACACTTGCGATTCACATTCCTATTAAAAATACCCTTCACCTATATCTATAAATTCTTTAAAATTCCTAAGTCATTTACTGACTGCTTATTCAAAATGAATATATAAGTCATAATCCGACTCACTGGATTAAGTATATAGGTATTACAACTATATCCTTATGAAAACCATACAATAATTAATTTCTACATGAAAATTAAAAACCCTAATTCAAAATTTCAGCAATTAAGATTATCAATGTTTCTTCATGAACAACAAGTTTCATTTCGAAACTTCCCATTTACATATAATGGTTTATTTAAATTAGAACAATTACTATTTTCGGATTCCTAGCCAACAAACACAATAGGCTCCTTGCATCAAATTTTTTTATTGCTGATTTCGATAGTCCATGAAAAATAAGTCAACACGTGTTTTTTCTTTTTCTTCTTAGTCAAAAATTGACGGAGATACGCTATGAAATCTGCCTATGACGTCACTTATCTAATAAATAAGTGACGTTGCACATGCTCAGTATATCTATATATATAAATCTTAATATTTGTATAACTTCCGAAATAATCATATTTGGGCGAAATAAAAAAAAAAGTAACGATTTTTTTTCGATTTCCTACAGTTTGCAATAGACAATAATCAATTTAAGTTTCCATGCAAGTACCCTATTATTTAATTCCTATTAGATTCGTTACTATAGCCCTTAAACTTCAATTTGGACAATCCAATTCAAAATTCTTTAATAATTCCTACTCAAAATCGATACTTGTTAAGTGCATTATAAACTCCCCTTTTAGTTCTTTGCAAAATTAATTAAAATGTCATTATACTCGAAGGCAATTAAATTTATGCAATAATGTTCCATAGTCAAAACACTCGAATTATTAATATTTATGCAATAAAGTTCCAAAGTTAATTCACTTCATAGTTATTTATCATTTATAAAGTCAAAAGTTTTACTAGTCAAAATAACTCAAGTTTTTAGGCATTAAAAGTCATTGTCACTTCTTATCATTCAGAATCATTGTTAAAAGTCAGAAAAACATTAATAATCACTAAAGTACTTACATTCAAATTGTCACTCGATAAAATACTCAATTAATTACTCAAAATTTCTAGAGCTCGCACATAATATTGAACGCCTTTAAATGTTCTTTCTTTCACAATATTCCGTACTTTTTCTAAGTTAAATTAAACGCGTTTTCCCCGAGGCCTTAAAAGAAAATTTCGCGAATTTTACCTAGACTGACACATTAGGTACTGTAGACTTTAACTCAAACTGGACTGAACTGCGAACTGATCTGACAATTGCCGATCTCAATTGAAACCGCTGTATTTATATTATTCGATCCCCCAAAAATTTCTTTGTCCATCACAATTGTGAGGATGATGCAATCTCTTTTGTTATTTGTTTAAAATCGAATAATTATGTTGCAGTTTCCTGATTTATAGGGGTCAAAAACTTTAGTTTAAGAATGTGAGGGCAACACAAAGAAAGCCGACACACGTGTGCCATAAATCATTGATTTAATTACTATGGCCTCGCTTTTAATATTTTTAGGAATTTAGATGATGACACAGGCTTGGTGACGAAATACCTAATATAATTTTGAACGTATTTGGGGTCAACGTTAATTTGTTTCATTTTCAATTTATTGATACTGATTTGAAATACCGGAAATTCAGTTTTTGATTATTTTATTACATTTAATTTTTACAGTATTGTTAATATCGGGACTATTTTGCCGGATCATTACAGATCTTTCTTCTCTCTCGAGTAACGAAATTTGCTCGTGACGCGTTTTTCAAATCACTTTCTATTGTCGTCCAAAAATCCGCCTAGTAGTTTCAATTCAGAAAGACGCAGCAATGCTTATTGCGCAAGACGAGGCAAAACGTACCAAATCGTTAGACTTACGTATAGCAGTCCATCCTTCTTATTTGTACGGGATAAAAAGGGAAAGAGGAAGGCCGTTCAAAAACTCAAACAACTTTTGAAGTTTCTTTCACCATTCAAAATCGATCACTTGTCAAGCTACATCAGCTACGTCAAGTTGAATATCAATTATGAACTATACAGGGTGATTGATAATCGATGGTACGTTAGAGGCCTATGGAAAACGGAATATTGGATTGCACTTTTTCAAATAGAGCACTCTGTATATTATGAAATAAGATAAAAGGCAATAAAAATCCCTTACAAATAATGTATTATCTTCTTGTTCCTATATCTAAATAGTAAGGTTTCGGAAATACCAGCAAGGTTCTGTTAGAATTGGAATATTTTGGGATATTTGTCTAATGGCGTTTCCGATTGTACATTAAATTCACACTGAATGTATTTCTATTTCTTTCTCTTAGCCTATTCAAGAAACAGATAGAAATATATTTTCTGTGCTTTCATTCTACCAACCGGAAAAGCCATTGAATAGATATGAAATGTCACGATGAAACATATTAGGTGATTTGAACCACGTGATTTTCTACACTGTCAAAATTGACAGAAGGGAAATACTCATGTAAAATGGATGGCCCACTCCCATAGATGTCTATGGTAACTTCCACCATAGCTATGGTAAGATTCTGTGACGTCATTGGATTGAAATGTCAAACATATATCGTGAGTAGGAGAGAGACAAAAGCACAACAATGACAATATATTTGCGTAGGTATGACATATTGTGGAAAGTGAACCATCGATATGACGTTTGATACATAAAACGTCAAATTGTCGAAGCAATGACAAAAAAAGAGCGATTTTCGCGCAACTAAGAATGGAGCTTTATGCATTTGTTTTCAATCCTTGGTGGTAACGGTTTTTGCCATCACCCGCCATTGTAAAAAATCTCGTGGTTAAAATTATAGGTTTTTTTATGTTATATTTAGGATGACGTCATAGAACAAGGACAGAAAATGTTGTCAATGCCTATTTTTTTCTTATAATTTACCAGAATGTCATGTGTCAATAATTCTGACGACAGCAAAAAATAACAAAATGGAAATGTTCATACAAGTCATGCAACGTCACGCGCCGTTGCCATCCAAAAATATCTGGAATTCCCCTACTTTAAATGCGTTAAAAAATACTTTTAGTTTTGTTAGGTTGGTAGCAGAAATTTACTGAATATGGGTAAAAATCCTATACCTAACACAATACATATGTTTTATCGTGACATTTCATAGCTATTCAATGTAATTTCCGGTTGGTAGAGTATGAAGAAAATGTATTTCTATCTGTTTCTTCATCAAGCTGAGAGAAAGAGATGGAAATACACTCAGTGCGAATTAAATCTACCAGTTGGAAACGCCATTAGACAAAATATCCCAAGATAATCCAATTCTAAGAAACTTGCTTGTATTTCCGAAACCTTACTATTTAGGTATAGGAACATGATACCCAATTTTTGTAAATGATTTTAATTGTCTTTTATAATATTTCATAAGATACAGGGTGCTCTATTTAACAGGGTGCACTTTTCATCTTTTTTCTATAGTATTTACAAAGTCAGTTGAAACAAGGTAAAAGTGAATTTAAACTGGTGACTGAATATTTTCATAAGAAATGCACTGCCACTAGTCAGCCACCAGCTGCAAATTACCTCTAGTGGCAGCACAATTTCTAATTTTGACCAACCTTGTATAATGTAGAACACATTTTCTTGCTCACAACTAATATACAGGACATCCCTAAGTTATCTCCAAAATTTAAATTTTCTACGAATTTCAGTGACGTATAGCGGAGCGGAAAATGCAATAATATACAGTGTGTCCACTTAAGTTCGCAGCATTATGGGAAACTTTTTTATTATCAATTTTACGAAAAAAAGTTATTCATTATAAAAGTTTCTGCTTCTTGAAAAAATAATATTAAATTACTAAAACTTGAAATAACGTGTACAGGGTGGTCAAAAAATAGAAAAATGTATAGAGTGTTTCCTAAGTACGGTTCATAACTTCAGGATATGGTTCCTTACAATATTTAAAGAAAAAAAGTTGCAATAAAAATGTATCCAGAAATGCGTAATTTCTGAGATACAGGGTGCCAAAATTTTAGAAAAAAAACGTTTTTTTAGCTCAAAAATCCCTTTTCCAATTTTTTTTTTTCAAATTTGGCAGGTTTGTTTGTGATAACGAAAGGTATCTTTTGACTGTAATATGACTTGCTTGATCTGAAAAAAATATCAAAGGTTTTAAAAAATAGTGACGTGCCATTGTTTATCTACTTTTACCAAAAAACCCTGTTTTTTCTCTATTTTCTGACCACCCTGTACATGTTATTTCAAGTTTCAATAGCTTAATACTATTTTTTCAAGAAGCAGAAACTTTTATAAAGAATAATTTTTTTTTCGTAAAATTGAAAATAAAAAAGTTTCCCATAAGTTGCGAACTTAAGTGGACTGTATAAGGTGTCTCATTTAAAATATCTAAATTTATATTAGATACTTTTTGGTATGAGTGGCAACGTCGCATCGTTGAAATTATTTTAGAATGATAGATCAGCAGCAATTACTTGAGCTTGGGCTTGCAAATTTTCAAAAAAAATCTAATATTCCATTTTCTAAGGGCGACTAACGTACCATTGACCATCAATCACTCTGTATACCAAGGATTATACACACTACTACTACTAGGCCGGATAACCTATCTTCACAAGGCCTATATAGTATAGTTCAAACACTTCAAACCTCAAGCCAAAAGCACCAGTGATGACATAGTAGCGTGTCGTTTCTCGGTGTTATGATTCCGCTGGCTTATGTTTTATGCATACTTGGTTTCACTACATTAATTAACATTCTATAACAATTATTTTCAAGATCCCGTTTGCATCTTCCTCTTTGCCTATTATGTTAATCAAAATTGCTGGCGCAAACAACTGACGACGTAGTTGATGACGTCATTAATGATGCTACACAATAGTCGCGATTCCTAGTGGCACCAACTCAGCAAGAAACCGTAAAATCATGTACCTATCGTGCCTGTGCGTAGAATCCGAAATTCGTATACAGAATCATGGAACGGTTTTTTTGACATGCTGGAACAAACCGTATGATATGAGCAATGAATCTTTCCAATGGCAAACTCGATTAAATTAAAATTTAACATTAACATGTTTGAACGAATATGTAGGACACCCTGTATACTTGAAGCGAAAAATGAAGATAGTTTGGGAGAAATTAGGCTTACATTAGACTATATATAAATGTGTAAGGGAAATTGAGAAACAGTGGCGGAGATATGACCATTTAAAAAAAGTATGGTAATCTATTTTTTGGCAACGCTGTACAGGGTGTCCCACCGGGAACCAAATCAATCTATACAGTGTGTCCAAGATAAGGATGGGATAGCATTGGGATCTGGAGAACGGTTAGAGTTAGAATATTAGTTAGATTAGGAAAAGGTTGCATAATTTAACGCTCAAGAAAATGGTACTTTGACATTTGAAAAATTCCACTTTCAGGGATATTCGGAAAAAACCCAAATTTTGCAAAATGTAGTATAAGAAAAATTGTATGCAAAATTTTCTTTTTAAATTTGACAGTATACTAATGTCAATCCGGGACAACCCGACTTAAAAATTTTCAAGATGGTGGCACTTCCGGTTATACCGGAAGTAGACATCAACTTGCTTATTTCAAATGAGACACCCTGTATGTGATTGCATATTTGGATTTTACGCAAAATTCTGAGCAGATTTCATGTGATATACCCTATACCTATCTTCAACTGTTTTGGATATATTGACAGTTGAAAATTGACTTTTTGCAACTTTGATAGGCTGTAAAACCCAAGGTTCCTGAAGTGGGAAGTTATCTGGCAACCTACCTACTCTCAAACAACCTTGGTAAAACCTAAACGGTTGATTTTAGAGGAAAACCGATCTTACATTCATTGTAAGTCATTGAGACGCACATTTTTCGTAAAAAAACAATTGAATTTTTTCCGGTTACTCCGAAACTGGATCCAAGTCAAGAAATTTTTATGGAACCCTGTATATTTTTTTGCACAGTTGGCTAGAGCCCTTTCCAATGACATATCACAACTTGCATTTGTTTTCAAGATGGCGGCGTAAGAAGGTATTTTTCTTAAATTCAATATGGCGGCATTCTGACGTAACCGATAATGTTTCTGTCAAACAAACACTTTTAACAATCCATAATTTTTAGATTTGAAATGGTTTTAGATCAAATTTGAAAAAAAAAATGATGTAAAAAAATATACAGGGTTCCATAAAAATTTCTTGACTTGGGTCCATTTCCAAAGTAACCCGAAGTGATATTCAATTGTTTTTTTATGAAAAGTGTGCGTCTCAATGACTTACCCGTTCCACCTGATTTTCAAATTTAAAGACAACTGAATGACGCCTTGTATAACGATTTCGTTGTCACCCGGTATGTTTGTTTAAACAATTTGCCTACAATATTGCCGTTTCATTTGTTCGAGTTCACTGACAATAATTATCGATACAAGAGCCGGGAATAACAACAATTTGATTTTGTATCGGAAATTGTCAAAACGACATTTGAATAGGTGACCGTTGATTAGCACACCTGGAGTGCGTTCAAGGACGGCAATGCTAATGCCAAAACCTACTTTTCCCCCTCCACCTGTAATGCCGAACCACGTAGTTTGGAGCCGAACTCGAACGCAAAATGCCATTTTTGGCTTGGCTGTAGCCATTCCTGAACGCAGCCCTGAAATACCGACATCGTTTATTCCAAGGCCTACTTGTCACTTTGTCAACAAACACAATGTTGCCAAGAAATTTTTAATTAATTTTGAAATTTTTATCGGATATCGGACAGTTGACAAATAAACGACGTTTCAAAACTGTATTCAGGACTCAAAAGTGTTTGCGCATCTGTAGTGACGTCACAAGGATATAATAGGCAATCCTTTTTGCTTATTGTTCGGATAATCGGAACAATTCTTTTGAAATCTTCTTTCTGTGTGTACATATATCGAGTTATAGCGGACGTATCGCTCTAGAGCTCCTCGGAGTAACTCCAAAACACACAATTCAGATATTATCATTATTCTTTAATGTTAACATAACCTAAAAGGGCTTCTTGCGACCACCGCAGAATTGAGCCATCATCCCCCGTATTCTATTTTACGAGTCGAGTCGAATTGTCTCGATATCGAATACGACAGCTCTCTGGACTTACCTTGTATAGGTATTGATAAATCGGAAAATAGAATCGCTATTTTAACAATTCGATACGAATTTCGACTCGACTCGTAAAATAGAATCCGGCAGCAGGGGAAAGAATGACTCGAGTGTTTAACACATTCTTAAAAAAAAAACGTGCATGCTTTTGACATTGAGCAGCTCCGAGTAATTGAATAATTGTCATCTGTCATCTCCCAAACAGAACAGAATTAGTGGAGATGAAACAAAAATCAAAGCAATTGGAACTGGAACAATCGAAGGAAGATTTTTCCCCGACGGTGTCCCCATTGTGACGTCACCACACGCTGAATAATATCCTTAGTGACTGCCACTTCACTCTCTACTATGCGCTATCTATGTTGAATGTCAGAAAACAATTGTTGAATTTATTACAGAGCGGCCATGTTGAGACTATAATTGATTTTCGCGTAGTTAAAAAATAACCGAATATATGTACTGATGGTGACATCATCTCATGCGACTATCCTTGTAGCGTGGCTGTAACTTCACTGTACTTGTTGCGCCATCTGTATAACCTCGGCCCTCCGGGTTGGTGATTAAAATAACTTCGCCGGCCCGAAGGGCCAGAGTTATACGAGCCCGAAGAGCCAGAGTTATACGAGCCCGAAGGGCCAGAGTTATATGAGCCCGAAGGGCCAGAGTTATACGAGCCCTTTGGGCCGGAGTTATTTTATTCACGAATCCAGAGGGCCGGAGTTTAGTCTATAATTCTACTAATTGAATGGTTCCAACTTCCCGAAGATGATACACACCTACAGGA
The DNA here is from genome assembly GCA_917834065.1 of Ceutorhynchus assimilis. Classification (NCBI taxonomy): domain Eukaryota; kingdom Metazoa; phylum Arthropoda; class Insecta; order Coleoptera; family Curculionidae; genus Ceutorhynchus; species Ceutorhynchus assimilis. The sequence goes on along the minus strand of OU892287.1, from coordinate 9,329,635 downwards.
TTGCTTATCGGCCTCGTTTTTGGTAATCGCTGCGATATTAGTGTGTCACCATTTCCGACGTCATAACTAAGTCGTCAGCTATTCAAACAACCTACGTCAAGGCGAAAAATATTATGCTGTCTACGTCACAACTGGTTATTTGGCGCCGGGGGAGAGGGGACATTTGTTCCACACATGCCTTATGAGGATAGGCTCTCCTGTAGTAGTAGTGTGTATTATCCTTGAGCGTTGCCTATATGTTTGTTTAAACAATATTGCCGTCTCATTTGTTCGAGTTTACTGGCAAGAATTGTCGATTCAAGAGCCGGGAATAGCAACAATTTGATTTTGTACCGGAAATTGTCAATCTGTGATTGTCAAAACGACATTGAATAGGTGGCCAGTTATCTCCATCGATGTTTCCAAGGCCTACTTGTGTCACTTGTCAGTGTTGCCAAAGTGTTTGTTTGATAAATTTTCCTACAATATCGCCGTCTCACTTGTTCGAGTTCACTGACAATAATTGTCGATCCAAGAGCCGGGAATAGCAACAATTTGATTTTGTACCGGAAATTGTCAATATGTGATTGTCAAAACGACATTGAATAGGTGGCCAGTTACCTCCATCGATGTTTCCAAGGCCTACTTGTGTCACTTGTCAGTATTGCCAACGTGTTTGTTTTATAAATTTTCCTACAATATCGCCGTCTCACTTGTTCGAGTTTACTGCCAATAATTGTCGATCCAAGAGCCGGGAATAGCAACAATTTGATTTTGTACCGGAAATTGTCAATCTGTGATTGTCAAAACGACATTGAATAGGTGGCCAGTTACCTCCATCGATGTTTCCAAGGCCTACTTGTGTCACTTATCAGTGTTGCCAACGTGTTTGTTTGATAAATTTTCCTACAATATCGCCGTCTCACTTGTTCGAGTTCAGTGACAATAATTGTCGATCCAAGAGCCGGGAATAGCAACAATTTCATTTTGTACCGGAAATTGTCAATATGTGATTGTCAAAACGACATTGAATAGGTGGCCAGTTACTTCCATCGATGTTTTCAAGTCCTACTTGTGTCACTTGTCAGTGTTGCCAACGTGTTTGTTTGATAAATTTTCCTACAATATCGCCGTCTCACTTGTTCGAGTTCAGTGACAATAATTGTCGATCCAAGAGCCGGGAATAGCAACAATTTGATTTTGTACCGGAAATTGTCAATCTGTGATTGTCAAAACGACATTGAATAGGTGGCCAGTTACCTCCATCGATGTTTCCAAGGCCTACTTGTGTCACTTGTCAGTATTGCCAACGTGTTTGTTTTATAAATTTTCCTACAATATCGCCGTCTCACTTGTTCGAGTTCAGTGACAATAATTGTCGATCCAAGAGCCGGGAATAGCAACAATTTGATTTTGTACCGGAAATTGTCAATCTGTGATTGTCAAAACGACATTGAATAGGTGGCCAGTTACCTCCATCGATGTTTTCAAGGCCTACTTGTGTCACTTGTCAGTGTTGCCAACGTGTTTGTTTGATAAATTTTCCTACAATATCGCCGTCTCACTTGTTCGAGTTTACTGACAATAACTGTCGATCCAAGAGCCGGGAATAATAGCAATCATTTGACACGCAACTTTGAATTTAATCCATGATTAAAAATTCCAGTTAAGTTTAATCTCCGGTTAAATTCAAAGTTGGTATCAAATAATACCTAGTTTATGAAAATCTAAGACAGGAATGTGAAATCGGTTTTCCTCTAAAATTAATCGTTTAGGTTTAACAGCCTGTCAAATGTTTAAAAATTCCAGTTAAATTTAATCTTCGGTTGAATTCAAAGTTGATGATACCTAGTTCATGAGAATCCAAGACAGTAATGTAAAATCAGTTTTCCTTTAAAATTAATCGTTTAGGTTTTACAGCCTGTCAAAGTTGCAAAAAGTCAATTTTGAACTGTCAATATTTCCAAAACAGTTGAACTAGTTATAGGATATATCACATGAAATCTGCTCAGAATTTTATGTAGAATCCAAATATGCAATCATATACAGGGTGTCCCATTTAAAATAAGCAAGTTGACGTATACTTCCGGTAAAACCGGAAGAGCCACCATCTAGAAAATATTTTAGTCGGGTGGGCCTCATTAACATTAGTATACCTACTGTCGAATTTTCAAAAATTTTCTGCATACAGTTTTTCATATATAGATCCATGGGACATCCTGTATTCAACCCAAATAAAAATTTAAAGTCAAATACAGAACTCATAGAGGCTTTATTGCCACACAAACACATATAGTTTCAGTATTACACTTTTTTGGGACACCCTGTATGCTTGACAAAAATTATGGGTTATAGTAGAGATGAAATGTCAAAACTTTTATACCGAACATTTTTTTATTAACGGTTTGACTACTATTGACCGAGGTGCACTTGTTGGATGTATATGTATATATATCTCTTTCCGTCTCATAAGGATAAAGGGAAAGAAACATAACACTTTAAATGGCCTTAGTTAGTTTAATAGATTGTTAATTATCAACAATTGTTTCAAATTCTTAGCCAAAACTTTAACAGTATCATATTTATATACATATATCTCTTTCCATTTCATAAAGACAAAGTGAGAGGAACGAAACATTTCAAATGGCCTACTCGGATGTTGAAAATTAAGTGAACTCGTCCTAGCAATTGAAAACAAGAGAGAAAAGCATAATGTAGGATTGTTAAAATTTCGGTCATCTTGATGATTTTTCCCAGTTGCTGATTCAATAATTCAGAGGTAACTTTATTACTTTAACAAATACCAGCTTTCCATGCATTAAATTGGACGTCGATATAGTGCCTGCGGCAGGAAAAAAACATCGGAAGGAATACAGAATGCTATAAAAACAATATTATTATTTTCACAATAAAATTCAATGAGGAAAATCTTATTTCGATAATATTTTCCTATAAGAAAAATAACAACAGTAAGTACTACATCATCAATACTATACTAAAATGACATTGATAAATCGTTCTAGTCTTTAAATAACTGCTTTGCCGGCCTTATAGTAAATGTTTAACTGCGACATTGAGTAAACCAAATAAATAGAAGGGATTTACTATAATCCCTTACAGTTCAGGACTCCCTAAACATAAATTTCTTTTACGAGTAAAATAAAGCATTTTATAATTATTTTCTTATAGGTACCTACGTCTCATCTCTAATCAAATTACACTAAATAGGAATGATTTTCACTTTAAGTACAAAACTTTACGTCAAAAAACATTAAAATAAGGAAAATAATAAACCTTGATAGCCCTTGTCGTAAAGATTTTAATAGCTGGATGCTGATCTAAACTTTAACGTCAGCAGTTGAGATTTTAACACCATTTTAAGGCTTCAACTAATGGTTAATTAACTTTGCAATCGTAAAAGCCAGCCTTTTGCTTATGACATTTAAATGAAGCAATATATTCAACATATTTTAATGAAACCCAATAATAGGGGTTTCCGCTTATTATTTTGCAGATTGCAATTCTATAGTCTCTCTAATGGAAATTATATCAATTTGCTATGGCATTGAAATTTAATATTGGATACAACAAAATTTCAAATCCAATGTAAATATTTAGTCTCTCTAAAGAAAAATTCCCTCTCAAAACTTTCACAAACAAAAAAAAAAGTCTTCATCATCCGGTCCTTAATATTTAATTGAAAATCTAAAATGCACCGGATTCAGTTGCTGTAAAATAAACCCCATAGATTAATTCCAGCGTCTCTTGTCCTGACAACAAATCGGTTTTCGACTAAGCACATACTTAGTTCCCGGATAAGTTTACTTTAGGTTGGAGACCCAGAGCTAATTAATTTATCGAGCTTCCATTAATCTTCGATTTAGTAATTGTAACAAAATATCAGATGGGATTATAATAATTTACTTGTGCAGTTGGGATAAGAATTAAGAATTTTTACTTTGGTCATTAAGTAAAAGTTTCGTCTTATTTACCTGATCATGCAACATTTGATTATTATTGCTTGAAAGTGCCAGCTGTCGTAAATATTAAACGCTTGAAAATTTCAACTTTTAATACGGTCCTGTGGGAGAAAACTTTCCCAGAAATTCCTTCGGGCATTACATTTCTCATCCCTTTTATATTGTGACGACCCGGCTGGAACTTTGAAAACGTACGTTCCAATACAATTTCTACGCCATTAATTATTGTAATTCCTTCAATTTCGTTATTCAATTATACTAAGCATTCCAATTATTAAGATGTCAGCACCAAAAGCATTATAATTAAAAATTAATTTTAATTGAAATTGCTGTTGATAAAATAATAATGCATTAATGGATTGGTGACATGCAACATGAAAGCGGAAAATGCATTTTTCAGCTAAATATTTGATTTCGTGTCTCGGACAATTTAAAAACCGCATTTAGAATGCATCTCACTAGAGGTAAATTTGATGAGCTTTTTTTGAATCAAATAAAGCTAAATTAGATTTTCCTCAAGTTAAAGTTTGTTAATATAAAGGTAGTATAGGTATATAGAACGTGAGTTAATTGAAAATTTAAATTAATTTTAACCATTTTTGTCCTAAATAAATCACGTTTTCCAGGATTTCAAAACATGTGCCATTCAAATATTCAAAAGATAAAGTGTTTTTTTGAAAGGTACACTTTGCTATAATGTTAGTGAGGGGAAATATTGTAGGAAAACGTAAAATAAAGGCATAAAAGCTTTGGGCTTTCAAGAATTTTCCCGGAAAATGATTCAACATAAGTGAGTTTGTAAAACAAAAAAAAAAGTGCACGGTTTCTTTGTTTTGGGTCGCTTAAAATTTCACCCTTTCAAAGCCTCTCTGGCACTTTGGAATTTTTCAATGGGGAAAACCTTATTTTTATATGCCAATTTCAAAAGTAAAATTGCATCTTCTAGGAAGATAAAATACCAAGAAAATGGCAGTGAAACTACCACTATAAACGCCCATTCTATAGGTGCATTACTACGATAAATAGCCAGATTATTATTATTGTATGAAGGCGTTACTTGGAAAAAAGCTTTTTTGCAAAAAGCGGTTTTGTATATAGGAGGAAATAAATGGACAAGTTATCCTACATTATATCTATTTATCTCGTTTTCAATTGCTAACTGAGTTCACTTTATTCACAAGTAGGCTATTTAAAGGGTTACGTTTCTCTCACTTTTTCTTTATGGGTTCTTATTCTTGAAATAGGGGAGCAGCGTTCCCAGGAGAACGAGTGTTCCGTCTTTGTTACATATATTATCATTTACAAATCATTGAGAAAGACAGAACACTTTTTCTCCTGGGAACGATGCTCCCTTGTTTCAAGAATAAGTACCCTGAGATGGAAGCAGATATATACAGGGTATACCATTTAAAACAAAACAGTGTAAATAGGTATCTGATGTCACTTTTTTTTTTTTTTTAAATCGCTAGTACACGTAATTTGATTATGTGAGTGTTTGAAATATTTCAGGCAATAACTTAACCCTCTAGGGGGGGGTGGGACCGATCCTTACTATTCCAAATGAAACAGGAGGTCGAGTGATACCTGTTTTGAAAGTGCGATCAATTTTCTTTCAAATGACATCAAATGAAAACGCTTGAATGGTGAGCGTTGGTACCCCCTTAGAGGATTGAGTTAATGCTGAAAATATTTCAAACACTCGATTTTTTCAAAAATAAACGTGGCATCAGATATTTAGCCTGTTTCGTTTTAAATGGTTCACCCTGTATGTAAATATGACACTTATTAGTGAATCTAGAATAGCTTTTGGTAAGAATTTGAGACCGTTATTGATAATTCTCAATTTATTAAATTGAAGAAGGAAATTTTAACAAAAACATACTATGACTATATTTTTCTCGTTTTCAATTGCTAGATCAAGTTCACTTAATTTTCAACATCTAAGTAGGCCATTCCATGTGTTGCGTTTCTCTTACTTTGTCCCTATGAGATGGAAAGAGATAGATGTATAACAGCTGATATGTGTGTATAACAGTTTGGGAAAGTTCCATTAAAGTAATTTAGTTTTAATTTTCAATAACTTAAGAATTATTAATTTTTAATTATTGATTGTTAAACTAAAGTCTCTGTAAAGGATAGAGATCGTTATCCGTTCCGATATGGCACTTGTTATCTTCTTCTCTCATGTCGAAATCCATAGACAATAGAGAAAGAAAATATCTCTAGCAATTTTTACAAAAAAAAATAATTTTGGTAAATTTTAAATTATCTCCTGAAAACTGTATGGGTCGAGTATCTTATTTTCCAATATTGGGCAACAAAATCAACGTCCCTCGGCTCACTTTAAATAAACTTCGACCTCAAAATAGAAGACCGCTTAGGGCATGCCTTGGATGATTTATGAGACTATTTTGCATTCTATACGAGTATAGGGATATCGCTTTTTTAGTTTTATATGTAGTAAATATGGGATAATATATTGTCCTAAAACAATAAGGTTGATTCAGATTTTCAGTTTGAAACAAATTAAGTATTAAAAAAGCAATGAAACTTTCAAACATCCCTCTTTAAGCTGATGCATCAAAGACATAAAACTTTTATATTTTCGTCAGAAAAGTTCCGCATCTGAACATAAAGCCACCAGGAATATTTTCTAAAACTTTAATTTCAAAACTCCTAAGTTGTTCATACAAAACATTGTCTTTTATTTATTTTATAATAATGAATGTTATATAAATAAATAAAAAAATATATAAATCGAACCAAAAGTAGAAGTTTTACATTTTTTTATTGTGGTTTTGCAGGCTGGAAAACTTTTGTCCAAACCGCCTTTTGTCCCAAGCGAAATCAAATAAATAAGGATTAGTTGGAAAGTTGGGGAAAATATAGAATTGCTGTTTTTGGGTTCTACTTAAACTTTTTTAGCTTGAATACAAAAACTAACCCAAACTAGAATTTGAAGACAAATTGACAAAAATCTTGTAAAATAATTGAAAAAAAAATTCAATTGATGATTGGTCAATTTTTTGCTTTTAATAGAAAAAAATTTCTGAAGTACAGGATTTATGGAAATTCGTTAGAAGAGGAGCGACACGAGAGTTTAAAGTTGAAATTGATTATCGATTATTTGTTAAAGCAACGTTATGAATTAAAAATTTGCTTATAAGAGCAGTATTTTTTCTACCAGGACTTCATGAAAATTGAAAACAAACATTTAATACTTTTTATATACTTAAAAAAAGTAATTTAGGAAAAGTTTTTGGTGCCAACTTGTGGAAGAAAACATAATTCAGTCAACTGGGAAAAATTAAAATCCCATTACAAGTTTTCCTAGAAAAGTCGACTTTGATTTTTGATCATTTTTGGGTGAAAGTATGAGGAGCACCTCACACCATTAGTAATGTGTAATTCAATATTTGAATAAACTCCTAAATTTTTTACATAATTTTACAAGATATGACACAGGTTTGTTTATACCAAAGGCTAGAGTAATATTCGCCAAAGTTGCAGTTTGAAAAACTCATTCTGTATCCTCGTAGAGCTGAAATTCAACTGAGACAAGTAAAAAATATTCCATTCCTGACTCTTGATTTTTAGTTATTTTAAAGTAAAAATTGAGGCTAACTTTTGAGCTGCATTTGAATTCTCTATAGGCAAAATATTCTAATATAAAAGCTTTAATCAAAATGCATACAAACTTGAATTAATATATACACAATAAAAACCTAAAAATGTAAATCCCAAATCCTGGCTACTCCGTGCAAATGAAAAATCCTGCTGCGAATTGCAAAAGGATTCCAGTGTTTTTAGCTTGTTGGTAAATTCGAAATTGCACCCAGGAATTCTCCTTTATGCCCAGTCAAATACAGCGAAACGCTTCTAATGCTACCAATTAAACGTTCGAATTATTCAACGTGGAGCTAATTGGCTAAATGACTGGATTGTGCAAACTGAGCGTGTTCGATGACGGGATTATAAATTAACTATCGGATGGAGGAATTTGAATTTCAGGTGTAGAATCTTATGTATAACATAGTGCCAAAGAAATTTCTGTTCTAAGTTCAAAAGACACGAATTGACGTTTGATTTTAAGGGATTTTTGGTTTTCGACCGAAAGTCCTATATTGAATCTGAAGGTTAAAATGCATAAAATAGATATAGAATATCTTGTTATCTGACTTGTGAATCAAATTTCCATATTTAAACGTATTCTGTAACTGAACAACAAAATATCCGATTACAATTTGAAAGCTAATTCCGAGAAAACTAAACAAAAAGCCCATCAGATTCAAATGAATTGAGATCGAATTTGTTCAGCCGAAAAGAAGAGGAAGCTCGGGTAAATTGAGCGCCTGCAAATGAGAGCTATTTTTTTTATTTGAGCTGAAAATCAATTTATTCCAGAGATGGGTTAATTAATTTATTTTCGGGAAGGGTGTTTAATAGCCCGTCAGATTTGAAAAGGGGGATGTATAAATCTCTGTCAATATTCAATTTAATATTTCAGTTTATCGTAGCTCCAATTTGGAACCATTTATCGATAATAGGCAAGAAAATAAATCGATACTTTATATGTTAGAGGCAAAAAACGACAATCTTTGTTCGTTTTTCTGTATATAAAATTTAAATCTCCTGCTACTGCTGCTGGCGCAAATCTATTTTGTGTCAGATACAAGATACGAGAAAGGAAAGTCATTGTGTGCGGCTTTTATTTCCTTTTTAAAGAAATATTATTACTTTTTTGGCATTTTTCTTTTAGAAAAATTGCTAATTAGAAACTTGCTGAATGTAATAAAAAGTTTTTATTATTTTTGAAATTAAGGATTATTGTTTAATCAACATAAAATTTGAATTAAATATTTCGAAATTTCAACATAAAATTCAATTAAGTCTGAAATTTCTTATATTATAAAATCCACAATTTGTTATAAATTTGGCAAGGTAATCAAAGTATCACAAACCTTGCCCAAATTTACTAAAAGATCACGATTCATCATTCACGGCGTCAGTCACCTTAATTTCCGTAATGAAACAGTGTAGCGCCAATGTTTTAGATACCTGCCTAAACAAAGTCAACACACAGTTCATTGTTATTAGTTATGATAAATATAGTAAGGTTCAAGTTGAAATGTACGATATAAATAGGAACCAATTTGAATAATAAAACTAGTATTGAACAATATTACTTGGGTACTCATTTAATTACGCAAATTAGTCATTTGTGATAATTATCCACAAAGTTCGTCTTAAGAGCTTTGTACTCGTTATCTTGGTTAAAGGTAACTAATTATCTTCAGGGAATTATTCCTGAACGTCACGCCCAGAGATACGGACCTTGGAGGCCTTACAACCCTCTAGTGAACTACAGCAAAGGTCCCAACTCTGTTCATATATATCCAATAAAATGTAGAATTGTTACTGAAATGTTTGGAAATATGTGTACAATTTTCATAAAATAATATTAAGTACAAGGCAATATTTCTAGAGTTACAAAGTGTGCTATTTCTTGAAGCGAAAAATTAACATAAACATCAGGCCAGTAAATTATAGCGAATACATGAAATCTGTCGAGATGATAAAGCACCGTGGAAAAAAAAAGGTCGTCAACCGACACCGGAGTCGATATTAATGGTGTCACAAAGTGAATTTTTAGCCCTCCGGGAGTGCGTATGTAATTGAAAGGATTACGTACGGAATTCGTCAGAGGGTGAAAATTTATTAACAAAAATCGTACGTTAATAATTTAATTCTAGCCCGCACCTGTTAGGTCCTGATAAAATTAAATCCTTTACCGTAATTTACATAAGTGCACTACTAATAGATCCCCGACGCTACTAACTTTATTAAAATTTCATGATTACACTTTACCTTGAAAGTAACTTTGAAATTATACGATAACATCCTTTATAATTTGTTAACTTTAGAAAACTCCTCGCCTAGATAGCTAAGTATAACATTTTTTTCTAAATATTTCAAATATGTTTTCTCGAAAGTGGTTTTGTTGTCTCCGTGGCGTGAACACAGTTATTACATTAGCATTACGCCCGAGGGTGTAATCGCAGTAAACTGTCGCAAAGATTAAGCGTTTAATTTTCGTTTAAGGTCGCCCTTAACTGGCGAAACTTAATTTATTATTCATATCGGTTTGAATTGCATTTCAAGTTATATTTAGCTTAAATGCAATTAATCTGATAACGATTCTACAAAAGCCCCATGTTTCGTCCACTCAATAGTTTTAAGTTATTTGTATATATAAATAATCATTGCGCTGCCTTAGAAAATGTGTCAGTAGCCAGAAGAGAAAAGAAAATTTTTAAAACTCCTAACTTGATCAAGTCATCTGACTTTTTAAATAGTAGCTCTAACAATTTGCCAACCAATTCAAGTCAAGATTTATGTTGTTTATGCAAAAGTAATCATCTCGTTTACAAATGCCCCGACCTTTTGTCAAAATTTCCTCCAGAGCGTTATCAGTTGATAAAAACAAATAATCTCTGCATAAATTGTCTAAGTCGTGCTCACACAGCAAAAAAATGTCAATCTACATATTGTTGTCATAAATGTAAACAAAGACATCACACTTTGTTGCATTTTGGAAAGCAGGCAAGTAACACTGACCAACAATCACCCAATGGTACTGCTGAAGTCAGCAATGCATTTTCGTCCCAGACTAATTCGCAGCAATCAAACGTATTGCTTTCCACTGCGGTCGCAGAGATCATGGATGGCCATGGAAATTTTCAAAAAATTAGAATTTTACTAGACTCAGACTCTCAATCTCATTTTATTTCTCAGTCCTGTGTCAAACGTCTAGCTTTGCGATCCTATAATTTACATTTCTCAGTCCAACGTCTAGGACAAATTGAAACTCTCAACAGTTCTTCAGGCGTAAGCACTCAACTTTGTCCTTGGAACAAGATTTCTCCTGTGTTTGATTTCGAAGCAGTCGTTATTCCTGAAATATGTGGAAATTTGCCTTCCTTTTCTATTCCTACTTCTTCTTGGTCACATATTGCCAACTGCAACCTTGCTGATCCTGGCTTTAATCACCCAGGACCAATTGATCTTTTGTTAGGGGCTGACTTGTTTCCTCATATTCTCCAGAACAGTCGTATGATGGGAGACCTCAATGACCCAGTTGCCATAAACACCATTTTTGGGTTTGTGATCATGGGAAAAACCTGCAGCTCAACCAATCAACCTTTTACTTCGAAAACTTTTCTATGCACCGATTCACCGTCGCTTGAGAACAGTGTTGCCAGGTCTACTGATTTATCAGTAGATCTTCTGATTTGGCCACTGGTCTACTGATATACTGATATCAATGTAAATTCTACTGATAAAAGCCGTTGTCATTATTTAAGTGCTTTTTATGATATTTTTTAAATTTAAATCTTGTATGAGAATGTCACAGCAATAATTTCATACGCGACCTTTGGGCTAGGACTTCTAGGACTGTTCTCTGAACGACGTCTGCCCGATTACTCCAATCAGTCCGGTGTGATTTCTATTGAAACAATCGAACGCTCGCAGTGCAGGCGCTGCACTCAACCTAACTGGGGAATCCCCGGCGTTCGTGCGTGATTGTGTTCTGTCTTGTTGTCTTGTTTATTTGCCTTTTGTCTTGACAGTTGCGTAAAGGCTAGCTGCAGCTTTTTACCTGTTTTTATAAGACTACTGCATAGGTACCCTTTTGAAAAAAGCTGAAAACAGGCAACATTCCACATTTCTGACATTCAATTTTTTTTTCTGACCATGGATTCTAAAAATTTAGCCAATACTGTACAACTTTTGTATTTACACCTTTCATCTACTTGTAAAGGTGAAGGTTGTAGGTGGGGTGTCAATATATAGAAAAAAACACTCTATACTTGAACAATAACTTATTATATAAAGTCAGAATTTGTAAGATTATCCACTTTTTGTCAATTCGCCTTTCAACAGGAATTAGTAATGTCACTTTACCAAACTAGTAATATATTGTGACAAGTTATTCTCAAGTACAAATGAATGACTTGTTGCAGAATTTATTGGTGGAGCCATTTATTCATCAATATGTTGTTTTATTACGATATTAACCTGACTCACTCAAATGTGAGTTATTCTCGTTAGTTTAAAAACTACATGTTTCAGGTGAATGTCTTACTTGAACAGTTCAACAGTATATCGGTGAGTAGATGGCTGCGGAACTCGTGGCGCTTGTTTTGCAGAAATCCACGCATAGGCTCTGCAATAATCCACTTATTTGTACTTGAACAATAACTTATTATATAAATTCAAAATTTGTAAGAATATGATTATTCACTTTTTGTCAATTCGCCTCTTAAGAGGTATTAGTAATGTTACTTTACCAAACTAGTAACATAATGTGACAAGTTATTCAAGTACAAATGACTGAATTGTTGCGGAACTTATGGGTAGACCTCTGCGGGACGAGCGCAGCGAGTTCCGCAGCCATCTAGATATTCATCAATATATTGTTTTATTACGATATTAACCTGACTCACTGAAATGTGAGTTATTCTCATTAGTTTAAAAACTACATGTTCCAGGTGAATGTCTTACTTGAACAGTTCAGTAGTATATTGGTGAGTAAATGGCTAGTCATCATTTTGGTTTTGGAAAAGTTCATCTTTGGGTCCACTTCTTGCATGGAATTTTCAAGTTCTTAGAGCATTCTTCAGGTTTGTCCAGACTGTGTGATATTAGGACAATATCATCTGCAAATTGGAAATTATTAGGACTTTCCCCATTGATGATTATTCCTTTTCACTCCCAAGGCAATTTCTTAAAAGCATGTTCCAGAACTGTGATGAACAGTGTTATGTTGGATTCTTTTATTATAAATAGACATTTATCTTTTAATGAAGCTTCACAAATGACCGAAGACGGTGTAAAAGCAACCAATACAAAAACTAAATAATAAAATGACATTCTCTGTCATCTCCAAACAATACTTTAACAACCGGCATAGGAACATGGCAGGGTTGATATAATCATGCCAAGTTCTGATACAAAATCCTCTCTTCTATAATAAGAAAAACACCTGAGTTTAAGTAACATAGTCTTGCAAATATAAGGGTGTCTTAATGTGACGCTTTGGTCTACTTATTCTAAAACTAGCACTCTCACCCCTATTTTCATCACTTGCCATATCATCTGAAAATATTATCTAATTATACATCAGGTTGAAATTCAACATTTTGGTTTTGTTTAACAGACTTTTCCAGTCTAGCGTTAGTAGAATCAACTATATTGGAAAATGATGGTGTCTATATTGAATTTATGATTGCAAGGAGGAATAGTTTTATTAGGAACAGAGTTCTGATGGTTTGCTATTAAAAACCATTTATTTCTTCAAAAATTACCTCTCTAAGTTTCGAAAAGATAAGACTTTGGTTCCTTGAGCTTTTGAATAATTTTTCCATATGTTTTGAGATCAGTCAGCCATACATTTTCATTAACCTTTAAACCTGAGAGCTCTTTGGTACGATGACGCCTATTATAATTTCGCCTCATGTTTTCTCTATACTTTTTTTCCCTTTGAAAAATTGGGCTTGTATCAACCATTTGATTAAGAAATTTAGTTAAAATTGGAAAATGAATACGAATCTTCCTGGTAAATAATAACTCTGCAGGAATAAAACCATTAGGACTCCTTGTTATATGAACAAAATCAAAATTTCAAGCAAATTTTTCAAATTCAGTTGGGAAGTGAGGTCCATTATCAGATCTCACTATTTCCGGTAAATCATCGTAACTGACCCACCTCGCAACTCCTGGTTTTGTTTTTCTTGGAGTTCGGCTTGTTTTACCGTAATAATACAATCAGCTTATGGTAAATTTGCTTGCCATTGTAATCTTTCGCTGGTTCTACGATCTAACATGCCCACAATAATACGATCATGTATTAATTTGTCCTTCAACAAGACATATTGACAATGTTCTGCAAGGGAATGTAGACAAGTTATGGATAATTCTATAGACTCACCTGGTTCTGGTTGCTGAACACGACTATTAAATTTATAACGTTCAAAAATCAGATTTCTCCAGGGTATAAAATAGTATTCAAAGGTTTGCACTGTGGCTATGTAGGTTTTGGGTAACGGTACAAACTGTACTATAACATCTTCGGCTTTCACTCCAAGAATATACATCTTATCTTTTCCACGTCTTGTTTTAAATTTTGTCCTGAGACTGACATGAATCGCTTGAATCGTTTTCTCCACTGGGTACATTCTTGGGGTATCGAAAAATCATACTTCTGTGGTGGAGTTACTGGTAAAGAAAGTGCTTGAAACATTAAAGTCGATATGTCTTCCTTACTACACATATTTTCGCAGTTCGATTGAGAAATCATCGAGATAGAAAGAACAGATTTCAAATACGATTTTTCAAATAGGAAGGTGATCGTTGGTACCGAACCCAGAGCGGAAACCAGCCTATTCCAAGGACTAGTAAAAGTCCAATTTAGCGTCTAGTCGATTTACTATTGCGCAAATATATAATTTGTATGGGTGATTGCGTAGTCTTATTGGTCTGTAGTTGTCGAGGCTTGTTCTCAGCCGTAATACTATGATGTAATTAAAAAATACATCGCAGAGGTCCACCCATAAGTTCCGCAATAATTCACTTATTTGTACTTGAACAATAACTTATTATATAAAGTCTAGTAACATAATGTGACAAGTTATTCGGGACGAGCGCAGCGAGTTTCGCAGCCATCTATTCATCAATATGTTGTTTATTTACGATGCTAACCTGACTCACTCAAATGTGAGTTATTCTCATTAGTTTAAGAACTACATGTTCCAAGTGAATGTCTTACTTGAACAGTTCACCAGTATATTGGAGAGTAAATGGCTGCGGAACTCGCTGCGCTCGTCCCGCAAAGGTTCACCCATAAGTTCCGCAATAATCCACTTATTTGTACAGGGCGTTTTTATATAAGGTACCTGTCCCAAATAAGGCCATGTTAAGAAGTTTTATTTATTCCGAACACTATCCACCAAACCCAACAAAAATCACGAGCTTATATTATGTGAAGTGTTTCGCTTCTATTACTTGAATATTAACCCCAAATTATTTATTTTTACATATAAGTGGTGGTTTTTGCGTAAAACAAAGACCCTTACCATTGGCCTTATTTGGATCACTATGCTCCAAATAAGGCCACCAATAAAAAATGTTTGAAATAAATGAAATCACTTATAAAAAAAAAAAAATGACAAAAAGTACTCAAAATAGAGTTTTAACGCTTGCTGCATTCTAAAAAAACAATAATTTTAAGTCCTGGAATGGTGATCCAAATAGATTTACATACAACTAGGACAAATGAATCGCAGCTTTTCTTGCTTGGTTAGTTTCAGGCGCTCTAAAACACATCACTCAAGTAATAATATGACATATTCTTTAAAAAAAAACACTGTGATGTGAGGCAACTTGAAAATTTTTCATGTGGCCTTATTAGGAATATGTTACATTGATAAAAAAAAGTCTGTAACTAGAAATCTAGCAAAGATATTATTCTGTACTTACTCTGTAGCTTTTTCAATACATAAATGTCCATGTAAAAATTACATTCGCTCCATTCCCTCTATGAACATGTGTATAAACTAATTAAGTTCCAACCTCAAAGGTATAACGTAACATATGAAGTCTGTGGTTAGCCATTTTTCGACATGTAAGAAGTTGCTAGGAATCCTCGCAATAATTTTTGATTTGCAGTATAGATATCTTTCTCAATAATATATTGTAATTTTTGAAAATGGGATTCAATATTCAGCAATAAAAGGTACTGGCCTTATTAGGTACATGGCCTTATTTGGGTCAGGTACCTTATATTGACACCTCACCTACCTCCTTCACCTTTACAGGTAGAAAAAAAGTGTAAATACAAAAGTTGTACAGTTTTGGCTGAGTTTTTAAAAACCATGGTCAAAAACAAAATTTGAATGTCAGAAATGTGAAATTTTGCATGCTTTCAGCTTTTTTCAAATGGGATGCCCAATATATCATTCTATTTTCTTGAAGAGCACAATGCCCCGATTCCAAAAATATATAGTTTGTCTATATTTGATTAAACAGTCTCTCATATATTCGGCTCCAAAAATCGTAAAAATACTATCCTACTACGGATTTTGTGAACCATTCTACCTGTTCAGGTGAAAGCTGCAAGTGAAATTTGAGGTACTTGGTTTCTCTGATAGTATTTTTAAAATTTTTAGAACTAAATATGTTGGAGCCGGCTCAACCAAATATAGACAAACTATATAGTTTTGGAATCGGGAAATTGTACTCTTCAAGAATATAGAATCAAATATAGAGTATCCCATAGGTAGTGCATATTTAATAGGAATATCTCATGTGTCTTAATCTTAATATTTAATAAACTATTTCTCATATCTAGTATTGGTGTTTGATTTTCTAATGCAAGTTTTCATAGTCTAATGATTTAATCATTTGAAAAAACGTAGTTAAAATAATTAATTGAGTATACCCTAATGGTTTACCCCTTTAACAAGGCAACTTATTTGTTTACTGATTTCTACTTATATTTAGACTGGTAATCTACTGACAAAACAAAATATGACCTGGCAACACTGCTTGAGAAGATGATACACCGCTTTTGGGAAGTTGAAGAGGTGCCTTCTGTCAAAACTTTGGCTCCAGAGGATGAGCTTTGTGAATCTATATTCTTGAAAAATACCTCTAGAGAAGAAACTGGCCGATTTGTCATTTCATTGCCCTTTCGCACTGTCGAACCAATTTTTCCCAATAGTAGAAGTCTTGCTATGCGAAACTTTTTGTCTTTAGAGCGTCGACTTCTGAAAAATTCCTGTCTATATAAGGAATATTCTGCCTTTATGCAAGATTATCTTGACTGCAATCATATGGAACTTGTTCCGATTGATGTTCCGTCACCGCAAAAAACCTATTATATCCCGCATCATTGTGTTTTCAAATCATCCAATCCTACCTCGAAATTACGAGTTGTATTCAATGGATCTGCGAAGTTGCCAGGTCAACCTTCCTTGAACGAGTGTCTTTTGCCTGGGCCCAAACTTCAAAGTGACATTTTTGGACTATTATTATTATTCCGACTTCACCGCGTAGTATTTACTGCTGACGTTCGCCAAATGTTTCGTCAAATCAGAATTTTTCCACCGCACGCCGACTATCAACGTATTTTGTGGCGTTTTTCAACTAGTGAATCTATTTCTGAGTACAGACTTTTAACCGTCACATACGGTCTAACCAGTGCCAGCAATAAAATCTCTTTTAACATTAGCCGAGATTGAAAAGTCAAATTTTCCTCATGCCGCTTCTGTAGTTTCCGACAATTCTTTCGTGGATGATATTTTGTCCGGAGCTTCATCGAATTCCGGAGCAAAAAAGCTACAACAGGATCTAATTTCAATGTTACAAAAGGGAAGTTTTGAGTTACGTAAGTGGTGCAAGGCTAGCCTAGTTTATTGGCCGATTTGCCCAGTTCTCATCTTTCCAATGAGAATATTTTATTCAATTCTGTCTCAGATTCGCCCCTCAAGATCCTAGGTTTACAATGGTTACCTGCTTCTGATTGTTTTCCATTTTCTGTAAAACACATCAATACTCCTTGTACAAAACGCAATTATCTGTCTAATATGGCACAAATTTTTGACCTACTTGGTATTTTGTCCCCAGTCATCTTTTTCATTAAGCACCTCGCACCTCATTCAAAGACTCTGGTCCTTGAAACTCGGTTGGGATCAAACACCTCCAAATGAAATAATTCGTGCATGGAATAAATACAGATCAGAAATTTCTTGTTTGTCTTTGTGTAAACTTCCACGTTTGCTCATTCCGACTGATATTGATTCTTGTGAAATGCATGCCTTCTGTGACAGTTCCGAAAAGGGTTATGCCGCAATGGTATTTTTCGTTTTTGTTGACAATAATGGTGACATACCCACTCATTTTGTTTGTGGAAAATCAAAAGTTGTCCCACTGCAAGTTCAATCCATTCCACGGTTGGAGCTTTGTGCAGCCGTTCTGCTTTCACGTCTTGTGAAATTTGTCACTAATGTCTATAAGGACAAACTCCCTTTTAAATTTTCCATTTTTGCATGGTCTGATTCCACCATTACACTTTCGTGGATCAAGTCCTCCCCACACCGGTGGAAGACTTTTGTCAGCAACAGAGTAAGCTTCATCTACGAAAGAGTGATGTCTTCTTGTTGGCACCATGTCTCATCTGCCGACAACTCAGCTGACATTGGTTCCAGAGGCCTCCTACCTTCAGAATTGTTAGCCAGTTCCTTATGGTGGGCGGGTCCTTCCTTTTTGAAAGATCGATCCCATCCCTGGAATCAAATTTCCGATAATCCCTTATCAGCCGATGCATTGAAAGAAGAGCGCGTTGTAGTCCTGACAACCATGTCAGACGATAAAACCCCTCCTCTATTGGATAAACTTTTGTCCAATTTCTCTTCTGTTTCCCGTCTACACCGTTTTTTCACTTATGTATTACGTTTCATCCATAATCTTCGCGCACCAAAGGAAAATTACCTTCTTATCGTCTTTAGAAAAGCATGAGGCCCTCTTGGTTTTAGTTAAGCATGTTCAGTCTTCAGTCTTTGCTGATGAGATTTCTCAAATCAAAGGTGAAAACCTTTGCCCAAAATATCTTAAAAACCTCACCCCGTTTCTTGACAGTAAGGGAGTTCTCAGAGTTGGGGGCAGGATTCGCCATGCTCCAATTCCATTTGACCGTAAGTTTCCTATTATTTTGCCTAGTAACACCATCTCACTAATTTAATTGTCGAACATTATCACCTCAAATATTTTCATGCAGGGGTTCAAACTGTTCAATTCTTGCTCTCACAACAGTTTTGGATTTTGTCTTCAAAGAGAGTTATTCGCAAGATTTTAAATAAATGTCTTACTTGTTGGAAGCAAAAACCTCAACCGTTGCAACCTCCTATGGGTGATCTACCCTTGTCACGCTTAAGTCAAGCTAAAGCTTTCTTGCACACCGCGGTTGATTTTGCTGGCCCTTTTAATGTTACCATGACTAGACTACGTGGAAGTAAGTCCACCAAGGCATATCTTTGTCTGTTTGCTTGCTTTTCCACAAAGGCTCTTCACCTGGAGCTTGTATCTAATTTATCGGCCGATCGATTCATAGCTCACCGTGGTCGCTGTCAGCATTTGTATAGTGATTGTGGCACTAATTTCGTGAGTGCCCGCAGACAATTGGACAGTTACGTCCAGAAAGCTGCTTCGCAGGAAGCCGTCATTTGGCATTTTAATCCCCCCTCAGCTCCTCATTTTGGAGGTTTGTGGGAGGCTGGGGTTAAATCCGTCAAAACTCACTTGTATCGTGTCATAGGAGCTCAAATATTGACTTACGAAGAATTGAATACCATATTTATTCAAATTGAAGCCTTTTTGAATTCAAGGCCCATTACCCCCATCAGTAACGACCCAAATGACTTAACTGCCCTCACTCCTGGTCATTTTTTAACCATGGAGCCTTTAGCTTATCTGCCTGAGCCTGATGTCACTTCTATCCCAATATCACGTTTGGATCGTTGGCAACTTCTTCAAAGGATCCATCAAGACTTTTGGTCCAGATGGTCGAAGGAGTATCTTCATACTCTACATCAACGAACTAAATGGCATAAAGTGACCGCTTCCTTGGAAGCTGGAACGTTAGTTTTAATTAAAAATGAGTTAGCGCCGCCAATGAAATGGCATCTGGCCAGAGTGATGCAGGTACATCCAGGGTTAGACGGGGTTGTCAGGGTTGCCGCCGTGCAAACTTCGAACGGATTGCTCAAGCGTCCGGTGGTAAAGCTTTGTCCTTAGCCACTTTATTAATTCAAAATTGCATTGCAATTTTGGTGGGCGGAATGTTTCGTCCACTCAATAGTTTTAAGTTATTTGTATTAAATTGCTGAGATTGTCCTTCATTGAAATCATTTTGTTTTGTTCCTTTTGCCAATTATTTATTGAAGTACATACTTTAAATTTGGAGTAAACTTTTAATCCACGATTCACCCTTCATATTATTTCGCGTTCTTGAATGTTTGAAGGTCTTTATCTACTTAACGCATTGCCCTCAAATATGCGTGGAAAAATCCTACGAAAATTCAACGTGACGCATTGGAAATTATAAACCAGTGCATTTTTGGGAATGGTCGCGATTAGATGCCCTCCGTTCTCGACCAATTTTGCTCGCACTCAACCATACCAAAAATAAATTGCCGGCCGGCCATCGTGGTATTCGCGAACCGTGATCGATCAAGTTCAACCGCAACTCCACAACTCGCCGCTGTAAACTGGATTAGGTAAGATCTCAATTGTACTCGTAATTTTGAAACCGCAAAATACAGTCCACTTTTCTCACAGGTGACTAGATTTTGGAAGTCAAGTATTATTTAAATATTGAAATTTTACTCCGCATTCCGAAACCTGGTTCAAACACGACACCCCAATAAATATTCTCACATAAAATCCATCAATGACTTTTGACCTAATGCCTTAACATTTTTTTCTCTATTCCAAAAAAAAAAACTGTCTGATTCGAAATCCAGTAAAAGCCGTAAAAAAGCCTGTAAAATTTCAAATATGTACGTCGCAGAAAATTACCTTTTCCACTCGTTTTGCCATCAGGCTTTTAGAATAGTGTCGTACAAATTTTAGTCTGAGAGAACTTTTTACTTTCGAGTTGAAGGGCTGTTATATAATATTGCCATCATCAATATCTAGCTGTCAGAATATATCGCTCAATATCTATTTGAGATTTAATCAAATCAAGGGAGACGTTTCTCTGAATATTTTAAATATTTCTTTGTTAATATACAAAAAGTAAGTTTGTTCATCATTACTGGAGCGATTTAATTTCCTATAATTTCAAAAACATCTTTTATCGTTTTTCCGATATTCGCATCGAATACAAAACAAGTTTGGTGAAAATTGAACTCTTACTGCCGCAAACTTTGTAATCTTGAAACTTTGAGAGTGAGTGAAAAGTTGTTTAAAATCTAATAATTTGGAAAACTTATCACATAAATAATAATCTTGAATATTAATTTAGTACTTTTAGGTTTCCACTATTCTTCACTGCATTGGTTACGACTATCATTTCATAGTAGGAAAATCTTTTTGCATTTAAGTTTCCAAAATAGTCTGTTCAAGAAGCTCATTTCATACAGTTCAAATTCAACTGAGAAAAATAAGAATCTCATTCCTGGCTCTTCTATAAAAATCCTTCGATTTGTGATCATTTTAAAGTGAAAGTTGAGGTATAAAAGGGTCATTTTTGAACTTGTGAAGGAACATGAAAATTCTATTTCAGGCTCACCTAAAAGTGAAATTGAGCTATCAAACTCCGATGTATATCCAATTTAGAGTTATCGGTTACATAGAGCGGTTTGAAAACTTCATTTCTGAGCTTCAAATTCGATACCAATTTGTTTTATTCAATAGGAATACCCTAATCAATATATCTTGAAAGTTTCAATTTGCTCTGATTAGTCTAATTATTTTTCAAAAGTTTCTAGAGGTGATTATTCTATAAGGGATTTTTAACTACTTTTGGCTTTTTTTCTTGGGACTTTTGTCTATTCCAAGAGCTGCAATTTTAATTTTCTTCTGAAAGAAAACAGACATTTTATTCTAGAAAAAAAACCATAAGAAGGACCAGGAATATAAATAAAGAAAATTCACAAGCCTGGAATGAAGAAAATCAAAAACATAAAAAAATAATGAAAAATGATTTTCAAAAGAAGTTTTCTTGCTATTTTTTCTTTCATTTATTTCAACTTTTGTCTGTTCCAGGCTCTTGAATTATTGATTTTTTCTGAACTAAAATAACTAGAAATTCAATTTGATAAGGGCCAGGAATTAAGAGAGTTAGGCATCAAAAACAAAGACTCAGAGAGCATTTTACGTAAATTATTAGGAAGAAATTAGGTACCTTATGATTTGGATTTTTTAAAACTTTGTAGACCCATAACTTTTTTTCTATTATAGATAGAAAATTCGAATTTTCAGCGATTCTTATCCCAGTAGAGGACTACAATCCCTGAAAATTTCAGCTCATTTGCACTTATAGTTCCTGAGATAAAATCCTGTTAAGCAATTTGAGGTGATTTATCAATTTTTCAATTTTTCTGAGTGCCTTTTTTCATAGATTTCGACTTCAAATCTGAGAATAATTTAGTGTATGGAGTTTGGGGGATGTTGATTGACCATTAGGATACAAAATCTCGAAAAAAAAAAAATTTGAAATTTCATCGTTTTAGTAAGAAGGTCTCTACCTTATGATTTAGATTATGGAAAACTTTGGAAGGTCATAACTTTTTTACTATCATAGATAGAAAGCTGAAACTTTCACTGAATTTTATTCCAATCAAGGGACTACAATCCTTGAAAATTTCAGCTCATTTGCACTTTTAGTTCCTGAGATAAAATCGTGTTAAGCAGTTTGGGGTGATTTATCAATTTTTCAATTTTTCTGAGTGCCTTTTTTCATAGATTTCGACTTCAAATCTGAGAATAATTTAGTGTATGGAGTTTGGGGGATATTGATTGACCATTAGGTTACAAAATCTCGAAAAAAAAAAAATTGAAATTTCATCGTTTTAGTAAGAAGGTCTCTACCTTGATTTAGATTATGGAAAACTTTGGAAGGTCATAACTTTTTTACTATCATAGATAGAAAGCTGAAACTTTCACTGAATTTTATCCCAATCAAGGGACTACAATCCTTGAAAAATTCAGCTCATTTGCACTTATAGTTCCTGAGATAAAATCGTGTTAAGCAATTTGGGGTGATTTATCAATTTTTCAATTTTTCTGAGTGCCTTTTTTCATAGATTTCGACTTCAAATCTGAGAATAATTTAGTGTATGGAGTTTGGGGGATATTGATTGACCATTAGGATACAAAATCTCGACAAAAAAAAAATTTGAAATTTCATCGTTTTAGTAAGAAGGTCTCTACCTTATGATTTCGATTATGGAAAACTTTGGAAGGTCATAACTTTTTTACTATCATAGATAGAAAGCTGAAACTTTCACTGAATTTTATCCCAATCAAGGAACTACAATCCCTGAAAATTTCAGCTCATTTGCACTTATAGTTCCTGAGATAAAATCTTGTTAAGCAATTTGGGGTTATTTATCAATTTTTCAATTTTTCTGAGTGCCTTTTTTCACAGATTTCGACTTCAAATCTGAGAATAATTTAGTGTATGGAGTTTGGGGGATGTTAATTGACCATAAGGATACAAAATCTCAACAAAAAAAAAATATAAATATCAAATTTCATCGTTTTAGTAAGAAGGTAGCTTACCTTATAATTTAGATTTTGGATGGGCATAACTTTTTTTCTATTATAGATAGAAAGCTGAAATTTTCATAGATATTGGACATCAGCTTCAAATCTCGAAAATATTTAGTTTATAGAGTTTAGGGGATCTCAACTGATTATAAAAATGCAAAATTTTAACATAAAGATTAAAATATGATCATTTCAGTACTGAGGTTACCTTATGATGATTTTCAGAATAAAAAGAGGAAAATTAGAAGCTCATTATAGTAAAATTGCAGATTTTTCCAATAAAAACCAACACCATGGGAAATTAATGGAAATCAACATGCAAAATCTAAATTAAGCAAAAATGCAATCTTTTACATTTGAATATTTTTCTGGAAAACTACTGAAGGGAAAATTCTGAAACTTTTAGGATAAAAACAGGAAATTGAAGAGCTCATTATACTGAAACTCGAATTTATCGAGTAAAAAACAACCTAAAAAAATTGGAAACTAAGGATATTTAACGTAAATTCAATATAAAACGTATATCGTATACATAAAAATTATAAAACATAAACAGTAATAATTATTTTTTTGTTTTTTTGCAGTTTACTTTCTTGCTCAATTGATTTTGCTCAAAAATAATAAAAATTACGTTTTCATTTTATACTATTCTATAACTATAGAAAACTTGAAAAAACTTCTGAACAATGGTTTTTATCGATTCCCCCTCTATCCGTGAACTTCCTTTTGTCCTCGTCCAACAAACACAATTTTAAAGTGGGACAAGGTGACCTATCGTAGGAAACTGATTTATGTATAAATTTTCGTCTCAAAGACAACCAAAAAAACTTCAATTAATCTAATGAATCCGACGACGTCAATGGACCCTTGTCTGAGGCAAATGAAATCTCGAGAATGTTCCAAACCGTAAGCAATTTTAGGACCATAAGGGCCCTCTTTGGGAAACTTTTATCCTTGAGAGGGGTCTCAAGTTTTTCATATTCCGTTGCTTGTTTCAGGTATTGCAATGTTTGCCAAACTATAGTTGAAATGGAAATCAGCGGCCCTAGGAAAATTTACAGGAGTTGTTCTGCA
This sequence comes from Ceutorhynchus assimilis, assembly GCA_917834065.1. NCBI lineage: Eukaryota > Metazoa > Arthropoda > Insecta > Coleoptera > Curculionidae > Ceutorhynchus > Ceutorhynchus assimilis. Next base: position 9,305,270 of record OU892287.1, on the reverse strand, counting down.
AGGTATGTAATAGATGTAGATACAATAATTCTAATTGATTGCTTATCTTGTTTGTTTTATATAGGTCGTCTAAAAAACCTATAGGCAATCTACCGAAATCTTCGTATTCTTCACCGACTCCGCCGCCTCATAAGAGTCCTCTTTGGGAAGGCGCAGTTAGCTTTAATTCGTTTGAATCTACAAGAATTGGATCGCCAAAGTTGAGCTTGAGTAGTCCTACTGAGACTGAAAGATATCTTGCCGAATTTAATCAGAGAGGTAAGTTTTGAATTTCAATATTTTTCTACAAATATGAAATTCTTTTCATCAGTAGGTATAAATATCTTCATCATGAAAAATTCTCTCAAAGGGAGAGTCCAATCTAAATCCAATTAATCTTTTAATTAATTCCAATTGTCACGGATGTCATGTGTTCTTGATGGGTATCAATAAGGCCCATTTCCAGACGGTCAATTTATAACAAAAATATTTCTTTTTTTTTTATTGGCACTTGTCGACAAGAAGCCTGTTATTTTAATGAATTTATTTTTGTTTGCTCAAAGCGAAAGAAAAAATAAATCAATATAGTTTTGTTGGAAAATTGGCTCTAAAGATTTTTTTCAATTAAATTCGAAAAATGCTTTGTATGTACAGTCTTTACGGTAATTAGCTCCAGAGGGGTGATGTTTTTAAAAAATCTAAAAAAGAAATTTATAATATAAAGTGTGATATATTGAAAATTAGAAAATTTGCAATTAGTGTAATTATTGTTGAATTTTTATAGAGGAAAAATGTAAACAAAGTTAAAGGAATTATGAATGGAAAACTGAAAATAAGTATGAAATAGTCAATTTTGGTACGTTACAACCCCCCCTCTCCTACGATAGGAGGGAAAGTTAGAATGCAACTTTTCCGAGGATAATCTAAGCAAACTCGAGAACTAAGATATTTTAGGGTCTGTGCCGTCGGCTTGACCTCCTTTGAGATTACGCTGCGCTCTGCTCATGCTTTAACATCTTTTTTCTCTCTTATTTCCTCTACTACCCGCGCCGTGTCTCAGTGCTGCCTGTCTGCCGCCACGCTCTCCTACCACGACCACTCGACTACAGCGCAGCAGGCAGCGGTCCTACTCAGTACGCTTTGACTTTGCCTTCCGATAACATCAACTTTCAACGGTGTTGTACCGTTCGACGTAATTGGTTAAAGTGAATAATTTTTGGACAAAGTAAACAATATTTGGTTAAAGTGAATAATATTTAAAGTGAATAATATTTATTTTCAATGGTAAGTTTTGATAATGTTTAATATTATTTCTTTAGCAGCCTCATGGCTCGATTGTAGCATCCTTACGGCTGGATTCTAGCAGCATTTCGGCTCGAATTAAGCAGCCTCTCAGCTCGATTTAAGCAGCATCTCGGCTCAATTTAGCAGCCTTACGACTCGATTTGAGCGGCCTTGCGGTTCGTTTTTAGCGGCCTCATGGCACGATTTTAGCAGCCTTACGGCTCGATTCTAGCAACCTTACGACTCGATTTTAGCAGCCGTGCGGCTCGATCTTAGAGCCAGACGGCTCGATACGAGGTGCCGGGCGGCTAGATTTTAGCAGCCTTACGGCTCGATTTTAGCAGCCTTACGGCTCGATTTTAGCGCCAGTGCGGCTAGATCAGTGTCGGACTGGGGGTCATTTGGCCCACCGGGCAAATGGTGAAGTGGCCCACCCAACTCAAACCGTATTCAATAAAAACAATTTTGATAATCATTTGTTGAATCTGGTACCTAGTTTCTATAGGCATAAAAAAATAGGTACCTAAGGTTTCTTCCACCTATACCTGCCTCTATATTTTGTTGTTATTTACCGATGTAGTATGTAGTTTGTAGTTGTATATAAATTACCATTAAAAAGAGTAGGTAACATTAAAAAAACAACAGAATATAATATATTATCTCAGAATTGGGGCTAGAGGCTAATGTACTTCGGATTGTTCTACAGCTTATTTTTTTCTCCGCGAAGTCGAAGATGGTCTAGGTAATCTGGGCATTGGTCTTTCTGAACCCCTTTTTGATTTTTTTGGTATTGAAGGCAAGGCAGATTGCTGGGCTACTGCTTGATGTGCTGCTTTTAACAGTAGGTCATTTCTTGCAATTGGGGATAGTTTCTTCTGTTTCTAGAATCTCTGTAGAAATAGAACATGCAGGAGCATCCTCGAAACTTCCCTCGGTTGACGGATTTGTATTTGATTTAGTATTAAAAAAAGTTGTGACAGTTGTTGGCTGGATGCTGCAGATTCTAATAATTGCCGTTTTCTCGCGATCGCTCTTTTTTCTGTACCAATTTTATATAGCTTCCTCTTTCTCACCTTTCTGTTCTCGGACATTTAGGATGTATAAAAATAAAAAAATAGTAATAGCGTGGGAGGCGGAAGTCGAGATTTTTAAATGATGTTATTGTTTCAGAAGAGTTAATTTGTAAAGATATCGTAATCAATAAACAGAAAAACTATTTCAGTCATTATATAGCGTTGCTGATGAGTATGCTGATTTTCAGAAAAACTGGGTGATTAACTTGCGAAAAACGAAGAGTTATTAAAGCATTTTTGCGAGTCAATATTTTTCTTTCTATATCTATATCTACATATATAAAAACAAACAAATCAAAACCAAAACCAATGTGAGGATGTGGCTTTTTTTACAAATTACCTACCCTGTCTATGTATTTCTTAAAATCAACAACGGGTACCTAAGTCAGTTGAATTCAAATTCACTGGATTACGCGAAATAACGTATGATTTGATGATCAATAGCGTAGGGAGTGGGATATTTTAATTTATTTATATAAATGTTCGAATGGCCCACCCGTCGATGACGTCACCTGACCCACCGGGATTTTGCCCGGTTGCCCGGTGGGCCAGTCCGACACTGGGCTGGATCTTAGTAGCCAATTTTAGCAGCCTTACAGTTCGATTTTAGCAGCCTTCGGCTCGATTTTAGCAGCCTTACGACTCGATTTTAGCAGCCTTACGGCTCGATTTTAGCAGCCTTACGGCTCGATCTTAGTAGCCAGACGGCTCGATACGAGGAGCCGGGCGGCTCGATTCAAGCAGCCTTACGGCTCGATTTTAACAGCCTTGCGGACCGATTTTAGAGCCAGACTGCTCGATTTGAGGAGCCGGACGGTTCGTTTATGGGATTCGAATGGCTCGATTTTAAGAGCCCGACGGCTCGATTTACGAGCGTCACGGCTTGATTTTAAAGAGCCTTAGAGTTTGGCGTTATTTTATTCTTCACTGCGCCTCTAAGAAGGGCCAACACATTTCCTTTTGTTTTAGATGCTGTCTTAGTTTAGCACGAGACGACTCTCAGAGCTTGCGGACATTCCGACCTCTGATCCTAAAGACCAGCCAATTCTCGATAGGCTGATTCAAATGGCTCGAGAGTATCTCCTGGAGGGTTGGCAAGAGTGGAATATGCGATTTTTGATAAAGAAGAGTTGTTAGGAAAAGACTTGGATCCTCAGATCCTAAACAAGCTTAGGTTTGCTTTGCCACTGTTAGCCTGGCCCAAGCTTTCGATCCTGAGGCAACACCGCTACCAGAAAAAGTGTACAAGGTCTTGAAAATTAGAATGCTCTCATGGCCTTTCTGCGTCGGGCTTATCATAGGTCCTCCGGCTGTGGCGGCAAGAGTTAGTGCGTCAGCAGTCTAGAATGAACTGGTAGTGGCCTCCTTAAGTGAAATCAGACCGCTTCTGATTTCTAGAAAAGAGGCTTGCCGTCAGCTGTCCATAGGCTCGTCGGGTGAGGAAACGTCAGTCTCACAACCCAGTAGGACTTCCAAGATAAAATAAACCTGGTTGGACAAGCTGGAGAAAAGTAACTTGGAGATACGGGGTATGTTGACGTCGCTGTTGGATCGAATGGGCCCACATGCTATGAATTTAGATGAAGAGTTGACAGAAGAAGAAGAAGATATAGAAGAGGATTTTTCAGTCCAGTTGGAAGGTCCCTAGCTTGTTTATTGAACAATCATCACAGGAGGTGGAAGACATTGACTTTGCCCCCAGGACTCAAGAACAGCAGCCTTTGATTGCGCCACCTAAGCCACACATAGAGCAGCAGGGCATGGATTGTCAGAGGCTTAATTTATCATCATTTGACAAAATCAGATATCTAGAATCTCAAAAGAAACTCCAGGCAACGCCAATGTTCAACGCTTTGGCAGTTAATGTTCAGTTGGAGCGCATAAACCCGTTATTTAAATCTTCAGACAATCTTATCAGAATGGACACTTCCCTCGCTTGTATTTCACATAGTCTTCTCTTCCAGCGCGAAGCTTTCCGTACTGCATTAAGGAATGTAACATCAAAACATCCTTCCCTCAAGAGTGACATACAGGAGATCATGCTAAGCTCAGATTCTGAATTCAGAGCTGTTTCGGACAATCTGCTGCAGTACACCTGTGGCCGTAGGGCAGAAGTAATCGAGCAGAGAAGGAAATGCTTCAAACCGAACAGTGCAGTAGTTTCCACGCTCCTTTAGAATATCCCACCCTCGGGCACCCACCTATTTTAAGAAGAGCCGCTGGACGAGTTGGTGAAACAACACGGGTATGCGTTTCGTGGCAACTCCAAGTTTAAGGACCGTCCAAAGACATTTCATAGGAAAGAGTATAAACCAGCGAGTTAAGAAGCAATGACGAGCTGCCTCAGATTTTCAAAGGGGAAAGGCTTCAAGGCTTTGTGAAAAGATGGGAGGAAGCCGGTGCCCCAACAAACATTTTAAAATCAATAAAGGGTTACTCTCTGCCTTTCGTAAAGATTCCTCCGTCAACCTTTTTCTCCAAGGAAATCTTGACTCGTTTTTCTACACCGGAAATGAAGCAAGAGTTCGAAACGCTTTTAGCTCAGGGTGTAGTAGAGGAATCCATGGCAAACTCGGGCTTCCTGTCGAAGATGTTTTTAATCCCAAAATCAGATTGCAATAGGCGGACCATTTTCAATCTGCGAGCCCTAAATCAGTTTCTTTGCCCAAAGTAGTTTCGACTGATGAATCATCTAAAAGTCCCCAACTTTTTGCAAGAGGGAGGCTTTCTAGTCAAACTGGACATAACACAGGCATATTATCATATTCCAATGAAAACCCATCACAGACGTTTTCTATCCCTGGTTTATCAAGGCAAAGTTTTCCAAATGACTTGCCTCCCCTTCGGGTTGTCAACGGCCCCACTTGCCTTTGCAAGGATTTCGAACTGGATAGCAAGTCATCTAAGAGACAGAGGTTTGAGGATAATAGTCTACTTGGACGATTTTCTGTTAGCACATCAGGATCCTCGCCAGCTGTCTTCACATCTATCAATGACGATTCAGTTTCTGGAGGAGTTAGGATGGATAATAAACAAAGAAAAGTCGTTATGCCTTCCTCAGAACAAGATAGCGTTTCTAGGAATTTTGTGGGACAGGATAGAAAATACCATTTCCCTTCCAAACAAGAAAAAGGTCTCTATAAGAAGAGATCTGACCAACATAGTAAGAAACCGGCTCTGGACCTGAAGATCAGCCAAAAAGCTTCTGTGAAAGCTAAATTTCGCCAACTTCGCGATCCCTCTAGGGAGGTTGCACTATCGCCTGGTACATAAAGCAAGTCACGTATTGCCTCAATCGATGCCCCATCATCGGTCATAAAAGAATGCCAGTGGTGGCTCCGACACCTAAATACTTCGGCGCCATTATTTCCAAGCGACTCGGACATATATCTGACAACGGAAGCCTCGAACCTGAGTTGGGGATCGCAGGTTGGAAACGAGGCCATGAAAATGCCATGGTTGAAGGAACAGATCGATTGGCAGGAAAGAGCTTTATGCGGTATATGCTACAATCAAGCTATTCAAGGGCCTGGAAGAGAAAACGGTGCTATTGCAGTCAGACAACAGGACTGTAGTGTCGTATATAAAAAACCAAGGGGGAACGAAATCGGAGGTTTTGCTGAATCTCACAAGGAAGCTTCTCACTCTGGCGCATTCAAAAGGTATCTCCCTTCTGTGTCATTACATCTCGGGAGTGTGGAACGATGTAGCGGACAGCCTCTCAAGGGGTCGCCCCGTAGCAGACTGGCACCTATCTACTCAGGTGACGAGTCGAATATTCCAAAAGTGGGGCATGCTGATAGATCTATTCGCCTCGAGCAAGTCGAAAGTAGTTCCAATGTATGTCTCGAGAGACTCCCGAAACAAGGAAGCTCTATTCACAGACGCTTTCAGCAGGAAATGGAATTTCTCCCTAGCTTGGCTGTTCCCACCTCCTGTGCTGGTGCCTCGGGTTCTAAGGCATCTCAAGTCGGCAGCAGCCGGAATTTACCTGTTAGTAGTCCCCAGATGGGAGAAAGTGTTCTGGCACGCGGATTTAAAATGGCGAGCGAAGGCCCCACCATTCACGATTCGAGACCTCCAGCACCATCTGGTGGACATCTCCACAGGCCTCCCACTTCCCCAAGCTCAGCGTCTGAGTTTGGAGGTTTGGAAAGTACGGGGTGGGCGTAATTAACCGGGAACTGGGCTCAAGAGGATATACAGTTATTGGAGAATTCGTGGCGTAAAAGTACACTTAAGACGTATGCAGTACCATGGAAAAATTGGTTGGTTTACGCCAGAGAAAATAATGTATCACCCAAAGACCCAGATCCTAGCAAAGTGGCTTTATTTCTAAGTTATCTGTATAGAGTAAGAAAGTTGGCTCCAACAACCATCAAACTATACAAATCAGTCATTGCAACATTTGCGAACCCCATAAAGAATGAATGTATCTCAAGTCATCTAGTACGTCAAGTACTTAGGGCTATTGATAGCTCTCGACCCCCTTCAAATAGAAAAGTTATATGGGATGTTTCAATATTGATCAATTGGTTGAGGCGCGATTGAGTGGATAGAACCAGCTTGTTCCAAGTTTCGAGAAGATTAGCTTTGATTTTGCTGCTCTCGTCGGGTCGAAGAATACACGATTTAACTCTTTTAAGAATCGATAAGGATCATATAGTGATGGGGAAAGACAGTATCTGTTTATGGCAAGAGTATGGATCAAAAACCGACAAAGCCAAGTATAGGCAGTCTGGTTGGAAGCTTTCAGAGAATGCAGTGGACCCAGTGTTCTGGATAAAACAACTAATTGAAGTATCCTCAGACCGCAGAAAGGCTGTGCCCAAGCTTAATAAGCTATTTATATCGACTACAGGAAAAGTACAGGCGGCTTCTAGGACCGTTATTGCAGGTTGGGCAAAAACAGCGTTTGTGGTAGCAAACATAAATTATTCGCCTGGTAGCATTAGATCAGCGGTAGCTTCCACTAGATTTGAGAATAATGTTCCCCTTGATGACATATTAGGCAGTGGGAATTGAAAAGGTGAACATAACTTTTTCAAATATTACTACAAGGAAGTGCAGAGAAATAATCAGTCGATTAATAGGTCAGTTGATCTGGTCACTGATAAATCATTTGTGCCGGTGTGATTGTATAAAAATTTCATGCTTATACGTTTCCATAGTTGTTTATTATGTACTTAAGAGAGCAATTTTTATTTTTTATTCAAGAAGTAGGTTTTGTTATTTTTTTTTTGAAATATAACCTATTATATGTTCAATAAATGTTGAGTACAAACTGGTGGTCACGCTTATTTAATTGAATTAACCGGCAAATATGAAATATGATAATAATATCTAATTTATTGGGTGTTCACAGTACGCTTTCCGTGTCGTCAGAAACCAAACACTTCTCAAAGGGGGTCAAGCCGACGGCACAGACCCTAAAATATACACGTTTTTCCCCCGAAGGGTAAAAAACGATTATTTTAGGTCTTGCCTATGCTTGACCGAACAAGTTCTTGACGACTTTTGCGAAAGTACTGAGTAGGACCGCTGCCTGCTGCGCTGTAGTCGAGTGGTCGTGGTGGGAGAGCGTGGCGGCAGACAGGCAGCACTGAGACACGGCGCGGGTAGTAGAGGAAATGAGAGAGAAAAAAGATGTTAAAGCATGTGCAGAGCGCAGCGTAATCTCAAAGGGGGTCAAGCCTAGGCAAGACCTAAAATAATCGTTGTTTACCCTTCGGGGGAAAAACGTGTATAATATAAAGAATGTTAAATATATTTATATTTTGAATTTGAATGGAATCAAAATGACTATTAACGAACAACTAATAAAAGGTAAATAAGAATAAAGGTAGTTAGGTGCCCTTCCACTGGAACGAGTGTTAATTTGCCTCGAATCTTAAATTATTACAGAAGCACGATTCGCTTTTCTGAAATTGTTTTTGAAGTTTCTTGCCTAATTTTGTCATTATTTTTCCTCCGAAGGGTGCATTAATAAAATCACAAATCTTGAAGAAAATAAATTGGGCTCTGTTTAAAAACTCAATTTAAAATTATAATATGAGACTCTCAATTACACCAAAACCATATTTCCAAATCTAATCTAAAAACTACAAGCCAAAGCAATTTTATTGTAAATGGTTTCTCATTGAAATTTCAGGATTTAAGAGAAATAGGGGCCAGTAAATCTGGCTGCGGAATACGTAATGAACGAGACGCTTTTAGCCGAGTAAAATATTCAAAATGAAACCGAAATGGTTTGTTGCTTCTAAGTTTCTAAGCCCCTGGATTACGAAGCTAATGGTATTTGAAAAATGATTCTTCATAACCCAATAAATCCGACATTGCCGCTTCAAAGTTGAAATTTTGTCTCAAAAACTGAAAACTTTTTACCAAATTCATTATACTTAGAAGATAACAGAGAAAAGGTGTTTTGTCTGATGGACAGGCCAATTTCCAAAAACGCCCCTGCGAAACAAAGATAACCTAAAGTTTTCCCGGTTGCCTGACAAAACTTTGAGGAATATTCACTCGAGAGTTTTCGTTTTCCTATTAAAAGCCACTGTAATTAAAATCAGTTTTCCTCTCTAAGATAACAAATACATTGTTCCTTGCAAAACATTTATCGCTTTTCGAATCAATTAAAATATTCTAATAATAATAGGAAATTTTAGGTAGGTATGCTGAATTTTCCTAGAAGGATGTGTGAGGCTTAGAAATAGGATTCTGATTTCATATGTTGGTTCATAGTGTTGTCAATTTTCAACAAATTTACTTGTATTACCTACCTATAGGTTTTTTTAAAAGAGAATTGAATTCTCATAAAACTCCAGCCTTCACTGTCATACAAATAATGAAAATTGAAAATAAATTATGTCGATACTATAATTTAAAATTAGACAAATAATCTCCATTAAAGGTGGCAAAAATTCCCGGAGCATTAACTCCATTATCAAATTGAAAATTTATTATGCGAAACACGCAGACGGGGTGACCTTTTCTTACGAAATTATTGAACTCTCAACAATTCTAAAAGGGTTGCTTTGGAGGATTTCGCCCTTGTAAAACTACTAATGATTTTCGTATTGTCAACCCTACATGGGACGACGGGCTATAACCAAATTCAAAACACTGAACCACGGGTTATAACAAATAACTGCAACTAAGCAAGAAAACACAAATTAACCTAATCATAGTCAGCAAATATTGGATATAAAAGCCCGGGCCACACTATGGCAAATCAGTCGTGTCTCAGCGCTTCGCTGCAATCAGTAGGTGTTTAGAGACGACTCAAAGTTGGGGAACTATCAGGACTGATAAAGTTAATACGCTATCGTATCTCTATCAGGGCAGATACTCTCTGACGACCCAGGCTTTGACCTACAGTGAAAAGGCTTTCTAGATTTTCCTGTAGGGCTGGTTTGGTTGTTTAACCTTGCAGGGGTATACCCGACGTTTGACTGTCCGCCCCTTTTTTGAGCTTCACCACCTGAAGGGACGTTAGCTGGTCCCAGATGACGATGATGTGGTAATAACTAAATATTCATGTTTCCGTAATCTTCGTCCTGTAACAATATATATTAGCTATTTAAAACTGTTCTGGTGTTTCCCTGTTACTCCTCCCTTCCCGTTCTGCTTTTCAGGGTGAATAGTCGAGCTACACAGCGAAGCAGAGACGTTTCGTGACATTTGGTGGAGGCGCCTCTTTCCTGGACCCCCTTGATGACCTAGCCAAAGAGTCGATACCAGGACCACCCGGGAAGACAGAAGACCAAGAAGGCCTCTAGCAGGGACAGAAGAGGAGGAAAAACCCCAGTAACCTTCCTTTCACCCTATCCTAGAACACCAGAAATAAATAAAACAAAAAAATACTTAGCCATAATCTTTAATAAAAAATTAATTACAATCAAAATTAAACATTCCTTGCGAAATTTAAAATAGCCAGACGATAAAACAAAAACACCGATATGCGTAGCAAGCAATAAACTGGGGACCCACTTAGAAAAATACAGTGTTTCCAAATCGACAGAAAACGACGCTGATGGTCTATTTCTGTGAAGTTCGCCATCAAGTCAGGAAAATATCGAACTGATGAGTAAAGGAAATTACTACTTGAGGTCCACGTCGAGTGAAGACGAACATAGTCCAAACGCCGAAAGCACTCAGATTGCAGACGAAATATTTCAGCGAAGAGAGAAGCCAAGATTGGATTTTTCAGAAATTTTAGGAACGGGAATAAGTAACTACTTGAAACATCAAAGTGAAGAAGTCTCGGAAGAAGAGAATCCAGAAGAAACTGTGATAGTAGCAAAGCAGGACAAAGTAACACCAAACCGGAAAACACAAACAGCTATGGCGAATACCACAATCCAAGACGCAATCGCCACTGGTAGAAAGGCGACGATTCCTCAATTTATAAGCCCTATAACTTTCCACCCTTGCAGGGGCATTGCGGCCGAATTTCTAAGGAGCTACGAGAGAACAGCAATAGCAAACGGATGGGATGACACATTAAAAATAACGTACTTAGAAACATTTTTAGATGGCGCTGCTAACATATGGTTCCAAGAATACAAACAAAACAATCAAGATAGCAAATGGAATGACATTGTAAGGGATTTTTCTAAAGAGTTTGAAGACGCCAACTACCAGACGGCACTAAAAAGGAAAGTGGAAGAACGCAAACAAGACTCGAAAGAAACAGTCGGTGACTATCTGTACGAATTAAGGGTTCTCTACCACGACTACAAGAATGCCATCGATATAGAAGAATTTGTAACCATTTTCAGCAAAGGGTTGACTGAAGAAAACTTCTACCACTATTACTGGCTCACGAATCCGCCGAATGGCCCACCAGACACACTCGAAAAATTAAAAGAAATTGCTGGGACCATAGATAAAGCGCCAAGGAAGGAGTTAGGAGGAAAAAAGGACCCACAGAGTCAAAGAGACGAAACGCCAAGAGCAGGCAACCAAGCACCCCAAAATGACAGGAATCAGGTAGTGTGTTATTATTGCGGAAAAAAGGGACACATTGCGACAGTATGCAGAAGCAGACAACATCAGGATCGGTCAAATAGGAACAACATGAAATGTGATAACTGCGGAAAGATCGGGCACGCTGCGGCAAGTTGCAGAAGTCAACCACAGAGAAATGAAAATTATAAGCCCCGAAATTATGGTAATAGCCCGGTATGTTACAACTGTGGGAAACAGGGACATTTCGCAGCCACCTGCAGAAGCCAAAAACAGTACCCAAACGAAAGGGGATGGCAAAAATAGAGACCCCAGCCATCCTAGCCCTAGGGGATTCATCTAGAATAGGAATCTTATGCATCACAGTTACAATAAATAATAGGAATTTCTCGGCTATAGTCGACACGGGAGCCCAAAATAACGTCATACCAACACAATTGATAACAGGAAAAATAGAGACGGACAATAACACGATATTAGTAGCCGCAGGAGGACATCGAATACCAGTATTGGGAAAAATGACAACTCCAATGGAAATTACAAGGAGCTCAAAGTGGAAAGGCGTATTAAGGGCAAAAGTCATCTCAGCAACAGACCAACCGATGATCTTGGAGATGGAATTTTTGACAGAGAATAAGGCCACCATAGACCTACAACGAAAACTACTGATATTGAATAATAAATACAACATACCACTATACCAGGGCTACAAGCAGAAAGTTAGCTTGTCAAGCCTTATAACCACAAGAGAGTCTAGCACTGGACCAAGATACTCACAGGAAGATGAACAAGAATTCAACAAGTTTATCAAAGACCACATACACATAACAAAGAAAGACATAAGCAGATTCCTGGAAAAAGAACATAGAGACATAAACCACCTACCAAATAACGCAGTTTTGGTATTCGGAGTAACCCAAAACTACAAAACAAAGAGATGCATTTACAAAAAATACAGGCGCACGCTCCCAACAAAAAGAGTACAGGGAACCATCGGACAACTGAAAGAAATAAGCCAGGGAAAAAAATCAACAATTTTCCTATTTACGAGGGAAACGATGAAAAAGAAACCTACGCCAAGGAACATGTACAGATGTCTGTTAGCACTCAAGAAAACTAGTAAATTGAGGTCCCATACAACCTTGGTTATTCCAAGAAAAGGATGGGGATTGGAAAAAGAATGGGGAAGATTTGAACAAATGCTGTATCATGTTTTCAAGGACTCAAGAATCGAGATTCACATCCAAAACCAACAGGTAGCCAAACAACACAAGACAATAGAAAGTCCCGAAGAAGAAATTGGGCAGCTAATGCAAATAACCACCGACACTGGCAATAAAACGCATAAAATAGGAACAAAGAAAGACCACACCATAACCGGAAACCAAATAGAAACAATCGAACTAGAGATCATGGGCAAAATTGATGAGATAAAAGAAACAATAGGGTACCAATGCAAATACAAATTAGACTGGCTGGCAAAAAAGCACCTAGTACTAAAAACACATATCTACACAGATGGAGACAGCCTCGCCCTGAAAATACAGTCAAAAACTAGAAATCTAGTGACTATATACGCAGGAACCACATTAGCATTTTTGGAAGAGCTGAAAAACGAAACCCCTTTGTACCACCTAAATACTCAACGAGAAATAATAGATGAACCCGAGGAAGTGACAATAGAAGACCACAAACTAGAGAACATTAGGGACGAACGAACTAAACAGGCATTACAGGATCTCATGTTGGAATATAGTGACGTTTTTGCAAAATCAACTAAACACATGGGAAGAACAAACCTGACGGCACATAAGATAGAAATTGGAGATGCACAGCCAATAAAAAGCCGTCCATACAGAGTCTCACAAAAAGAAAGACAGATTATCGATGAACAAATCAAGGAAATGCTGGACAGCCAAGTAATTAGACCCTGTCACTCGCCATGGGTCAGTCCTGTGGTCCTAGTAAAGAAAAAGGATGGAAAAACCAGATTTTGTGTAGACTACCGGAAAATAAATGCTGTGACAAAAAAGTCAACCTACCCATTTCCACAATTTGACGACATCCTGTCATACCTAGGAGACGCGGCATACTTTAGCACTTTGGACATGTTCTCAGGCTACTGGCAGGTACCGGTAGAAGAAGGGTCCAAACAATACACAGCATTCATCGCACAGGGACACGGTACCTATGAATTCAACGTTCTTAGTTTTGGACTCTGCAATGCCCCAGCAACGTTCCAGGAACTCGCAGATCAAGTCTTTTGGGACTTGAAATGGAAGGAAGTTCTGATCTACCTGGACGACATAATAATCATCTCAAAAACGCTAGAGGAACACATAACGAAACTAAGGAAAGTCTTTGAACGATTGCGGCAAGCAAACTTAACTCTGAAACCCAGCAAATGCGAGTACTTACGAAAGGAAATCAAAATTTTAGGTTTCAACGTCAGCGAAAAAGGGATTCTGCCAGATGAAGAAAAGGTTGTGTGCATAAAAAACTTCCCTATCCCAAAAAAGATTAAGGACGTACAGAGCTTCTTGGGATTGTGCAATTTCTACAGAAAATTCATTTGCAACTTCGCCAAGATAGCAAGGCCGTTACATGAGATAACAAAAAAGAACATAAAATACAAATGGGGTATCAAAGAAGAAGAGGCTTTTAACACACTGAAAAAAAAACTTGTTTCCGCACCAGTACTACAGCATTACAATCCAAATAAAGACACTATTTTACATAAGGATGCATCAACATGTGGGATTGGGGCAATACTATTACAAGAAGACGATAAGGGAGAAGCACACCCCATAGCTTATATAAGCAGAAGCCTATCAAAGAGTGAAAAAAATTACTGAATAAGCGAACTAGAACTACTAGGCGTAGTATGGTCCCTAAGCTATTTAAGACACTTGATTTATGGTCGACCAGTAAGAATTATAACAGACCACCACGCATTATGCTGGATGGACACCATAAAAGAGAGCAACAGAAGGTTGGCCAGATGGGCATTAAAACTGGCAGAATTCGATTATTCGGTGGAGTACAAGAAAGGTTCAAACCATAAAGATGCCGACTGCATGTCCCGAAACCCAGTCCTATAAATTGACCCAAACAAAAGCGAAGAACAAGAAGAACTGCCAACATTTGCGACAAGAACAGTAGAAATGAGAACAATGCAGAAAAGGGACCCGGACTTAAATGAAATTATAAAGGCAGTGAAAAACCCAAACAAGCCGGATATTAATATTGGAACCAGAAGAAGAGCAAAAAATTTCAGAATCGAAGATGATTTATTGTACAAAGTGAATAAAACGCATAAAGGACTAGATAGTAGTGCTGGTAGTACCGAAGGCAATGAGGGAAGAAATCCTATGGGAATTACACGCATCACCAACCTGTGGTCATCTAGGACTCAGCAAAACGATAGACAAAATACGGAACCGATTTTTCTGGGATGGAATGTTAAAAGACATTGAAAAATACGTCAAAGGGTGCGTAGATTGCCAAGCAAGGAAGGGACAGCCCTACAGGAAACCTCGTGGGCCCCTTCAGCCGATTAAAGTGGGATGCGTCATGGATAAAGTGGGAATAGACTTGCTCGGTCTATTTAGGAGAAGTTCAAATAACAAAACTATGATAATAGTTGCGACAGATTATGCGTCACGCTACGCAATCACGGCGGCACTGCCAAATGGAAAGGCAGGCCCAGTGGCGAAGTTTATTTTGGAAAAAATTAAATTGATATACGGAGCCCTAAGAACAGTGTTGAGTGATAGAGGAAAGGTTTTCCAGTCCGAGCTAGTAACAGAACTTGGGAAGATAATGGGAGTAAGAAACCAATATACTACAGCGTACTATCCCCAGTGTAACGGCCTTACGGAAAGGTTGAATAAGACAATGGCCGATATGCTGGCAATGTACTGTAACACACAGCAGACTGACTGGTGTAGTTACGTTCCGTACGTCACCTTCACTTATAACACAGCGATTCAAGATAACACACAGCTAAGCCCGTTCATGGTAACTTTTGCCAGGGAACCGACTCTACCGTCGGAAGCAATGTTGATTGATGATAACTCGGAAACGGATATACTACACCTGAGGGAGAAAGCGCTGGCTATAAGGGCAATAGCAGCAGAAAATATACACAAAAGACAAGTAAAGGATAAGAAACGATTCGATAGCAAACATAGAGAATTAAAGTTTGATATTGGGGATAAAGTTAAAATTTTCGTGCCGGTAAGAAAAGTAGGCCGCAGCGAAAAATTGTTGTTAAAATGGTTTGGGCCATACAAAGTTTTAAGAAAATTAGGAGAAGTCGATTATGAAGTGGAAAAAATTGGTGGGAAGAAAAAGGACACGGTCCATGTAAGTAGGACACTCCCCTACTACGACCCGTGGACAGCGGAGTCCCCAGTTTTAGAAGAAATGTTAGAGGAATCAGAAACAGAGAGTAATGTTGATGAAAATGAGGAAGAAATAGAGGAAATCAGCGAAGACTGAGGCCTCAAAAATTAGTACGAAATCGATTGGGATCGCGACCCACATCGAAAACCTAGTAGTCATAAAACTTTAAGATAGAAAAATATACCTACTCACTATTAATTTAATGAGCATATTTTTAATATAGCATATAGAAACATAATTATTATAATAACCAAAAAACCGCAAGCATTGCTTTATTCTACAACACACAAGTCTGCTATTAATATTCGTCATATATTTGGTGTATAAAATAAACCAAAATTTGATTAATAAGCAAACTTATACTCGAGCAGAACCCACGATGTATAGCCTATTGCTTATTGAGAAACTAGAAAACAATGAAATCAGATGCAAGCTAAGCAAACCAACGCCAGCTACAACAATGGTTGCTGACGGAAGTACCTACTGCAAAATCAAGGCTTGAGCATAAAATAAGCGAAAGAATTATTACAGGAACGTAATGAACAAATTTGTATTTTTTTTTTAATTTTTTTTTTGTTGATATAATAGGATATAAAAATATGAAATAATATTAGGTAAAATATTGCTGGCCAGCAACTTAATGGAAATTAGGGATAAAGTTATAATATAAATAAGGATACATAATATTAGGTCAGGTATTAGGTTATAAAAAATATATGTATATAACAGGTATAACAAGGGATAGGTACTTAGTAAGTAAGGATAATTAGTATTATATATAAATGATAAAAAGGTAAGAGATTTCCGTACTATAGGATGTAAATAAAACTCGAAAATTTTGTAAACTTTGCTAATCACGTTTGTATAGTAAAACAAGGCAGAGGCGTCTCAACCATAACCTTCCAGTGGCAGCGGGAATTTCAAAGGAGAAAACTCAAAAAAGCTAGGGGCACTATTGAAAGCGCCACAACCACGGAACAAGCTTCCAACCAAAGGTCCCCTACGAGAAACAAGGTCCACTACGAAAAGCAAACCACGGGCCAAGAATCCACGACATTGGATACACTAGCCCAGATACCACGACACGCGGGAGACAACGCCAGAACATCTACAAAAGCAATTGTTTGAACCAAGACCACAACATCTTCAAGACCAACCTAGGCCAATCGCTAGCCTAGATCCACGACATGAGATCCAACAACCTAGACACCACGACATGCGTGAAACGTTGTCAGAACATCTACAAGAGTGATCCAGGCAAACAAGCCTTGGAACCAGCAAAACCCAGAGAATCACCAACGAAGTAGAAGCAAACCGCAGACACTGTTCTAGTGTTCGAAGCCATGGAAGAATGGACACGCACAAAGAACCAATCACAAAGAAGAAGACGCCCGAAGATGAATAATGTAGTTTTAAGTTTTATTTAAAGTTTTTGTATTTTTTTAAAAGTTTTTGAAGCCAGATACGTCTCCTCGGGCATTGTGGGGCCAATGCCTTTATCGGGAGGGGCTTGTGTCAACCCTACATGGGACCACGGGCTATAACCAAATTCAAAACACTGAACCACGGGTTATAACAAATAACTGCAACTAAGCAAGAAAACACAAATTATCCTAATCATAGTCAGCAAATATTGGATATAAAAGCCCGGGCCACACTATGGCAAATTAGTCGTGTCTCAGCGCTTCGCTGCAATCAGTAGGTGTTTAGAGACGACTCAAAGTTGGGGAACTATCTGGACTGATAAAGTTAATACGCTATCGTATCTCTATCAGGGCAGATACTCTCTGACGACCCAGGCTTTGACCTACAGTGAAAAGGCTTTCTAGATTTTCCTGTAGGGCTGGTTTGGTTGTTTAGCCTTGCAGGGGTATACCCGACGTTTGACTGTCCGCCCCTTTTTTGAGCCTCACCACCTGAAGGGACGTTATCTAATAATAATAACTAAATATTCATGTTTCCGTAATCTCCGTCCTGTAACAATATATATTAGCTATTTAAAACTGTTCTGGTGTTTCCCTGTTACTCCTCCCTTCCCGTTCTGCTTTTCAGGGTGAATAGTCGAGCTACACATCGAAGCAGAGACGTTTCGTGACAGTATTGTAGCCCCATCTTAAAAAGAGTGTTTTATCCTCAATCTCCCCAAAGTATCCGCCGTTTTACTCCCCTAAGGAAATCTCGATTTACAGTAAAACAAACACCTAGTGATGTCTTTGACGTTAAAAGAAAAACTCCCCGATATTTTTATTCGGAAATGAGAAGTACGAAATATAAACGAAAAACTTGTCCTACGGGAATTTGCTTATTATTTTATATTGTAATTGAATTTTTAGTATGTCTTGCCCCAATATTACCACAAAATTTCATATTTGCAACTTGTAATCTTTGTTGAATTTTGGAAATTGATATTAATTTTTTTCTAGGTCCAAGATCATCACCACATTCTCCACGCTCTCCATCAACCTTCAACAATGCCTCATCACCAGCTTCCTGTAAATCTTCAACGGTTTTTCAATTTGGGCCTCAAAGTCCCCACAATGAACCGAACGATCGAGATCATTTTGCGATGGAAACTACAAGCGGACGTGGACATTCAAGGGTAAGAATTTCTCCATAAATTTGTTTCAGTCTGTAACAAAACGGCCTAAAAATCCTTTTTTTTTTTGCTTCGTAAAACAATTAATAAAAGTCGCTAAATTTCTGACAAAACCGTGTCAAGAGCCAAAGGTTACCAGTGGGTTTTCGAAAGAATGTAATTACTGTGTCTTAAAACACGACGAGCTGCCAATATAAATAATCTTGTGAGCCTCCTAGATTGATTCAGTTCTGTAACGAAGTTCTGGTGTTTAGTGTTAACGTCTTTCTGCTAACTCTCTTTCCGAGACCTTAGGTAATGTTTCAATTTCAAGTATTTTAATTTATTCGTCATAATTGTTGTTTTCTGTCTATTATTTATTTTTTCCCCTGTGTAAATAACAAAACCGTTGGGTTATCTCCACAACTCAAATCTCTTTTCCAACATGTATTACCCTGAATAACAAGGCCGTTTTGTCATTCCCTTGTCGATGACGCCCGTGACTTTTACCCACTAAGAAATATAGCCTAGTCTTTATTTTCTGTATCTTTTAATCTTTAATTTCTCATGTAGCTTGTACCTATACAAGACGCTCATGAATTTCACTCCCTATCATTCCAAATCTCCGTATGTATTTTCTTTCATTTCATTTTAGTAAACATTGTTAATAACCTACTGTATATTCTTTGCTTTTCTTTCATTTCCTTACCAAGATTTACCATTCGTTCAATAAACCATTCATTATTAGAGTTTAGTGAGAAAAACTGATTCTTTTATTTCCTTTGGAAAGCCCCGAGCTAGCATTCCAATTAACTGCGTACAGCTCAGGTAGCAAGAGCCCGCACTGGAAAATTACTAAAAAGTATCCATTCGAAGTTACCTAGATTTTCAGTGGGACTTTAAACAAAGACCTTTACCAGTGCTAAAACAAAGTCTCCCTTACCCAACCGTCGCAACCAGGTGGCGGTGGTATCAAGTCAATATTAGCTTCTTTGAAACATAATAAAAGTTTCAATCCATAAAAATGTTCATATGGATACAAAGAAATGTAGAAATAATCTATTTTCAAGTTTCGATGATAAATCATTTATTTGGTGCGTGGAATGGGAGGGCGAAAATTGAAATTTCACGTCAAACTTGTTTACCGGATTTTTCAGATTTTGATAAATTGAATTTTCTCATTTACTCACGCTTGTTTTCGATAGAGTGTAATAATTCAAATCTCTCGAAATTTGATTCCCAATTGATGAGATTCAAACTTTAATATTTTCTTAAGAAAAATGGGTTTCTATTTGGTGCATTTATTTCAGGTTCGCAACGCTAATGAAAATAAACCGCATCACTCTTTGGATTCCGATTCGCAAACCGTTTCCACTTCGATGGGGTCTACAATTACTACAAGTTTAAGTTCGAGACATTCCTCCTTAAAAGAAAAAAGGTAAGTGTTTTGTTTTTAAACTTTAAATGAAATATTTGAAAACTTTTACATTCAAATAGTAACTTATAATAACTGACAGAGCAGTTTTTTACTATTTTGGTTGCATAATTTATTGTGGTGTGATAGGCCTTGTTTATTCAATAAACAATTATATGTAAGTAGATAATTTATTTGGTTGGTTTCTCCTTATAGAATCGAAATCCAATTCACCTAAAATGTTTGTCCAATTTTAGGATGAAATAAACGCTGTTGAGTACACGTTCTCTCTGTCAGAAAAGCAAACAAGTAATCGCGTTAGCGTTTCAGCGATATTGCACCCCGGAATGAGAACAAGGTGCGGATATTGCAATGTCGGGTTTGAAGAGATGACATGGGCAGAGTTCAGGTTAACAATTCGTATTGGATGAATTTATGTATGTCTAGAGAGGAAAAATAATCATTTAATAATAGAATTGTTTATAATGGGAAATGGAAATTATCTTGTTTGCAATTCTGAGTTTTATGTCTACCAATTTTTTCCTCAATTTTTCTCATAAATTAAGACTCGGGACTCTAAAGATACCCAGAAAGACTCACGACCTTGTTGATGATATTTTTAGGGTTTGTCACTCGAATTCGTCGGAAATTCTGAAGACTTCTACAGGCTCTTGAATTAGGGCTCAAAGATTTTGAAAATTACAATGCTCTTGACTTAAAACCTAAAAATCCTGAAGACGCAACAATGAAAACTTTGGAAATCTAGACTTAAAGCCTCTTGAGAAATCAAATTAAAAAATCTGAGGTCACTAAGATAAGACGCTACTGATTTAAGACTTTAGACTAAACTTTTAAAAGACGACACAAAATTTCAAATTGTTAAAAGATTGAAAATAAAGACTTAAATGATTCTAGAGCTTTCAATATTCGAAAGACTTCAAATATTCTGAGACTCTTTATTTAAAGCTTTTGAAGACTCTTTGGGTTTGGAGTCCCAGATATTTTAAGCTTATGACTTATTAAGACTAAAGAATAATATGAAGATCAAAAGAATGTCAGAATCTTGACTCAAATCGTTTGAAAGGAGAATCTAAAGATTGACAAAGTGGCTTAAGATTTTTGAGACACTAAAAAGCGAAGAATTTGAAGATTCTATGGACGCTAAAAATTTTAATACTTTAATTCTAAAGTTTTTGAAAACTGGGAGGGCCAGTATGATCACCAGACGTAACACCCCTAGATCATTCAGTAAGTAAAATTTCGAAACAAAACCATATATATACATATTTAATTACAACGATAACTACTAAATCTTGGCAAAGTCGTTTACTATAATAGCAGTGCTTATCTTTCTATCCACTTATTTGAAAAATCGATTCCAATTTAAAATCCAAAAAATATATGATTCTCTATCGCCTACAAATGAATTAAATTTTGCCCAGGAATCCATCACGTCAAGTGATAAATAACCCCTTTTATTGGCAATAGCGTAAAATGCCCGAAGGGTATCAATCGTAATAAAAAATTTATATTCGAACCTCAAACCATATAGTAGGTACTAAATCAAAACCTTTCTTGGATTTATTTTCATCTTCTAAGCATATATTCAATATTTCAGATTAGGCGTTTTTGAGTCAGGTCATATTATTAGTACCTATACCATAATTTTATTTCTGAGACCTAATCTGATCTGGATCCAAAATCTCAACTTCTAAAATAATGTCTCAATCAGCTTGATATTTAATTGCTATATTTTTGCCGAATTGTCTCAAGTCCTTTGATAACTTAAATAATTGTAATTTATTTTTGATCAATTCCAGAGGTAGAAGACGTCTACCATCACCAAACGAATCAACCACATCAACCCCGACAGAAAAACCAAAAATCCACCGTTGCCGAAAATCAACTTCCGATTTAACCGATATGACCGATGACGCCATGACAGCCACAACTACTGCATTGAGCAGATCTGGATCCAGAAAAAGTAAAAACCCAAAACTAGGATTTTTTAAAATTTCGAATTTTTGTTATTTGTTTAGGTTCCAAAGGAGGTTTGGCATATTTGGCTAGTAGAAGAGGCTCGAGAGGTTCGAGGGAATCGATTTCCTCAGTCCTAAGCAATGCGTCTAATGAAGGCCTGGGGCCTTTGAATTTCCAACATCCCCGCAACAGGCAGAGACGAACTTCGAATTTCTTAGAGCTTCCAGGTAACGATAATAACTTTAGTATTAAAATGATGAAATTTTAAAACTCCTCAAAAAATTGAAAACTTCTGTTTTAAACTTGGCTAATCATTACCTTTGGAATTTTTTTCTTGGAAAGGTAAAAAGAACGAGAATTTAGTGGAGAGTTTAATTAGGTTTCCTGTTCGGAGAAAAAGTTTTTTAATCCGACTCTCTCCTTATTTCGCTGATTAAGAATTAAATCGGATAAGATTTAATCTTTCTAAAAAGTTTTAGGTTACATTGATTGGAACTAATGGTAACCCTGCACTTTAGCTCATTATGTTATTTAATATCAATCTTCTATATATATAAAACTTTTCGTTGTAATTTTATAACTCAAGAACGGCCTCACCTAGTTTTCGGACTATTTATTAGATGGTTTATGTGAAGTTTGCACAAAATCGGTCGAGCGGTTCTTCATTTATCACATTTTTTGTAATAAATGAATTATTCAATAAATCGTCGGTCTCCTTACGTAGTGGCGTAACTAGCTTTTCACAAATTTTCCAGTAGACGCAAAAAACGAAAATGGAGCATATTTATATCGGTGTCCAATTGTTTCTACTGAAGGTGGCCCAAATTGTTTTTTTTTATCAAAATGCTTAACTATTCCTGCTACTTTTAAGCATAACATTTTTGTTATCAGCTGATCAGCTTGCAAGTAAAAAACATGTTTATACAGATACGCCAATTTGTAAAAATATATTTTTTTTATGTTTACACTTACGCCTATAAGATCGTGTAGGGAAAAAGTGATACAGATTCATAATATTATACTTTTAAACTAGTTTATTGTGATAAATAATGAAATTAGCAAAATGTTTTACAACGGTTATTAGAAAAGGAAAAAAAAATTATTCATTCTTTACAATGGCTAATGAAAAGGGAAAAAAAATCATTCTTTAAAAAAAATGAAAACAGTTTGAATCTGATTCTTTTTATTTGGAAAAACAAGAAAAAACAGCACTATTATTTTTCGTCTTCTTCGTGCGGCAAAGAGTAAAAGAAGTTTTGAAGTTCGGGTGTGCGTATTACCGCTGTTCTGTTTCTGCCAGATGGTTTACAAAGAGCAGTTAAATCTTCATATTTCTTTCTGGAAATTTTAATTTGTTCTTTATTCAAATTATCAATAATTAGATGGCTTATTCCACCACGTTGTTTAAGCACAATTTTATCATAACTTTCTTCAGCGTGGCTATATTTAAAGAAAATGCTCATCGGTTCTTCTTTATTGACACTAAGATCCATAATCTCGGTCCATTTCACAGATCTGTTTTTCTCGCTTTGTCTTACAGATAATAGTCTTAGATTTTTCGAAAATGTTTTGAAATCAAGAAAATCTCCAAAACTCATTGGAATAACAGTGTACGGCTTAGGTTGTGTTCTTGCACCTCGAATGAGTGGGTATAGTTGTGACGGTACAAAGAGGTCACCAGAATGTGCCAGCGCGTAACCAATAGCACTGTGGGCGCTATCACCTTCGTTTTGTCCGTGATTGGTTTCAAAAAATTTCAAACTAATATTTTTAATAGTGTTGTATTTTGCCAACGAATACAGCAACATGGATGCTACAACCGAATTTTTATTCTGGCCGTAGCACCCATCACAGAAGAGTTCTATGGTATGTACTCCTTTTCCGACGTATTGGCCAATTGCTCTGAATAGACAAGTTGCAATTTCAGTCGACCCACGTTTCCCGTTTGTTTCGTCGCAGACAAAGCAGTAACATTTTCTGGTGGCTACATTGTAAAAAGTGAAATTAAAAACTGACATCCTTGACTTATAGAAAATTGCAGACTCCTGTGAAATGGGTAAGTAAATCACCTGTTGAAGATCAAAAACCGCGCAAAGGATATCTGAATCAGTCTTTGCCTTTTCTTTACTTTCACTTTTTTTCTGTCTCACTAGTTGTTTCTCTAAAATGTGTTTCTCGTATCTATCTTTTAAATCTTCTTTAATAGCAGCGTCTCCCTCTTTGAAGGATAAGCAAAGTGAGCACTGATCTTTCTTTGGCCTTAAAAACGACAGATTCTTCGCCTTGAAAATTCTTCGATAAGTAGTTAAACTTGGAATGTTTGTGTTCTTTTTGGATTCTTGTTCTTCTACAAACATTTTATAAATTTTTTTCAATGATAGATCTGGATGGAGATACATCCTGCTCGTGCTTGATCTGCAGAAATGGGACTCCACGCGAGGGTATCGGTCGATGTGGGCCTCGATTTCATTTCTATTTTCTCTTTCCTTGTTTTTAACTGCAACACTTCTCTGCCTGCCCCCTCTCATTTCCTTTTCTATTGTACCTGTTGCAGTAATATTTGAGAATGCTGTACGGAATGTTCTCTCGGGAATGCCCAGTGTATTGAAGAAAAATCTCTTGCACACCATGATTTGGTTGTTATTTACTGTTAAAACGTATAATCTGGAATTTTTTCTACGTGAGTCACTGTTGACAGTAGTTGATCTCTTTTTAGGAAGAACTTGAACGTGACGGACTAAAAATTCTCTTTGCTTTGCTAGGTCCCCTAAACCCATGAAAGCATTAAAAATGTCCTGCCTCATCTCATCAGATATCTCAATACATTGTTTTCCCATTTTTTTACATTTTTGCCCGTCACAACGTTCCTTTATTTGTCTGGCTGGGATTTTCTTTTTGGTCTTTACGCTGAAATACTCTTGACCTGAGTTCCGCAAAAGTTTAGCTTCTTTGGATTTATTAATTCTTTTTTTCTTAGCAATCGTTCTCTCTTCTGAAGCGCCCTCAACTAAATAGCCTTCTGGATGCTCAACAATTTTCGTTTTTTTTTATTCTGTTGACTGATTTGGCTACTGACTTGTAAAAGAGCTTTTTTGTCCGAAGCTTTTCTACAACGATTGGGCCCAGCCTTTCCAGTATTGTACACAGTATTTATGCCGTGGTACTTACAATTTTCCACATCCTCATTGAAATGGTCAAAACATAGTAGAAAATCACATCTATGGCACGCCGCAATAACTTCCCCTTTACAAGTTTTGACATGACATTGTCCAAAAGGAGGATCGGCATCAGAATCGTAATCATCTGATGGAGAAGCGTAGTCGTCAATAAAGCTATTTTCCTTATCCGAGTCAACCTATAAAAAAAAAAAAAGAAAATCGTTTATAGGCATGTATTGTAGCTTGAGTGAAAAGAGCAAGAAAAAAAACAATACTAAAAAGAACCTATTTGCTACAGCGGCCTTCGCACAAAATCACAAACATGCTACAAAAAAAAGAAAAGTAGGCACCTACTCACATTAAGTATTTCATTATCTCCACCGACATTAATAAACGGCAAAACTTCCGGTTCTAGAACTGCCTTTTCCTCTGGTTTTGCTTGAGAAATGAATAAGTCATTGTAAGTTGTAACTTCACCTGGTTCTGCCTGTAAAAAAAAAAACATTTTTCCATTATTGGCTGCGCTTTGGAGTTAAGATGGTACAGGGTGTCCCTGTACCAACTTATAGAAGCACTAACATAGTATCATTCAACTCATACTTACATGTACTAATTCGTTTCTATTTGTTGCCTGTTCATTTCCACTAGATGATTTCAATAATTTGCTCAACGGAACGTCGTCCTCCGAATCGCTGCCAACTAGATTTTCCACATCTAGAATGATTCCATGATACCATTTTCTATTATATTTCATGTGAACCTTATTTCCCACTTTAAAGCGCTTATATTTATCGGTTTTAAGTTCATTTGAAGACACGACGTTCCTCGAACCGTCTTCCCACAACACAAGCACATCCATGTTTTATTAAAAATAGTTTTTTTTTTTTTTAAATTTATCTGAAGTTAAATTACGCACATCATCAGCTCTGGTCACAACGGAAACACAAACAATAATAATATTATTGAGGTTATGAAATTCTCGCGGATATTAGGCAATTCAATCCATCTGTCAAAAAGGAAAATTCAATGTGGCGTGGCGGCCAAGCAAGTTTGTTTTGAATATGTTTTTATGCGTATTTTAAATTATTTTGCATACAGTTTTGCTTACAACTTTGATTTTCATTATTTAATAAAATATTTGTTGACTATGTACCTAAACTATTAATTCGGGCAGAAACTATAAATTTTTTTGTGTTTTGTGGCCCATGTGTGGCCGCCACGCCATCTTGAATGTCACGTGGTTTGAGTTGCCTAATGTTGATGTTTCCTCCCGATCGCGCGTGCACAGTGGTTTCAGTTACGCCAAAACAGTATCAAATGGATCAAAAAAGTGACACGACGTAAAGGCGAAAATTGATTTACGCCAATACGTGGGAAACACTTTAAAGGTTTATGCACTTACGCCATATTTTAGTAATGGCATTGCAAGCATAGTATTAGAAATACAGTTACGCTACTTTGTGAGATTGAAAAGTACCCCAAAATAATACCTTAGGCGGCGTATCTCAAAATCTCAATTTTTGTCAGTTACGCCACTACGTAAGGAGACCGACGAAATGGAGGATCATTTTGTTAATGGGGATTTTGCTGTAAAATTGAAACTTTTTTCAGCGTTAACAGTACCAGCATGTTGTTATGTCATTAATGTGGTCATTTCATTACTTATTTTATTTATTTATGAAAAAAATTTACTAAGCCCGCATACCGCGTCATCTCTTATAACCGATACCAAGTTTATTTTGTATTTTGTATACCGCGCCATCTCTGATACCTGGAACGAAGCTCGGCATTGCAAATACAGTAGAACAATGCTGCTCAGGAACTGGAGCTATTTCGAACAGATCTATTCCACTATTCCGATCAGATAGAGTGGTGCAGAAAGAGTAGATCAGATAGAGTAGTGCAGATAGAGTAGAACAGATGGAGTAGTGCAGTGCATGCAGTGCAGATAGAGTGAAACAGGTTTTCTGTTTTCTTTACATTCTTTGAACATTCCTGTGCCTAAGTTTATTTATTTAGTGGTACACTTTACAAGAATAATGCCCACAAGCTGCCTAAAAAAGAATGATGTAAAATTTTAATTTTAGGTGCCTTCTGATCCAGAGAGTAAACATTAATTTTCTTCAACCAAAGCCAAATTCACCATCGAAAAAAACTGAATTTAATTCAGCTAATAGATACGTTAACACAACATTTAATAGGTATATTTAATAATTCAGAGGCGGTACGAAGTTCGCCGGGTCAGCTAGTGCTTTTATGAAATGAAAATTAATAATCACCTACAGGTTTGTTCTCACAATAGTCTCTGACAGTTAAGAAACAGTCGCTCAGCTAAGTCACCGAATACCGATTTATCTTGCATTGAAAATGTCATGTATTATCATCATCTATTATGACATGAATAGTTTATTTTTATCTACAAGCATTTGGTTATGACGTTTTTACATAACTATTTTTCTAGTATTTGAGTTATGTCATGAGACTCATAACAGAACAGTGATATAAATTGTGAATCGTCCAATGATGAGTGGGTTTTCGGGCTGTTCGGCCGTCGTCGTTGGAGATCGGTTTTCGACGTTTCGCCATCACGAGTGGATGGCACCTTCAGGAGATGTTGCTTGCTAAGCGACTGATTGAAGACTGAAGGTCGTTGCGAGCGCAGGCACTGTTGCCAGGTCAAAAAAAATAAATTCACCACGAATTGGAATGAAAAATCACCATATTTAAAAAAAAAAAATCACCAGATATCTTGAAAGTTGATTTTTCAGGAAAATTCTCGCCTTACGGGCTTATATGAAACCAAGTAGGCTTTGGAAACATGTATGTATTGCAATGTCGGTATTACAGGGCGCCATATTTGAATTTTAAAATTTTGCAAAGTCTACTTTGTCCCTTGTCAAACAATGTTGCCAACTACAACTTATAACAAATATTGTGTAAATCATTGAGGCTCGAATTTATACGAAAAAAAAGCCCAAGTAGGCCTTGCAAATTTAAAATTTTCCATAACAGTAATTATATAATATAAACATCGGCAACACTGTTGGGCAAAATGTCAAATATCATTTATGACAAGTGATAAGATTACTACTTATCAAAAACTAAGTGAACTTTGAAGCAATCCTGGGCTGGGATCATAAGTAGAATCCTATTTTCATGACGTCGCACCCGCGACCTATTTATCGCATATACTACAGGCGATGATCACTGTTGCTAGGCATTCTGACGTCATGGAAGTAGAATTCTAGTGGAATTCTACTTGTCGTGATCCCACCTCAGGTTTTAATCGATGTCGGTAATACAGATAACTGTAAGCAAAAAATGTATCAAATCAAGTAGGTCTTGGAAACAACCCAGTCATTTTAAATTAACTGTCAAAAACTACAGGGCCTACTTTGAAACGTTAAATTGTGTTAGGGTTACTACATTTTTAGACTAGGGTTGCTACGTTTTAAATTTTTCTTCCAAAACCAAATAATTTGGGAATTTTAACAAATCCTTTGCTAAAACCAGTTCAGAAAAAATGTATTTCTATCTCTTTTTTATACAAATTAGTAAAAAAAGACACGAATACACTCAGTGCACACTAATGCCGTTGAAAATAATGCAAATTGAATAGAACAATTAAGCAAAAATAGAGCTTCAAAGGACGTAATTTTAATAAAAAAAAGTTTGACAGCAACACTTCGCAGGCCCATAGGCTCGGGGTCTTTTTAATTTACGAACCCGAAGGGCTGGAGTCTACTTAAGTTACGAGCCCAGAGGGCCGGGGTCTTTTTAAATTACGAGTCCGTAGGGGCGAGGGTTTTTTTGTGTGGTCACCTTCATCCTGTGTATTATCTAATGGTTTTTCAGTCTCAATTTTTCGGGATTTTTTTTTATTTTCTGAATTGAATAGGGGAGGAAACTCCAATTAGTTGAATTTTTGTTAACTGCCAGAAAAGATTATATTATTGGAGTTTGACAGTTTAACTATTAGATGACATTGTGGCCCATAGACAAAATGTCGGATTCGAAATTCGATGCCATATGGTACAGGAGAAAGTGTGGCTCATCGTTGCCACATTTTGCACAATATCTTAAGAAGCTTAACAATGGGATATTGTTTTGAGAATCAAATGATTGCTTAGAGGAAATCAGGTAATCAATTGAGAATGATATAGGAATCCCCAAAAAAATGGAAATCACCTGGTAAAATATTTAACAATCATAAGTAACTAGTTGTAATTCTTGGGAAAACATGGAATTTATTGATTAGTGATTGTAGTAAAATTCAACTTTGAGACTCAATTGATCAAAAAGTATTTGAGCTACCAAATCCAATTTAGCACAGAATTATAGAAAATTTAATGCTCTTTTCAATAATATACGATATGTTTTAGTTTGCTCAAATTTCAATGAAGATATGGGTAATTGTTCATGAACATGTCAGGATTTTTTCTTTTAATTTAGATCCAAAAAATCTTCCTTTAAAATTGTCATTTTGAAATAATGTTAGATTTTTTTTAGACCCGCTCTATCGATTGGAAAAGTTAAAATTACGCAACTCTGAAAAATGAAAATTTTGAGTTTTTGAATTTTTTTCAAAGGGATTCGGGATTAGTGATGAGCAAATGCAAGACCAAGACCAAGACCGGGCTAGTCTTGGTCTTGGTCTTGCAGTCTAATAAACGGTCCTGGTCTTGGTCTTGGTCTTGCAGGGTCCAGTCTTGGTATTGGTCTTGCAGCAAGACTCTTGCAAGTCTCGCATTTATTTGGTAGATTTTTACTGGAGAGAATTTTAACAGAATTTTTTTTTTAAAAAAATCGTTTTTCATGCCACTTGAAGTAAGTAAATGTTTAAAGAAATAAGGGAGAGTATATGCCAGTATCAAAATTTTGGCTTTTCAATTTTGAGTACCTCTACCGCAGCAGCAAATTTTAACAAGTAGGTACTTAATCAGGCAATTTTTTCCAGTAAAAAATGCTCAAAGAAAAATTGGGAGTTAAGGGATCACTTGTTTAAGTTTGTCCCTGTAACCTGTAATATTGAAATATCTTTATTTGTATTTACCAGTGGCGCACCCAGAGAATATGTTTGGGGAGCCCCTACATATTGTGTCTAAAAATCTAAACAAAACATTGAGGTTTCAGGGTATGTGTGCCACGCCCTGATGTTGCCACATTTTCTTACACGTATAAATACAGGCTTGGATAGCGGCCTGAGGGCAGCAACCCGATGCCCCTCATGGGTGCACCACTGATATTTATAATTAATTGCGGGTGGCGCTAACACAAGAACCATTTTATTTAAACGAGCATTTCATTTGATTTTTTTAAGCCTATCTATAATGGGTCACCGTCAATTCGTCGTACGCCAATTCAGCGTAAAGTCAATTCGTCTTACATGACAATTCGTCGTAAAGTCAATTTGTCGTACACGTCAATTCGTCGTATACGTCAATTCGTCGTATACTTCAATTCATCGTATACGTCAATTTGTTGTATTTCAGGTATCATGTTAAAATATTGAAATGTATAAATTCACACTGTCTAGTTATTTCAGACTTATCAAACTTACCGATAATAACCCGGTTAGTTTGCAATTTTACAGACATTACATTGCAAACTAACCGTTATATTTGGTAAGTTTTATAATGTTTGATTAAAATTGCAAACTATTAACACGTTAATTCGTCGTATACATCAATTCGTCGTATTTCAGGTACGATGTTAAAATGTATAAATTTGCACTTTTACTGTTTAATCAGACATTATCAAACTTGCCGATAATAACGACGAATTACCTATATTGTCGTATACGGTACTTTACGACAATTCGGTAGGCTTGATAATGACTGATTAAATAAAAAAGTGCAAATTTATACATTTTAACATGAAACCTGAAATACGACGAATTAACGGTACGACGAATTGACGTATGCGACGAATTGACTGCGACGAATTGACTGCGACGAATTGACGTGTACGACGTATTGTCTTTACGACGAATTGACGTATACGACGAATTGACTTTACGACGAATTGACGTACGACGAATTGACATAGACCCATATATCATTGAGTTAAAATGTAAGTATCTATTTATTTTCTTAATAATCTCATGTGGCTATTCTTTTAATAGTATATCTAAGTCACTGGGGGCCCATTACCTTAGCTGGGATTAGAAATAAACCAAAATTATGATTGCTTAATGAAGAAAGTGTACATCAGTTTTATGCATTTCTCAGCAAATGAAAAATTTTATGGACAGAAAAATCTTTTACTTTTAAACACCAATTCGATTTACATTGAAAATTTAGGTTTGATAATAATTGTGTTTGTGAAAATTCTTTATATTCTCCAAAGTTTTAGGATAGGGTAGGCCCCAATACCAGTAACAGAGCCTATGATAATAGTTAGATAAAGTTATATTCAACTACAAACAACTATATCGAATACATACTAAATTTTAGAAAAAAATGGAACAAAAACGCAAGACTTGCATGCTCGGTCTTGGTCTTGGTCTTGCAGCTTCATAGTGGTCTTGGTCTTGGTCTTGCATTTTCTGCAAGACCAAGACCAAGGCCAAGACCGCAAGACCAAGACCA
The DNA here is from genome assembly GCA_917834065.1 of Ceutorhynchus assimilis. NCBI lineage: Eukaryota > Metazoa > Arthropoda > Insecta > Coleoptera > Curculionidae > Ceutorhynchus > Ceutorhynchus assimilis. The sequence goes on along the minus strand of OU892287.1, from coordinate 9,273,843 downwards.
GTCTCGCTCATCACTATTTGGGATTTTTATTTCAAAATTTTCAAATTTAATTTTCTCGGAAACCGTCAAAGATTTTGGATCAATTTTTTGTTGAAATTGTAGCTCCTAATAAGGGCTTCAAATTGGTACTCAGTTGAAATTGTTGGCATTTACGGTTTTTAAGAAAATCGAGTTAGAAGTTTTTGACTAAATTTTAACTAAAATCCAACCTTGAGGCTCAATTGCTCTAAAAGTGTTTGCGTTATCAAACTCAATCTAGCACTGATTTGTAGAGAATTTAATGCTCTTTCCAACCATATATAATTTATATTGATTTGCTCAAAATTTAATGGAAGTATTGGCAATTGCTCCTAATCTTGTCAGGATTTTAAAAAAATTTAAACCTGAAAATTGAGATTTTCTATTCGATTTTTTTTCCCTTTTGAAATCGAGATTTGGAAATGATGTTAGAGTTTTTTTCGACTAATCTAGATCCGCTCTATCGATTGGAAAAGTCAAAATTCAAAAAATCTGAAAAATAAAAATTTCGATTTTTTCAAAGTGTTAAACCCCTTTGGATTTTAATTTCAAAATTTTCAAACTCAATTTTCTCGAAATCCGTCAAAGATTTTGGATCAATTTTTTGAGATTTTAGCCCTATATGAGGGCTTCAAAATGGTACTTAGTTGAAGTCGCTGGCATTTACGGTTTTTGAGAAAATCGAGTTTGAAGTTTTTGACTAAATTTCAACTAAAATCCAACTTTGAGACTCAATTGCTTCAAAAGTATTTGAGTTATCAAACTCAATCTAGCACTGATTTATAGAGAATTTGATGCTCTTCCCAACCATATATAATTTATTTTGATTTGCTCAAAATTTAATGGAAGTATTGGCGATTGCTCCTAACCTTGTCAGGATTTAAAAAAAAATTTTAACCTAAAAATTGAGATTTCTGTGTTGAAATCAAGATTTTGTAATGATGTTAGAGTTTTTTTCGACTAATTTAGACTCGCTCTATCGATTGGAAATTTCACCAGACCTGGCATCACTGGGCGCAGGTTATATACAGGGTGTCCCATTGAAGATGGGAATTGGGGCTATCTGCTAAACTCATAGAGATAGATTTTCATTTAAACGGTATCTCGGAAAAAAATTCCAGTACGCCAATGAAATCTACGTGAAAAACTGCGTCAGATACAATTTTCACCTTTTTGATATCTTTTTTCATACGCTAGATAATGACTACCCTCGAAAAATGAACATTCCAAGTTTCACCCTGTATCTCCGAAGCGAAACAAGATAGAGACCTGCGATTTACGGCATTCGATTTGTCATAAAAAATTGACCCGGGAATGTGAAATCAAAAAAAATATATCTCTGCGAGTTTAGCAGATAACCCCAATTCCCATCTTCAATGGGACACCCTGTACACTGTGAGGGTGGGCGGGGCATTTTTTTCGTTTTCCTTGTGTTTGTACGGCAGCTTTGTTGTATTTTTAAGAATCGGTACCTCGGTACCCATGTTCTGTCGATTTTAAGTGTTTCCTCAGATCTGTTAAAATTTTGTTGGTGTTTGTGAATTTCAATCGCCTCTCTACTCTATAGAACCTAGGATAATATGAAGCAGTGGTGCATAAAACTTGGGTGTCCTCAAATTTTATTCTGTGGTTTTCGTTGTTTAGTATGTGGTCTGCGACCGCTGATTTTTCTGTGTGTCGAAGGTGGCAATTGGCCTTGTGTTCTTTGATTCTGGTGTTGACTGACCGCTTAGTTGTTCCAATGTAGACACTTCCACAGGTGCAGGGAATGCGATATATACCTATAGAGCTCACAGGGCCGATCCTAGCGTGTGCAGCGCGTGCCCCGCACGCGAGCGGCCAAATCTAGGGGCGGCCTGCCAGGCCGCCTAGTGTTCTGTTATTCAAGATTCAAGTGAAACTTTTTACACATTTCTCAAAATAAAAGTACTTCTAATAAAGAAATAAGCTGAACTGGTTTTGGTCTTGGTCTTGCTTTTAAGACCAAGAGACTGGTGGACATTTTCAGAAATTTTACTCTGAGCGGCATTTCGTGCGACATTCGGCAACTTGACGTTTCTAGGGTATTTTGACCCTGCTGAATCCGAATCCGGATGTTACCAAGCCGAATTATGCCTCCAAAGGCCTCAAATCCAAGATGGCGGCCAAACTAAGGACCTAATGGCCGTTTGCACCGATCATTTTGAGGAAGTTTCAACGATAAGTATTCCCTAAAGTGACATTTCTCCATGTGAAAATGTCATTTTGAGGAATACTTATCGCTAGGGCTGCCTTAAAATGGTCGGTACAAACGACCATTAATGACATTTTTCTTAAAATGTATCGTTATTGACCTGATGTCGTTTCATATGTTTTTGGGGTCGCTGAACATGAATATGAGTACCGGAAATCGATTCGAAAACCGGAAGTACCATAATTCAAGATGGCGGCCGTCGGGGGCCTAAATACAGAACTTTCAAAAGTTGGATATTGTCAAGTGCGTCGTATCAACATATTATGTTTTTGACGTCGACTAGATCAAAAATTAGCACCAGAAATCAATTAGGCCACCGGAAGTACCGTAATCCAATCCAAGATGGCGGCCGGTTGAGGCCCAAATACCAAACTTCAAAAAGTTGCTATGATATGACGTGCTGGGTATGACCACAAGTGTTTTGGAAGTCGCTGAACACGAATTTGAGGTCGGGAAAGCGATAGGAAACATGTTAACACAGGTTTGCAGGAATAAAATAGTAAAACTATACTTCGAGGAGAAAACAGAATACACAAAACATTTTACATGAATACATCATCACTGTCATTGTTGTGTTCGCAATCTGCCTAAAACTTGCACAACTTGGTGCAGACCTTTCCCTCCCGCCTGCACTTGCACAAACTATAATGTTACCAACTTTTTTCGTACCAAAGACTTCCAAGTGCAGGTGGGTATGTTATGTACTATGTAGGTATAAGTATTACGACTAGGGACTAGGGTGTTTTGATTTTCTACTGGGCCCTATTTTTTACTTTCGTACCCAGGGCCAGGCCCAGTCCCTACTTAGTTTTAGGATAGTATTTGTCATTATTGATCACCACTCACATTCAAACAATACTTATAGAAAACAAATATGGCCGAGTTTGTTTCTGTCATTTTTTTCGTCGATTTGCTCCGAAATTTTGACAGGCACGTGACTGGACAAGACAGTTCAGTTTACAAATCACGTGCCTGTCAAAATTTCAGAGCAAATCGACGAAAAAGATGACAAAAACGAACTCGGCCTACAAACAAATTTTCTTGAACTCAAAACGCCCAAAAACGTTCATTTTGAGGCTCGAAATAAATGTTTTTGGGCGTGGCACGCAAGATAATTTTCTGCCTCCGGCGGGCTACCACCCTCAGTGGATCTTTCTTATCCTTGGCAGATCTGAGGTGGTTCTCGATCTTCTTGGATGGTTTGAAAATAGTTTTGATGTCATATTTTCCCAGAATTCGGCCGTTTCTATCTGTGAATTGAGATACATAAGGTAGAAAGGCTTTTGAAATGATGTTCAACGTTTCGGATACTAGGCTTTGGTCTATATCCTTTTCGGCGAATCCATTTGATATAAGAGCGCCTTTAAGGTGACTTAGTTCCTCGTCTAGGTGTTCGGGTTCGCAGATTTTTCTAGCTCTCTCTACCAAAGTTTTTATTATTCCTCTCCGTTGGCATGGATAATGGTTGGAACTGTTATGTAGGTAACGATTCGTGTGTGTAGGTTTTCTGTACACAGTGTGTCCTAGTTGTTTCTGTTTTCTCGTGACTAGGACATCGAGAAAAGCCAGTTTTCCGTTGTTGGATACTGGGGTGTATACTGTTAATATGAGCGAGGAAATCGTTCATGCTACCTACCATAGGGCCAAACCACAAAAGTGTCATCCACATATCGATACCATAGGCTTTTGGTTTTAAACGTGCGCTTCCCAAGGCTTTCTTTTCTAGTTTTTCCATAAAGATGCGGTGATAGCGGACTTCCCATTGATACACCGTCGATCTGTTCATATATCTCGTTGTTGAAAACAGGTCAGCGATGTCTTTGGGAAATATATGTTCGACCTCACTCATTGCTTCACAGTGGTATTTTGGTGAACAGGGAGACAACATCAAAGCTTACTAGTGCAGTTCGATGTTTCTGATCTTCTCTATGAATTGAGTGGAGTCCTCTATATACGAATCCGTTAGTCCAATGAGCGTTTGCAAGATCGTGGCCAGATGTTTTGCGAGGGTGTATGTCGGTGAGCCTATGGTACTGACAATGGGACGAAGAGATACATCTTTCTTATGGATTTTAGGTAATCCGTATAATCTTGGTATTAAGGCTTCACTTTGGTGTATGCTCTTCTTGATTGGTTCCTCCAAACAAGAAATCTTAATCAGGTGGTTTACTTTATTGATTCCGGATTGTGTTGGATCTCTTCTCTTCTCTTCTCCCATCTTTCTGTTATAGTCAATTTTGTTCATAACTATAGTCGCGTTTCCTTTGTCTGCGGCTAATATTAGAATGTTCTCATCTTTAAGATTTTTGATGGCACGGGCTTCCTTCCGTGTAATGTTAGCTTTTGGAGGTTTTGCTTTCCTCAAAATCCGTGAACATTTCGTTCGTATTTCCTCGGCCTGCTGTTCGGGCAATCTTCTCTGACTCTGAATAAGCAATTTTTTTTCCTTATAGGAACTTCTTTGGGTGGTATGGCAAAGTTTCCCCCCTTGGAAAATATTGAGACTTCATCTTCCGACAAAGGACGGTCAGACATATTGATGACAGTTTTTGTTGTATCCAGCGAGGTTTGTTGAATATTTGATTTACTCTGGTGGTTTTCCAGCTTCTGGTATTTGTTCTTTTGCCACTCTGTGCTTTTCTGGTGTTCGTTTTCCATGGATTTGTAAGAGACTGAATGGATTTTTTCCCAATCTGTTCTGTGCATGCTGTTGGCTAGATTGTAAAAAATTGAGAGCAGCTCGTTGTCTTTGTGTGTAAGTTGCGATCTTGTATGAATTCGTTCTCTTAGTAGGGCAGATTCGGTTCTTCTGTAAATTATCTGGGCTTGTGATGTTCTTATTGTCGGTTTGAGTTTCAAGAATCTCGGTGTGACTCCTTCGTCACGATAGCGTGATAGGTAAGCCAGCGAAGATAGTAGTTAAGACGAGTTGAAACTCAACAGCATACATCAACATAGTTACTGTGTACCATTGATTTATTAATTACATAAGCTGCTTTCGGAAATGTAAATCCTGGATCGAGTAGGTTAATATCAGCTGATCGCAGTTTAGCTCGTTTTCAGAGTAGATTATTGAACGTTTCCGAACGATTGGGATCGACGATCGTCGTTACCCGCTTTTGTTTTGTTAGGTCTTTACCTTTACTACACTGGTAAACCACCCCAAGCACAACAAATCACAAGATTATATGACACATAACACATAACCAAAAACATCAAACAGCTGATAGAATAATTTTCTACCCACGTCAAGAGCAGGATTAACGATTTAATCGGACCACATTTTCCGAAAGCGTCTATATAGAGATTAAACACTAATGTTCAGTAAGAACGCCTTTATTGTTTGATTTCACCCCGGACATAACAGAAAACATGTATGGGCGATGTTTGCAAACTGTCAGAAACTCTTGTGTGAACAGACCTTACGACTGAGTTGAGGAGAAAAATTTCCCTTGTCAGATGCATAAGCCATCCATCACCGTAATAATGAAAGGAGCCGAGGAAATGGAAAAACTTTTTATTTTTCCAACCAGCGACATGCATTGTGAAATTTTTAATTGATTTTCAAGGAAAATGGAACTTACCTATTATTTGTATGCCCTAAAAATGAAATTAAAAGGTGAATATTCCACAAATTAAATAGCATAAGTGTGGTGATTAGGTTATTACCAATTACCACACGCAAAAGAACTTTGCAATTTCTAAGAACGGTAATAACCCTATTGATGTATTACATACAGTATTTTATTTACAACCGTGCGGTGCGATAACAAAAACCAAAGAAGTTTAAATAATTATAGAAATAAATAAGGCACTATAGCTAACGTCACACACATAACCTCACTTTCGATGGGGGGAAAAAACAAAGCACAACGTAATATGATAATTAGTAATGTTATACCTTAGTTATAGCACGTTTGTATTGTAGGTAAAGTTATTTAAGAAAATTCAATACCTTGTTGTTGATCTTGGGCTTCGCTTTGTCCTAAAATCACAGTGGTACTTTTATTTTGAGGTTTTGAAAAAAAAAATGTCCATTTTTATTTAAAAAATTACTAGAAAAGGCCGGATTTAGTTTCACACAATCAATTAATTATTATTTTTAATAATAAATTGGAAAATTATAAATATATAAACAAAAGCCCAAACTAACATGTCAAAAAACAAACATCTACAACATGCCTTCGTGTTCGTGTAATATACGTATTTCTTTCTAGCTCATAGGGATAAAGCGAGAAGAACGTAACATTTTACAAGGCCTACTTGTTTGCTATAAATAAAGTGAGTTTCTGTTGGCGCAATTGAACACGAGAGAGATAGATATAGTGTAGGAAGAATTTTTTCGTAATAAGCTTTAATTTGTCTTTATTATGAGCAAACAATATAAAAATATAATAATTTATTTGTTGTCTTCAATAAATTAATTAAAATTTATCAATATTATGATTTTCCTGATCAATTTTTGTCTATTCCTGGCTCTTGAAATTGTCGAAATAAAGAAAATTCAAGCGCCTGGAATAGAAAAATATGAATGTTTTCTTATTTATCTTTTTTTTAAATCAATTTTTCTCGATTTTCTTCTCTTTATTTCACAAGTTGTCTGTTTCAATTTTTCTCTGCTACCGGCAGTTTTCTCCCAAATTTCTCTAAATATAGAAAACTCAAGAGCTTGGAATAGGAACAAAGTGCTTTGTGCCGATCAACTTTTTTTAATTTCCTCTTTTCTCTATTTCTCTATAGTTGTTTATTCTCGGCTCTTGAATTTGTGCAAACAATTCCTCAAACTACCCGCGAATTCCTCCAAATTCCCTACAAATAGCGGGACTTTGTGCCCGTGAACACTTTTGATGTAAATCACAATCCCTACCTAATCCCCTATTTTTTAACCAATTCGACAGAAAGGGCCCTTAAGGTTTGTGCGAGGTCCTTTCATTAAAATGCCCAACATTTTTCGTAATAAAAAAATGTATTTTTCTATTTTTATTACGCTCATTGTTGAAACCAATAAATTCCCCCAATTTTCTATACATTCCTCCAATTTCCTATAAATTCCTCCAAATTCCCTACATATTTCTCCAAATTCCAATCCTTTAAACTTTGAAAGGGCATAACTTTTTTATTCATAGATTTTAGCTTCAAATCTGAGAATAATTTAGTGTATGGAGTTTGGTAGATGTTAATTGACCATTAGAATACAAAATCTCACCAAAAAAAAATTTGAAATTTCATCGTTTTAGTAAGAAGGTCATAAGCGCAACTACGCTCCAAATTTGAGGGTTGCTGCAGCACCATGTTTTGTTTTTTTTTTTTTCATTTTTTTATTTTTTTTTATTTATTTATTTATTTATTTTATTTTTTTATTTTTTGGAGTTCGATGGAAACAAAATGAGACGCGTAAAAGGTTAGTTTCACGAGGGTTTGTACTTACGTCATCATTTGCCTTTTTTTAAAAAAATATAGGTTTTTTTTATGTCTGAAATTTCGAACAATCTTAGTTACGTCATCGATGACGTCATAACTTAGAGAAAAAATTATGTCATAGATTAATTCATGGAGCACCTTCGGAATTATTGTTTTGTAATACATTTTTTAACCAAGAAGAGAATTTATTCAGTTATCCGAAAATATATAAATAAAATTTCTCCTAGAGTAATTTTTCACTGGAAAATTTTCAAAATTTTCCCTCTGCTAGTTTTCCAGAAAAAAATTAAAATGTAAGAGGATGAATTTTCCTTAATTTTGCTTAAATAAGTCAATTTTTCCCAATTTTTCCTGAGTGATTTTTTAATGAAAAATTTTGAAATTTCGCTTTAATGAGATCCTCACTTTCCTCTTTTTTCTGGAAAATTTTCACAATTATCCTTTTGCCAGTTTTCTAGAAAAAAATAAAATGTAAGAAAATTAATTTTGCTTAAAAAAAAATCAATTTTTCCTTAGTTTTTGCATTTTCGAAAAACTCGTAATTTTCGTAATTCACCCGTAACTTTTTCGTAATTTTCCCATAACTTCAAAAATCATAATTTTTCCGTAATTCCCGTAATTTTTTGTACCCATTTTTAATTCTCCCAATTTTTTAAAAAACTTCGTTATTTTTAAATTCCCCCCCAAGTTTTGTAATTTTCAAAAATTCGTGATTTTCGTAATTCCTATAATTTTTGTAATTTTTGGAATTCTCTTAATTTTTATAATTCCAGTAATTTTTCGTAATTCCTGCAATTTTCCGTAACTTTTCAAAAATTGCGAAAAAGTGAGTGTCAAAATCGCAAGAAAATGACGTTGGATTTACGAAAAATAGAAGTAAAAATTACAGAAAAATGAGGTTGGAAATGTTGGAGTTGCGAAAAAGTTGAGTAAAAATGGCGGAAAAGCAAGGTTATAAGCGAGAAAAAATGAGGTTATAAATACGAAAAATAAAAGTAAAGATTTTTGGAAAAATTAGGTTGAAATTGCGGAAATGTGAGGCAAAATTCGCGGAAAAATTTGTTGAAATTACGAGAAAGTGAGTTTGGACTTTGAAATTGCGGAAAAGTGAAGGTGAAATTGCGAAAAAAAATTGTTGAAAGCCGTTATTTCTCAAATAAATTTCGTTATTTTTATAATTTTCCCTTAGTTTTTGCAATTTTCGCAAAACTCGTAATTTTCGTAATTCCCATAACTTTTTCGTAAGTTCCTTAATTTTTCGTAACTTTTCAAAATTCATCGTAATTTTTCTGTAATTCCCGTAATTTTTGAATAATTCCTGTTGTTTCTCAAATTTTCGTAATTTTTTAATTTCTGTAATTTCTCAAAATATTCAGTTACTTCCCCCTAAGTTTTTGTAACTCTCAAAAATTCGTAATTTCCGTAATTTTCAATTTTTTTTTTTTTTTGTGAATTTTCATTATTTCCGTAATTTCTCAGATAATTCTCTCTATTTCTATAATTCTTCCTTAGTCATTGTAATTCTTGGAAAACTCGTAATTTTCGTAATTCCCGTAACTTTTTCATAAATCCCGTAACTTTCCAAAAATTATCGTAATTTTCTCGCAATTCCCGTGATTTTTCCTTATCTAATAATAATAATAATAATGTATATTTATTTAGCATAAAAAGCTACAGAAAAAACAATAAAAAGTTTACAGTGTAAATAGATAAATAAATTATTTAACAACAAAATGACGTATTACCATATAAGTATAAAAAATGTATACAACAACAACAAATCAATTATTATAAACAATCAAAATAAAATCTCAGACAATACATGATTTTTAATTAATTTTTTAAATTCATTTAAATTATCACATTCCTTAATACTATTTGGCAGCCTATTAAACTCTAACAACCCTTTATTTAAAATAGTGTTTAACATTTGTGTGGTATTACATCGATTGACTAGGATGAAATCAGTACGGTTTCTAGTATTATAATCATGTACATTCATAAAGTAATTAATTCTATTAGAAATATAGGAAGGAACCATTTTGTGTTTGATCTTAAATATAAATATAAAAACACTAGACATTATTTTTTGCTTCACGGACAATATTTGTAGAACATTTAACATGGTTATCACAGGTGTATATCTATCACATTTCAGAATTGCTCGCATTGCTCTATTTTGTACTAACTGGAATTGCGCTACTCTATAGTTAGGTATACTGAACAATAAAGTTGAACAATATTGCAAATGGGGTGCAGCTAAGCTATTGTACAGTAACAATTTTGTATAACATGTTAAATTTTTGCCTACTCTAGATACAAAACCCACTTTTTGTGAAAATTTTCTTGATATATAATCACAATGAGCATGAAAGTTTAACTGTGGATCTAATATAATTCCCAGATATTTGATGTGTTTCTCATACTGCAATTTAACACCATTCATATTGATATTGAGATTTTCCACATTTAAATCATTTAATCCATGTTTTTTGCCATACAAACAGAACTTCGATTTCGTGACATTCATACTAAGACTATTACTGCACAGCCATTCAAACACTCGACTCAAGTCATCATTTATATTCCGTTGCATATGTTCGATATTCTTACCAACGATACATATCATTGTATCGTCGGCAAATAATGTGATTTTACTATTTTTTACAACTTTAACCATGTCATTGATGTACAACAGAAACAATAATGCCCCAAGAACAGTCCCTTGTGGCACCGCATAGTTCACTAAGATGGATTCAGACACAGCTGACTCATACTTTACTTTTTGGCTTCTTCCAGATAAGTACGATTTTAACCAATCTAGGGCCAAGTGCTTTATACCCATATTTTCTAATTTACGAATTAAAATATCCCTATCAACAGTCTCAAAAGCTCTTCTAAAGTCCAAAAACACAGCCAAAACAAAATTATTGTCATCAACTGCTCCAACAAATTCATCACAAATGCCCACCATCACAGTCTCACAAGAATGTCCCGCTCGAAATCCCGATTGATTAGATACTATTATGTCATTTTCATTACAATGTCTCTGCAACTGCTCCTTCGCAACGAGCTCCAACAATTTCTCGTATACTGGCACAGTGTTGATCGGTCTGAAATTAGAATGCTGCTTAGTACCTGGAACCTTCGGCACCGGAATCACCAATGACGACTTCCATTCTTCTGGAAAATGCCCCTTGGAAAATGATGCATTGATAACGTCCAATACTCGGTTTCCATACACTGTAAAGGCATCTTTGAAAACCTTTGTCGAGATGCCGGATTCACCGCCACCAACATTTTTCATTCCGCGCACAATCCTTCTTAGGTCGACCATTGAAACGTCCTTAAATCTGGTAAACTCTGTAAAGTTTTGATTCTTCACATTTCCACTTGAATTCAGATACATCAAATTATTAGGTTTAATTATTGCCGATACGATGTTCTTGATGCTCTGCACAAAATATTTGTTGAATTCATTGGCTATCATCAGCTTTTACAAGTCTCTGCTCAAAAACAATTTCATTTGGTCTCGATGAATTTTTATTCGGGAGTAGTGTCTTTAAATGTTTCCATAGTTCTCTTGAATTTTGCTTATTATCATCTATTGCCTCTCTGAAGTATCTGTCTTTTTCCTGTTTTATTTTATTAACAATGTTGTTTCTTAATCGTTTATATGCATTCCAGTCTTCAACATCTCTGCGATGAACAGCCCTAGTATAAGTATTATCTCTTTCTTTCATCATTTGTCTTATTTCATATGTTATCCATGCTTTATCCCTATACTGATGCTTCATTGTTGATTTAACCTTTGGACACATTTTATTTATCGTTGCAACGATGTCTTCCACAAATTTATTTGCAATCACATTGACATTCGAAACGTTACCATTCCATTGAACATCCAACAGTAAACTTTGGAACTGATCAGCATCATATTTTTCCCAGCACCTTCTGTAAGAACTTATTGTGGAATTTCTGGACAATTGCTGTAAATCAATAGTTAAGATGCAATGATCGCTGATTTTGGGTGTCAAATGCACTTTGTGTGACAGATTTTTTTCAGTAGAGACAATATAGTCAATAAGGGTTTGACTATTATCAGTTATTCGTGTTGGACTACTAACAATCTGATTGAATCCACTGGAATATATTATTTTTAAGAGCTTATCCCCGTAAAACGAGTTTTTTGAAATGTCATGATTAAAATCTCCAACTATAACATTAGTTCCATCAAATCCAGATATCCTATCCAAATAGCCAGAAAAATAATCCAAAAACTGCGCATTTGCAGTCTGTGGAGGGTGATAAAGAACAGTAAACAAATATTTCGATCGGCTCGAGACGATTTCTAGGGACAATAACCAAACATAGTTCTGAACGCACTCGGTATCACAGACTTTATACTTGATGTCGTTTCTCACAAGCGCCATTACTCCACCAGTTCTTTTGTTTGTTGTGGTACATTGTTCCAGCTGATAGCCATCGATGTTTATTTCGGCAGGTTCTATCTCGGCAGAGACATGTGTTTCAGACAATAGCACTATTTTCGGCCGCCAATCATTAATCAACACAATAATATTATCCTTATTATTGATAAAACCCTGGCAATTAAAATAAACGGCTGTTGACATTAGCTCGATATTACTGTCCAATTGCTATTTCAGATATTTATTACGCTGCATTTGTTCTATTTTTTTATATGTTTCACAACTCGTGACATCCCATGCAGTGTGATCAGTATTCAAATTCATCCCATATTTGCTGTTAGACAATACACAGTTGTTACATTTACTTACGCTACTATCACAGTTTTCGACATCGTGCTCACCACCACATTTAGCACAAACATTTTTTTCCTTACAATCTTTGCGTTGATGACCATATTTGCAACATTTGAAACATCTTATAACTCCATATTCAGTGTAGACCCAGCAACGGCTCCAACCCATATTCATTCTTTCATTTTGCATCAGTATATTATATGTTTGTGAGTCTACTTCGAAAATTAGGTTAAATCTTCTATTAAAAACTTTCGTTTTTCTCAAAATTTTCAATTTAAAATCTTTATCATTAGGCTTTACATCATTTTGTTTAACTACCTTTTCAATAATTTCATTGTCTTCAGCATACTCATTTTCATGAACTCCCACTACTTTTATTCTATGTTCACGCAACTTTAGTCTTTCAACTTCAAATTCCTCACCAAGCTTGTTCTGTATTTCCGACTGAATATTTGTAATTTCTCTTTCAATTTTTATATTTCTTGTAGTTCCTCAAATTTTTGTAATTTTGTAATTTCCGTAATGTCTCAAAAAACTTCGTTATCCTAATAATTCGCCCCCAGTTTGTTGTGATTCTCAAAAATTGATAATTTCCGTTTTTTTTTTTTGCTTGGAATTTTCGAAAATTCTCAAATTCCCGCCATTTCTCAAAAAATTCTCGTTAATTTCATAATTCCTCCTTAATTTTTGCAATTTTCGGAAAATTCGTAAATCCCGTAATTTTTTGTAATTCTTGTTATTTTCGTAATTTTTTGAAAATTTTCACAATTTTTTTAATTCCCGTGATTTTTTCGTATTTTTCATAATTTTTGAATAATTCCTGTAGTTTTCAGATTTCCGTAATTTTTTAATTCCTGTAATTTCTCAGAGAACTCCGTTATTTTCATAATTCCGAAATTATGTAATTCTCGTAATTTTCGTATTTTATTTTGGGAATTTTCGAAATTTTGTAATTCCTGTAATTTTTGACTCATTTTTTTGCGATTTTACCATCACTTACCGCGATTCTAAATCCACTTTTTCGCGATTGTAAACCCACTTTTCTGTAAATATTATCTCATTTTTCCGCGATTCTTGTCTCACTTTTTTTTTGCGATGTTATACTCACTTTTCCGCGATTTCTATTTCATTCTCCGCGATTTTATCCTCACTTTTCATGACTTTATCTTCATTTTTCCGTGCATCTTACTTTTCTGCGAGTTTAAACTCACTTTTTTTGACATTTTGCGATTTTTGACTCTTTTTTTTGCGATTTTATCATCACTTTCCGCGATTTTATCCTCATTTTTCCTCATTTCAAAATTACGAGAATAACAATAGGTAATTTTTGAAAAAAATATGAGAATTGCAAACATTTACGAGAATTACGGAACATGACGAGAATCACGGAATAACAAAAAATTGCGGGAATTACAAAAATTATGGGAATTGCCAAATATTACACAAAAGAATTACGAAGTTACTCCAAAATTACGTCAATTATTTAAATATTACTAATTTTTGAAAAGTTACGAAAACTAACAAGACGGAAATGACGAAAATTTACGGGAATTATGAGAAATTATAAAAATTACGGGAATTGAGAAAAATACGAAAAACTAAGAAAAATACAAAAATTGCGGGTATTACGAAATATTACGAGAAAGAATTACAAAGTTATTTCAAAATTACGTGAATTACGGTAATTCCCAAAATAACGGAAATCACAAGTTTTTGAAATTACGAAAATTACAATAACTTAGGGAAAATTAGAAAATTCCGAATTTTTTTTGGAAATTAGGAAAATTGAAAATTAAAAAATTGAAAATACAAATAATTAATTACTGGAATTACGAAAACATCACGATTGCGGGAATAACGAAAATTAACAAGTTTTCTAAAAATTGAAAAAAACAAGGGGGAATTAGAAAATAAATAACAAGAATTATCTGAGAAATGATAGGAATTAAAAAATTTCGAAAATCCCAAAAAAAAAAATTCGGAAATTATCAACTTTCAAAAACTTAGGGGGAATTATAAAACTAACGGAATTTTTTTGAGGAATTACGAAAATTAAAAAATTACGAAAATAATGGGAATTACGAAAATTAGGAGTTTTTCGAAAATTGTAAAAACTAAGGGGGTATTATGAAAATAACGAAAATTATCTGAGAAATGACAGGAATTACAAAATTTCGAAAATTCCCAAAATTCCCATTATTTTCGTAATTTTTTAATTTTCGTAATTCCTCAAAAAAATTCCGTTAGTTTTATAATTCCCCCTAAGTTTTTGAAAGTTGATAATTTCCGAATTTTTTTTTTTGGGATTTTCGAAATTTTTTAATTCCTGTCATTTCTCAGATAATTCTTGTTATTTATTTTCTAATTCCCCCTTGTTTTTTTCAATTTTTAGAAAACTTGTTAATTTTCGTTATTCCCGCAATCGTGATGTTTTCGTAATTCCAGTAATTAATTATTTGTATTTTCAATTTTTTAATTTTCAATTTTCCTAATTTCCAAAAAAAATTCGGAATTTTCTAATTTTCCCTAAGTTATTGTAATTTTCGTAATTTCAAAAACTTGTGATTTCCGTTATTTTGGGAATTACCGTAATTCACGTAATTTTGAAATAACTTTGTAATTCTTTCTCGTAATATTTCGTAACACCCGTAATTTTTGTAATTTTCATAGTTTTTCGTATTTTTCTCAATTCCTGTAATTTTTATAATTTCTCATAATTCCCCTAAATTTTCGTCATTTCCGTCATTTTACTGGGTTCCGTAAATTTTTATAGGTTCCATTATATTTCGTAATTCCCGTAATTTGTCTTGTTAGTTTTCGTAACTTTTCAAAAATTACTAATATTTAAATAATTGACGTAATTTTGGAGTAACTGCGTAATTCTTTTGTGTAATAGTAGGTCTAGTACAAGTAAAGGTCATTCTCTAGAACCCTTCCATAAATCTTAAACTTTTTAGTATTAAAAGGCTGAAAGATTTTTAAAAAGTGATACAGTTCGATAGCTTAAAAAAATCTGCATCTACTGGAGACATTAACTGACGAGTAAGTCCAAGTATAAGTAACGAAAAGTAGATTTGTTTATTATTTTTGAAATCTGTACCAGCAAAAAAAGTACGACCAGTACTTTGCCGATAAGAGTTTACCAACAGTAGGCCTTTGATATAGCGTTTCGACCGGAAAACAAATAGTTTTTAAAGTAAATGGCTGGAGAAGGCAAAATAACAAATGAACAAATATTCAAGTTATTACAGCAAACGAGTAATGATGTGACAGTTATAAAAGAAGATGTTGCAGAATACAAAAGGGAAATCGACAATTTAAAACAGCAAGTAGAAATTTTGGAAACGGAAAATTATGAATTAAAACAAAAATTTTCGTCTCAGGAAATTTTGCTGAAAAGGAAAAACATTTTAATTTTTGGAATTCCAGAAACTGATACTAGATCGTTGGAAGAAACTTTACTTGACTTCCTGAACAATAAACTTCTCGTTCAAATCAACAACCTGGACTTGGATGTTTTCTATAGAATTGGTCAACGGAAAAATGGAGAAAAAAGGCCAATTATGGTCAAATTTGTAAGGGAAATATCTGTTGGAGAAATATTCAGAAACGTTAAAAATCTCAAAGGAAGCGGAATAAGCATCTCGAAAGATCTATCAGAAGAAAAAAGAGCCGAAAACAAGGTCCTCTATAACTTTTTCAAAATTGCAAAGGCTAAACAATTTCCAGCGAAAATTTCCAAATCAAAGCTCATTGTAGGAAAGGATGAGTATACAGTGGAGACTTTAAGAAACATGAACGAAGAAGCATTCTTGGAGCCACTTGTAGATAAAGAGTCACTTTTCCCTAACACAAGTGCCCCAGCTACACCTACAGTAGAGAAAGTTGGTTTGGATAGCTCAATTGAAAATTCTGCATTCGATTCGCCAGAAAAAGAAGAGAAAAAGGTCGAGGAGGTCAAAGAAGTATCAGAAGAAAAGAAAAAAGTGAAGCCAATTAAAAATCACGTAGCTAGTCATCTTCAGTCAACTCCGACCAGCAGAACTACCAGATCAGGTTCTACCAGTGGCAACGTAAACCAAAGAGTACCACCGAAAAAGAATAGCATCACGAAAGTTACCAAAAACTAAAGAAATTGAAGGGGAAAAATAATAGTAAAGGGGAAAATAAAAAATAGAAATCTTTGTAGTAAATTGTAGACTGTAATTTATATGTCAGTCTTATATTGTTTTTGATCATATATCAGTGATCTTTTTTATTTATTTTTTGGATATGAATGAATACATAAGGAACTTTCTTCCAAATCAACACGAATGTTCACTAATTAAAAATGTAAATGACTATCATGCAAAAGCTAAAAAAATGGGCCATTCAATTAAGGTTTTTCATATAAACGTTTGTAGCATTGCAAAAAATTTGGACGAACTCTTCATATTCATGAAAGGTCTAGATGAGGTGTTTGATATTATTGTACTCACTGAAACTTTTATTATACATGACCAAAATCTGTATAATATTCCAGAATATGATTTTATTTACAATGAGAGTGTGTTAAATAGAAACGATGGTACAGCAGTTTATATTAGGTCAGATATTCGTTACACTTGTAGAATCTGCAATATTGGACTTGCAAGGGGAATTGAACTGAATTTTAGCATAAATGAAAAACAATTTTATTTGACCGCGCTATATAGGTCTCATGAAATCAACGTCAGAGACTTTATAGAGAGCTTGGATGGATATTTTCAGGAAAAGCCGGCAAAAAATTGTCACATCATGATCGGAGATCTAAATATTGACATTTCGAAGCAAACCATTATCTCAGATGACTATTTGAACTGTATGTATGCAAATGGCTACTTACCATATATAGATAGAGTAACCAGAACCAGAGGTGAGCAACGTTCTTGTCTGGATCATATATTTATAAAAACAAACAAAAAGCAGCTGAAAATAGAGTCCATTATTTTCGAATTTAACTTAACAGACCATTTTCCGGTAATGGCATTCATACAATCTGAAAAACGACAAAAACGTTGTTCACAGAAATCTCATAGAAGAACGTATATAAACTATACAGATTTGCAAAACAGACTGCAAGCTCCAGAAATGTGGACCAATTTTTATGCCACTCAAAATTTAGAAAGAGCGGCAGAATTGTTGATTGAAATAATAAAAACAACAACTGAACTTCGTACAAAAATAGTCACTTTAAAGGTTAAATCTGATAATAGCTGGATGACAAAACAATTAGTAAATGCTGTATCACAGAAAAATAAAATGTATACACAAATTAAATTACAGCCAAACAACATAGAATTGCTCAATAAATATAAAATACACAAAAATAATTTAACCAATGAGATAAATGAAGCTAAAAAACAATATTATGAAAAACAAGTAAAAAGTGCGTCAAATTCATCACAAAAACTCTGGAAAATGACCAATAACATCACAAACAATAACAAAAAAACAGAGCTAGATTTTAAACAAATAGCAATAGATAACAATACAATGATAACAGATACTAAGGATATTGTGGAGGCTTTCAACAAACACTACTCTGAACTTGGAGAAATTTACGCAAAAAGAATAAAACCCCCCGAAACGGTACCTGTGGAACCTCCACTAAGCCCAAACTCAATTTTTTTAACTCCAACCACTCCCACAGAAATTGAAAACCTTATAAAAAAACTAAAACAAAAAAAAGCGCCGGGGCATGATCAAATAAGATCAGAGTGTTTGAGGAATATATCCACAGTAATATCCCCCCATCTATCTTTTTTGGTGAATAAATGTTTCACAAATGGCTATTTTCCTAAAGTCCTAAAGATCGGGATTATCAAACCAATTTATAAGGGAGGTGATAGAAAACAAATAATAAATTATAGACCTATAACCCTAATTTCATCTGTAGCGAAGGTCTTCGAAATGTCAATGAAGCAACGCTTGGTTGGTTTTCTTGAAAAATATAAATTACTGTCAGAGAAGCAATTTGGTTTTAGGGCTGGAAAATCGACTGAGGATGCAATAGTGAATCTGACAAAACAAATAAACAATGCTTTAGACAATAAAAAACCTTCACTTTGCATCTTCGTCGATCTAGCAAAAGCGTTTGATACGGTGGATCACGCGAGGCTTGTCAGGAAACTGAAAAGGATTGGTTTAAGGGGACCGTGTCTTGAGCTTCTGAAAAGTTATTTAGAAGATCGATTTCAAACTGTACACATTGGAGATACATTTAGCACTATGAAAGCTGTTAAATATGGCGTACCACAAGGGACGGTCCTTGGTCCACTTTTGTTTATCGTTTACATGAACGACTTGTTTTCAGTAAAAACCAGAGGTAACCTGGCAAGTTTCGCGGATGATACTGTGGAATTTTTCATTGCAGATACGTGGCTGGAAGTAAAACGGATTGCTGAACAGGATTTCAGGGAAATACAGAATTGGTTCGATCTAATTCTCTGACAGTTAATATAGACAAAACACATTACTTACCTTTTTCATCATATAAGTCTGGGCTACCGGATAGAGGAAGTTTACAGATTGCGGGTTCTAGAAGTGTGACGCAAGTAGAGTCGGTCAAATACTTGGGTGTTACTATAGACCAACACCTTAGATGGGATGTACATGTTAATATCCTCGTCAAAAAGCTTAGATATCTGGTGCCTAGGTTCAAATGTTTCAAAAAATATTTTAATATGTCAGATTTACGAATATTGTATTTCGCACTAGTTCAATCGCACTTGACATATGGCCTCTGTGGGTGGGGTGGTGTAAATGATTTTCATATCTCAAAACTAAATACTTTGCAAAAACTGATTCTTAAAGTAGTCCTTAATAAAAATAGGAGATATTCTACAGAAAAACTTTTTAGTGAAAGCGGATTTTTAAATATTAGACAGTTATTGTGTGAGAAGATAGCTTTAAGAATTTTCAACAATAAAGAAAGGATAGAGGTCATGAGTCATCCACACCGAACAAGAAATGTTTCTAGAAAGATATCTAGGCTTCCTAGAGCCAAGAAAACAATAGGCACTAGGCATATTGGCTATATGGCTCCTAGATTATATAACTTGATGCCAGATTCTGTAAAGTCTCAACGTAAAATCATGAAATTTAAGAAAGAACTAAAAAAATGGATAAAAAGTGCTAGTGAACTCGTAGACAATGTTATGCAGTGAGCAAAATGATGTGAAAGTGTATTCTCGAATGTGACCTACTAACCCGGAAATGACTAAATTTAAACCTGGATATGACTTTTTACTCGATCTGGACAATCAACCTGTTAACACATAAAAGCTTCAATAGCTCATTTTTACCCGAGAGGTTATGTAATAGAAAATAATTACGAAACACCGGGTTGTTCTTAATAAAAGTGGACTGTATTAACTTTTCAAAAGATTACGATGACAATCGGCAATAAACAAAGTTACATTTTTTATTTATTGTCTGTATTTTGTGCAATAGCAATTTCTTGCTAATTAATTAAAATTTGGACGCGACTTCGCGACGCCGCTTCTTAAATACGGCGGGTAGCACAGTACCTATTTATGCGATAGCCAACTCACGACTACCCTAGGAATTTATACAGAAATGGCGCTTCCCTTAAAATATCTAGGTGTGGACGAGTCCATTATTGGAATTTGGGGGGAAGAAGCTTATTAAAAACTTGTTCCTTCTTGTGGGTTTTTTTTATGTTTTGGGAGAATTGGTATTGCACCAATACTTGTAACCAATACAATAAGGATAGATTGCACCATAATATAAATAATAATATCAAAATCAGGAATAATTATTAGAAAATCCAACATACTCCCGCCTTGGGCATTTTCTGATGAAAAGTCCAACAAAAAATCAAATGAACGCACTGAGAAAAGCACTATTCACACTTTTTACTAAGCACTTATTATAAACTATCAACAAGTAACTCCTTAACCTAAGCTATAAAATATAATAAAATAATATTATCAGTAATCAATAATTACATGAATCGTCACAATCATTTATAGGTTGATCATCAGGTAAAGGACATAATTTTGTAATGGACCTATAGAAAATTCCATCTTGGGTTTTAATTTTAACTAACCTCACTTTGCCGTCTGGGCTGTGAGGTATCTCACTGATACGTGCCAAAGACCATTTGAGAGGTGGTAAATTGTCCTCTTTGACCAATACCACCTGATTGATTTTCAAATTCTGTGAAGGGTTGCACCACTTGGGTCGATGCTGCAGCCTATTTAAGTACTCCACAGACCACCTTTTCCAAAACTGTTGCTTGATTTTCACACATTTCTCATACATAGATAAACGATTATTGGAAACTTCAAGTAAATTTTTATCTGGATATGCAGCCAAGCTTTCGCCAATCAAGAAATGACCTGGCGTTAATGGATTCAAATCAGACGAATCATTAGACAAAACACTCAAGGGTCTTGAATTTAAGATGCTCTCGATAGAAGTGAGTACAGTGCTAAACTCTTCAAAGTTTAATACTGTGTCACCAATAGTTCGTTTGATATGGTACTTGGCACTCTTAATCGCAGCCTCCCATATGCCCCCCCAATGAGGTGACCGTGGAGGTATAAATTTCCACTGGGTTTCATTTTGCGCGAGGAAATTTTCAATGGAATGAACATTTTCCTTACTCTTAAAAAATTCATGAAGTTCCTTCAACTGGTTACTGGAGCCTAAAAAGTTTGTGGCATTGTCAGAGTAAATCACAGATGGATTACCTCGCCTACCTATAAATCTCTTAAGAGCAAGCAAAAAATGCTCGGTTGACAATCCTGTCACAAGTTCAATGTGCACGCATTTTGTTGCCATGCAAACAAAGATGGCAATGTATGCCTTGATTTTTGGAGCTCTGCGTAAATTAGAAGTTTTAAGTAAATAAAACCCACCAAAATCAACACCCACTCTTTGGGAAGGCCTCGAGATCGAAACTCTGTCCCTAGGTAAGTTACCCATCATTTGTTCAGCGCACTTTGCAGTAAAGCGAAAACATGTTTTACAATTATGAATAATTCGTTTGACTGACCTAAGCCCGTCAATAGGCCAGTATCTTAATCTAAAATTGGTTAATACTGTTTGTGCACCTGCATGGTATAGTCTCAAATGTTCTTTTCGCAGCATTATATTGACAACATGACATTTTGACGGCAACAGTAATGGATGTTTTTGGGAGAATGGAATATTAGCATTTGATAATCTCCCGCCAACACGCATTAGGCCTTTTTTGTCCAAAAAAGGATTTAAGCAACGTAGCTTTTTATTTTTAATTATTTTATCATTTTTCAGACATTCAATTTCTTCAGAAAAATATTTTAGTTGAAGAAATTTTATTATGAACCACAATGATTCTTGTAATTCATCAACACTAAGCGAACCAAAATTTCTTTCACCTATTGGACATCTCAAGTTATGACGAAACCTTAAACAGAATGCAATAACACGTTGCAACCTATAAAAATCTGAATATTTTTCTAAAATTTTATGCAATTGACTTTCACAATGTGCTTTGGACACTGCACTTAAAACCGTTTTTCTCTGCTCTGGAAGATTTTCAAGAACGAGATTAGTTTTAAAGGAATCAAGATTAAAATTTGGATTACTTAAATGATGAGGACCATTCCACCATTGTTTGTTAAACAGTAACTCTTGGGCTGAAAGGCCCCTGGACACATAATCACTTGGATTATCCTTCGTAGGTATATACCTCCAGACACAGTTAGAACTATTTTCTTGTATGATGGAAACACGATTTGCAACGAAAATGTTCCATCTTCCTGGATGTGACTGCAACCATGCCAGTGAAACTTTCGAATCTGTCCACAGGTTAACAGAGTCAATTCTGAAAGAGTCTTTAAAAATATTTACAATTCTTTTTGTAGTTTGGGCTAACAGCAAACAACCACAGAGTTCTAGCCGAGGAACACTGATTGTGCGCAACGGCGCAACCTTAGACTTGGAACAAATTAAATTAGTTGACACACTGTCATTATTATAAATTACTCTCAAATAAAGAGCACAACCATACGCCTTTATACTGGCATCAGAATACCCATGTATTTCTATTCGCTTCACATCATCCAAATTATCTATCAAACACCGCGAAATTTGTAGCTCTGACAAGTCTAAAATATGTTTTGCAAATTTCAACCATTCATATTTCAACTCTTCGCTGAGACAATCATCCCAACCCAACTTTGACAGCCATAATTTCTGGATGAAAATTTTTGCATTCACTACAATCGGAGACACTAGTCCCAAAACATCGTAAATTTGCGCAATGACAGCCAAAACATTTCTCTTAGTGAGAGGAGTGATATCAATATTTTTAGGTAAAGACACAGAAAAACAATCCAACTTTGGATTCCAATAAATACCTAAAACTTTATTAGACATGCCCTCAGAAATTAAAAAATAATTTTGTAGCTCAGAATCAGAACTAAACTTTTGCATAAACTGCTGAGAATTGGAACACCACATATGAAGTGAAAACTTTCCCAAATTCAATAATTCAACTAATTGGTTTCGTAATTCATATAATTCATTCAAGGAATTCACGCTATACAGTGCATCATCAACATACATTTGACTTGTTAAAACATTCGCTGCAGTAGGAAATTTATGCTTATACATATTTGCCAATTCAGTGAGGCAACGAGTGGCAACGTATGGTGCGAAATTGGTTCCATAACTAACCGTCAAAAGTTCTATGCAAGAAAGTTCTTCACCTGGGCTTTTTCGCCATAAGATGTTCTGCAAAAAAGTATGGTCTGGATTAATCATAATTTGCCTGTACATCTTCTGGATGTCAGTAACAACTGCAAAACGGAACATACGGAACCTACACAGTATGTCAAAAAGCTCAGGCTGTACGACCATGCCTTTAAGACAGATATCATTCAATGAATATCCCGAGGTTGATTTCATTGATGCATCAAAAACTACCCTAAGACGAGTACTAGTTTTGTCATTTCGAATTATGCAATGATGCGGAATAAAATATTTATGTTCATTGTTTTTATTTTTAAGGTCCAGAGGAACATACCTTGCGTGACCCAACTTTATGTATTCGTCAATGAACTCAGAATATTGGCTAAATAAATCAGGATTTTGAATCAACCTTTTTTCAAGGGAATTAAAACGTTTTTTGGCCGATAAAAATGATTCTCCAAGCTTCATATTTTCATTTGAAGATTTCAAAGGGATGTCGACTTGAAATCTACCATTTTCAAGTAACTTGGTAGTATCTACAAAGATTTTTTCTGAAATTTCATCATCAGTAGACAATATATTGTCCTTAGGAACCTCCTCAAGAGTCCAGAATTTTTGTAATAGATTATCAACTTGATCTGAACTGATAAATAATGACAACGGCTTAAACGGATCACAATTTGCAATGAATTTCGAAATTAACGAAGAAGGCAAATTTCCACCTATAACCCAACCTAGGTGTGTGTTTTGGAGGACTGGAAGTTCATTACCAAGGTTAATTAAACCAGGAATCAACAATGAAAAATACACCTCTGCTCCAAGAAGTAAATCAATATGTTGTGGATTGTAATATTTTGAATCTGCAAGGACAATATTGTTAGGAATTTCTAACTTGCCGGCTTCAATTGGAAATTGCGGCAACCTGCAACTACTGAAATCTGTAATTGAGCATGTAGCTTTAAACCTTTTATTTTTGTCAATAGTTGACTTAAATTCAATATCAATTGCTTCAGTGCATTGTACTGCGCCAGAAACACCATTAATTTCAACATTTTTTCTATACGTTGGATACCTTAGTTGTTTTGCCAATTTCCGTGTCATAATAGATACTTGAGATCCATTGTCTAGGACTGCTCTAGCTGACAAAAAAGTTCCATCATTATTAATTACCTGTACGAAGGCAGTGGCTAATAAAACATGACAATTTTCACTACCGAAAAAACTAGATTTCGACTGCAATACAATGTTGTTTTCAGGACATACTGAACGTGAACTATGGGGACGCACTGTATGTGAGTTTTCTGAATTTTGATTTTGGCCACTTTGACCACTCACATTAGCTAAACCCGACGCGGACCCTGAACCAGAATTGTCAACATGACCCAACCTGTTCTCTTGAACATTTTGTCTAATATTTGCCGTTTGAAAGTTGTTTGAATTATTT
This sequence comes from Ceutorhynchus assimilis, assembly GCA_917834065.1. Taxonomy (NCBI): domain Eukaryota; kingdom Metazoa; phylum Arthropoda; class Insecta; order Coleoptera; family Curculionidae; genus Ceutorhynchus; species Ceutorhynchus assimilis. The sequence continues at coordinate 9,249,218 of OU892287.1, read as the reverse complement.
TGATGTCTATTGTTTGTATGATTGTTATTGTACTTAGATGTACTATTATCTACATGTAACAGTGCATTATGAGCTTCTCCACACACGGGACAATTGTTAAAAGTACAATCTTTAACATGATGTGAATCAAAACATTTGAAGCACAAGTGGTTTGAAAAAATAAAGGACTTCCTTTGGTTAACTTTTAAATCTTTAAATTTTTTACATTTATAAATCATATGATTATTTAATTTGCAATATAGACAAAATAACTTTTTCTCTACAAAATTAGAATGTTTTTTGATAGGCTCTGGAGAAGACAAATTCTCGGCAGCCTGACAGCGTTTCTCCACAAAATTTAGGAAATCAACCAGCGTTGGCATTTGAGTAGGACCCCTCTCTAATTCATAAACTCTTCTAGTATTAATATCTAGCTTTTGTAACAAAATAAAAACCAGAATTAAATCCCATTCCGCCACCGGAACTCTGAGATTTTTTAGACACTCCGTATGTTGCTTTATAGAAACAACAAAATCACGTGAGCTAGCAGAACTGCTTCTATTTATGGATGGAAGTTCCAATAGGCCTTTAATATGAGAGTAAATACTAGCTAGTTTGTTCTCATATCTGTCTTTCAAAATATCTATTGATACCTGCAAATTGCTACTTACTAATGGCAAATTCTCAATAAGCTTTAAAGGTTCACCCTGTAAATTGGATTTTAGATAGATTAATTTTTGTATATCTGCCAAATTGGGATTGTTTACAACCAACGCTTTGAAAATGTCAAAGAAGCTTGACCAATTTTGATGAGCTCCTTTAAATTTATCGATAGTTATCTCAGGCATCTTAGAACCTATTGTACAATTATTCGAGTTATTTTGAGAAACATTACTATTTACACTTGTATTTACATTATTTAAGACAGGAGAACATTTGTCAATCAAAATTTTTAGTATTGTTTTTAAATTGAAAAATTTATCTTCAGTTTCTGACCTATCGCCTATTTTTTCTGCACTTGCTCCTATATTTTCTATTGAATCTTGTGAAATGGAGAATTTTTCGAAAGCTTTTTCCAACATTTCAAGCCTATTTTCATACTCATATTTATGCATTAAATCATTTTGATTTCTTGTTAAAAAAGTTTCAATCCTAGTAATACTAGCTCTAGCATTTTTTCTATCAGCATTAAATGTTTTTAGTTCTTCCTCCATTTTTATGAACTTGAATAATTAAACAAAATTTAAGTTTAACAATCTTTTTTGACTTCAATTCAATGAAATGAGTTTAGTTTTTTATTTAAATAAAAAGTGTCTTTTTGTTCTATCAAAAATTGTCTTTTTATTCTATTGTGTCTGCTAAAGGACAAAACTTGTCGTGAAGCATTGACACATAGAAAAAACTCGACGTTATCAATCTCAACTCAACATAGATTAATAAAAACAAATGGAAAGCTCTGACCTTAGTCCTCGTAGAGATTCACAACTCCAACTAGGTAGGTATTTCAGCTCCAACACTCCGAACAAGAAATAGGTAGGTACACACGTACCGTACAACCAATCCAAAGTTCGCTTACACAAGTATACTCTTACACAAGAGTATGTACAAAACCGACGATTACACACGAATCGAATCCGGCACTCGAAAGGATCAAATTTTATGTTAACACATAAAAGCTTCAATAGCTCATTTTTACCCGAGAGGTTATGTAATAGAAAATAATTACGAAACACCGGGTTGTTCTTAATAAAAGTGGACTGTATTAACTTTTCAAAAGATTACGATGACAATCGGCAATAAACAAAGTTACATTTTTTATTTATTGTCTGTATTTTGTGCAATAGCAATTTCTTGCTAATTAATTAAAATTTGGACGCGACTTCGCGACGCCGCTTCTTAAATACGGCGGGTAGCACAGTACCTATTTATGCGATAGCCAACTCACGACTACCCTAGGAATTTATACAGAAATGGCGCTTCCCTTAAAATATCTAGGTGTGGACGAGTCCATTATTGGAATTTGGGGGGAAGAAGCTTATTAAAAACTTGTTCCTTCTTGTGGGTTTTTTTTATGTTTTGGGAGAATTGGTATTGCACCAATACTTGTAACCAATACAATAAGGATAGATTGCACCATAATATAAATAATAATATCAAAATCAGGAATAATTATTAGAAAATCCAACACAACCCAAAATGGACAAATTTTCTAAACAAGCAAACTTGATTTGCAAACCTCACAACAAGTGTTCTACACTTCAAACGTGAGCCTGTTTATTGTCATGTATTTTTATAATTGTTTTGTATACTTATTGTATTTTTCTGAACGATAATAAACATTATTTATTATTATTATTATTATAATATTTGGCAATTCCCATAATTTTTGTAATTCCTGCAATTTTTTGTTATTCCGTGATTTTCGTCATGTTCCGTAATTCTCGTAAATGTTTGCAATTCTCATAATTTTTTCAAAAATTACCTATCGTTATTCTCGTAATTTTGAAATGAGGAAAAATGAGGATAAAATCGCGGAAAGTGATGATAAAATCGCAAAAAAAGAGTCAAGAATCGCAAAAAAAATATGAGTCAAAAATTTCAAAAAAAGTGGGTTTAAACTCGCAGCAAAGTAAGATGCACGGAAAAATGAGGATAAAGTCATGAAAAGTGAGGATAAAATCGCGGAGAATGAAATAGGAATCGCGGAAAAGTGAGTATAACATCGTAAAAAAAAAGTGAGACAAGAATCGCGGAAAAATGAGATAATATTTACAGAAAAGTGGGTTTACAATCGCGAAAAAGTGGTTTTAGAATCGCGATAAGTGATGGTGAAATCGCAAAAAAATGAGTCAAAAATTGCAAAAAAAATTATTCAAAAATTACAAAAAAAGTGAGGTCAAATTCGCGGAAAAGTGAAGATAAAATCGCGGAAAGTAGGGAAACAATCGCGGGAAAATGAGGATGAAATAGCGGAAAAATAAGTTTGTAATCGCCGAGGAGTGAGGGTAAAATCGCAAAAAAGTGAGGGTGAATTTGCAAAAAAGTGAGGCTAAAATCGCAAAAAAAGTAAGGACAAATTCTCAAAAAAGTGAGTCACAAGTCGTAAAAAAAGCCTAGCACCCCCAAGCACCCCCCTAGTTGCGCCTATGAAGAAGGTAGCCTTATGATTTAAATTTTCGAAAACTTTGAAAGGTCATAACTTTTTTTCTATTATAGATAGAAAGCTGAAACTTCCACTGAATTTTATCCCTTTCGAAGGACTACAGTCCCTGGAAATTTCAGCTCATTTGCCCTTATAGTTCCTGAGATAAAATCGTGTTAAGCAATTTGGGGTGATTTATCAATTTTTCAAATTTTCTGAGTGCCTTTTTTCATAGATTTGGGCTTCAAATCTGAGAATAATTTAGTGTATGGAGTTTGGTAGATGTTATTTGACCATTAGGATACAAAATATCAACAAAAAAAAATGAAATTTCATCGTTTTAGTAAGAAGGTAGCTAGTTTGATTTTTTCCAAAATGACATTGAACCACATTTTACCTCACATCTTTGTTAATTTCAATCCGATCGTAACGTAATTAGGCTTGAAATGAAGCTGATTAAATCCTTTACAAATCTCGATTTAGTATTTTCAAATCAACTTAATCAATTTCCAAATTTCCCACAGTTTTGGCAAAGAATTCCAAGGTGGTTTGCCCCTTGTATTTTTCCCTTTGGAATGTTTCATTATTTATTTTTTTCAAGGAAATAAAAGCACGAAATGAAAACTACAAAAATATAATTAACAAAATCAAACATTCTTCCTTCATGTTTCGTATTATTAAATTCTCAATGAAATTAATTTCCCACTGACGATTCTTAGAGTTTTGCTCGTAAAAACCCAATTTAATTAACTGGAGAAAAGATAAGATTTAGGGATCGTCTCTTTTGCAAAATATCCAGTGCCTTATCTAATTTCCTTCGTCCTTTTTTACTTTCAAAGTGATAAATGAGGGTGGCCCGAAAACATGGGGATGGTATCGATTCAAGTCAAAAAAAAGAATACAAAATTTTCAGGAATCAATGTTCCAGAAATAAATAATTCCTCTTTAAAATTCATTAATTAATATCTGGAATTGACGTTTCCCTAATTAACAAAGTATTCATATTTTCTTGTCGCCTCGACGTAGGTAATCAAGCTTGAAAATCCAATTAAACGATTCTCATTTCCCGAAAATGCAGTTATTTATAATTCAAATTGTTTCAGTTCCAGACCATATTAGACCCAGAGTTTGCTCGCTTCCAGAAAAAACAATTAATCCCAGATTGAGCGACGACCTTTATCGACTCAGAACTTTCAGTATTACTAATAAAGGAGTCGTCAATTGTGGCGATTCTATAATCAATCGAAGATCTCGTTCGAATACCAGCGTTAATTCAATGACTAGTCGGTAATAAGTAATTACTAATATAATTTTGTATATTAATAATATAAACTATTCTAGATCTAATGTATCAGGCGAACGTTCCCCTTTCGACGGTTCCTGTTGCGGTTCCGGGTATCACAGCGTCGGTTCCGATTCGTTTGACTCTGTAAATGAGTCTGAAATACCCAAATACAGGGTGATCACATTGGGGGATGCTGGAGTGGGCAAAACTGCCTTGGTTTCCCAATTTATGACGTCCGAGTATATGAACACTTATGATGCTAGTTTAGGTAAGACAAAAGGTAAAAAAAAAATCGCTTCTTTTTCTTGTCTTTGTGTGTTTTATGTATTTTTATTTGTCTCTGTTGTAAGTAGAATTAGGATTTTGTATAGAGTGATTTAGGACAAGAGTTTTGACATTGAAATATGCAATATTCTTTTTGGTCCAAAATATAATTGAATATTTCCAGATGATGAGTTTGGAGAAAGGACTGTTTCCATATTACTCGACGGCCAAGAATCAGAAATGGTATTTATTGATCATCCAGCTTCGGAAATGTCTGTAAGTATCTAAAAACAAACAAAATTTTTATTGAATTATTTTTAATCCTAATTACTTTAGGTTGAAAATTCATTGAGTACTTACGAACCTCACGCCTGCATTGTCGTCTATTCAATCACCACTAGATCAACTTTTAAAACTGCAGAAGAAATTTTGAACTATTTATGGAACGAAAACTACACCAAAGACAAAAGCGTTATTGTTGTGGGTAATAAGGCAGATCTGGCAAGATCAAGAACAATAACACAAAATGGTAAATACAAATCCATGTAATATATAATTTGAGTTTATTTCTTTGTAGAAGGTAAAGGTTTAGCTGTAGCGAAAGATTGCAAATTCATCGAGACATCTAGCGGTATCCAGCACAACGTGGACGAACTTTTAGTAGGCATCCTGAAGCAAATTCGACTGCGCGAGTCTTTGGAAAAAAAAAAATCGATGACGAAAGAGAAAAGTAAAATGAAAGGGTCGAAAACGAGCCTCAGATTGCACTTTGCCAAAGAAATTTTGCAAAAAATTTGTTTGAACGACATCAGCAAGTCTAAGAGTTGTGAAAATTTACATGTTTTGTAAGGAATTTTGATGGGGCCAAATATACTTTAAAAATTACTTTGGTAATTCATCTTTGATGGATGTATTTATGGTATTTGTTGCTGTAATATTTCTGTTTTAAATCAACCCAGTAAACACAGTGATGTATACACAAAAAATACGAAATATCAATTTTACATCTACATTATGCATAATTTTAATTAAGTATTCATTTGCAATTTAGAGAGGAGTGAAAGGAAGGTTTGAAGCAGGTTTAAGGAAATTTTCAAGTTGCTCGAGTGAAAACTTTGAAAAATACAGCCTAAAATAGTTTGATTAATAAGAAAATTTTTCTATGATTTAGACACAAGGATGTAAATGATTTTATTTTCAACCACATATGTAATGTTGACATTGCAGGTTTTTCAAAATCTTGAAAGTGTCACATTTCTGGACTTTGACATTTATCGGGACGGTAATGCATATGCCTGCCTAGGACGGAAAAGCATTTTCCGTCCGGGACGGCAAATGCTTTTCCGTCCCCATTTCCCTGCTCGTTCCAAATTGATAATTTTCATACAGCTCTCACATATAATAATAAAACCACATGTATTACATGGAACTAATTAAATCTATTCACTTATTTACATTAATTGTTAAATTAGCATTGTTGTTTATAATGGAAATCTTGAGACCATCCTGTTGGAATTGTGTTTCGTTTGGAACTATTATCTCTTGCGCTTGCGGATGAGTTTCCGCATGTGATGTACTTGTGGATGCACTGGACAACTGAATACCTTTGGAAGTAGAGGATAGCATCAGAGCAGTCTTACTTTTGTTCTCCAAAGATGCCTCTATGTAGCCTTCAGCAACCGTGCTCGATTTCCACCCTCCCAGTCTTTTGAGTTGCAATAGATCGGCCCCGTTGTCAACCAATAAGGTTGCGGAAGTACGACGAAAAGCATGCCCTGTAAAAGTTTCAATTTTTGGAAGCTTCAAAAAAGCAGCTATTTTATGTGGAAATTTTGAGATTGAATGATAGCCAATTGCTTGGTTATGTAATTTCCCATTTCGCCATTGAACAAATAACCTGTCATTTTTCAAATTTTTCCGCAAAGTGAGGTATTTGTGGAAAATAGCAACCCAATCTGGATCGCTTATGATAAACGATCGACTTGTGTAAGTTTTTGTGTGTGGAATTTCTATAGCGATCTTTCCTTCCAAAACGTTGACGTGCTCCATTTTCATCTTGACTAGTTCATCGCTCCTACATGCACCCGACACACCAACAATTAGCGCTACCTGAAACCAGATAAAAATAAAATGGGTAACCTAGCTATAGCATACAGAAAATCATTTTGATTTTCGCATTTTTATCTTCTTTGTATATTTTTTGAAAACCTACCTTGATGCTAATGAATTCTTCAGCTGCCTTCGTGAGGAACTCGTTAATGTTTTCTCTGGAAAAAACGCTCGACTTTTTCGGCTGAAAGCCCAGATTTTGCCGCTTCAAAAAAGCTATAAGTTTTGCGTAATTGGAGATATCAACTTTCTCTTTCAATTTAATCATGGTTTTCAACATACTGTAAGTCGACCATAAAGTCGAAGGCTTCTTTTCCTTAGATAATTCGCCAAAATACGCCAACAAAACGGTCTCCGAGGCAGTATTTCTCGTTCCTTTCTGGCTACACCATGCTTCGAATATTTGAAAAGCCTTTTCGTACCGAAATTTGCTTTTTGCTGGAAGCAAACTCTCTCCAATCCTGTCTGCTGCTTCTTTTAATTCAGGTGGGGTACAATCCATCGCTTCATCTTCACTTTCCGAAATCATTTCTTTGGGGAGAACGGGGAGAAATCTAGTGAAAATCTATTATTTCCGCAAAAATACTGAGCGAAAACTACCGTCGTTAAGGCGTTGTTGATCTTATCTATGGTTGTTGATTTTGCGGTTTCCTGTGGTTTCGTCTTTTGTTTTGGCCTTTACAGGGCCTTTGAGATCGTCAAAATTGATGACATTGACAAAAAAAGTGAAATATTTTTTTCTAAGGCCAGTTTTACACTATATGAAAATTTCGTATAACAGAATCTTTAGTTTTTGCATCAGAAAATTAAGGGTTGAAAATAAAAAAGTATACAAACCTCGACGGAAAACTTCATTTCTGTCTCGAGGTTGAGTTTATCTCGACGCTTCGCGTCTCGATAAACTATAATAACCTCTCGACCAGCAATGAAGTATTTTCCGTCTCGGATTGTAATATACTATTTTTATTCATGTTTCAAGTATCAATTTCCAATTTGGAGAGGAGTGAAAAGAAGGTTTGAAGCACGTTTTAGGAAATTTTCAAGTTACTCGAGTGAAAACTTCAAAAATACAGCCTGGATGAGGAAGGGAAGTTTTCTATAATTTAGACACAAGGATGTAAATGATTTTATATCCTACTGAACTATTAAAACCATATAATACCTTGGTTACGATAATCATAAACAGGGTCTTAACTCCCAAGGGAGTTAAGGATTTTCATAACTCCCAAGGGAGTTAAGGAAGGGAGTTAAGGATATCATAACTCCCAAGGGAGTTAAGGATTTCCATAACTCCCGCTTTTACCTTGAATAGGTAACACTTTGACAAAAAATAGAAATTTTGATTTATGGCTTATTCCTTTATAAAAATAGACAGAATACAGTAAATTCAGTAGGATATAAAATTATCTATGTACCACGGGAATTATCAGGAGTTAATACCCACGGGCAATTGGTGTCCCTCGGGCCGGAGGCCCTCGGGACACAAACGTTGCCCTGGGGTATTAACACCTGCATAATTCCCTTGATACATAAATAACTATTATATCCTACTGAACTATTAAAACCATATAATACCTTGGTTACGATAATCATAAACAGGGTCTTAACTCCCAAGGGAGTTAAGGATTTTCATAACTCCCAAGGGAGTTAAGGAAGGGAGTTAAGGATATCATAACTCCCAAGGGAGTTAAGGATTTCCATAACTCCCGCTTTTACCTTGAATAGGTAACACTTTGACATAAAATAGAAATTTTGATTTATGGCTTATTCCTTTATAAAAATAGACAGAATACAGTAAATTCAGTAGGATATAAAATTATCTAAGTACCACGGGAATTATCAGGAGTTAATACCCACGGGCAATTGGTGTCCCTCGGGCCGGAGGCCCTCGGGACACAAACGTTGCCCTGGGGTATTAACACCTGCATAATTCCCTTGATACATAAATAACTATTTTTACTGATGAACTGGTTCAAGTATCAATTTCCAATTTGGAGAGGAGTGAAAGGAAGGTTTGAAGCGAGGGGTGGTTAACTCCTTAAAATATTTACACAGATTTTAAATCTTCATTGATTTTGTAGGGTTTTGAGAATTTTGAAAATCTTCACATGATTTTACAAGATTTTAAAAGATTTTAGGTGATTTTGGAGCATTTTAGGGAAGTTAGAAGGGGTTTTAGAGATCTTAAAGGATTTTTAGAGATTTTAACAGATTTTTGGGATCCAAAGGATTTTTGGAAATGTTAAAGGCATTTTTTTATTAGGAATTTTATAAGATTTTGCCGGATTTGTTTTGTTCTAATCAAATTTTGTTAGGTTTTTAAAGATTTTAAAGATTTTCAGGGATTTTAAATAGATCTTACGGCAGGATTTTAAAAGATTTTAGATTTATTAGATTTTAGGTGATTTTGAATTATTTTAGGGAATTTAAAAAAGGTTTTTATGGCGTTTTTGCCAATTAATTTAGGGGAGCCTTAACGATGAGTATTTTTTAAACTGACATTTCTCCATAGAAGTCTGTCATTTTAAGGAATACTTATTGTTGAAGCTCCCATAAAATAGTTGGTGGAAACGGCCATTAGAGATCCTAAAGGATTTTTAGAAATTTTAACGGATTTTTGAAGATTCCAAGACATTTGGAAATTTGGAAGGAACATTTTTTTAGGAATACATATATTAGTGATTTTACATTACAAGTGCGTTTGGGAATATGATTACAATAAAAAGTGTGAAAGATTAGAACGACGAGGTCGTAGATCGAGTCGTTCTAATCACACGAGTTTTGTAGTCATGTTTAAACGCACGAGTGATGTACAACGTTTTATCTACAAAGCGAAAAATCAGAATGTTTTTCCAGTCATTTTCGTTTATTAATCGTTCTCTACCTTCATTTTACCTTTACAGGTTTACCGTTGACATTTGTCAAATTACCAAAAATAGTTGTGTTATGAATTCATAACCTTGTCCATAACATCACTAGTTGTGTTATGAATTCATAACCTAGTCCATAACACAACTAGTTGTGTTATGAGCCTCATGACATAACTCAAATACTGGAAAAATAGTAATGTAAAAACGCGAGTAAAAACGTCATAACCAAACGTTTGTAGATAAATAACTATTATAAGATTTTGTCGGATTTTTTTTGTTCTAATAAAGTTTTGTGTGATTTTGTGAAATTTGATGCAATTTCAAGTGATTTTAAAGGGATTTTGTGAAGTTTTGTTAAATTTTTAAAGATTTTCAGGGATTTTAAGTACACTATGTACAAGTTTTTCTGGACTTGTAAACAGATTTTGACCAATCAACCGCTCCGAGGTTTAGTTAACTCTATAAAAAATGAACACATATTTTAAATCTTAATTGATTTTGTAGGATTTCGAAAATTTTGAAAATCTTTACACGATTTTACAGGGGTTCAGAAGATTTTAGATTTTCAAAATTCTAGATGCAATTTAGGGGTTTTTGAAAAGTTTTTAGAAATTCTAAATTCAAATGACAAATTTGAATGGAAAAACGGAAATTCCTAGACATTTAACTATAGGATTTCATAATACTTTTCCAAATTTCATCATATAATTCTATGGAATTCCACCATAAAATTCAATGGAATTCTTGAACAAAAATTCCTCGGAATTACACTACTTATGAGATTTCATGAAATTCTTCAGAATTCCACTAAAATTTCAAGTTATTTCATGGGAATTTTGCGAAAATTTTTGTTAATTCCATAGAAATTCCTTAGAATTTCACTAGAAGATTTTATGGAATTCCTCGAAATTCCATTCAAATGACAAATTTGAATAGAAAAAAAAGTTCTAGAAATTTTACCATAAGATTTCATAATACTTTTCCGAATTTCACCATAAGATTCCATAGAATTCCACCTTAAAATTCAATGGAATTCTTGTACAAAAATTCCTCGGAATTACAGTAAAAGATATCATGAAATTTCTCGGAATTCCACTAAAATTTTATGTAATTCGACAGAAATTACTCAAAATTTCACTAAAATTTAATTTAATTCTTCGGAATTCTGTCGAAATTTCTCGTGGTTCCATGGAAATTCCACGGAAATTCTGTTTAATTTCAAGGGAATTCTTCGGATTTCATATAATTTCACTGGAATTCCACAATAAGGTTTCAAGGAATTCCATGTATTTAATTCGACGAGAATTCCTTGGAATTTTACTCGAAATTTTATGTAAGTCAACACAAAATGAAATTATATGCATATTCTGCGAATATTTCATATATCTTTTTTTTTTTCGAAATTCCACTGAAATTCTCCAAAATTCTATAGAAATTCCAAATTCTATAATTTTTTTAAAACTGAAACTTCCCAAAACTTCACGACTGCTATATATCCTGGAATTCCACAAAATTTTCATAAAATTTTTCGGAATTTCACTGACATTTCCTATAATTTCTTAGAAATTCCTCGGAATTTCATTAAAATTTTGTGAGAATTTTTTGAAATTTCACTGAATTCCACGTTATTTGTCGAATATTTCTCGAAATTCCAATGAAACTTCAATTTTTTTTTCAAAATTTCATTAATTTTTCGCTTTCAATAGTCAGGAATTTCTGGGAATATTAATGAAACATCAAGTAATTTCTTAAAAATTGACCAAAATTCCTCCGAAATATATTGAAATTTCATATCATTACATAAGAATTTTTCCATTCACCAAAATTGTAAGTTTTTAGCCGGAAATTTCACTTGTGAAATTTTCTCTAATTTTACTAACATTCAGTAATTCGATAGGAATTTTTGGAATATCAATTTCACTAAAATGCCATGTTTTTAACTTGGAATAAAAATAAAACTTCATGTAATTAATTACATTAGGATTTTTTGGAATTTCATTGGAATTCCTTATGAAACGATAAGAGTTGTTCAAAATTCCACTTAAATTTCATGTAATTCCCTGACAATTCCTTGGAATTTCATGCAATTGCATTAGAGCTCCATATAGGTATAATTCGACGTAATTCGAATTCGATGTAATTTTTTGAAACTTTTTATAAATTCTTTATGTAATTTAACGAGTACTGAAATTTTATGTTGGGAATTTTGGTGTAATTCCATGTAATTGTTTAGAATTCCTCCATGCAACTCATTCAAGATTTCATAAAATTCGATCGCAATTCCACTGAAATTTCATGTAATTACTCAAAATTTTATGTAATTCGAGAAGAACTAAAATTAAATGTGAATTCTATGGAAATTTCGCAAAAATTTTACATGTCACATTTCACACCATAAAATTCAATGGCATTCTTGGAAATTTTTTTTCTTCGGAATCACAATATAAGATTTCATGAAATTCTTTGGAATTCCAGTAAAATTTCAAGTTATTCCATGGGAATTCCGTGGAAATTTTAGTCAATTCAATAGAAATTCCTTAGAATTTCACCAGAAGATTTTATGGAATTCTTCTAAATTCCATTCAAGTGATAAATTTGAATGGAAAAACGTAAATTCTTAGAAATTTAACTATAGGATTGTATAATATTTTTCCAAATTTCATCATAGGATTTCATGGAATTCCACAATAAAATTCAATGGAATTCTTGAACAAAAATTCCTCGGAATTACACTATGAAATTTCATGAAATTCTTCGGAATTCCACTAAAATTTTAAGTTATTCCACAAGAATTTCGCGAAAATTTTTAATAATTCCTTAGAAATTCCCTAACATTTCATCAGAAGATTTTATGGAATTCTTAGACAACATTTTTTCGGAATTACAGTATACGATTTAATGAAATTCCTCGGAATTCCACTAAAATTTCAATTTCAAAATTCCATTTTTTTTTTGACTTTACTGAAATTCTCCAAAATTCCACCACTGAAATATCCTGGAATTCCACAAAATTTTCATAAAATTCTTCGGAATTTCATTGACATTTCATGTAATTTCTTAAAGATTCCTCGGAATTCACTAAAATTTTATGAGAATATTTTGAAATTCTACGTTCACCGCCGAAGATTTCTCGGAAGTCCAATGAAACTTCAAGGAATTTTTCGAAATTTCATTTATTTTCATAAGAAATTTCACTGAAATTCTCTTTTGATAGCCAGGAATTTCTGGGAATATTAATGAAACTTCAAGTAATTTCTTGAAAAATCACCGAAATATATTGAAATTTCATGTCATTACCGAAATTCCATGTTTTTAGCCGGAAATTCCTCGGCATTTCACTTGCGGAATTTTCTCGAATTTTACTAAAATTCAATAAGAACTGAAATTTCATATTGGGAATTTTGGTGGAAGTTCATATAATTGTTTAGAATTCCTCCATGCGATTCATTTAGGAGTCCGTGTAATTCGATCGAAATTTCACTGAAATTTCATGTAATTCGAGAGGAACTAAAATTTAATATGAACTCTATGGGAACTCCGCAAAAATTTCACATGTAATTCCTTTTTCAGAATAACATAATTCTACAGAAATTCCTCGAAATTCCACTAAATTATGGAATTCTGGGAGACTGAACAGATTTTTAGGGATTCCAAATAATTTTTGGGAATTCCAAAGAATTTTTGGGAATTTCAAGGAAAATATTTTTTAGGAATGTTAATGATTTTATGAGATTTTGCAAGATTTTTTTGGTTTTAATGCAATTTTGTTAGATTTTGTGCAATTTCAAGAGATTTTGTGGGATTTTGTTAAATTTTTAAGGATTTCAAAGATTTTTAGGGATTTTGAATAGATTTTATGAGATTTTCTGAGATTTTGACCAACTTGTACACAGATTTTGACCAGTTAACCACCCCTCGGTTTGAAGCACGTTTCAGGAAATTTTCAAGTTGCTTGAGTGAAAACGTCAAAAATACGGCCTGAAACAGTTTGCTTATTAAGGGAATTTTTCTATAATTTAAACAGAACAATGTAAATGATTTTTTTATTCATGAACTGTTTTAAGTATCAATTTCCAATTTGGTGAGGAGTGAAAGGAAGGGTTGAAGCACATTTTAGGAAATTTTCAAGTTGCTTCAGTGGAAACTTCAAAAAAAAACAGCCTAAAACAGTTTGTTTATTAAGGGAATTTTTCTATAATTTAGACACAAGGATGTAAATGATTTTTTTTACTCATGAACTGTTTCAAGTATTAATTTACAATTTGGAGAGGAGTGAAAGGAAGGTTTGAAGCACGTTTTAGGAAATTTTCAAGTTGCTCGAGTGAAAACTTTAAAAAATACAACCTGAAACAGGGAATTTTTCAAAAATTTCAGATACTAGGATCTAGATGTTTTTTACATCAATTTCCATCTCAAATTTATGTATAGCTGTGTTTACTGGGAATTTTCTTCTTCTGAATCTGTGCTACATCTAACTTCAATAAATGTAAATAATACACTGATCTGTAGACAAAAGGCCTAAATATTAAAAACTAGAATAAATAGAAAAACAAATTCTCCTGTAAAATAAATGTTCTACGTCCACCATATCATATACGTCTTTTTGTATAAATGAAACCTATTTGTGTAACATGTAAGCATTATAAAATATAGAGACTGTTATTATTCCATTATTTTATTGATTCCACGGTATAAAGCAAAAATTATAAATAAAAAAATATACCGTGTAATAAGGTTGTAAAGCTTTAAGTAAGTAAAAATTCCGGTAGTTGATTGATGTTAAAAAATAGACTATATTTTCTCAAAAAAACTTTTTAAACGACAATCAATTTCTATTATTGTATTGTACTAGTTTGATCTCTTACATTTTCTGTACCTACTTATTCTGATTGTATACTTACCAAGTAAAATAGAAATAATGAAAAACCAAAAATGTTTTTATTTATTCAGCAAATAAAACAACATCCATAAGCATATCTGTGGACGTTGTAGGAATTTCTTCTACGATTTGTTCTTTTAGAGCAACTGCCACAGTTGTTGGAAGATTCGTTTGGGTATTTTTTAAATTCTCAATATACTTGTCATAGTACCCACCTCCATGGCCTAAACGATGTCCCGATTTTGTTAAAGCAACAGCTGGAGTAATAATAAGATCAAGTCCACCTAAATAATATAAAGAATTTCCAACTTGCATGAATCTAAATTTTCATCATCATTGGTTCAAGAGCCACTAATAGTAAAATTTTGAAACTTTGAGTAGATCTTTTTTCTTATTGGTAGAATAATTCCAAACCATTTTTTGATCATTTTCCAAATTCAAGAAAAGTTACAGAGGTTATAAGAAGATGAAAAGAAAAACGACGTTGACGAGAATCAAGTTTTTACCTGTTTCTAGGGCATCTTCCCTTTGCTCCTTCAACAAAGGTTGCTTAATATTCCATTTAGTCACTGGTAAATTTTGCCAATCGTCCATCGATTGAAGTTTCACCATTTGCATGCCAGCTTTACTATATCTACAAACAATAATTTTCACCTCTCGAAACTGAGAACGATTGCTGTGTCATTGTCAGTATGTTATGGAAATATTATGGACTGTTTTGAGAATAATTTCTTACCTTGGAACAAAGCAGGCCTTGCCCATTTCAAAAATCTTCCTGACCATCGGCTCAGTATCGATTTCATTAGTAGTGCTCAGAAAAATCGATACTCTTTTGCTCGATTGGAAAACTTTTAAATTTACAAGCTAAAAATCAATAATCATAAGTCCAAATTTTTTACTAATTTGATTTTACCTTCTCATAAACGATTTTCGATTGTCGTAGTTTTTCCTCTGAAGTTAAACTTGCAATTTTTGCTTCAACCGCTTTTCTGAGAGCGTTTTTAGCTTCACGAATTGTCGTCATTATTGTCAAATATGTACTGAAACAAATAAAGTCAATATCTTCTTGAGAGTCATATTAGTTTATTCAACATAAGCGTATAGCAAGTATTTTTATTTAAAATATTATAAAAACTGGATGAAAACTACTACGTCGCTGATGATGTTTATTGTTTATATAATTTGATTATTTTAGTAATACAAAAACCTTGAACTTTATCAATAATTAATTTAAGATTTGAAAACAATAACAAAGTGAGAGTGCTATATCCATTCCAAAGTCCTCATTTTTATGAGACGAGAAATTGCAATAAATAAATTATCGATTGAAAATTCATCTAAAGTAGCTCCCTTTGAAACTCCCTGAGGGATTGCAGGAGTTCGAGCTGCATCAAATAAGATTACTTTTACTGTGTATGGCAGATTTAGTGGAAAGTTTGCAGTCGAAGTTTGAATTACATCGTTTTAAACTCACAACTGAAATAATTTATTTCTTTGCAAAATTTTCTCCACTGAAAACTGTTAAAGGTTCAGCTGAAATGTTCAACATTTGACTCTCACAATAAAAAAAAATTACACTTTAAACTCTCTAAAATTCCATGTTTTACAATTTTTCCAAGACGACAGTCTCGTCCCCAAGGGGCAGTAAATGAAAAGCTTCCCAGCAAAATGCAAGACCGTAACAAACATAGTTGATGAGCCAAATATTTTCTGGGAGTTTTAAAAGTTTCATTCATTTATTTACTATAAAATAAAAATATAATTTTTGAAGTAAAGTTGCTACATCGTAATTTTCCTCCTTAAAAAAAAAACTATCACACAAGATCCTTGAAGTTTTTTAATGATGATCCAGTATTAAGAAAGAAGTATCTATATTTGGAAACCACTCTATACAGAGTGTCTGAGATAACTTCAAGCACAATCAAGACATGAGAAAAAATCATGTGTAGCGCCGTACACGTGGTAGAAGTGAAACTTCTTAAAAACTACTCCCCCCCTAATACACCTTTTAAACTTAACAGTCGCACCTGGAACAGGGGGGTCAGGCAATGACCCCAGTTTACTTTTTTAAGCATTACTTACTCATTTTTACTTTATCTTCAAAACCCGTTAAGGACTTTTATTTTACGTGTTTTTCAACCCGTAGAAACAAAATTTGTTGGGATTGGTAAAATCTTTGACCTTCGCCAGACTTTTCTATTACGCGTACAGTCATCGGCGAGACACAAGAAAATGGCCGATGGCGATTTTTTCAATTTGATTGATATAGTTGCCTATGATTCTTACATTCTTTTTATAGAAGCTAATGAGAACTGGGCAAGAGATAATCCAAAACAAATATCTAGCAAAAAAGTTCTTCTATAAAATGCTTAGGCAAGCTATTGTGTCAAATTGATATGGGTAATCGCTCAAGCTATAGAGGACTTCAAAATGAATATATAGCTACTTTGAAAATTAGTTCTGAATAAGATACTGAGTTTTTTCACTTTTTTTCTACAAATCACGTACGCGTTGAGTCGCTAACCCCCCTGTTCCGAATTAAAGAAAACCTGGGGTCAGTCGCTAACCCCCCTGTTCCATGTTCTCCGGGTACCCAGTTAGGGTCCCAGTGCGACTGTTAAGCGTATGAGTCGGGGTAATAACGAAGGAGTACATAAAATGGAGACGCGCAATGCGCTGTAGTGACGACACAAGGGTATCGACGCTTGATAATAACAGGCAATCCACTTCTAATGGAATGTCAGACTTTTCTGGCGCATATTTTTATCCTTCTGACATCCCATCTGCGTTCTCTGGCTGATCATCAACCTTTTCTGATGAATCACTCTCAGAGTTGTCTGTTGGGTCAGAACCAACTACCGTCTCAAACGGTTTCAACTTTTCCGATGGACATATGCCTTCGTACTCGTAGGGTTTTCGGGACCTCTTCGTACCAGGCATGTCCCTAATTATATAACAATCGTTATCTCAAACTTGTGTAATCACAAAAAAACAATGATAATTTGGCTCGAGCTTCCTACTTTTTCCTACCATCGAGCATTTTGCTCAGAGCACAACAACTGTTTGTCTAACTTGATACTTCTTAGGCCTAGCATATCATAGTACAATTTTTGTACACTATGTTGGGGACTACATTAGCCCACATCTCCTCAATGTCATGAGGCTCGTTTTCACATACATCATGAACAAGAGAAGAGTCATTTATTCCTCTAGATCCACAGCCTAGTAGAACTTCGTAAGGACTTTCCCAGTTGTTAAGTTAACAGTAGTGTTAATACCCCACTGTACTCGATCGACATTTTCATACCAGCGCTCTTCATTTTCCTTCGAGACATTTAGAGCAGCAAGAATCTTATTCATTCTTTGCACTTCGCACATAAAACTCTCTTGATGCCCAATTCCTCGCAAAATTTTGTAAAATCCTTAACAATAAAGGCAGTTCCACCATCACAGATTATGCGTCTGGTCACCCTAAACATGTTTATTATCTCATTTAGGAATTGTTTCACCATAGAAGCTTTCGTGCTTGCAACTGCTTTGATCATAGTGAATTTGGTAAAAGCGTCCATGACTATGATGACATAAGAATTCTTCTTGACGCTCCTGACAAAGAGCGCCAAGTGGCCAATATGTACTGTGTCCATAGGCTCACTTTTCTTTTCAATGCTATGTAATCTGCCAGATATTTTTGTTTCAGACGGTTTCATTATCATATAGGCATCCCAAAGTACTTCACATATCTACGCACACTTGCAAACCAATGACGGCTCCTAATGGCCTCAATAGTCTTCTCAACTGCCAAATGTCCTGCACCATTATGATAGTACATCAAAAGAGTTTTTGGGCACTGTACCCATCTCAACCCTTGGTCTGTTTTGCGATATAAACGATTATTTTTTAGTGCAACATTCTTGTGGATTTCTCTTTCTTTCGAACTTTGCGGTATACGACTTAGAATAGCGTGTATTTGACGACACTTTTCATCCTCCAGTTGCACAGCCAACACCCAGTCATCCTCATCAACATTGACGGGAAGCATTTGGATTTCGTCATAACCGTCGCTACTTCAACTCAAAGCATCAACATGGATCATTTCACATCCTGGTCTATACTGGATACCTACCTGTGTCGCTAACCACCATCGAGCGATTCTTGGAACTTCTTAGTCAAGGTAGTGCGAAGAGCAATAAAGTCTGTCACAATTTTCAAATAAGATATATTTTGAATTTTTAGAGGGAATCCTCTACCGTTGAAGTCCCTAATTCATAGCAGTGATAGTTTTGCTCTGCTTCGGTTGTAGCTCGACTGAAGTATTGTACCGGGTTCAAGGAACCTGCTTGTTTCTGCAGCAAAATTCCACCAATGTCTCATTTACTGGCATTCGTGTGCACTTCAGTTTCTGCGTATATTGCTAAAACTACCAATTTTTCTTTCAATTTCCGGAAAACGTTTTCATTTTCACCCCGAGTGAAAAATTTGTCTTTCTTTCTTAAAGTTGTCAATGGCTTGACAACAAGGGCGAAATTCTTGATAAACTTCCTGAAATAGCTAGCCAAACCAAGAAATCTTTTCACGTCATGTACATTCTTTGGTATAGGGAATTCGGAAACTGCGTTGATCTTGTATGCACCCGGTAGAATTCCATCTTTATCGATTTCATGTTCCAAAAACCTACATTTGTCCAACCATAGCGTCATGCCTGCCTCGCTTAATAGATTTAGTACTTTTTCTAAGAGTTTCAGAACATTTTCAATGTCCACGGAAGGTAGAAGAACGTCATCCAAAACTAAAGTGAATCTTAGAGAACCTAAAATTGCGTACATTAATCTATGGAACACATCGGGGGCATTGACAAGTCCAAATGGCATTCTTTGATGCTCGTACTGTCCGTCAGAGGTCAAAAAAGCAGTTTTTTGAACTGAATCCTTCGCAACGGGTGGTAACCCGAGGCAAGGTCCAAGCTCGTAAAGTACTGGCATCCTTTTAATCGATCCAAAAGGTCATCAAAACGTGGCAGAGGGAACTTTTCTTTTACTGTTTTTTGGTTTAAGGCTCTCTAGTCCACACACATGCGTTCTTCACCATTTTTCTTTTCCACCAACACTATTGGACTTGCATATGGGGAGTGGGATTCTTGAATTATGTTGTTTTCCAGGAGATCGTCAATTATTTCGCGAACTTTTTCGCGTTGCGTGTATGACAGTCGATATGGTCGATACGGTCGATACGTTGTTGGTTGATTATCCTACAATTTAATTGATCATATTACAAGTACCTATCTCGCTCATTTTCGTAGCAAAATAGCTACGATAATGATTTAAGTGCAACTTTTGCATTCTAGGAATACTGGAGTCAATTAAGTGGTCTAAATCTATTAATTTGAATAGCTCTCAATCAGTTTGTTTAATAGCCAGACAAACTTCTAAATCATTTTTCTCAGAGCTGCAATACCCTCTAGCGACAATAGAATTTTCTTTATACTCTATATTATTATCAGAAATATTCATTATAGGTATCACACCCGCATTACACTTTGTTATACAGCGAGGTATGACATGTTACTTTGCTGAGACGCATCTGTAGTGAAGATCAATAAAAACATTTCCCTGCCTCTCAGCAGCAGAAATAGCTATATGCCCAATATGCTGAGGCGAAATAACAACAGTTTCTTTAGCTCGTAAAACAACTTTTTTGGTTGGTGAACTTTCATTTTCAGGTAAATCACATACATTTTTATTGAAAAGTCACGAACGACAACAACAAAATTTGTATCGTTTATAAATGGCTGACCTATAGTAGGCAATTGAAGAGATATTTTGATGCTTATTGGGCACCACAAGGGCGATAACACGTGCGGTGGCTAAATGAACTGTCAGATCTAACTCAACTTTTGAGCATGTGTGTCCGTTCTTGACGCAGGCCCAACTTTGTTACATAAGACTTCTTAATAGTAACTGCACTACAGCCCAAATCAAAATACCCTCTAAATACTACATTATTTATATTGCAATCGATAAAATAAGTTTCGTTAAAGTGGATTTTCTATAGAGCCTCAGAAAAAGAATTATTGTCTACACTACTTCTATTACCTTGATTCTTTGACGACTGCTGATCTTTGCATACCATTGGTTATCTTCATGTCCGACTCGATTACACTTGCCACAAAACTTCCTTGGTTTGTCACATTTCATAAAACACGTGTCCTCTTTGGCCACAGTTAAAACACTTCACCACCAAACTGATATCACGAGGACTGGTGCGACTTCTTTGTTTTTGTATGACAATCCGGAGATCAGCCCTTGAAACATGAGTAGAAACTTTTCCAACTATCCCGTCCTCGGTCGTCTTCTCCATAGAGCGCCTCAAGGGTGTCCTTTATCCCGTCTATGATGCACTTTTCTTTCCCATTATTCCGCATATTCTAAGCAGCTCCATCTTTCCAAAATAATAAGTGGTGATTGATTAATTGGGTTGTTTCTGACGATTAACTATCTTTTTTTAGACTGTCGCGAAGTCTATATGTTTTCAGAAAACTTTTTCCGGATCAGAGCTTTCCACTCTTCCCAACTATAGTTATCGTTGGTCAGGCTTGATACCAACTTTTGGCCATACCCGTCAAACGAGACTCCGTGTGAGATCGTCGTTACATCATTCCAGCCATTAATTTGTTTCAGTTGCCCTATCTTTTCTAGCCACTGATTTGCCGTTATTATCAGGCGAAAATTCGGGAATGCAGTCACTTTTAACAAGTTTCATTACGCACACGCGACTTAGCTCTGCGTTTTCATGAACAGTTTTTCAATCATAAGTTCTAATTTTTTTATTTCAGAATTGGGAGCTGAAGCAGGCGTACGAGATCTTGTATCAGTAGTATAATCCCATATTATATAAGTATCAGGTACGTGACTAATCGAATGCCTTGGTTTGGGGTTGAGTTGAAAAATATCCTCTACACGTGACGCATCTTTCAAATCACTCTCCATTCTCGTCCAAATATTAGACCGCCGCCTAAAAAGTTTCACTTGAAAAAGCACAAGACACAAATGTATAAAGAACAAAAATAATCACAAAACACAATGATAATAGTATAGCAAAAGGGAGGCGCGCATCTGTAGTGACGACACAAGGGTATCGGCGCTTGATAATAATAGGCAATTTTCTTTGCGCTTATAGTTCTTGATTTGTCGCAATCAATGACTGTTTTTCTCCGTCTCTAATACAATGACCTTTGGTTTAATTTCAATTTCAACTTGTCAATTTAAAAAAAAGCAGGTTCCTGTATCTACATAGGACATTACCATAAGCTGTTGATAGATATTTAGAAAAAGTAATTTAAGCACAATAGTAGCATTAGAAGTAACTGTCAATATTTCCAAAACAATTGAACTTAGGTCAAAGGGTAAACCACCATACCAGAATTTGTGCAAACAATTCCTCAAAGGGGAATTTTTTACCTGCAAATTCCTCCAAATTCCCCACAAATTCCTCCAGAAACCCAATCATAAATTCCTCTAAATACCCCACCGCAAATTTCTCCAAATACCCCACAAATTCCTCTAAATTCCCTGCAAATTCCTCCAAATCTCCGCAAATTCCTCTAAACTCCTCTCAAATTGCCCACAAATGTCTCTTACAAATTCCCTGAATATCCCCACAATTGCTCGTGATAAGAAATTTATTTTTTCTATTTTTATTTCGCTTAGTTAAAATACAAGAGCAGTTTATTAAGTAGGATCGAGAGTAGGATCAAATGTAATGTTACGTTAGTTGACATTAGAGCTAGAACTAATGATTGGTTTTCGGTAATCCAGAATGCAGGGGTTTAAACTAACCTAAACCCGCATTTGATATTATTACCTAATTGATAAGAAAAACCTTCTTAGGAAATTAAAACAAATATAATACTGTATGATGCCAAGAATAATACACGTCATGTAGCTACTTTTTAAACAACTAAGGTAGGTTGTGAAACAATATACATACATAATGTATATTGTTTCACAATATTGAGGGTAGGTCTCGGGGTAGGTATATTGTTTCTTTTTATTTTAAATGGACCTTTTTCTAAAAGTTGAACAGGTTTACAAGACCCTAAACAATAAATTTAATCTGAACCTCAGCATAGTCAGGCTGAGTAGGCCAAATGAATGTGTCTAATTCCTTTTTCAATACATAGTTTGGAAATAAGTAGGTAAACCCTTTTTTCAACGTTCAGCCTTTTTTCCATAATATGAATACTTGGATTCGGATACATATAAACTTGTATCAACCTTAAGAAGCTTGAAGTTCCTTTGCACTCAGGGTCATTTTGAAGGAAATTTTGTACCTCTTCTGAAATCATAATTAATGCGCTTTTACAGTTTATCCGATCTTCTGAAAAAATGTCAAAACTAACTAATAAATGTTCACTTTTATTATGTTTTTCAATTATTCAATCCAATTCAAATTTTTCCATTAGAAAATAACAACATGATGAATCTTGGAAATCAACCTTCAATAACTGAATTAATTGAAAATACAGTCTCACACATTTCAAAGTTTTCCTGGAAAACTAGAGAAAGGAAAAATTTGAAACTTTTTGTATGTAAAGAGGAAGGTTAGAGGCTCATTTTCCCGAAATTTCAATTTTTTCCAGTGGAAAATAACAACATGAAAAATCTTGGAAATCAACCTACAAAAACTGAACTAATTGAAAACACAGTCTCACACATTTCAAAGTTTTCCTGGAATACTAGTGAAGAGAGAAATAAAGAGGAAGGGGAGAAGCTCATTTTCCCAAAAATTTCAAATTTTTCCAGTGGAAAATAACAACATGAAGAATCTTGGATTTTGGAAATCAACCTACAATAACTGAATTAATTGTAAATACAGTCTCACACATTTCAAAGTTTTCATGAAAAACTAGTGAAAGCAAAAATTTGAAACTTTTTGCATGTGAAGACTGAAGAGTAGAAAGGTTAAAGGCTCATCTTTCCAAAATTTCAAATTTTTCCAGTGAAAAATAACAACATGAAAAATCTTAGAAATCAACTTACAAAAACTGAATTAATTGAAAATACAGTCTGTCTCACACATTTCAACACGTTTCCTGGAAAACGAGTGAAGGGAGAAATTTGAAACTTTTTGCATGTGAAGAGTAGAAAGGTTAAAGGCTCATTTTCCCAAAATTTCAAATTTTCCCACTGGAAAACAGCAACATGAAAAATCTTGGAAATCAACCTACAAAAACTGAATTAGTTGAAAATACAGTCTCACACATTTCAAAGTTTTCCTGGAAAACTAGTAAAGGGAAAATTTTGAAACATTTTGCATGTAAAGAGAAAGGTGAGTAGCTCATTTTCCCAAATTTTTCCAATGGAAAATAACAACATGAAAAATCTTGAAAATCAGCCTATAAAAATTGTATTCATTATTCTTTTGAATTTTTTAAATTTGGACCTGTAGGGTTAGTTGGGGTAATGGTAAACGTTTCTGTTAAAATCAAATATAAAAAAATCTAAAATTTTAATCCTAATATTTGCGAAGGTAATTTTAAGGGTAGAGCTTAATTCATGGGTTGTGTTTAGGTGCCACATATACAAATCTAAGCATCTCTAACTTTTACAGAAAAAATTCATGTTTACAATTACCCAACAAAAAAAAATATATATAGAAATTTTGGGGTAAAAGTAAACATCACCACTTTGTTATTATAAGTTCCATTTAAATTTAGAGGGGGCATCTGTGAACAAAAC
This sequence comes from Ceutorhynchus assimilis, assembly GCA_917834065.1. Classification (NCBI taxonomy): domain Eukaryota; kingdom Metazoa; phylum Arthropoda; class Insecta; order Coleoptera; family Curculionidae; genus Ceutorhynchus; species Ceutorhynchus assimilis. Next base: position 9,224,956 of record OU892287.1, on the reverse strand, counting down.
AACTATATCAAAGCATTTACAATTTTTCCTACCTGCTTATAGTGATGTTCACAATTGCACCAGGGGTAAACAAATAAAAGAGTTAAGTGTGTACTTTTAACCAGTTTTTAATGTCTCTCAAAAATATCTACTCTTCCTGGAAAGGCATAAATAAGTTTTCGTCCAACAAATTTTAATTGAGGATTGGGAAGAATAGCTTGTACCATATCAAAAGTAATGTAGGATGTCATCAGCTCGTTGACATAGAAATCAGAACAAGAATTATCTAGTGCCCTCAACCCTGTAATAGCAATTTCACCATCCTCTTCGTCTTTATGTTTAACCACACAAACGAATCTATATTCTGTGGCCTTTCTGCCTAATGCTTTGTATTTGACCAGAATAAAAGTGTCAGTCTGTATATCATCCCACTTTACCTCTTTCTGTCCTACTAAGGATTGTGAATTTTCTAGGTCATTTTTATCAATCAATGTCTTCAATGGTAAGTTATCGTCATCAGACTCACCTTCTATGAGATTTGTGTTTTCACCTTCATCATCAGAAGCTGTCAGAAACTTCAATGTTTTTTTCACTTTTTTCTTTTTGTGTTCTCCGTCATTGTTTGGGACTTTTTTAGGTTTTTTACCTCTGTTTACTTTTGCCGCTTTTTTTTCCTCAGCTTCTTTTTTTAACACTTCTGGCGTTGTTAAAACTTCTCCATACGTAGACTGTCTTAAAAGGGGGATTACTTTTTTGGGAGGAAGATCAGCGAGGACTTCTGATGCAGAACTAGTACTAGCTTCATGCAATCTTTTGCTAAATATCCGTAGAATCTGGTTTGGAGAATGTTTTTTCGTAGTAGCTTGTTTGAGAACTTGTTCTAGTTGAACCTCATCCAAGCGTGATGTATTGATATTATTTTGTTCTACGCCTACGCCAGAAATCCCCGGGGTTGGCTCTATCGGTTCTGGTGTACATTGAACTCCTAAAGAAACGGTTGTAATGCTCTTCTTATACTTCTCTAGTTTAAGGGGATCAAAGTACTCTTCAGAAAACATGGCAGGATTGACAGGGAATATTCCAGTAGTTTGAAACCCTGATATTATATTTGCAGAAGTTATGCCTTCCTTCCAAACTTCGCTTAGAAGCTCCACAAATTTGTTTTTACCCAATCCGCCTGTTGATTTTCCCATTTCAGCCTTGCCATGGGCAACCAATATTCTATCCCATTTGGATTTGACCGGTCCGAATACACACTTATCCAAAGGTTGTATCCGATCAGTCAGGTGACTGGGAAATCGCAACAGTGCTATATTGTGCTCAAGAGCAGAGTTCACAATACGAACGCTTACATGACTGCAGTGGCCATCAAACGTCAAGACACCTGTTTGTTCAGGTAGGTTATGCTTAATCCTGAGTTCTTCCAGCTGAGGAACAAACGATGTCATAAACCAATGGTAAAAGTGGGGCTCTTCCATCCATCCGTTTTTTGATGCTCCGTATAAAGTTCCTGGATATGCTTTATCTGATATCCAACGTGCCTGGACTGCTTTGCCTTTGAACACTATGAACGGAGGGAGATAGTTGCCATCTGCTGAAATACAAGCCAACACTGTTGTTGACTCTCTGCCCGAGCCACCTGAAAGGCGAGAAAATGTTTTTCCCTTCTCACCAATCGCTCTTACTCTAGAGGGATCGCTATTAAATCCTGACTCGTCAGCATTGAATACAAAACATGCTTTATTTGGCTCATCTAGCGATTTTTCAGTAATTAATTCTTGAAGTTTTTGATAAAAGTCGTAAACAACAAACGGGTCTCTGGCGTCTTTTCGAATCTTTTGTAGATGTTCAGGCTTTTTAAATGACAAATTGGAATGCCTTTTCATAAAGCCTAAGTACCAATCATGGCCAGGTAGGTTGTCTTAGAAAGGCGTTTTTATTCCTTTTGATACAACATATTCACCAACTAAAGCACACAACTCTTTTTCGTCAGAAGGCCAGCCCATTCGAGCCCGAGCTATGAGGCAGTTTGCTATCGTTTCTTCTACATCAGGAGGCAAGGCAGGACGACGACCTGCACACAAAGTAGTCATAGGATTTTTTCTCCCTTTAATTCTGTTAAATATAACAGCAATAGGAACATTGTAATGCTGTTCCGCTTGCCTGAAAGTTTTATTTTGATTTAGGACGTCATTAACAGCATTCACAAGGTCCTCTTCATTATATCTCTGAATCTCCGACCTCTTTTTTTTGTAATTACGTACCATTGTACTTCTAAAAAAAAGAAAATATCCGTCTACAATAATTGTCCTAATAGAAGAAATGTGTTCACAATTACCCCGAACGTGTTTACGATTCCCCCATAGAAAAGTTTACAATTGCCCCGTTTTGTTTATTTGATGGGGCAATGGTAAACACACGTAGGTATACTTATTTATTTGTAAAACCTAACCTACAAACATAGGTTTCAAAAAATACTACAAAAATCAACACTACTACATAAATAATTTATCTTACCTTGTTTACAAATTCACTTTTTAAATAAAACTCGTAATAGTGGCAAATAGGACACACAATTTTTTATACAGCTTCATAAATAATTTAAAATTTTGAGTAAACGGGCAGAACAATTCTTCCCGTTCTTGGCGAGTTCAAACAAGTGAAGAAGGCGGTGACGCCACAGTCGTTCAAACTAATGATACCCGCCAAATTTAAAACTTAACGGACATGTTCACAATTGCCCCTGTTCACGATTACCCCAACTAACCCTAAATCATGAAGTGAAATTTTGGGAGAATTTCTTTAATAAAAATGAATATCCAACGTCCAACACGAAACTAGATTTTTTTTTACAATTTCTATTTATTACTATTTCTTCTAATAAAAATGTGAACCTCATCAGTGATGTCATGACCCTAAAATTTCTTTTAAATTCTTCATAAATTCCTCACAAATTCTCCATAAATTTCTCCAAATTTCCTATAAATTCCCAAAATTCTCATAAATTCCGATGAGTTCCTTCAAATTCCCCACAAATTCCTCTAAATTCACCACATTTTTGGCAAAGAATTCCTAGGTGGTTTACCCCTTCACTTAGGTATAGAGTATAATCACATGAAATCTGCTCAGAATTTTACGTAGAATCAGAATATTTGATAATATACAGGGTATTCATTCAAAATAAGAAGTTTGCAGCACGAGTACCTTTTCTGAAACACCCACCCACATAACAAAATTGCATCCTTAGAATGTACTGAGAATGTTCTTTTTTTAAAAGGAATGTGCCTAGAATGTTTGCCAAAACCATTGCGAAATATGCTTGAAATGTATATTTATTCTCACATTTTTCACATTCAAAGAATGTTTCTATGACATTATAGTTATGTTCTCAAAAGAATATTATACCAATATGCTTGAAATATTCTTAGAATATATCTACATACATGATTCTCAATATGCATCCTAGACATAACATTCTTGTTTGATTCTAAGGACATACTTGGAATGTTAATTTTCGCATCCAACCAAATAATGCTCCTTTCAGTCCTTTTATATTAAAGGCAGTGAAAGAGTTGTTGGAAAATTTCTCTGGAAAACACAATTGTTTAACCAAAGCTCCAGTTTCAAGCTTATTATGCTCTAGTCGCGGTAAGCACGCCAACTGAGAAAAACAGGTTCCAAGGTGATTCAAACGCGAGGCAAAATGTAGATCAATAATAGCGCGTGGCTCCCTCTCTTGGAAGTCCTACAAAGCAAAAGAAAAAGAATATACCTATAACATTTTTAGTAGGTTCTATAAGATAGAGCATTATTGTTTAATTGTTCAATTAAGATTTTTGAGAAGGTACTTTAGATAATTAAGTGAAAAATTTGGAAATATTTTTATCATGGGTACCTTCCTACATAAACTTCTCAGCACAACTTGAAAGGTATATTCTTGATACCTGATAAAGATATTAGCTGAAAGAACATTTTTCAGGGTACATTATAATAATGTTCCTATGACAATATTCAGATAATGTTATATAAAGTAGGTTCTTAGCACAATCTTTCAGGTAAGTGCATAGAAGCAACATTCCTAGTACATAAATAGAACGTCCAAAAATGAATATTTCAATCGAAACAATCTTAGAATATTCATTAAACATTCCTAAAAGAACATTCCGAAAAGCACTTTGAGGGAATATTCTGAGAATATGAATGTTCTATCACTGTTATGTGGGCAGTAAATGCGAAAAAAAAGTTTTTCAAAAAATTCAATTTCAATCATAAAACTTTTACCTATTTGGGGCTAAAATGTGAATTAAAAAAGATAGAGGGAGAAATATTTTTTCTAATTTCATTTGAATCCTAAATTCTCCTTATTTCGACAATAATGTAGAAAAGTCTGAAATACAATTAACAAAATGACGTTTATATCTCTGGTAACTATGACGTTTTAAAACTAATCTTTTTGACAATAATGTGACGTAATATGTCGCATTTTCCCGGACTAAAACTCGATGACGTAATAGCCTCGTGCAGCGGCAACGCGGCAGCCTTGGCAGCCGCACCACGAAAATTGCCGAGCGACCGAGCGCATTTGTTGCGCCAGCTCGATTTTTTTCAATTTTCGATCAGTCAGTTTTCGGTCGGCCTTTGTGTGCGTCGTTACCCGATTAGTCATCCTCGTGTGGATGATTTCGGTCGGAAAAGTTTCGTTTTTCGCATCGAATGCCTAGGTAAATAATTATTATTAATTGTTTTTGTTAATAATAATTTATTTTTATGTGTGCTGTTTTTGATTTTATCTTTGTTATGAAGGAACTGTATGTTGTACGTACTCACTAGTTGATAGTTTTAATTATTTTTTAATGTAACTAATTATTGTTTAAATAATATATTTATGTTTGTTTTGTGTTAATTTGTTTTCAGCTTTACTAACGTTCTGGGAAAAGAATAAATGCATTGTAAAATCAAAGTCCCTTTAATAATTTTTGTATCTGAATCTTTATACACACATATTATGGATTAAACAACTTTTTTATATATTTTTTTCTATTTGTTTTTTTGCATAAAATTGATAAAACGTGCAATATAATTTAATTATAAACAATATTATAATATTTGCTTGGTGTCAACTTCAAACAAAGCTAGTCTCTGATGAAATGTTGAGTTATAAAACAGGACAAAAGTATCGATACCTACTAGATTTATCGATCCATACTTTTGATTTATTGATGGACATTGACTTATTTCAGGTAAGGTAAACAAATAAAAACAAATACCTAGGTACCTGCTTTGAAGTTTAAATGGAAAAAAAAGGGTAGATAAGCTGTACAGGTAGCCGGAAGTGGTTCTAACAAGTCAAAATGATAATTTTATCAATTTCAATAATAATTGATTTCGGAAAAATTCCATTTTTTATTATTATTTAAAATTTGTACTCACATTTAATAATAATCATTACCTGCACGTTTTCTATTTTTCTGTCACATAAATTTTTATAATTATTTTTATATATTAATAGATAAAACTAAATTTTTTAAATAAATTATTTTGTACTTTGTTTATGTTTATAAATAATATTAATTTTAAATGTCAAATTAATGTCAATTGTCAATTATGAAAAATTTACTTTGATCAGCGCCATCTATTTAAAGTTGCTAAAAATAAATACCTATATAAGTATAAATAATTATAATTAATTGTATCAAATCACCAATTAATTACCAAATTAATTACACATAATTATTATTTGCAATAGAAAATAATAAGCGAATAAAAGCACTTTGATTATCGCAAATTAATTAAATTTTGCAAAAGATTGTGGCGCCATCTATTGGTACAACAAATAAAGCGCCACTTTTCTCATTTTAAATTCTTTGAAAAAGGAAAAATTAGATTTTTATTTTATTTATTTTATTTATCTTCGAAATATTCAATAATAATTTATAATGTAATTTAACATTAATATACAGGGTGTCTAAAATAGGTACTATGAGCCACCATTATTGTATCGGAAACGATAAGAGATAAAAGGCGATTTCGGCAAGCTTTGGTTGGTATACCATTTGGTTAACCAATTGGTACCTGCAACGTCATAGTAATGACGTAAGATACCATTTTGTTCCGAATTCGTTTGGTAGGTCATAGGAGAGGGGAAGAGACGAGCCTTAACCTAAGTTTGTGTTGTTCTTCTAGTTTTGGGAGTGACTAGGTACTGACTGCACTGACTAAAATGTATAATCACTAATCAGCACTGTCTAGACAGTACCTTTGAGTAACTCAGCGTTTTCTGTAAATTTAAAGCTGTTAAAGTTACCTCATATCTGTCGTTCAGAGCCGTTTTTCAAATGATCGTCAAACATTATTTGGCAGTCAAAACATACGAGAAATCAGGAAGATGAAGGCGAAAAAACAAACATATTTGTTAAAAATTTCAAATTATTCAAATTCTAATGAACTTCCATTTATTTACATTTTCCAGAGCAGGACAAAACGAAAATAGACGTAGATAGCACTATACCAAATAGAAGAACCGTGCTGCTGACCACGGTATCCTATTTGACAGACCAAAAAGGATACCAAAGTCACGGTGACGACATCATTTTCGTATCCGAAATTGGTTGGTATGCATTTGACAGACCAAACAGGGTACCAAACCATGTACCAAAGCTTGCCGAAATCGCCTAAAGTCTGTTTTTTTTTTAAAGATAAAAGTCAAAATGACATTATGTTGGCAATGCAATGTAAAATTGTCAATAACCCTTTTCACGTGGCTCCGGTTTAACAAACCACAACATACCGCTCAAATTCGAGTGGTAGGTATCCACCACGTCACTTTGTAACCGGGCTAGAGAACGGTATGTCATTTCTCTAACCGTTTTGTAACCCGGTTAGTTAAACCGGAGCCACGTGAAAAGAACTAATGCTTTCAAAATTTTCATGTAGAAAAGGCTTGTGCTGCCAACATAGTTACTAAAATTTTGACTTGCGATATTATCTTTGAAAAAAAAAACAGATTTTACGAGGGTGATTACAAGGATGATGATGATACACACCTACAGGATTGCTTATCGCCCTCGTTTATGGTAATCGCCGCCATATTGGTGTGTCACCATTTATGACGTCATAACTAAGTCGTCAGCTGTTTAAACAGCCTACGTCAAGGCGAGAAATAACATGCTGCCTACGTCACAAATAGTGATTAGGCGGGGGGGTGAATGTTCTACACGGGCCTTATGAGGATAGGCTATCTTGTAGTAGTAGTGTGTCTTATCATCCTTGGGGTGATTAAACGAGAAAAAAGTTGCTATTTTCCAAGGTTATTAAAGGGGGTGTGCGCCAAAAAAACAATTTTATCCCAAAAAAAAAATGGAGAAAAAAATCTAAGAACAACAGTGAAAACCGCACTATGACAAAAAATACCGAAGATATGGCTCTATGATGGTACCGCATCTCACCCTATGACATCACGAGAGCTCAAACGACGCACGAAATAGTGAAGTAAATTGAATTTACATATGTTTTTCCTGTGTCACCTGTAATAATCTGAACAAAAACGACTGACCCGTACCGGGAAAAAACAAATGAACAATGCAGAGCGTGGCTGGACGAAGCTCTCATGACGTCACACATACTTTAAGGCGGTATATCTCAGCGATGGTTTATCGTAGAATAACGAGGTTTGAACAGTTATTCTTAGATTTTTTTACCATAAAGCTTTAAATTTTGGCGCACACCCCTTTTAAAAATATATTTGCGCTGTTGCCAAATTTCTATTAATTTTCGAGATATTTGTAAAAAACACACTTATTACTAATAGGCTAGTAAAACTAGGTGGGCAACCCTAAACAAATTCTCTACAAGCTGATTTTTGCGCCATTGTGTTCCTTTTAGTGTTTCCTATAATGGGTTAAAAATCCCAAAAAATCCGATAGGGGGCGCAACCTAGAGGTGACGATATTATCGATAGTTTATCGATAGTATCGATATTTCAAAAAAAATAGAACAATCGAAAATATCGATAGTGCAAAGTGCAACTATCGATAGTCGCAGGATAATCAAATTCAATGAACTAATCCGAACTTAAATTGAATAGGAAGTATTTATAGAGTTCACTGCTCCAATTTTAAATCTAAAATAGGTTAGGTGAGGGTTTGGGGTGCACAGGATTGACTGCACCACTGCACCGGTGTAATCCACGATAGAAATTAGACACGATACAGACGACAGACTCTCGGAGCGGCGACTTATTAGTTGAGTTTGATAAAAATCGCTCTGTTTCAACCGGCATGCGAACCGTTCCAGAACCAGTAATTTCCAGTTGCCCCCCCTATTTTTCAATAAAGGCGTTTCCGAATGGTAGATCTAGTGCGGAACTAGTGCATTTTTTTCTATTTCTGTCTTTTTCTTCTACAAGTCGATTAAAAGGATGCAAATACACTCAGTGCGCACTGAATCTACTAATCGGAAACGTCATAAGTTGAACGTTCAACCTACTTGACTACTTGACAAATGAATTGATCGATTGGAAATAACCGTTCTAGAATGGTTCTCATGTCGGTTGGAACCAATGAACTATATTCAAAAACTGGAATGCGTACACATTGACATATCCCCTAGAAAAATGAAGACATCAAAGACTGATGCAACAAGGGGGAATGTTGTTCTTTCCTGTTGCTCGCCGACATATTACGTTTTGGAAAGTTGTGTTATATTCACCTACACAAGTTTTATCAATTGGAATACGTGTTGAAAGCAATTTCCGCCATTTAACGTAATGAGTGCGACAAAGAAAGGCATCCCGTCCGCAGCAGCGGCATACTAAACTACACGTTTTTGGTTATAGTTCATTGGTTGGAACAGAGCTATAAGTTATTTATTTGAAGTTACCAATTTAAGTTCTTGTTTGTTTTTGGTTTTAGGTAGTTTGTAGTCTCAAGGTTATCGATAATTTATCGAGAGTTTCGATATTCACCAGCATGATTATCGAAACTATCGATATTATTTTTTTATCACTATCGTCAACTCTAGCGCAACCCCAAAACCACCCCAAAGGTAAAATGTGTTTTTTTTTTCAAAGATAAAATTCCCTAAGTAAAAAATTTAGTAATTATGTTGGCAACACAAGCCTTTTCTACATAAAAAATTTAGGAGCATTGACAATTTTACATTGTATTGCCAACATAATGTCATTTTGACTTTTATCTTTAAAAAAAAAACAGACTTTACATTTTTTAGGTCTGAGTTTTCTCGAAAACGGTAAGTTTAACCAAAAAAGTACAAGATATGTTTTTTGTAGAGTACAAAATTTCGAATCATATGGTATACTCTTCTGTATTATTTGAAGAAGTTTTAGTGTTGATACAGGCCTTAGAATTCAACAGTTATTTACTTTAGCTAGAAACTATGTGATGAATTGTTTATACATTTCAAATATTAGCGGACTAACATGTTAAAATCAATTTTAATTACCTTCATGGGGGAGGGGAGCAACGCGATCAGAGGCTTTATTCTTGACTTTACATAGGTAGAAAATTTGACATTGTTAACAGTTAATGCACTGTTTAATTGTCAACACAGTCAAATTTTCTCTCGAGAGAAAGTCAAGAATAACGCCCCAGAACGCGACATTTTAAGATGCCGTAACTAGGTTCAGTGTTCTTTGTTATTTCCGGTCGGCTCATTCTTTTCTTTCATAGGTAGTTCAAAATTCAATGTTCGAATATTTCCGTTATTGATTGATTTTAAAATTCAATTTTTCAATTTTCCCTGTTTTTCATTGGCTTAAAAATTCAATATTTGTAAATTCCCGGCTCTTGATTTGCGTTAAAATTCAATGTTCGAATATTTCCAATTCTTAATTGGATAAAAAATTCAATTTTTCAATTTTCCCGGCTTTTGATTAGTTATAACAATAAATATTCAGAATTGTAAACACCAGTTAAGTAATAATTCAATATTTGTAAATTCCCGGCTCTTAATTGGATTTAAAATTCAATTTTTCAATTTTCCCTGCTTCTGATTGGCTTAAAAATTCAATATTTGTAAATTCCCGGCTCCTGATTTGCTTTAAAATTCAATTTTCAAATATTCCCGGCTTTTGATTGGCTCAATTTGACGTTTTAAATTTCCATGTTCCATGATGTTCCAATACTTCCGGTTATTGATTGGCTTAAAATAAAAATCATTTTTTCAATTTTCCTGGCTTCTGATTTTCTCAAAAATTCAATATGTATATATGAGTACTTGTAAATTCCTGGCTCTTGATTTGCTTTAAAATTCAATTTTCAAATATTCCCGGCTCCTGATTGGCTTAATTTGAAGTTTTAAAATTCAATGTTCGAATATTTCCAATTCTTAATTGGATTAAAAATTCAATTTTTCAATTTTCCCGACTTTTGATTAGTTATAACAATAATTGTAAACAACAGGTAAGTAATATAGGATATAGGCACGTCACTAGAATGATAAGGAAGACCAATACAAATTTAAATCTTACTTTTTTATATTTTTATCCCATTTTGACGTTTAAAAATGACATTATTGAATGCATAACTATAAAGGTAAGTAGACGTTCATCACCTCCAGTGATTCAAAAAAAATTTAACTCACTCTCGGCATTTTTCCTTGTACTTTATCTTCTAAATTTCCACAAAATGGGATAAAATTTTGTATACTTACAGCACGTGAGTTAAAATGTTTATTTATTCGAAGAAAATTAACCCACTCCGCTAGGGCTCGTGGGTCAAACTTTCTTCTCATGAATAAACATTCATTTAACTCACTTGGTGTATAAATAACTATTATACTCTTATACAGGATGAGTTACTAAGTGCGCGATGGTCCATGTATCCTATACTAATGGAGATCGAAGAAAAAAACTAAATACAAAACTTGTAGGTATATAAACATGAGTACTACATTCCTAAATTATTTTCCAGTATCCAGGGTGGCTCAATAAGTAGTGGTGATTCAAGCTATGTTTTTTTAAATGGCTCTTCCTGTATATTATGACATTTCCGGATTCTATGGAAAATTCTAGACAAATTTCATGTACAATATCATATACCCTCGCATATACCTATCTTCAACTGTTTCGAAAATATTGACAGCTTAAAATTGACTTTTTAGCATCTTTGACAGACTGTAAAACCTAAACTGTTGATTTTACAGCAGAACCGATTTTACATTCCTATCCTAGACTTTCATAAGCTATCATTTGACACCAACTTTGAATTTAACCGGAAATTAATAATTTTAGCGGAATTTTCAATCATGGACTAAATTGAAAGTTGGTGTCAAATGTCATAATATACAGGGGGAGTCATTTAAAAAATAATAATTTTGTCATCACTACTTATTGGGCCACCCTGTATACTGGGAAATAATTTAGGAATATAGTACTCATGTTTATCTACAAGTTTTGCATTTAGTGGTTTTTTCGATCTCTGTTAGTATAGGAGTTATAGACCACCACGCGCTTAATAACTCACCCTGTATATCTTAAGCTTATTTAAATAATAAAATATCTTATACCAATTGCAAATTCTGTGCTCTACAAAAAAGGTATCTTGCAAATTTCTCAAAAAACTTGTTGATTTTGAGAAATTTGCAAAACACTTAAAAAATGTACTTTTGGGGGTGATTTAGGAGTTGTGCCCCATATCGGATTTTTTGGGATTTTTAGCCAGTTATATGAAACCTCAAAAGAAACACAATGGCGCAAAAATTAGCTTGTAGCGAATTTGTTTGCGGTTCATCTCAAAATAAGCCTAGTTTTACTAGCTTATTATTACTAAGGGTGGTCTATGGGTATTTTTAACACCCTGTATAGGTAGCAAGTAATTTAATGGTTAAAAATTCGATTGAGGGACATTTTTATCTTTTCTTACATTTTTTTCTCTATTTTTCTATATATACTTTTCTATGGTTAATTGCCTATTTCCAGTTTTTCTGTCTCAAATTTTTCTCTATTTTCGTCTCCTAAATTTCTCTATTTCTCAATTTTTGTTTATTTTCGGCTTTTGAATTTGTTGAAATAAAAAAATATGAAAATTGAAGAGCCTGGAATAGAAAAAATATGAATATCCTCTTGTATATCAATTTTTCTCTATTCCCGGCTCTCGAATTCGCGTTTTATTCCAAATTTCTCTAAATAATGAAAATTCAAGAGCTTGGAATAGAAACAAAATGTTTTATGTCTATCAGTTTTTCCTCAATTCTTGTTTTCTCAATTTTTCCAGCTCAATTTTTGTCAATTCCCGGCCCTTGAATTTCTCTAAATAAAGAAAATTCAAGAGCCTGAAATGGGAAAAAACACGAATGTCTTCTTGTATATCAATTTTGCCTCAATTTTTCTTGAATTTCTCCTTTTTATTTCTCAATTTTGTCTATTCCTGGCAGTTAAAGTTTAATTTTCTTCTCTATTTTTCCATTTTTCCAGCTCAATTTTTGTCTATTCGCGGCTCTTAAATTTGTTGAAATGGAGAAAAGCGAAAATTGAGGAGCCTGGAATAGAAAAAACATCAATGTCCGCTTGTACAGGGTGTTTTTTTATAATTTTACCCCACCTAGTCTTTACCTTTACAGGTAGAAGAAAGGTGTAAATACAAAAGTTGTACAGTTTTGGCTGAATTTTTAGAAACCATGGTCAGAAACAAAATTTGAATGTCAGAAATGTGAAATTTTGCATGCTTCCAGTTTTTTTCAAATAGGATGCCCTATATTTCATTCTATATTCTTGAAGAGCACAATGTTCCCATTCCAAAAATATATAGTTTGTCTATATTTGATTAAACAGTCTCTCATATATTCGACTCCAAAAATTGTAAAAGTACTATCTTACTACTGATTTTGGGAAACATTCTTCTTGAATAGGTGAAAGCTGCAGGTAAAATTTGAGGTACTTGGTTTCTCTGATAGTATTTTTAAAATTTTTAGAAACAAATATGTTGGAGACGGCTCAACCAAATATAAACAAACTATATAGTTTTAGAATCGGGAAATCGTGCTCTTCCAGAATATAGAACCAAATATAACGCATTCTATTTGAAAAAAGCTGAAATTAGCATGCAATATTTCACATATCTGACATTCAATTTTTGTTTCTGACCATGGATTCTGAAAATTTAGGCAATACTGTCCAACTTTTGTAAAAACACCCTGTACTTGAACAATAACTTATTATACAAAAGTCAGAATTTTTAAGATTATCCACTTTTTGTCAATTTGCCTTTTAACAGGAATTAGTAATGATACTTTACCAAACTAGTAATATAATGTGACAAGTTATTCAAGTACAAACGGGTGGTTTGTTGCGGAACTTATGGGTGGACCTCTGCGGGACGAGCGCAGCGAGTTCCGCAGCTATCTATTCATCAATATGTTGTTTAATTACGATGCTAAGCTGACTCACTCAAATATGTGAGTTGCCTTACTTGAACAGTTCAATAATATATCGGTGAGTAGATTCTCTCTTGATTTGCGTTAAAATTCAATTTTCAAATATTCTCGGCTCTTGATTGGTTTGGTTTGACGTTTTAAAATTCAATGTTCGAATATTTCCAATTCTTAATTGGATAAAAAATTCAATTTTTCAATTTTCCCGGCTTTTGATTAGTTATAACAATAAATATTCAGAATTGTAAACACCAGTTAAGTAATAATTCAATATTTGTAAATTCCCGGCTCTTAATTGGATTTAAAATTCAATTTTTCAATTTTCCCTGCTTCTGATCGGCTTAAAAATTCAATATTTGTAAATTCCCGGCTCCTGATTTGCTTTAAAATTCAATTTTCAAATATTCCCGGCTTTTGATTGGCTCAATTTGACGTTTTAAATTTCCATGTTCCATGATGTTCCAATACTTCCGGTTATTGATTGGCTTAAAATAAAAATCATTTTTTCAATTTTCCTGGCTTCTGATTTTCTCAAAAAGTCAATATGTATATGAGTACTTGTAAATTCCTGGCTCTTGATTTGCTTTAAAATTCAATTTTCAAATATTCCCGGCTCCTGATTGGCTTAATTTGAAGTTTTAAAATTCAATGTTCGAATATTTCCAATTCTTAATTGGATTAAAAATTCAATTTTTCAATTTTCCCGACTTTTGATTAGTTATAACAATAATTGTAAACAACAGGTAAGTAATATAGGATATAGGCACGTCACTAGAATGATAAGGAAGACCAATACAAATTTAAATCTTACTTTTTTATATTTTTATCCCATTTTGACGTTTAAAAATGACATTATTGAATGCATAACTATAAAGGTAAGTAGACGTTCATCACCTCCAGTGATTCAAAAAAAATTTAACTCACTCTCGGCATTTTTCCTTGTACTTTATCTTCTAAATTTCCACAAAATGGGATAAAATTTTGTATACTTACAGCACGTGAGTTAAAATGTTTATTTATTCGAAGAAAATTAACCCACTCCGCTAGGGCTCGTGGGTCAAACTTTCTTCTCATGAATAAACATTCATTTAACTCACTTGGTGTATAAATAACTATTATACTCTTATACAGGATGAGTTACTAAGTGCGCGATGGTCCATGTATCCTATACTAATGGAGATCGAAGAAAAAAACTAAATACAAAACTTGTAGGTATATAAACATGAGTACTACATTCCTAAATTATTTTCCAGTATCCAGGATGGCTCAATAAGTAGTGGTGATTCAAGCTATGTTTTTTTAAATGGCTCTTCCTGTATATTATGACATTTCCGGATTCTATGGAAAATTCTAGACAAATTTCATGTACAATATCATATACCCTCGCATATACCTATCTTCAACTGTTTCGAAAATATTGACAGCTTAAAATTGACTTTTTAGCATCTTTGACAGACTGTAAAACCTAAACTGTTGATTTTACAGCAGAACCGATTTTACATTCCTATCCTAGACTTTCATAAGCTATCATTTGACACCAACTTTGAATTTAACCGGAAATTAATAATTTTAGCGGAATTTTCAATCATGGACTAAATTGAAAGTTGGTGTCAAATGTCATAATATACAGGGGGAGTCATTTAAAAAATAATAATTTTGTCATCACTACTTATTGGGCCACCCTGTATACTGGGAAATAATTTAGGAATATAGTACTCATGTTTATCTACAAGTTTTGCATTTAGTGGTTTTTTCGATCTCCGTTAGTATAGGAGTTATAGACCACTACGCGCTTAATAACTCACCCTGTATATCTTAAGCTTATTTAAATAATAAAATATCTTATACCAATTGCAAATTCTGTGCTCTACAAAAAAGGTATCTTGCAAATTTCTCAAAAAACTTGTTGATTTTGAGAAATTTGCAAAACACTTAAAAAATGTACTTTTGGGGGTGATTTAGGAGCTGTGCCCCATATCCGATTTTTTCTATTTTGGTGTCATATCGAAGTCTTTTCGACACTAAAAGTAGTTTCGAAAAGAAGCTCTTTGTGACACTCCTTTTTTACTTATCTGAGGTTGGTTACACTGGCTGACTGATGGCCATCGAACTGTCATTCGCGATTTTATAATCATTTATGATAGAAGATTTCTATATTTGGCATGCAGTGTTACCAACCTAAACACATGAAATCAGGAAATATGAGAAAAAAAATTCCAAGAAAAATTCGTGTTTTTTTAATTAAACAATACCAAAATAGAAAAAATAGTATAAAATATTCGTTTCATAAGACATTTTATCGCACTCGCCCATTAGAAAACTCGCCTCCGGCTCGTTTTCTAATATAGGGCTCGTGCGATAAAATGACGTCTTATGAAACTTGTATTTTAATGTACTATTTTGGGATTTTTAGCCAGTTATATAAAACCTCAAAAGAAACACAATGGCGCAAAAATTAGCTTGTAGCCTAGTTTTACTAGCCTATTATTACTAAGGGTGGTCCATAGGTATTTTTAACACCCTGTATAGGTAGCAAGTAATTTAATTGTTAAAAATTCGATTGAGGGACATTTTTATCTTATCTAACATTTTTTTCTCCATTTTTCTATATTTACTTCTCTATGGTTAATTGCCTATTTCCAGTTTTTCTGTCTCAAATTTTGCTCTATTTTCGTCTCCTAAATTTCTCTATTTCTCAATTTTCATTTACTCTCGGCTTTTGAATTTGTTGAAATAAAAAAAAATGAAAATTGAAGAGCCTGGAATAGGAAAAATATGAATATCCTCTTGTATATCAATTTTTTCTCTATTCCCGGCTCTTGAATTCTCGTTTTATTCCAAATTTCTCTAAATAAACAAAATTCAAGAGCTTGGAATAGAAACAAAATGTTTTATACCTATCAGTTTTTCCTCAATTCTTGTTTTCTCTATTTCTCAATTTTCCAGCTCAATTTTTGTCAATTCCCGGCCCTTGAATTTCTCTAAATAAAGAAAATTCAAGAGCCTGAAATGGGAAAAAACACGAATGTCTTCTTGTATATCAATTTTGCCTCAATTTTTCTTGAATTTCTCCTTTTTATTTCTCAATTTTGTCTATTCCTGGCAGTTAAAGTTTAATTTTCTTCTCTATTTTTCCATTTTTCCAGCTCAATTTTTGTCTATTCTCGGCTCTTAAATTTGTTGAAATGGAGAAAATTGAAGAGCCTGGAATAGAAAAAAACATGAATGTCCTCTTGTACAGGGTGTTTTTTTATATATCGACAACCTCACCTACAGTCTTTACTTTTACAGGTAGAAGAAAGGTGTAAATACAAAAGTTGTACAGTTTTGGCTGAATTTTTAGAAACCATGGTCAGAAACAAAATTTGAATGTCAGAAATGTGAAATTTTGCATGCTTCCAGTTTTTTTCAAATAGGATGCCCTATATTTCATTCTATATTCTTGAAGAGCACAATGTTCCCATTCCAAAAATATATAGTTTGTCTATATTTGATTAAACAGTCTCTCATATATTCGACTCCAAAAATTGTAAAAGTACTATCTTACTACTGATTTTGTGAAACATTCTTCTTGAATAGGTGAAAGCTGCAGGTAAAATTTGAGGTACTTGGTTTCTCTGATAGTATTTTTAAAATTTTTAGAACCAAATATGTTGGAGACGGCTCAACCAAATATAAACAAACTATATAGTTTTAGAATCGGGAAATCGTGCTCTTCCAGAATATAGAACCAAATATAACGCATTCTATTTGAAAAAAGCTGAAAGCATGCAATATCTCACATTTCTGACATTCAATTTTTGTTTCTGACCATGGATTCTGAAAATTTAGGCAATACTGTCCAACTTTTGTAAAAACACCCTGTACTTGAACAATAACTTATTATACAAAAGTCAGAATTTTTAAGATTATCCACTTTTTGTCAATTTGCCTTTTAACAGGAATTAGTAATGATACTTTACCAAACTAGTAATATAATGTGACAAGTTATTCAAGTACAAACGGGTGGATTGTTGCGGAACTTATGGGTGGACCTCTGCGGGACGAGCGCAGCGAGTTCCGCAGCTATCTATTCATCAATATGTTGTTTAATTACGATGCTAAGCTGACTCACTCAAATGTGAGTTGCCTTACTTGAACAGTTCAATAATATATTGGTGAGTAGATTACTGCGGAACTCGCTGCGCTCGTCCCGCAGAGGTCCACCCATAAGTTCCGCAATAATCCACTTATTTGTACAGGGTGTTTTTTTTATATATTGACACCCAACCTACAGCCTTTACCTTAACAAGTAGAAGAAAGATGTAAATACAAAAGTTGTACAGTTTTGATTGAATTTTTAAAAACCATTGTCAGAAACAAAATTTGTATGTCAGAAATGTGAAATTTTGCATGCTTCCAGGTTTTTTCAAATGGGATGCTTATATTTCATTCTATATTCTTGAAGAGCACAATGTTCCGATTCCAATAATATATAGTTTGTCTATATTTGATAGGACAGTCTCTCATATATTCGGCTCCGAAAATTGTAAAAATACTATCCTACTACTGATTTTGTGAACCATTTTACCTGTATAGGTAAAAGCTGCAGGTAAAATTTGAGGTACTTGGTTTCTCTGATAGTATTTTTAAAATTTTTAGAACCAAATATGTTGGAGACGGCTCAACCAAATATAAACAAACTATATAGTTTTAGAGTCTGGATTCAAAATTCCTTTCTTGATAATAGGACTGGAATTGGAATTGAACTTTTCAAACATGCAAAGTTATGTAAAACAGCAAATTTCATTCTTGAAGAAAAAGTTAAAAGAAAGGAAGGAAATCTGCTGACAAAAATAATTGAGAATAGATCGAGAGGTGTTTTACTCATGCAGTAGGTAGTAGGTATACAAATATCATACATCTAGGTATATGCAGTCCATATATTCTTCTGCAGTCTATACATTCTCATGCAGTCAAATACAGCAGGTGTACAAAATTTAGTGGTGGGGTGAAACAATTTATACGAATTAAAGGAGAAATCTTAACTAGGTATCAAAAACAGTAATAAACTAACTGAAACCTGAATAAAAAATAACACAATATAATAAAGGTAGAAAAAAGTTGAAAAATTCTAAAACATAAAACTCGCAAGTGGCTGCTGAAGATTAATAACAATAACAACAATTAATAAACTAATGAAAAATTTAAACAAAGTTGCATTAATATAATCATCTGCAAAATACATAATATTTATACAAAGAACTGAATGGAAAGGTCAGCGTCAGCTTTACAATTACAGGATTATAAAGTGCAGCTGTTGCAAACGACCCCTTTAGCATATTACCAAGCCATAGATTTTTAGTACTTAATATAGTAGAATGTTTTCTCTGAATAAATATTTAAATTTTTGGCTCTCCTTGAAAAACAATATAATAATGATAATTTTATTTGTCTAGTTAACAAGTCAAATTCGTATACATACGTATAAAATGGACTAGAATTTATCTCTTTTTATAGCCCAATATATTTATTTTATCTTTTTTCCCTTAAGGCCTCTCTCCTGTTGCCCAAATGGGTCTCCTGAGGGATAAGATCATCATTATTTATCACTTATAGGAAAATTATTGTGCAATAATAAATAATTCATTATCACTATCAAAAAAAAAAAAATCAAGTTAAATTAAATTGTTTATTTTATCACACTATACAAATTAGTAATATTGATGATTCACAGGACTGATAATTGTTTTGTTTGTTTGAAGTTTTATTCAAGTTTATTCGGTCATAATAATATGGTTATTCATAATTAAAATTTATTGGCAATTAGTTAGAATGAATGTATAATAAATCCATAAATTAGAAAAAATGGGACACTAATAAAAACGTAAAAAAAGGAAAACAAGATAATATGCAGTGTGCAACAAATCAAGCTCTAAAGATGGCTATACAAAACAAGAAAGAAAACTGAAAAGAGAGGACCAAATAGAAAATACAAAAACTGAAAAACAGAATGATGAATAGTAATACAAAAGTTATCTTAAATAATCACAATAACTGTAAATTAACAATTCAATAATATGCCTGATGATTGTTGAGCTCCTATATTATGAAAGTGCTAATTTGCAATTTTGATAAATTTTTCTTAGCAACGATGTGCTAATTGAAACTTGACAATTAGTATATTAAGTATCAAGAACGGTAAGTAAGATTTACTGGTCAAAGACAATATTGTCTGAGACCAGTAAATCTTTACCGTTTGTGATGCCTATACTATTTTTTGTACGACTTGTGGAAGAGAAAGTATACTGCGTTTATAATAATGGTTATCTATACTTATTCGGATCATACCCTAAATATCAGTGAAAATTTTCAAGATTGCTTTGTTATAAAATTGCCATGGTTCATGGTTGTCATGTATGCGTTTATTTGTTCAAGTGTTTTTGACCAATTTTTTTTACAAACTGATACATTGTTATCAAAAGCGTCGTATTTCGCGTATATTTGTGAATTTTTGGCAAAAAAAATCAACTAACCAACAACTAATGAGTGACGAGAGTGAAAATTCGGACCTAGAAGAAGCTTGGCGAATAGGATGCTCAGCTATAATACCAGAAAAATCGAAGGAACGATATGAAAATACGTATGGACTTTTCCGGAAGTGGTTTGAGGAGAAAAGTGGAAAAAATATCGATGAAAAAATCCTGATGGCCTATTTCGTACAAAGAAATCAACAGCTAAAAGCGCCGGGCAGTTTATGGGCTGAATACTCGATGTTGAAAGCCACAATTTTTCTACATCATTCCATTGATATTTCTAAGTTTTTGACGTTAATTACATTCTTAAAAAGGAAAAATGTTGGACACAAACCAAAAAAGGCTAGCGTTTTCACAAAGGAAGAAATGTCCAGATTTTTATTAGAGGCACCAGATGATATTTTTTTAATTCAAAAGGTAAATTGGCAATAATAATTTCCATTTTATGTATTAATATTTCATATTTTATTTTCAGGTAGGAATGATATTAGGTGTGTCAGGTGCCTGCAGGAGGGAGGAACTATATAATATAACTCTAAATGATATCGAGGATCGAGATTCCTTCATTATAGTGAAAATTCCCAACACCAAAACACACATTCAGCGGTCATTTACAATTACCAATGTGGAAAATGAAACCATTCATTATTTGGAGATTATTCGAAAATACATTAGGCTTAGACCAAGCGACGTAAAATCTGCACGAATGTTTTTAAATTTTCAGAAAGGAAAATGCACTAAGCAAGTGGTAGGGAAAGGCACAATTGGTAAATGGCCCATGATAATAGCAAAATATTTAAAATTAGGAAATCCAACCGATTATACTGGTCATTCATTCAGACGTACTTCAGCTACGCTTTTGGCCAATAAAGGGGTGGATATTTTAGGATTAAAAAGACATGGTGGCTGGAAATCTTCAGCCGTAGCTGAAAGCTACGTTGAGGACTCACTGCAAAACAAAATTGAGTTTGCAGGAAAAATTTTACATGGCAATACTGATTCTTCTTCAGCAAATTCCACGTCTGTATCATGTGCAACATTTTCAGTTAATGCGAACGATCCTGACAAAGCCACATTCCCTATTACTATTAAAAATTGTGATAACTGTACGTTTAATTTTAATGTTAATAAATAAAATATTTGTGTATTCTTTTTTTTGTATAGTTTTTCATTTTTATTTCTGGATGATCTAGGATAAATTTCCGAACATGACTAATATTACTTACCGTTCTAGAATGGTAAGTAATTCACTTACCGTTCTGTCAGCCTTGCCAACCAGTAAATACAACATACCGACGTCAAAACACTGTCGGTAAATAATCAAAATAGGTACTTTAAGCAGGTGTAAAAATTATATTCCTGGATACAATACAAATAATTATTTTATACATTGAATTACCATTTTCTTTTTAGAGCCACAACAACAAGGTGGTTCCTGAAACAATGGTAGAAACACTTTCCAGTGAAATAACGCGCAGCCAGCATGAAGAAGTCAAAGTTGCACGCGAAAACGGTAAGTTTTTGATACAATTTTCAATAATAATTACAAAATTTCATTCTCTATAGTGAAAAAATCTTATCCAGAAACAAAACTTTTGCACTTAATTATTATGTCATATCGACTTCCTGCCTTAAATTATTTATATGGAACAATCAATGATGGCACGAATTTATTAATTATCAAACGGTTATTAAATTTAATCAATTGATTTTATTATATGGGACTGGGATTTATCGTAGGTATAATAAGCAATCACTTTCTTATCAGTTTTCGCGATATTGATTTATCATTTTTTAAATTGATAATGGTACAATGATAATTGTATAAAGGCGCTAATAATGATATTTCACAAATTAAATAAATATAAAGATTAGATAAATCTTAATAAACAAAGCAAATACATATAGCAACGTTAATTTTTTCTTAGAACTAGAAATTGTGAATTTTAGAGTCTTTCAATCACACTTTGTCTACTTTTGCAAGAGGAAAGGGAGCTTTTGAATCAATAATCTATACAGAAATATTCTACTTACATACTAAATTTAATATACAAACTCCACACCTACTCAAACACATAAAAAATAATTGGCTATTATGTAAACTCTAAACTCTAACAGCTGTATGCAACATCCTCTTCTATCTTAAAAGCGCTTTTTAAAATTGGTCACAACCACACAAATTTTTAAAGGTACCAGTTTTAAAAAGCGATTTTAAGTTAAAAGAGGATGTTGCATACAGCTGTACGTGTTAATTTCGCTAGAAGATTTCCAATTTATTTACCCAACCAAAATCCAAACAATTCAACTTTGTTCAAATTTCAAGCCTCTGTCAAGCTCATAAACAAAACTTCGGAATCATTTAGAAGGTCTGAGTTTAGTTTCAACAACGATTCGTTCGCAGAACTAGAAAATGTGAATTTTAAAGCCTTTCAAGCAGTGTTGCCAATGACCCGATAATTATCGAATTCTACCATAATTTTGACTACGATTCAATAATCGATAATGACAAGCTAACCTACCATGATTTATTGAAACTATAATTTTAATATAGATTTTTCAAATTTCTAGTTAAAAATGAATCCTACTTAAAAGCGCCTTTTAAAACTGGTACCTTTAAAAATTTGTATGGCTTAAGAATACAGAATCTTAAAAGTGACCAGTTTTAAAAAGCGCTTTTAAGTTAAAAGAGGATGTTGCATACAGCTGTAAAAATTTATTAAAAAATTGAAGGTGGGTTGTTGGTTTTGAGTGTTTTGACGTACTGATGCGAGCACCAAACACTAGTCCCAGATTGAGCCAAAGTTTCATGCCAATAACTTTACTGGTTTCCAAAATATGGCCCTTTGAAATATTTGAAAATCAAATCCCCATGCATACCCCTTTGGAAAAATTCGAATTTTTAAATTTTTGGATTTTGCAATGTTTGACTTTACCAATCAAAAGAGGAGAACAAAATTAGGTGAAAAGCATTTTTGCAACTTTGTTTTTAAAGTTTTAAAGCCTTGTAAAAAAATAAAAACAATTTTTGCAATTTTTGGGCTCAAAAAAATTTCAATATTTGACATTCTTTCACAAAATTGCTGATTACTCGGTTATTATTGTAACAAATATAATGTAAAATTATATATTCTGAATCAGAATTAAATTATCTTCAAGATAAAATAAGATTCAATTCTATATCCTGAATATTTGTGAAGATATTGAGGCTCAATCTTGAAACTTTACCTCAAATTTTGCAAAAGCTTCCAGGCGGATTATCTTGAAAACGAAGCCCTTGGGCTCAAAGTCTTAAATAACCTTTTTTGTATCACTTATTACGAGCTATAATTGGGCAAAAGATTCATGCCAATAGCTTCACTGGTTTCCAAAATATGGCTTTTTGAATGGTATTTGAAAATCAAATTACCATGCATAAATACCTCTTTGGAAAATTTCGAATTTTTAAATTTTATGGATTTTGCAATTTTTGACTTCACCAATCGAAAGAAGAGGTTAAAATTAGTAGAAAAGCATTTTTAGAACTTTCCTTTTTGGGTTTTAAAGCCTTATTAAAAAATAAAAACGATTTTTGCAATTTTTGGGCTCAAAAAATTTCATTACTCTGACATTCTTTCACAAAATTGCTGATTACTCGGTTATTATTATAACAAATATGATCTAAAATTATATATTCTGAATCAGAATCAAATTATCTTCAAGATAAAATAAGATTCAATTCTATATCTTAAATACTTCTGAAGATATTGAGGCTCAAAGTTGAAACTTTATCTCAAATTTTGCAAAAGCTTTCAGGCGGATTATTTTGAAAACGAAGCCCTTGAACTCGGAGTCCTAAATAACCTTTTTTGTAGCCCTTATTAAGAGCTACAATTGCGCAAAAGATTCATGCCAATAACTTCACTGGTTTCCAAAATATGGCCCTTTGAAATATTTGGAAATCAAATTTCCATGCATACTTTACCTCGAGGGGTGGTTAACTGGTCAAAATCTATGTACAAGTCAAAATCTCAGAAAATCTCATAAAATCTACTCAAAATTCCTAAAAATCTTTGAAATTTTTAAAAATTTAACAAAACCCCACAAAATCTCTTGAAATTGCACAAAATCTAACAAAATTGCATTAAAAACAAAAAAATCTTGCAAAATCTCATAAAATCATTAACATTCCTGAAAAATATTTTTCTTGAAATTCTCAAAAATTTTTTGGAATCCCCAAAAATCTGTTAGGTCTCTCAGAATTCCATAATTTAGTGGAATTTCTGTTGAATTATGTTATTCTGAAAAAGGAATTACATGTGAAACTTTTGCGGAATTTCCATAGAGTTCATATTAAATTTTTTGAATCGTATGGAGGAATTCTAAACAATTTGAAATTTCAGTTCTTACTGAATTTTAGTAAAATTTCAGAAAATATCATAAGTGAAATGCCGAGGAATTTCCGGCTAAAAACATGGAATTTTGGTAATATTCCCAAAAATTCCCATGTAATGACATGAAATTTCAATATATTTCGGTGAATTTTCAAGAAATTACTTGAAGTTTCATCAATATTCCCAGAAATTCCTGGCTATTAAAAGATAATTTCAGTGAAACTTCTTATGGAATTACTAAAAATTCCTATGGAATAACTTGAAATTTTAGTGGAATTCCGAAGAATTTTATGAAATTTCATAGTGTAATTCCTAGGAATTTTTGTTCAAGAATTTCATTAAATTTTATTGTGGAATTCCATGAAATCCTATGATGAAATTTGGAAAAATATTATAAAATCTTATAGTAAAATTTTCAAGAATTTCCGTTTTCCTATTCAAATTTACGATTTCAATGGAATTTCGAGGAATTCCATAACATCTTCTGGTGAAATTCCAAGAAATCTCTATGAAATTAATTAAAATTTTCAGGGAATTTCCATAGAATAACTTGAAATTTTAATGGAATATCGAAGAAATTCATGAAATCTCATGGTGTAATTCTAAGAAATTTTTGTGCAAGAATTCCATTAAATTTTATGATGGAATTCCATAGAATTTTATGATGAAATTCGGAAAAGTATTATGAAATCTTATAGCTAAATTTCTAGGAATTTACGTTTTTCCATTCAAATTTATCACTTGAATGGAATTTCGAAGAATTCCATAAAATCTTCTGGTGAAATTCTAAGGAATTTCTATGGAATTGACTAAAATTTCAGCGCAATTCCCATGGAATAACTTGAAATTTTACTGGAATTCCAAAGAATTTCATGAAATCTTATATTGTAATTCCGGAGAAAAAAAAAAATTCCAAGAATCCCATTGAATTTTATGGTGTAAAATGTGACATGTGAAATTTTGGCCAAGTTTCCAATATAGAATTCACATTTAATTTTAGTTCCTCTCGAATTACATAAAATTTCGAGAAATTACATGAAATTTCAGTGGAATTTCGATCGAATTTCATGAAATCCTGAATGAGTTGCATGGAGGAATTCCATACAATTACATGCAATTACACCGAAATTCCCAACATGAAATTTCGGTGCTCATTAAATTACATAAAGAATTTATAAAAAGTTTCAAAAAATTACATCGAATTCGAATTACGTCGAATTATATATGGAGCTCCAATGCAATTGCATGAAATTTCAAGGAATTGTCAGGGAATTACATGAAATTTAAGTGGAATTTTGAACAACTCTTGTCGTTTCATAAGGAATTCCAGTGAAATTCCAAAAAATCCTAATGTAATTAATTACATGAAATTTTATTTTTATTCCCAGTTAAAACCATGGCATTTTACTGAAATTGATATTCCGAAAAATTCCTATCGAATTACTGAATTTTAGAAAAATTAGAGAAAATTTCACAAGTGGAATTTCCGGCTAAAAATTTACAATTTCGGTGAATGGAAAAATTCCCATGTAATGATATGAAATTTCAATATATTTCGGAGGAATTTCGGTCAATTTTCAAGAAATAACTTGAAGTTTCATTATTATTTCCAGAAATTCCTGACTATTGAAAGAGAATTTCGGTGAAATTCCGAAAAATTCTTATGTAAATAAATGAAATTTTGAAGTTTCATTGGAATTTCGAGAAATATTCGACTAAAACGTGGAATTCAGTGAAATTTCAAAAAATTCTCATAAAATTTTAGTGAAATTCTAAGGAATTTCTAAGAAATTATAGGAAATGTTAGTGAAATTCCGAAAAATTTTATGAAAAATTTGTGGAATTCCAGGATATAGCAGTGGTGAAGTTTTGGGAAGTTTCAGTTTTAAAAAAATTATAGAATTTGGATTTTCTATAAAATTTTGGGAGAATTTCCGTGGAATCTCGAAAAAAAAATAAAAAAAATGAAATATTCGCAGAATTTCCATCAAATTATATGCATATAATTTCATTTTGTGTCGACTTACATAAAATTTCGATGAAATGTCGAGTAAAATTCCAAGGAATTCTTGTCGAATTATATACATGGAATTCCTTGAAACCTTATTGTGGAATTCCAGTGAAATTACATGAAATCCGAAAAATTCCCTTGAAATTAAACAGAATTTTCGTGGAATTTCCATGGAACCACGAGAAATTTCAACAAAATTCCGAAGAATTGAATTAAATTTTAGTGAAATTCTGAGTAATTACTGTCGAATTACATAAAATTTTAGTGGAATTTTGAGAAATTTCATGATATCTTTTACTGTAATTCGGAGGAATTTTTGTACAACAATTCCATTGAATTTTAAGGTGGAATTCTATGGAATCTTATGATGAAATTCGATCTTATGGTAAAATATCTAGGACTTTTTTTCTATTCAAATTTGTCATTTGAATGGAATTTCGAGGAATTCCATAAAGTCTTCTAGTGAAATTCTAAGGAATTTCTATGGAATTAACAAAAATTTTGGCAAAATTCCCATGAAATAACTTGAAATTTTAGTGGAAATCTGAATAATTTCATGAAATCTCATAAGTAGTGTAATTCCGAGGAATTTTTGTCCAAGAATTCCATTGAATTTTACGGTGGAATTCCATAGAATCATATAATGAAATTCGGAAAAGTATTATGAAATCCTATAGTTAATAATGTCTAGGAATTTTTGTTTTTCCATTCAAATTTGTCATTTGAATTTAGAATTTCTGAAAACTTTTCAAAAACTTCTAAAATGTTCCTGAATTACCTAGAGTTTTGAAAATCTAAAATCTTCTGAACTCCTGTAAAATCGTGTAAAGTTTTTGAAAATTCCCAAAATCCTACAAAATCAATTAAGATTTAGGTAAAATATGTGCTCATTTTTTTATAGGGTTAAGTAACTAAACCTCGGAGCGGTTGATTGGTCAAAATCTGTGTACAAGTCCAAAAAAACTTGTACACAGTGTACTTAAAATCCGACAAAACTTCACAAAATCCGAAAATCCCTTTAAAATCACTTGAAATTGCATCAAATTTCTGCATCAAAATTCACAAAATCACACAAAATTTTATTAGAACAAAACAAGTCCGGCAAAATCTTATAAAATTCCTAATAAAAAATTCCTTTAACATTTCCAAAAACCCTTAAATTCCCAAAAATCCGTTAAAATCTCTAAAAATCTTTTAAGATCTCTAAAAACCTTTCTAACTACCCTAAAATGCTCCAAAATCACCTAAAATCTTTTAAAATCCTGTAAAATCATGTGAAGATTTTCAAAATTCTCAAAATCTTACAAAATCAATGAAGATTTGAAATCTGTGTACATATTTTAAGGAGTTAACCACCCCTCGCTTTACCTCTTTGGAAAAGTTCGAATTTTTAAATTTTCAGTTTTTCGACTTTTTGACTTCACCAATCGAAAGAAGAAGTTAAAATTAGTAGAAAAACATTTTAGGGACTTTTCTTTTTGGGTTTTAAAGCCTTGTTAAAAAATAATAAGGATTTTTGCAATTTTTGGGCTCAAAAAAATTTCAATAATCTGACATTCTTTCACAAAATTGCTGATTACTCGGTTATTATTATAACAAATATGATGTGAAATTATATATTCTGAATCAGAATTGAATAATCTTCAAGATAAAATAAGATTCAATTCTATATTTTAAATACTTTTGAAGATATTGAGGCTCAAAGTTAAAACTTTGTCTCAAATTTGGCAAAAGCTTCAAAGCCGATTATCTTGAAAACGAAGCCCTTCGGCTCGACGTCTTGAATAACCTTTTTTAAAGCTCTTATTGAGAGCTACAATTGCCAGAGTCCCAGCTAGAACTCGAAAAATGAAAATAGAGATAAAAAGTCAAAAAAGTTGACAGAAACTTTCTCTGATAATTTTTCTTGGAATCTGATAATCTTGTTCTCAAATCCTGATAATTTTAAATTTGACATCTGACAACACTGCTTTCAAGTCGTTTTTAGCAAGATTCTTTCTCAGAACTAGAAAGTGTGGCTGTTCTGAGACTTTCAAGTCAATTTTGTTCAAATTTCAAGCCCCTTCTTGATGTCTATTCAATCACACAGAAATGAAGCTTTTCAATCAATAAACTATACAGAAATATTCTACTTATACATATTAAATTTAATATACAAACTCCACACCTACTCAAACACATTAAAAATAATTGGCTAATATGTAAACTCTAAGTGTTAATTCCGCTACAAGATTTCAATTTATTTATCCAACCAAAATCCAAACAATTCAGCACCGAGATGAAATAATACGCAAAACTCACCTGTCTAACTATTTAGAGCCTCCGAAAAATTAAAATAAACATCGTTAAGTGATATTGATTGAGGTACTTACTTTTTGATTCTATTG
This sequence comes from Ceutorhynchus assimilis, assembly GCA_917834065.1. Classification (NCBI taxonomy): domain Eukaryota; kingdom Metazoa; phylum Arthropoda; class Insecta; order Coleoptera; family Curculionidae; genus Ceutorhynchus; species Ceutorhynchus assimilis. The sequence goes on along the minus strand of OU892287.1, from coordinate 9,196,308 downwards.
ACTGGACACTTTGGTGTAAATATTAAGAAATTTTAATTTTGAATGCGAAAAACTAATTTCGATTTATTTTCCAGCAGCATTCGTATCAGTATTTGGAAAAACCGAGAGCTAAAGTAAGTTGTTAATTAGTAATTGCTTTCAAGACAATTATTTTATTTTGCTTATATGTTTTCCTAGAATTTTGGTTAAATAGATGTTAGAGGCACTTAGTCAAGCCACTAGTTATTCTTCTTGAAAGGGAAGATTTTTCTAGGAAAATATGCACTTTTACTTTGGCTAGAATTTTATGTTTCCAGCACTTACTTTGAAACTTTATCTCTAGCATGAACGTCTTAGTATTCTTTTTATATTTTTAAACAAAAGTTCCTCAGATAAGATGATCTACTTTTTGTTTTATTAGGCTAAAATCAGAAACTACTTTCAGAAAATTAAGTTTGAAGTTTCTGACTAAAGTTCAACTTTGACGCTTGATTGCTCAGAAAGCATTTGAGCTATGAAACTCAATTCAGCACAGATTCAATGCTTTTTCTAATAATGTACATAGGGTGTCCAAGAATCGATGGTTCTGGGGGGCTTCGGGTATAGAGTTAAAAAATATCTGACCCCCACTTGCGAGCTTCGATTTTCAAGAGAAATTGACTGGTAATCTCGATATGTCGAGGGGTTTTTCAATTTGGCAAAGGTCTATAACGTTTTTATTTATGAAAGTTTGATTAACTTTTCCCCTTGTAGCTTAAAAACGAATCGAGATGCGGGTTTCACCGGTCAACTTCTCTTGAAAATCGAGGCTTGCAAGTGGGGGTCAGATTTTAAACCCACCAAAACCATCGAATCTTGGACACCCTGTACAACAAGAAAATTGTCAAGGTGAAAACTTTGTATAAAATTAAACTAAAATATATTCATTAATATTGAAATATTAACTTTTACGTTTTATCTATACTACTAACATTGTCAAGACATATTATCGTTTAAATAAATATTACCTTTTTAAATTTTCATGGCACATTTTAACAATAAATTGTTCCGATCTTGCCATCGAGATTACTCGTTTTACACTAATCAGTCCTAATTAGAGTGCTTGTGTCTTTTAAATCGCCTTGTTAAAGGCAAACGACTAAGTAGTGACCATAAGTTGAATGATGCGTGTGATGAAAAGTGAATGTTTCGGTTTGGGCGACAGCCACATCGATTTGCATCCTATCGAATTATGGAAAAGGAGGCAGCACAATAAAACTGGAAGTTTTCAGCAGGACGAGGTAATAAAGTTTTCTAATATTTTGTTTTGTGGGACATGTTCAATGCCAAACTTTGGTTTATGTGACAAGAAAATTGATAATATTATTATGGGAGATTAGTTTCAAAACAAGTTGAAAAGTGATTATTTTATATTCCAACTTTACGTTACAAGAAATGAAATTCCTAATGCTACTTAATTCGAGGGGTGGTTAACTGGTCAAAATCCGTGTACAAGTTGGTCAAAATCTCAGAAAATCACATATAAAAATCTTTGAAATCCTTAAAAATTTAACAAAATCCCACAAAATCTCTTGAAATTGCATAAAATCTAACAATTTCATTAAGTAAAGTAAAACCAAAAAAATCCAGCAAAATTTCATAAAATCATTAACCGAGTCATTAACATTCCTAAAAAATATTTCCTCTGAAATTCTCAAAAATCCTTTGGAATCCCCAAAAATCTGTTAAAGTCTTTCAGAATTCCATAGTTTAGAGGAATTTCGAGAAATTCTGGTAGAATTATGTTATTCTGGAAAAGGAATTACATTTGAAATTTTTGCGGAATTTCTATAGAATTCACATTAAATTTGAGTTCCTCTCGAATTACATGAAATTTCCGATCGAATTATACGAAATCCTAAATAAATTGCATGGAGCAATTCTAAACAATTATATGAAATTACACCGAAATTTCAGTTCTTACTGAATTTTAGTAAAATTCCAGAAAATTCCACAAGTGGAATTCCGAGGAATTTCCGGCTAAAAACATGGAATTTCGGTGATAATCCGAATGTAATCACATAAAATTTCAATATATTTCAGTGAATTTTCAAGAATTTATTTGAAGTTCCATTAATATTCCCAGAAATTCCTGGCTATTAAAAGAGAATTTCAGTAAAATTCTTATGAAAATAATTGAAATTTTGAAAAATTCCTTGAAGTTCCATTGGGACTTACGAGAAATCTTCAGCTATGAACGTGGAATTTCAAAATATTCTCATAAAATTTTAGTAAAATTTCGAGGAATTTTTAAGAAATTAGGTACATAAAATGTCAATGAAATTCCGAAGAATTTTATGAAAATTTTGTGGAACTCCAGGATATCTCAGTGGTGAAATCTTGGGGAATTTCAGTAAAGTTACAAAAAAAGATTATGGAATTTTGAATTTGCAATTTTAGTGGAATTCCGAGGAATTTCATGAAATCCTATACTGTAATTCCGAAAAAAATTTGTGCATTTCATAAATTCTTCTGGTGAAATGTTAAGGAATATCATGGAATTAACTAAAATTTTCGCGGAATTCCTATGGAAGAACTTGAAATTTTAGTGGAATTTCGAAGAACTTCATGAAAGTTCATCATTCCGAGAAATTTTTGTCTAAGAATGCCATTGAATTTTATGGTGGAATTCCATGAAATCTTATTTGGAAAAGTATTATGAAATCTTATAGTAAAATTTCTAGGAATGGAATTCCGAGGAATTTTGGTAGAATTATGTTATTCCGAAAAAATAATTACATGTGAAATTTTTGCGGAGTTTCCACAGAATTCACATTAAATTTAAATTCCTCTCGAATTAAATTAATTTTCGAGAAATTTCAGTGGAATTTCGATTGAATTACACGAAATTCTGAATGAGTTGCATGGAGGAATTCTAAACAATTACATGGAATTACACCGAAATTCCCAACATGAAATTTCAGTGCTTATTAAATTACATAAAGAATTTCAAAAAATTACAGGAATTCCGAGGAATTTTAATCGAACTATATGGAGCTCCGATGCAATTCTATGGAATTCCAAGGAATTGTTAGGGAATTTCATGAAATTTAGGTGGAATTTTGAACAACTCTTGTCATTCCATATGGAATTCCAGTGAAAGTACGAAAAATTTAATGTAATTACATGAAATTCTATTTTTATTCCAAGGAATTTCCAGTTAAAAATATGGCATCTTCGTGAAATTGAAATTCAGAAAAATTCCCATTGAATTACTGAATTTTAGTAAAATTAGAGAAAATTTCGCAAGTGGAATTCCGATGAATTTCCGGCTAAAAACTTGGAATTTTGATGAAATTTGGAAAAATTCCCATGTAATGATATGAAATTTCAATATTTTTCCGAGGAATTTCGGTGAATTTTCAAGAAATTACTTGAAGTTTCATTATTATTCCCAGAAATTCCTGACTATTGAAAGAGAATTTCAATGAAATTCCGAAAAATTCTTATGGAAATAAATGAAATTTTGAAAAAAAATTTGAAGTTTCATTGGAATTTCGAGAAATTTTCGACTAATAATGTGGAATTTCAGTGAAATTTTACAGACAATTTTAGTAAAACTCCGAGACATTTCTAAGAAATTACATGAAATGTCATGCAGTGAAATTCCGAAGGATTTTATTAAATTTTTTTTGGAATTCCAGGATATTTCAGTGGTGAAGTTTTGGCGAATTTCAATTAAGTTTAAAATAAATTATGGAATTCGAGAAAGAATTTCTATAGAATTTTGAAGAATTTCAGTGGGATTTGGAAAAAGAAAAAAACGAAATATCTGAAGAATTTCCATCAAATTATATATAATTTCACTTCGTTACTTTGTGTCGACTTACATAAAATTTCGATAAAATGTCGAGTAAAATTCCAAGGAATTCTCTTCGAATTAGGTACATGGAATTCCTTGAAATCTTATTGTGGAATTCCAGTGAAATTTCATGGAATTCGAAGAACTCCCTTCAAATAAAACAGAATTTCCGTGAAATCCCCATGGAATCACGAGAAATTTCAGCGGAATTCCGAAGAATTGAATTGAATTTTAGTGAAATTCTAAGTAATACTGTAATGCGAGGAATTTTTGTACAAGAATTCCATTAAATTTTATAGTGGAGTTCCATGGAATCTTATGACGAAATTCGGAAAAGTATTATGAAATCTTATAGTAAAATTTCTAGGACTTTCCGTTTTTCTATTAAAATTTGTCATTCGAATGGAATTTCGAAGAATTCCATAAAATCTTCTAGTGAAATTCTAAGGAATTTCTATGGAATTAACCAAAATTTTCGCAGAATTCCCATGGAATAACTTGAAATTTAAGTGGAATTCCGAAGAATTTCATGAAATCTCATAGTGTAATTCCGAGGAATTTTTATTCCAGAATTCCATTGAATTTTATGGTGGAATTCCATAGAATCATATGATAAAATTCGGAATAGTATTATGAAATCCTATTGTGAAATGTCTAGAAATTTCCGTTTTTCCATTCAAATTTGTTATTTGAATTTATAACCTCTAAAAACTTTTCAGAAACCCCTAAAATGCTCCAGAATACCAGAATCACCTAAAATTTTGAAAATGTAAAATCTTCTGAACTCCTGTAATAGTCGGGGAGCTGGCGTCGAAAATATGCAAGAGTTTTCGCAAGACTCATATTTTCAGAATGAGTAGCATTTTAGTACTACAAAGCTAGGCTACAGTCAGCAGTTCCAGTTCCGGGACACCTGGCGCTGAGATGCGCGCAAAGGTGTATTTTTAATCAACACCTCGCAACAGTTTTCGCAAAGCTGAAAATTTGCAAAGAGCATGCGAATATAATGTAGAACCATAATTTAACAGTCAGACAAAGAAATACGGGGACACGTAGAGTCAGCGCGACTTTGAAGTGGTCAAAAAAATTACGTCACCGAAAGTGTTTTCGCATGGCTGAAATTTGGCAAGGTAATAGTAAAAACAATATATTTATTGAAAAAAACAGTCAGACACTTCTATGTCGGGACCTCGCCAGTCAGCAGTCGATTAAAGTGATATAGGTGGTAGCGCGCGTCAATAGGCATATATCCATGTCGAATAATAATTTCACCAAAAGTGTTTTCGCATAGCTGAAATTTGGCAAGGTAATAGTAAAAACAATATATTTATTGAAAAAAAACAGTCAGACACTTCTATGTCGGGACCCCGCCAGTCTGCAGTCGATTAGAGTGATATAGGTGGTACCGCGTCATTAGGCATATATCCATGTCGAATAATAATTTCACCAAAAGTGTTTTCGCATAGCTGAAATTTGGCAACGTAATAGTAAAAACAATATAAAAACAGTCAGACACTTCTATGTCGGGACTCCCTCAGTCAGCAGTCGATTAAAATGATATAGGTGGTAGCGCGCGTCAATAGAATTTTACTCTATATACATATATCCATTTCGATGAATAATTTTATTTTTATAGTTTAAATTATTTGGAATCGGAAACGGTAAAATAAAATTGTACATGCAGTTAAAAAGTTTGCGGTTAGAAAAAAGCCCGATTCGTATAAATATTACTTGACCATTTAATCAGCAGTACTGTGATAGTATACCTATAGTAATTAAATAAATTCAGTTTTAATTATATTTATTGTAGTTTCATTAAATACTTATAATCATCGCCGATTTTATAAAATACAAAAAAAAAATTCTAATCACATCTGCCGCTTCCCTTCCCCTAATCTCGACCTAACAGTACCATAATGAAGTTTCCGAATTCGAATGCATATACGCCTTATTCAAGTATACGCGCTTACGCTTGCAACTTACAGGTTTACACTTACTCATTAAGAGAAAAAAAAAATGTATTTTACCGTTTCCGATTCCAAATAATTTAAATTATAGAAATAAAATTATTCATCGAAATGGATATAATATATAGAGTAAAATTCTATTGACGCGCGCTACCACCTATATCACTTTAATCGACTGCTGACTGAGGGAGTCCCAACATAGAAGTGTCTGACTGTTTTTTTCAATAAATATATTGTTTTTACTATTACCTTGCCAAATTTCAGCTATGCGAAAACACTTTTGGTGAAATTATTATTCGACATGGATATATGCCTATTGACGCGCGCTACCACCTATATCACTCTAATCGACTGCTGACTGGCGGGGTCCCGACATAGAAGGGTCTGACTGTTTTTTTCAATAAATATGTTTTTACTATTACCTTGCCAAATTTCAGCTATGCGAAAACACTTTTGGTGAAATTATTATTCGACATGGATATATGCCTAATAACGCGCGCTACCACCTATATCACTCTAATCGACTGCTGACTGGCGGGGTCCCGACATAGAAGTGTCTGACTGTTTTTTTCAATAAATATATTGTTTTTACTATTACCTTGCCAAATTTCAGCCATGCGAAAACACTTTCGGTGACGTAATTTTTTTGACCACTTCAAAGTCGCGCTGACTCTACGTGTCCCCGTATTTCTTTGTCTGACTGTTAAATTATGGTTCTACATTATATTCGCATGCTCTTTGCAAATTTTCAGCTTTGCGAAAACTGTTGCGAGGTGTTGATTAAAAATACACCTTTGCGCGCATCTCAGCGCCAGGTGTCCCGGAACTGGAACTGCTGACTGTAACCTAGCTTTGTAGCACTAAAATACTACTCATTCTGAAAATATGAGCCTTGCGAAAACTCTTGCATATTTTCGACGCCAGCTCCTGGACTATAACATCGGGTACAATCCTCAAAATCCTACAAAATCAATAAATATTTAAAATATGTGTCCGTGTCCATAATTTTATAGACCTACAAAATCAATGAAAATTTAAAATTTGTATACATATTTTAAGGAGTTAACCACCCTTCGACTTAATTGGAATATTTTTCTTGGTTTTTTTTCTAATAATATTGTATGGTTGTCTTTATTACGTTAGTTATGAGCCAGAGGGCATTATTGAACCTTGTAGGACTGAAGTTGACGAAAGATGCGTTCAACAACTAAAATTTGAATTAAAAATGCATCAAAAACAACAAAAGAGGCTCAAAAGTCTTGGAATTTGGACTTTAGAGCTATAATTAAAGTCCTATTTTCAACCCTCCTGGAACCAAAATAGAACTAGAGAAATATAGAAATCGTATTTTTGATCATATTCCACTATTGAGTTTTCTTGATTTTTGAATTTTTCTTACTTTTTCATCCAACATTCAATTTTCCTTATTCTTTTATTTCGGACTTAATTTCAAATTTATTTCAATATTTTATTCTGGAATGTTCCTTATTCTAGACTTTCTTTTGATTGCTTGCTTTTCAATTTTTGTTATTCCTTTATTCCAGACTCTCAGGTTTTCTTGATTCCTGTCTTTTGAATTTTCTTTATTTGTTTATTCCAGGTTCTTGGATTTTCTCAATTTTGTTTTTATTCCAGGCTCTTGAGTACTCTTCATTCTTTCATTTCGTATTTTTTTGCTCTTGATTTTTCTCAAATCTTTCCTGTTCCAGGCTTTAGAATTTTCTGAATTTTTTTCTTGATTTATTCATATTTCTCATGGTTCGGTTGACTCGATAGTGGTTTCGTTAGCCAAAACAGAATTCCCTACACTTCTTGGTGTATACCCAAACAGCAACTCATATGGCAGTGTTGCCAATTAGCGTGTAATTACACGATTTGTGTGTATTTTGATTGGCTTGCGTGAATTTTTCGAACATAAACAAAAAGCGTGTATTTTGCGTGTAATTTGAAAAATTTGACATTCTCTTATTTTTGTTCTGTTTAAAAACATTCCAATTCAAAGCCACGGCCCCCACCCCCAGGAATCGTACTAACAGGATTGCTTATCTTCATAAGGCGTACGTTCGCGAATCGGCAGGGCCTGCGAGTGACGTCAACAGTATTAGCAACATAGCAACCTATAGTGGTGACGTCACCCGCAGTCCTCGATGGTATACTTGCGATTCAGGTTGTGCTTGTTTTTTCGTCGATTCTAAATGTAGAAAAGGTGATTTTAACAAGATTTTAAGGTTCAAGAATTTATTTTGAATTTGAGCGATGATCAGGAGCATTAATGGCCATTTCCACTAACTATTTTAGGGGAGCCCTCAAGCCCTAACGATAGGTGTGCCTTAAATTGACATTTCTTCATGAAAAAATGTCATTTTAGGGAATACTTATCGTTAGGGCTTCCCAGAATAGTTGGTGGAAAGAGCCATAAGCCTCAGATTGGACTGAATTTTACCCATTTCCCAAAATCATAAATCAGAAAAAAAAATTATACTTGCTTCTTGACGTTATACACAATAGGTACCAAGGTCGTGTGTAAAAATCGTGTGATAGTGAGACTGACAGCATGTAAAAACGTGTAATTTGACCAGCACATCGTGTAATTTTACAAATTCAGATTGGCAACACTGTCATATGGTGACTTTCCAGTAGATGCATTTTTCGTAGAATTCAACCCCCATCTAACTGCCGAGATGGCTTTATCCCATCTTTCTTCGTCTTCGATAGACGCTGATAGGGAGGCTAGAATGGAATGGTGCGGTTGTACCTCTCAATCTGGCCATTCGCTCTTGGGGTGGCAGTTGCGTTTTGTACGTGTTTGATATTTAATTCTTGACAGTACTTTTGGAACTGCTTACTAGTATAGCAACTGCTCCTATCAAAAATAATTCTCCTTGGTACCCCAAAATTTTCAATTATGCTATCCATGAAATTTATTAATGGTTTAGTCTTCGTTGACTGAACTGCTTTCATGAAAACAAATTTCGTGAACGCTTCTACTACTACAATCAGATACACATTTTTTCTCTTGGATTTCACAAATGGGCCCAAGTGTTCCACGTGTGTAAAACTCCCGGCTTCTTACCACCTGGCTCCTTGTTATATAGACATGGTAGGCAGCATGATATGAATTTCTTGACATATCGACGCATACTTAATATTGTGAATAGCGTTTTATCAAGACCCATGTGACCTTCCCCATCATGAAAATGTAAAACTGCTTGTCTTGGGGCAACTTTTGGAATTACCCACCTTCTACCATTTTTGGTGTTCTTATACAGTTGGTTCTCCACTAAGCCAAAATTCTTATGGATATCCTTTTCCTCCTTATCGAACTGTTTTTTTTAGAACTCCAACACTGTTGGAAAAAATGTCAAATATAATGTTATTCTGGTTTCAATCGTCGTCGGTAATACAGATAACTGTAAGCGAAAGATTTATCAAACCAAGTAGGCCTTGAAAACATGTATTACGATCAAGGATGATACACACTACACACTACTACTACAGGATAGCCTATCCTCATAAGGCTTATGTGTAACAAATCCCCCCCTTTACGCCTTGAAGTAGGCTGTTTTAACAGCTGACGACTGAGTTATGACGTCGACAATGGTAACACATCAATATAGCGGCAATTACCAAAAACTATTTTTGGATAGTATATTTGTCCTTGTTTGGTACATTTAGCTTGATTTTCTCTCTGAGCTTTTCTGAAAGATTTTAAATGAAATAAACTACAATAGGGTGACCATATTTTTTTTGTATGAATGCTGTACACATCTAAAACTTTGGGACAGGCGAGTGGAGAAACCACAATGCGAAAAAAAAAAAAAAAAAATTGTGCCACGACCAAAAATAGTTATTTAAGTATGCAACAAGTGTGTTAAGTGAACCTTTTTTCACGAATGTGAATTTTGACAGTCACATAAGTGAAAAAGGTACTTTAGGCACGTTACGTTACGTCAAGGAGATACACACTCCAAGGAGTGCTTATCGGCCTCGTTTCTTGTAATCGCCGCCATATTAGTTTTCAACTGTTTTCAACCATTGCCGACGTCATAACTGAGTCATTCGCTGTTTGAACAGCCTACGTCAAGGCAAGAAACGCCATGCTGGTTACGTCACAACTGGTTGTTTGGCGCGGGAAGTAGGGGGGATTTGTTACACACAGGCCTTATGAGAATAGGCCATCCTGTAGTAGTGTGTATCATCCTTGACGTTACGTTACGTTTACCAGAAAAATACTAAATTGACAGTGTCGACATCTGTCATTGACATTACTTTACGCACTAGTGTGTGGAGTGAATTATTTTACGCACCAGTGCGTGAAGTGGAATTTTACGTCTTCTAAATAGTGTGTAGAGTGAGTACTTTACGCACGGTAGTAAAAAAGTTTTTTTGGGGAAATTTTGTCGACTTTATAGCTCGTTTTAGTATCATTTTAAAAAAAAAAAAAAAATTGGATGATAATAGGAAACACCCAGCCATGTTATTTTTATTCTGGAATTCCCAAGACTCAATACCAAAAATAACGCAAAAGTCAAAAAGTACAACCTGCAATTACTGCAGAATGGTTCCTGATTGTCTAAATGTTGTGTCTTCTTTTTAGCGGTCAATTTTTCGTACAATTAAAAAAAAAAAAAACTTAATTATGATCCCAATCACTGTACGTTTGCTGTACAGAATCAAATGCTGGACAGACTTTCAAAATGCTGTACAATACAGCGAAATGCTGTACGTATGGTCACCCTAAACTACAATAATTCAAATTACCCGCCATTTACTTTACGTCATTAACACGATGGCGAAGGCACACCTTGAATAATACAATTTCTTAAGGAATCACATGTATTTGACAACACTGTGTATATTGAGACGTTGTCAAATCGCTTGTGTACGTGATTTGTTAAACTAACTATAGACTGTAATTTGTCAGAATGTGACACAAATGCATATATAGTTGATTCCTTGGCCTTTTTTGTTGAATCGAATTTCGAAACAACTTACAGGATTTTGGAAAAACGAGGCCGATAAGTACTCCTTAGGGCCGGTTCGACAATTCAGGTATATACCTAGTATAGGCTATACCTAGAATAAAAATTCATTATTGGGTTCGACAATTGCCGTATAACAATATTCGGAGAATAAATTAGGGTATAAGTTATCCGGCCGTCCTCGACCGTATATACTCGGAATAAAGTTATACCGTCTTTCTATTGGTCGGGGTTGGTTTGATTATCTGTGCTGATTGATAATCAGCTGTTAGTCGGTTTTTCCGTTTGTCAACGTGCATAATAACCTAAAAACTATTTTAAATTTCAAAATTACAAAGCCTACTTTATGAAATGTCAAAATGTTTTTGACTTTTGTATTAGGGCTGCTACATTTGCCAGGGTTGCTACATTTTTAATTTAATGGGAATTATTGACAATTTGTGTCCCAAAAGGTTAGAAAGACGTCATTTTGATGTCAATTGTCAATGAAAACAAGTCCCACTTTGAAACGTCAGTTTAATTGACATCTGTTATGAGCCGTTTTCTACCATATTTTTTTTCAAATCGCGAGCTCACAGGGCGAGTGTTTTTTTAATTGGGAGCCCGACGGGCCGGGGTCATTTTAAATCACGAGCTCGAAAATCGAGAGTTTTTCTAATTACGAGTCTGTAGGGCCGGGGTCTTTTTAAAGTATTCTTAGCCACCACCTGCCGATTATTGGAACCAAATCTCGGTTTGACAAAGTCGTTCTTATGGCATTGCAGTCAGTGACTACCTTAAACTCAATGCCTCGTTCAATGCCTATTAGGTAAATTCGAAATGCTTCTAACGAGAACACTACAGCCATGGTTTTCAACACGTAGGAGTAGTAACGTTGCTCACTAGGTTGCTCCTCTTTCGTTATTTGTTTTGAGAAGTCAAGTATACATGACAGGTCTTGAGCTTCCATTTTTTTGTGTTTGTAACGAGATTCCTCCAACTCCCCATTTCGACGCGTCTGTATGAATTTCAGTTTTCAAATCAGGATCGTAGATGGCTAACAACGGTCGTGTTATAAATTCACTCTTTAGGGTTTCGGAAGCTACGCGTTGTTTGTCACCCCATGTAAACTCCGTGTCTTTTTTCGTTAAGACAGTTAAAGGTCTTGCTATCGTTGCAAAATCTTTAATGAATTTCCTGACTGGCGCCGACTACATGGGGGCATCGGGGCAAGTGCACCCATGAGCATCCTCTCATGGGTGCGTAGCATCCATGGGAGCTCTCGTGGGGAATGCGGAAGTACAAACGTGGTTAATGCTCATTCTGTTCCATGTGGTAAAATCCAGTATCATGTAATTTAAATTTACATAACTTTGTATAAAAATTATACAAGTGGTGTGTGTGTTGTATTCTGTCCATCTGTCCTTCCGTTATTGTGGTCAGTTCTATCCTCTATTACTTTATGTTGCTATTCTCCATCCCTATTCTTTGAAAGTAATCGGGACAGTCCGCTCCACAACGGGAAGTCTGGCGCTTGCGCCGTATGCCATATAATTTAGTTTTGCGCGTGGGTCAATCATATATCGATGTTTTGTAGAAATCAAAATGTTATTCAAATATATCGAAAAAAATATCGATATTATCTTTTCGATGTATCGGAAGTTTTATAATAGGTCTGTTTCTGCAGAAATCACAAACCAGTCAGAGCGAATTTTATTGGTTGAAAACAGTCAGAAAACTAGTTCCAAGAAATTCACTCTTAAGGTACGGTTTGTTACTGGTTTTTGATTTCTGTAGAAACAGACTTAATAATAGGTCTGTTCCAACACAGCAGGAAACCGTCCAATGTACCGTCACGATTCTGCGCAAAGCGTAAAATTTGTGCGCTGAAACTAAAATTCGTTCACTGAGTGGTTTTGAAACCGTTCACGGGGCGGTTTTCGATGTGTGTTGGAAGAGACCTTATTGTTGGTTGGTTGACAGTGACAGTCTGACAGTTGACAGAGGCGGCTAAAATGAAACAAAACGTCGTCCAAACAAAAGTTAGCAATTGACTTTTGTTTGGACGCCCTATTGCGGTGCGTGAACATAGTTGCCAAAAGTAGAAAAAAATATTACTAGAGTACTGTCAACATTAAAAACAAAAGTTACTGAATAAATTAGGTACATTTAAAATTCAAATTTGCCGCCTATCACGAATGTTTTTGAAAAAAAGGTCATCAATTTTATAGACCAGGCAAATTTCTATAATTGTAGACCTTTTAGTGAAGTGTTTGCGAACAGTTATTTTCAAGCGGAAATCGATAAATCTTTTAGTGTAGAATGAAAATCCAAAAGTTCCAAAAAATCGCATGTGAGCTAAGGTCGCCATTTTGAAAAACATGGCCGCCAACGTCTTTGCGTTAACAGTCACCGTTGGCCCTATTTCCATTTTATTTTAGAGTGTACCACCAAATTCAGGTCTGGTTGGGAAATGTATTTTCACCGGAAGAATTTGGTTGGAAGGTGTGCAACAACGAAATGTTTCCAGTAACTACGCAGGCTCCAGCACCCTCAGAACTTCAAAGCCTCATTTATTGTAAATGTAGAAATGGTTCCCAGAAAAAATGTGTGTACTCGAAAGTCGGACGCTGCAGTGCCATGTGTCAAAACTGTCACGGGATTGACTGTAAAGAGGCAATTTTTCGCGAGGATAATCAAGCATAATCTGGGGCGAGTTCAGGAATGACACACTCAGTGTGAGTGTAACACCGGTGCGACGCACTAGCCGTTCATAAATGCTATAGGCACACCGAGTGCGCGCACACTGTGCCGTTCAGAAAGTACTTTGGGCGCGCTCCAGGTGTCGCACCGGTCACACCATAATTTTTTGATGTGGCTGCGGTGTGATTGTGTCTTTATGTCAACAATGTCAACCATTCCTCCCATAATCTCAATAATCCCACCAAATATAAACAAAACACAAATAGGAATTAAAGTTTTTCTTTCAAATTAAAAAAATGAACAACAAAAAAAAGTAATCCTAATAGATTTTGTGAAATTTTTGAGGAGATTGTCAGAGAATTGTCATTTCAGTCACACCCATAAAATCGCACTCACACCCGGTGTGTTATTTCTGAACTCGCCCCTGATTATGCTGTATTATGTGATGTGTCAATTGTGTCATACTCCCCTAACTCCCTCTCCATCAAATTCTGGGCCTGCGAGTGACGTCACTATCAGAAGCTTACAGTGATGACGTCACCCGCAGACCTCGATGGAATGCTTGCGATTCAGGCTGTGCTAGTGAGTTAATTTTTTCGTCGATTTTAAATGTAGAAAAGGTGATTTTCAGTGTGTCCTCACACATGGTGGAGGAGTTAGGGGAGTATGACACAAATGACACATCACATAATCCAGCATAAGATTATGCTTGGTTATCCTCGCGAAAAATTGTCTAATATGCGTGCGTTATTGAAGAAGACAATAATTATGAAGTCCGAATGTCTTTTCATTTCTTTCCCATATGTCATTTGTTATTTTTTCGTCATGAACATTTTTTTTTTTAAATTGTACTCGCTATGACGAATTGACCAAAAAAAAGATATTGAAAATCAGACCAGCGATAAGTGAAATATCACCGTTCCTTTGAACGCCATGTTCGTTATTGTCATATTTTGCGTCGATTTGCTCCGAAATTTTGACAGGCACGTGACTGGTTTCAATTTAAATCACGTGCCTGTCAAATTTTCGGAGCAAATCGACGAAGAAGATGCCAAAAACGAACACGGCTAAAGAAAACGCGCTGGCGGCCATGTTTTTCAAAATGGCGACTTTAGCTGACATGCGATTTTTTGGGACTTTTGGATTTTCATTCTACACTAAAAGATCTATGGATTACTGTTTTAAAATAACTGTTCAGAAACACTTCACTTAAAAATTAAGATTTGCCTGGTGTATTAGCTTGTATTGGGTTTTCCTCTCCCCCTATAAACAAATTTATAAAATTATTCTGCACCCATGAGTACTTTCAAAAGTCGGCGCCTCTGTTTCCTGAAGTAACTAGCAAGTCCTAAGAACTGCCGCACCGTGCGAACATCCAAGGGTACAGGAAACTTTTCTACTGCCTCAGTTTTGTTTTTTCCTGGTTGAACTCCCTGACTGGATATTTCATGGCCCAAGTAATCAAGCCTTTCCATGAAAAACTGGCACTTGGATAGCCTTAGCATAAGACCAGAATTTCTCTTCGACTCGAGAACTTCTCCCAGATTCGACAATCCACTTTCAAAGGCTGAGGATGGTAGCAGGACGTCATCCATATACGCTAATGCTTTGCCGTATCTAAGATTACCCATTACTTTGTTTATGACCCTGACGAATACTGACGGTGCATCACACAAATCAAAGGGAACTCTCAAATATTCGTATTGCCCATCTGGCGTTACGAAACCTGTTTTTGGAATTGAAGACTCTTCCAGTTGCAACTGGGTGATATCCGCTATCTAAATCTAAGCTACTAAAGTATTTACATTCCTTGAGGTACTCTAAAAATTCGTTAACGCGTATCTAGTTAAAATGTCATTTTGAGAAAACTCCAATTTCAAAAAAAAACGGACTTGAACTTTCAGAAATTCTAAATTAGAGTCTCTTGCATAAGGCAGAATGAAATTAAAATAAAAATCACAATAATTTCCATAAAACTACCTCCTAAAAATACTTCAAAACATTACAGTGACTTCAGACTTTGAGAAACTCTTAATTAAAGTTGATACCCAACCAACCTAATACTAAAAAAGAAAAACAATTCCTAACAAAAAAACCTTGCAATCAATCCTTTATAAAGTCCTTGCAATTCCAATCCAATTAAAATTGCGTGAAGTTTTATTTCAATTTACAAACAATGCTATTTTTCTGAAATCCTAAAATTTCCATTATATACATTCATATAACGATAATTATTGGGCAATTGAAGAAATCTTTGCTATCTTGCCAAAAAGTACTAGAAACAAGTGGCACTAAGATAAAAATAAATCAAATCATTCAATTATTTTATCGTTATAATTTAGTGTTTACGTGAAACCAAATCGGTCAAGAACAATAAAAAAATTGTGTGTGTGAAAAATTATGATGATACATTTATCCGTGGATAGTCTTTTTGCTAGCGGTGTTAAAAAATGGATTGAAGTTACCGACAATTACATCAGGAGGGAACACAAACAAAGCTGTTGTTACGCGGTAAAATCAATTAATATGTAATGGGGAAACTTTCATTGATACAAAATCAGTTTATATGACCCTATAATGAAAATCAAAGCGCCAACGATTAATAGCTAAACGCTTTAAATCTCTTTGAAGCATTAAAATTCCATCAATAACATGTGATTGAAAAATTATGGCTTTACTACATTTCAATATAAATGTATAATATGTAATTAGTTAGAGTATGTATCGAAGTTCTACTATTTTTAAACACTTTTTTGTTTGCAGTGCACGCTTCCAAATTACACTCGTATAAAAGTGAGGATTTGTGCAAGCAATTTGCGTTTCGTTATTAAATGCAAATTGGAGCTTTCTTTTCCACGTATCCAACACGGGAAACTATGAGTTGAAAATAAAATGTGATTTGTTGTTATATGGGGCGATGGTTAAAAAGTGTAAGGTTCGGACATTTGGAATAAACGAAATATAGTTTCAGAGATTTATTTCAAGCTAAACTGAACTCATTCCGTCACTATATCTGTCACTCCTGCTCTGTCATACCACATATTACTGCTATGAAACGAACATTGGCACGTTTAGCTCTATCTAACACTGCTTCCAGTCTTTTGGCGTGTGCTTCTTTATTCCCTGCCCAGACTAAAATATCATCTATGTAATTTTCCACTCATGGAAGTCCATTAAAAATATTCTTGAATGTACGATGAAAAACTTCTGGTGCAGAGCACAGTCCATAAGGCATTCTCCTATAACAATATCGCCCATAACACCTAACATTAAATGTTGTAAGTATTTCACTTAAAGTCCAGTATTGAAAAAATATTTGCTCCTTCCATCTTGGATACAATTTCCTCAAAAGTTGGAAGCTGATACCACTCACGTACTATGGCCTTATTCAGATTTTGTGGGTCTAAACAAATTCGAAGACTATTGTCTGGCTTTTTTACAATGACCATAGAACTGCACCAGTCAGTTGGTTCAGTCACTTTTCTCAAAACGCCCATTTTATCTAGCTCATTTTTAACTGACTGCTGAAGGCTGATTGTAATTTTTCTTGAAGGTTCTACAACTGGATCTATACCTTTTTCTTCAACTAAATTTTATATGAATTTGTCAATTCACCAATGCCTTGAAAAATATGGTCGTATTTTTTTACTAGACTATCGATCAAATATTTGTCTTCCTGTTAGTAGATTAGACACAGTGGCGTAGCGAGGGGGGGCGGACCGCCCCGGGCGCCACTTTTAGGAGAGCGGCAAAATTGTCGCTTCTTGTACCGTTCAAGATTTGACTGTAACCAACATCATTATCGAAATGAAAACTTCTTTAGGCGCGTTTAACAAATCGAAACGAATTGTTAACGCTCATTCGGTCGGATAAAGTCGGCTTGAGTCGAGTTCAGCCAAGCGATAGAAAAAAAACAGTCAGCAGTGCGGGAAAGAGAGATAGCGTGATTGGGATTCAATCGCGACTCTCCCTAGAACAAATTCCGGCGACGTTGCCGATATGATTAACAAAATATTACTTGTTTGTAATAGTTGTCTGGTAATGGCAAACAGATGACGCCATTAGGTGATTTCTATGGACATTTGCATCAAGGTTGTTTGAGAGAGGTAGGTTGCCTGATAACTTTTATGACGTCATCTGTATGCCTAAACATAATGCAAATCTTCATAAGGCACCCCAGATGCGTCATCAAGTTACCCATTACCAGACCAAGGTTGAAGGTTCCTAAAGTTAATGTTGCCTGGTATTCGGTAACTTGATGACGCATCTGGGGTGCCTTATAAAGATTTGCATTATGTTCGAGGCATACAGATGACGTCATAAAGCTATCAGGCAACCTACCCGGCCCTCTCAGACAACCTTGTTATTAGACAACCTGTTAACTTTAGGAACCTTGCATTTGCATTATGTTTAGGCATAGATATGAGTGATATGACGTCATGAAAGTTATCAGGGGCAGGATTCTCAACCTCTACTCGCAACTTATCGTCCCGACTATCCGCATTTCCTTTCTACAAGTGGTCGGGACGTTACGTATCGACAGATTGAGAATCCCACCAGGCAACCTACCTCTTTTAAACAACCTTGATCCAAACCACAAATGCCAGGATTCAATATTAGACTATCCAAGATGCTATCAAACTTAAATTAAAATGTCCGCCAAGAGGCACACAAACCTTTTGTTTGCTTGTCAAAGAGACGTTTTACACGGCAAAGTTTCTTTACGAAATTATTGTTGAAATATTTCGTAAGTTTACTATTCTTGGTTTCGCTTTTTACCTGTTTGACACGGCAAATAAAATTAAGCAAAAGTTTCGTGAAAATATTAGTCATACGCAGGCGCAGTAACGTTTTGCCATCAATAATATCAAATCATTACCTCATACTTTGGTAAACCAAAACAAATAAAACTTGCGTTTTCTAATTTTTGTTGAATCTTTGTACTCTTCTGTAGTTTCATAAATTTGAATTTCTGCTTTCCTTCCATATATAAAGTTTTGTTTACTTTTGGCTTTGCCCAGCTGGTCCTCTCCCTCTAACCCTTTGCTCAAAACTATTTTTTTGGGCGCAACACTTTTTTTCACCGGTTGATCCACCGATAAGCAGTCTATCTTTATCTATTACATAAGAAATCCAATGACGGATTCGTAAAGCTCGAAGGAAAAGAATGCGCTTTTTATTTTGTATTGTGTTCGCCGAAACTCACGCATTTTCTCGGCCACGCCCACAAAAACTATAGAACATTTATTGGCGAAATATTTTGTATGTTTTTCTTGTCGTGTAAAACAGGAAAAGTTGACTTATGAAATATTTCGGCAACAATTTGGTAAGTGAATTTGTAAAGAAACTTTGCCGTGTAAAACAGCTTAAAGTCACATGTTTTGGATAGGCTAAAGGCGGGCACATACATGCGGTATTCGGCGAGTCTCGAATCACAAATATCTGCTATTCGGCAAGTAGCGATTAGTGTGTATGGCAAGGTTGCTTGGGCAATTATAGCGAATAATTGCCCGAGCAACCCATACACACTAATCGCTACTTGCCGAATAGCAAATATTTGTGATTCGAGACTCGCCGAATACCGCATATGTCTGTGCCTGCCTTTATATCCAAGATGCTGTCAAACTTTAATTTAAAGGTCCGCCAAGAGGCACACAAAGGGCTTCTCATGAGCGTAACATTTATGGCGTAATCACGTGATAAAATGGTTGGGTTTTATTGGAAAAATATTTGACATGTTGGAGATTTTACTAATCAAATTACACCATATTATCACGTGATTACGCCAGAAATGTCAACTTACGCTCATGAGAATTCGCCCAAACCCTTCGATCGTTTGCTTGTCAAAGTCTCGTGTTTTGGATAAGCTAATAGCGGCAATTGTCAAGCGTCTGTGATGTTTGTTTACCCATGGTCGAACCAAATCCAAGCGGCAGTAAATGACAAACTCTGGTCATTTTCATTACAACCTATCAAATGTCCTCCGTGCATGCGCACTAATCCAGGTAGGGCGTTTCAACCAATAGGAAGGCTGGTTTTTGTTGGCAATTCAGAATGTCATTCACTGCCGCTTGGATTTGGAAATAGTGTACATTTTATTGATTTTTGAAGTTTTCTCATCTGTCGTGTGGAGCGCACACCGTGGCTGTTGTGGTGGGACTTCGTGCACTGAAAAAAAGGATTGCTCAATTCAAAGTAATACGCACTTCATTCAATGAAATTGCGACTTTGGATATGGCCAAGTGAATATTCTCTTCAAAAAAGTTAAATGTTTTCTTGTCATAGGATTGTTCGAATACTTTACTGGAAAGAAATAAGTTCCTGTCTCAAGAACACTATCCCAATGTATTGAACACAATTTCCTTGTCCCAAGGTACTTAATTTTTCAATTTCTTGTTCCAAGAAATTTATTCGATTCCATTGAAGATCAAAGTACTTAGCTGAAGATCTCAATTTTTTCACTAGAGGTCATCAGCGTTTGAGTGAAGATGAGAATTTTTTGCCTAAAATCCATAGGTATTTGATGATAGGATTATTAGTCATAAAGAAATATCAGATTTTGTTTACTTTTAAAAATATTTATTAGCCTAAAAATTTAAACAATTTTTACAAAATATTGGCCCACTGACTAAAAAATCATTATATTATTACAATTTAAATAAATAAAACTGCTAAATTGGAAACATAATTATTAGGTATACCTACTATTTGTAAAATTTACATTATATTATATACCTTCAAACTTTTCCAACAAGTGGTAGTAGTGGGACAACTTGTTTGCCTCCAAAAATTCTTGCATTGGGGCCATCACAGGTATTTTCCAAACAGAATTGCAAGATAATTTTGGTCCTCTGACGTTGACGCAGTGATATCCTGGGCAACACCCATAGGAAACGGGATATAACTGTTCAAATTGAAAAGAAGTCACACGTCCGAGTAGGTCGTAGGCAGCACGTTACACTATACTGCTAGGCACTACACAACTAGGTTGGAGGGCATCGGCAGAAACTTGAATTTTTAATAAGATTTTGGAATATTCCATCAAAAAACAAGATTCTTGGCCCAAATAACAAGGAGCTTAACAATTATGCAATAAAAGATTATTTATTCTTGGTATAAGAGAATATAATTTCGCCTGAAAGAAATGTCATTCAAGAGTAATTTTAAAAAATATCAAGAACCACGACATTCTCAACACAAAGTAATTTTTCTTCATGCAATAGATTAACTCTTCATATAAGACAATTTATTTCAAGATCACTGAATACCTTGAGGTAAGGGGAGCTGTTTTCTCAGTGTGCCATGTAGAATTCGACATATCGAAATATATCCGAATGCCGCACAGCCCGCACATAAGGCCGAGCCTATAGAATCCTGTCGATATGTAGAATTTTACATGACACAGAGTCCCTGGGCTGGGTTCGGTATTTGCATCTACGAGCAAAATTTGACAGATGTCACGTGATTTGACACGTGAAAAAAGATAAGTGATCACGTGACGTCCACCAAAATTTGTTCTTTTTGCTCGCAAATGCAATTACCAAACCCAGTCCGTATTTTTTTTAAATGACGTCAAAGGGGCGGCAAACTATGATTCCGCCCCAGGCAACAATAGCCCATGCTACGCCACTGATTAAACATCTCAATAAATGAGAGACCAATTATGCATGGAGCATTAAAGTTGAGTAAAATAAACACTACATTGTGTTTTTATTATTAGTTTCCCAGATAAGTGTAGTTTGTCCATAAACACCCATTAAGGAGCCTGCACAGTTCAATAGCTTTGAATCTTTTGTGAAATTTAAGACAAAGTTTTGACTTTGAGCCTCAATATCTCCAGAAGTATTCAAGATAGAGAATTGAATTTTATTTTATCTTAAAGATAATTTAATTCTGATTCAGAATATATAATTTTATTTTCTACTTTACTATTATAGATCCATAATACCTAGGAAACGAAATACGTTAACACACCTATAACAACCTGATCCATAACGCCCGCTTTTGCGGGCGTTATGATCTATAACGCCCGCTTATAATACCTTAAGGTGTTTTTGTTGTTGTTGTTCTATTATAATTTGCACTTTACCCTAGGCAGCCACTAAATGTCTGACCGAAAATAATTTTCGGTCTAGCCAGGATTCGAACCCGGTCTACCATCAATGTTTCCCATGTAGTCCAGCGCGTTAACCCACAGGACCACCACCGTTGCCTTGCCTTATGAGATGTTTATAGATATATTAATTTATTTCGTTTCTATGTACAGGTCGCAGGTACAGGTACAGGTCATAGGTGCAGGTACATGTCAAAATACAAAACAATATTCTGTCACACAAGTTTAACTGATTTTGTTAATAACAAATTGATGAAAAAACATTGTGTTGAGTAGAAAATAAAGCATTGTATGCACCACGGGGATTTCAAGATTATAATGCCCTTCAGGCGAAATATATCCCTCGGGCCATAGGCCCTCGGGCTAGTTTCGCCTTCGGGCATTAAAATCTGCATAATCCCCTTGGTACATAAATAGCTATTATATCATATTTGTTGCAATAATAACCGAGTAATGAGCGATTTTGTGAGACAATATCAGATTATTGAAATTTTCTGGGCCCAAAATGTGGAAAAACGGTTTTTATTTTTTTTACAAGCCCTAAAACCCAAAAAACAAAGTTGCGTAGATGCTTTTCCACTAATTTTCACCTCCTCTTTCGGTTGGTAAAGTCAAAAATTGCAAAATTCAAAAATTTTAAAATTCAAATTTTTTCATAGGGGTATTGCATGGAAATTTGATTTTCAAATATTTCAAAGGGCTATATTTTAGAAACCAGTGAAGCTATTGGCATGAATCTTTTGCTCAATTGTAGCTCTTCAGAAGGGCTATAAAAAAGGTTATTTGAGATTCCGAGCTCAAGGGCTTCGTTTTCAAGAAAATCAGCTTTGAATCTTTTGTGAAATTTGAAACAACGTTTTGCTTTTGAGCCTCAATATCTCCAGAAGTATGTAAAATAGAGAATTGAACCGTATTGTATCTTAAAGATAATTTAATTCTAATTCAAAATATATAATTATACATCATAATATGTGCAGTTATAACCGAGTAATGAGCGATTTTATGAGACAATGTCAGATTATTGAAATTTTCTGGGCCCAAAATGTAGAAAAACGGTTTTTATTTTTTTACAAGCCCTAAAACCCAAAAAACAAAGTTGCGTAAATGCTTTTCCACTAATTTTCACCTCCTCTTTCGATTGGTAAAGTCAAAAATTGCAAAATTCAAAAATTTTAAAATTCAAATTTTTCAAAGGGGTATGTACCCACATAGCAATTGTACATGCTCAGCACATGTACAGAATATTCCAGACAAGGAAAAGTATATGCTAGATATGTTCCAAAAAAGCATTGCGCACATCCACAGTACATCCTGAGTATATGTTACAGGCTCACCGTAACAGATGTTAGGTATGTGCTTATAATATCCTCAAGTATGTCCTAGTCACAAGCTCACCATGTACTGAACACATATCCACAGAATATGCTCCAAATGTACCTACTATATTCTTCAGGAATGTACATATCATGGGATATTTATATTCATGACATATGCCTTGGCACATCTATAGTGTATAAATAGTACTTATATGACATGAATTCCAGAAATATGCGACAATAGTGTCTGTTTCAAAATTAAATAGAACAGGTAAAAAGTTAGTGTAAACGCTTTTTGCGGGGACCCTGTAGTATTTGCAATTGATCTGACCAATCGTACAGTTAGCTAGGAATCCTATCCAAATGTGCAATTAGTTACAAGGATACCACAGTGTGTCCGCAAAAAGCATTTCCACCTTTTACCTGCTGTTCTATTTAATTTTGGGACAGACATCAAATCAAGCTGACCTACCTTTCTTCTTTTGCTGGGACACCTTTTGTCCTAGCGAAAAAACTGTCTTTTCACACTCAGGAACAAATAATTATAATTGGAAATAAGGCTAAAAAAATAAAATGTTAACAAACTCATATGAACATATATTTAAATAAGCTTCCAATATTACAAAAAATATGAAGTGTGTAAATAATGTATGGAATGAATAAAATTTGCAACAGCTTCAGCAGACTTGAATGTGAAATTCTTTCTTCCACAGCACAGCCCAAGAGCTTGAATGGGAAACAAACCTGGGAGAAGGAGTGTCAATGTTTGGGAAAACCACAATTTAGACTGGAATTTGTGGCTGCCGATCAACATTACTAGCGGAAGAGGTTCTCTCACTGCTGGAATAGGCAGCCATAAGTGTCTCAACCCTAAGATTATCCTGAATTATTTTTAATTAGTATAATTATAAACCTAATTTACATTCTCACATAATTATGTGGTAAACAATATCGAAATAAAGTATACTTACCTTATCTTCCAGTTTTTTCTGTGAAAGAAAATGGAAAAAAAAAAGAAATCACTGAAAACATACACAAAAACAAAGGCCACAACTGCCACAAAAGATCTTTTGACTTTTGTGAACAAGATAAAACAGACGAAGCCGCGAGCACGCACGTACTGAGAATCGAGATAACCCAGAATCAAAAAAGAAACTAGAAAGAATGGAAATCTTAAATTGAGAAAATTACAATGATTAAAATGAAAATGTTTGATGTGAAATGAAGATAATGAAGAATCTGTATAGGTTAGGTTGGCAACTGAGAAGAAAAAAGCGCGAGCGCAGCGTGACAGTTGACAGCGATTGGAAACTGGAACGTAGCCTATGTTCCAATATCCGCGAATGGTATTTTATTATGAGATTAAAATATATCTGAGTCTAGCGAGGAGGCATTTCTTATAGCCGTTTGCACCGAACATTTTAAGGGAGGTTCAACGATAATCAACGTTTAAAGTGACTTTATTACATGTAAAAATGTCATTTCGAACGTTGATTATCGTTAAAACTCCCTTAAAATGGTCGGTGCAAACGCCCATTATTATATTAAAAATCGAGGATTTCTCATCATTCAATAAATTTTATAAGCGCTGTTTGCACCTGCGCAAATTGACGCGGCAGGTGTGTTGGAGAGAATACACTTTTAGAATATTCTTAACACATGTTACGAATGTACTCGAGAGAATATCTGTACTTTCAAAATTCATATTAATATGATAAGAATTATTACTAACATTTTCATAAAATCTATTGAAATAATTACTCATTTCAGTTTTTGATGAGATAATATCTAATTTTTGTTTTATTTAAAATATGCTTTTTCGGATGTACCTGGCATATACTTCGAATATACTTGAAGTAAGTGTACTTTTTATGTTCCTTTCCCGAATATGCTCAGCATGTGCGCTAAGGAATATTTCAATTGGTATATACTTATCATATGATATACATTTACTGGAAAGAACATTCCTAAAATATATATAGTAACCACATGCTAAGCATATACCTTAAAGAATGTCCTTTAAGGAACACTGAGCGCATATGCTCAGCATGTGAATGTTCTTTCAATGCTATGTGGGTATGTATGCATGGAAATTTGATTTTCAAATACTTCAAAGGGCCATATTTTAGAAACCAGTGAAGCTATTGGCATGCATCTTTTGCTCAATTGTAGCTCTTCAGAAGGGCTATAAAAAAGGTTATTTGAGATTCCGAGCTCAAGGGCTTCGTTTTCAAGAAAATCAGCTTTGAATCTTTTGTGAAATTTGAAACAACGTTTTGACTTTGAGCCTCAATATCTCCAGAAGTATGTAAAATAGAGAATTGAATCTTATTGTATCTTAAAGATAATTTAATTCTTATTCAAAATATATAATTATACATTATAATATGTACAGTTATAACCGAGTAATGAGCGATTTTATGAGACAATGTCAGATTATTGAAATTTTCTGAGCTCAAAAATTGCAAAAATCATTTTTATTTTTTTACAAGCCCTAAAACCCAAAAAACAAAGTTCCGTTAATGCTTTTCCACTAATTTTCACCTCCTCTTTCGATTGGTAAAGTCAAAAATTGCAAAATCCAAAAATTTTAAAAATTCAAATTTTTTCAAAGAGCCATATTTTGGAAACCAGTGAAGCTATCGGCATAAATCTTTTGCTCAATTGTAGCTCTGGAGAGGAGCTATAAAAAAGGTTATTTGAGACTCCGAACCCAAGGGCTTCATTTTCAAGAAAATCAGTTTTGAATCTTTTGTGAAATTTGAGACAAAGTTTTGACTTTGAGCCTCAATATCTCCAGAAGTATTTAAGGTAGATAATTCAATCTTATTCTATCTTAAATATAGTTTAATTCTTATTCAGAATATATAATTATACATTATAATTTGTGCAGTTATAACCGAGTCCTTATAAACTCTGGACTCTGGATAACCAAATCAAACTTCAAAATTGCTGAATTCATTTAGAAAACCAAAATGTGTTTTTCAATTTTTGATGTGTGAACATCTATACCGGCGGTTTGATGGTAAATTTCGGGAAATATGACGGAAGTGTGAAAGGGGAGGTAACGTCATAACCCATGTGCAATGCTAAGTTCGCAGCTACCTCAGCGCTTGCAGGCTGTGAGGATTCATTAGATTTCCATGATAGATCAAGGCTGTTTAAAAGAGGACGTTGCGTAATAACTTGTACCTATGACATCATTGGGTAGGAGTGCAAGGTGGTATTAGAATGTATTCATAAATGTGCACGGTACTTTGAATACTTGGGTATTGAATACTTGTAATTGTACTCTGTACTCAAGAACATTCTACGCTAAGTACTTGTATACCCGGTAGCCGAGTACATTTTGCCTGTACTCGAAACAGCTCTGACTATGCTACGTCCGGTCGCCTATACATCGTCTGATCTAAAATTGAAACCCTTTCCAGCATAGACCATGAGCGGCCATTACTGCTCTAAACCCCCCCCCCCCCATGTGAAAGCTATAGCTACGTCGTTGCTGTCTTCCCTGCTCTGTCATACCACAAATTACTGGTAACTACCTGACAAAAAGTTTCTTATCCATTCTTTATCCAGTTTGAGCTCCAAAGAGTTTGCAATAATTTCTCATGTCTCAAATGAAATTTGAGCAAATTGAAATAAATTATATATCATTACATCCGCGTGCTAAATTGATTCTGAAATACTTTTCGAGCAATTGAGCCTTAAAGTTGAACTTAAATCGAAATTTTGTTGAAAATATCAAATCTCGGTAAATCAAAAATATGTAAACGGTAAAACGTCATTTATTTTCGATACAGTTTGAGCTCTTATTCAATAAGTAATATTCAATACAAAATTTTATTCAAACCTCGTTACAGAAATGTTCTCGTGCTCCAGGGTCTTGAAAAAGGAAAATACAAAATGTTCAGGCACTTGCACAAACAAAATTTAAGGTCGTAGTTCAGCCAGGAAGGCTACACAGCGATAAACCCCATGACGGAATTTCATTAGCTGCTCTGAATTAGACAGTTTTAGAGGCTCCAAGGTGACATAAATTAAACATTAGCTTTTACAATTCAAGTTAGAAATGTGACATAAACGAAACATTAGCTTTTACGATTATTTGACTTATAGAAACATGTTTTCAAAATGTGAAGACAGCAAAGAGAATTTGTTTTATATTAAGATTTATGGTCCATGTAACAATAAAAAGATTGAACTGTACAATGGTTGTTATTGGTAATTAACACCAAAGTGCAATTTTATTATGATTTATTCGAGGGGGAAACCACCTTAGAATTTTGGTGTACAAACTGATAGAATTTTTTTGGAATTTCTTAGAATTATCAGTATTTTCTAGCATTTTTTGGAATTTTCTAGCAATTTCTAGAATTATTTAGAATTTTCAGTTTTTTTTAACACCAAACACTAGTTCCTTTGAGTTTAAAATGGATTTTATAGTGTTTACAGCCAATTTCAAAAATTTCAGTCTCTTCTATAAATTCAAAAATTGAGTAGATTCACTCAACACTCAACAAGCATCTGAAGCAATTTTAGAGCATTCTAAGTCACTCTGAAAAAGTTTTAATTGTTAAAATTAACCAAACACTGGTAATAAATAATGAGTTTAGAATAAGTAAATTTTATAATAATGTTAAAAGACAATTCCAAAAAAACCAGTCACTTGTAAATTGGTTTAAAAACTGACTAGAATTACTTTACAAGCATCTGAAGCAACTTCATCATCGTATTTTTCGCAGCTTTCGTAAATTTTTATATTTTTCGTGTTTTCTATGATTTTTTATATTTTTTTTTATAATCATCGCATTTCTTTTTTTTTACAATTATCGCATTTTTTTGGATTTTTCGCAGTTTTCGTTAATTTCTGTATCTTTGCTATTTTCGTAAATTTTTGTATTTTTCAGGATTTTTGCAATTTTTTGTAATCATCGTATTTTCGCGGTTTTTTGTAATTATCGACATCGTATGTAATTTTTTTGCAACTATCGTAAATTTTTGGATTCTTCATGTTTTTGTATTTTTTTTGTAATCGTAATTTACATGAATTTTTATATTTTTCGTGTTTTTGCGATTTTTTTTAATCTTTGTATTTTTTTGCAAATATCGCATTTTTTGGATTTTTTCCAATTTTCGTAAATTTTTGTATTTTTTATGCTTTTTGCAATTTTTTGTATTTTTTTTAGATTTAGGTATGTATTTTATTGTAATCATATTTTTTTTGTAATTTTCGTTAAATTTTGTATTTTTTGTAATTTTCGTGAATTTTTGTACATTTTTCGTAATTTTTACGATTTTTCATATTTTCTTTGTAGTCATCTTTTTTTTATTTTTTCACGATTATCGCATTTTTTTTTGGATTTTTCGCAATTTTCATTAACTTCTGTATTTTTGCCACTTCTGTAATTTTTAGTATTTTTTATGTTTTTTGAAATCATCGTAGTCATGTATTTTTCATGTTTTTAACAATTTTTCATATTTTCTTTGTAATCATCATATTTTTATTTTTTTACAATTATCACATTTTTTGGATTTTTCGCAATTTTTATCAATTTCTGTATTTTTGCCATTTTCGTAAATTTTTGGATTTTTCATGTTTTTTGAAATCATCGTGGTTTTCGTAAATTTTTATATTTTTTTTTAACGATTTTTTGTATTTTCTTTGTATTTATTTTCTTATATTTTCTTGCAAATATCGCATTTTTTTCGATTTTTTACAATTTTCGTTAATTTTAGTATTTTCGCAGTTTTCATAAATTTCATGATTTTTACATTTTTTTTTTTGGAATTATCGTAGTTTTCGTAAATTTTTATATTTTTCGTGTTTTTATGATTTTTTTTATTTTCTTTGTAATATCACATTTTTTTTTGGATTTTACGCAATTTCCATTAATTTGTGAATTTTTGCAATTTTCGTAAATTTTTTTATTTTTTTTTATGATTTTTGCGGTTTTTTGTAATTATCGTATATATTTTTCTTCAATTTTCGTAAATTTTTGTATTTGTCATGATTTTTGCCAGTTTTTGTATTTTTTTCATGATTTTTTATTTTTGTAATCATAGTATTTCTATTTCGTTTTGAATTTTTGTGATTTTCATAAATTTTTATGATTTTTTTGAATTTTTGTAATTGTATAACAAAAATCATAAAAATTCATGAAAATCACATATATTCAAAGCAAAATAAAAATACGAAGACTACAAAGAAAATATGAAAAATCGTAAAAAATACGAAAAATATAAAAATTTACGAAAATTACGAAAAATACAATTATTCCAAAAAAAATACAAAATGTCATAAAAATTTAAAACAAAAACAGAATAGAAATATGCACGATGATTACAAAGAAAATATCGGGTCTTAAAAAGAAAAACCAATTAAAGATTGCTATGGTTTTTTGAACGTATGTCTTAGCAATATTTTTCTGTAATTTTGTCAATGAACTTCAATGTCAAAATGACATGTCAAAAATCCTGACCAATAAAGATACAGTAATGTGACATACGTTTTCGTATTCAAAGCAATCTTAATTAGTTTTTTTTTGGAGACCCGATAAAACCGATAAAACCCAAAAAAATAAAAAATACAAAAATTACAAGAAAAATACAAAAAATCGTAAAAAAATAAAAAAAAATAAAGATTTACGAAAACTACGATGGTTCCAATAAAAAACACAAAAAACATGAAAAATCCAAAAATTTACGAAAATTGCAAAAATACAAATGTAATGAAAATTGCGAAAAAAATACGATGATTACAAAAAATCGCAAAAATTATGAAAATTACAAAAATTTACGAAAATGGCGAAAATATAATATGTACATTATGTATACAGAAATTAATGAAAATTGCGAGAAATTCAAAAAAATGTGATATTTGCAAAGAAATAAAAGGATACAAAGGGAATACAAAAAATCGTAAAAAACACGAAAAATGTATAAAAATTTACAAAAATTGCGAAAAATACGATTACCTATTCTAAAAAAAATACAAAATATTGCAAAAATTTTGCATACACTTTGAATTCGGGTGATAATACATTTTAGACCACTAATGACAGTTGTCACCTGTCAAATTGTGACAGGTGCACATTTTTGAACCATTTCTTCGCAACGGATTTTGCTGAAATTTTGCATATACTTTAACTTCGGGTGATAATACAATTTGGAATACTCAACCTGTCAATTGTAATAGATGGAGAGGTAGGCAGATTGTCAGGACGTAAAAATTTGCTTTTTCAACAAATAAATAAAATGTACCTACTTATTTTTTTAGCGTAGCACACGTCGGATATCCGCTAGTGAAAAATAAAAAGAAAAAAGATACAATATCTACATATAGTGGAAAATAGAAACAATTAAAAAAACTGAAATTTTCAACTTTTTTGAATTTTTTCGACTCAACTTTTGGATTTCAGTTTGAGTTTTTTCTTTTAACCTTTTTGGATTTTTTCCACATTTTTTTTTGAATTTTTTTGGACTTTCTTGTTTTTTTTACACTTTTTTGGGTTTTTTTTTCTTCAATTTTTTAGGGTTTTTTAACATTCTTGGAGAATTTCAACTTATTCCGCATGCTCAAAAGTCTGTCCAATCTGTAGGGATTTTTGAAATTTTTTAAAATTTTTAGAATTTTTTGAAACAATAATATGAAAATTAACATTTTGCAGAATTTTAGAATTTTTGGTGTACAAAATTAGGCAGGTGGATTCCCCCTCGGATTTATTTGAGTTATTTATCTCAGTCCAAATTAAATGGAGCCTCATCATTCAATTTCCGAAAATATTTATGCAATTTCCTCAGCGTTCAATATTTAGGAAAATGGAATTTCTTTCCGGGCTAAATGTTTCCGGAAAGGTATAAAGTGCAACCCATAAATTGTGCACTTTAAGAAAATTAGTCCCGAAATTGATAAAGTTTTTGAGGGTTTTATTTATTGTGCAATAAACGTCGTAATGTTTCAAGACAAGGATGCTTTCCTATAACATTGAAAAATGCTTTATCTATTTAGGGATTTTATTAGTTAGAGTCTTTTTAGTAAATAGAACGAAATTGGGAGTGAATCTGAGGCTCAGAAATAGAATAATGAATTCTTAAATCGTCTTTGAGGGCCTCTGAAATAGCTATTTACCTAACAAGTGCGGAAAATGAATTTTTCCGCACGCGGCTGCCGTTCACCGAACGACGCGTAGCGGAGTTCGGTGAAGCAGCCGAGTGCGGAAATAGTTATTTTCCTAACAAGTGCGCAAAGTGATACTTTCCCGCACGAAAAAGCAGTTAGACGAACGACGCGAAGCGGAGTTCGGATAAGCTTGGAGTGCGGGAAAGAAACTTTGCGCAAGTGTTAGGAACAATATTTTTTCTACGAGTATCTTAAAAAAGTAGACTTTGAATTGTTAAAATATTAGAAAAATCAATCAAATCAAAATCTTCAAAAATCGTTTTAAACCTATTGGAATTCCTCAAAATGTCTTTAAAATTAAATCCCCAAAAATCTTTTAACATCTTCTGGAATTTCTAGAATACCAGCTAGAATATTTTCATGAGAGTCTCTCAAATATCAAAAATTCTACAAATTCCTAGCAGTACAGGCTGGTCCAATTTGGACACTTTTGCTAGGAAACATCATGTTAGCTAAGCGCTAATTTCAACTAAAAGCCTTCATTTTGAATATTAGTTTATTCAGAAACCATCAAAAACATTGAAAAATCAAGTATAACTATGGTAATTATGCATAACAAAAATGAGTGCGCAAAGAGTTTCCGTGCGCAAAGTTCAACTTCCCGCACGCAAATGAGTGTGCAAAGTGATTTCTTTTTTTTTTGACAGATCAATGCGGTAAATTTTTTTCCGCACTGACAGCCGTGCGGAAAAACTTTTTCCGCACTGATATGCGTGCGGTAAAAGTTTTACCGCACCGTGCGGGAAAACTCATTTTCCGCACGCATATCAGTGCGGATAATTTCACGAGTCCGTAGGACGAGTGAAATTTGCAGAGAAAACACGCATGAGTGAAAAATTATCTGGTTCATTTTAAAGCTCAAGTGGTATTTAGAGGATTATTTCACGTATGAGAATGCAAAAAATATGGAAATAAATATGTATTAAACGATTTGAACATCTTAACAATCAATACAAATAAATGGTTGCTATCAGGAACCGTTTGTTTGTATCAAAAATTAGCATGACAACCATGTATACAGTAACATGGGAGAATTATCGAATGTAATACCACAAGAGGTTTCAGGATTACCGGATAATACTTTCACCTGTCACGAAACGCGTTACGCAGCAACACCACGACTCCGAAGGTGTCAAAAAGTGTCAAAACACCAGTTACCGTGCAAAAGGATTATCACTTCTTAAGCCTCTCGTGTCATATGGGAAGGATTATCACTCGTTAATCCTCTCGTGTCATATGTGAATAATGTACAGTGAGTTGTATAATCGCTGTAATTCTCTCTAGTTAAACAAATGGAAAAGAGAATTTTCGAATGTAATACCACAAGAGGTTTCCCCGGATAATACTTTTACCTATCACGAAACGCATTACGCAGCAACACCACGACTTCGAAGGAGGAGTGGTGTTGCTGGTAACGCGTTGAGTGTCAGGTAAAAGTATTAGGTAATCCTGAAACACCGAGTGGTATTCAAAAGGTTATACAACGAACTAAACTTTAATACTTTATTAATTTTTATTATTATTAATAGTAAATGAACAATATTGCCACCAAGCGCGATAATCCCAAAAGGCTTATCACTTGTTAAGCCTCTCGTGTCATATGGGAATAATGTACAGTGAGTTGTATAATCGCTGTAATTCTGAAAATCGTCACTTGTCTTATGGTATTTCTAACACATGAGTGGAATAATCAATAAAATTCCTAATGCCTAGCATATTTTCAGTTTTGTGCTAATATATTTGCTACTTTATGATTTATAACTACTTGTAAAGTGTCTTTTTTCCAAATTTTCATACAATTTTGTCTGCCTTTTTACATTTACTAATGATTTCTTCTTAATTTTGCTGTATTGTTTTGTTAATGTTTCCGCTTTATTATTATTATTATTATTATTTATTTTCGTTTTTTTTTTTTTCTGTATTGCCTTTTCAGCGACGCCACGGTATATTCGAAACCCTAGCCAATTCCTTAAAGACAGTTTTGTGGCCTGTGGCAAACGATTTTAATGCAGTAAGTGATTTTCAGTCCTGAAGAATGATGGGTTTTTATTTTTGGGTGATTTTTGTTTGAAAGTAGAAATTAACCTAATTGAAAAGTCATTGTAATTTACTGCAACTTTGAAAAGAAAATAAAATTACTACTCTCTTGATGATCCTTTGTGAGAAAAAATTAGCTTTGATGCATGTTGCTTTGATTAAAAATCTGCTACTAACCTTTTTCTCTTTCAAAATACGAATATTTTTCCACAAGCGGATTGCCAATTTAACGAGCGACTGGAAAAACCTATTAGGAAATTAATGATTTCGTAAACGAGCCGGATGTTTTCTTTTTTCCCAATAATTTGTAATCTTTTTCAGGATTTTCTAACAATTAGAATGGGTTTCACAAGTATAATATTCAAATCCAATAAATCAACAAAATGAATATAAATTTGATATAATTTTTCCAGAGACCAACAGGTCTGTTCGACTCGCTGGTCAATTCCCTAACAACTTTTCTGTGGCCAGTAGCAAACGATTTTGGTTCAGTAAGGTTTTCAAAAAAAAAAAACTAAGAAAAAAAAACATGTTGTCCCCCTCGTAACTCTGTAGTTTGCATCCCTTCTAACTTAATTGTAGTTTTTTTTTTGTATAACTAACACCTAAACCGGTAAAGTATGTATTTTTATAATAAAGTCATAGTTGGATAATTGTTAACGTCTATAGAAACCTTAGCCCAAGAAATTTATACCTGGGGGCCGCAAAAAATTTTGCGTGGGCAGGCTGATTTTTCCAGGACTGATTGGGGAGTGTGTTTTGAGTATTGAGCCAAAAAATCACACTCGAAAGCCTTGTGCGTTCGGCTCTATTGGCCTTTTTCTTATTTATTTTTTTTCGACAAAATGACCTTAACAAAACTTGTAGATAATAGCATTCTGATCAACTTTGCCTCATGACTTTTTTTGCTAGCTATTTTACTTTAGGCGCTGTGGCCATTTTATTGCCTTAAAATTCGCAAAAAAATTAAATAGCAAACCTGCAGATTATTATAAAATAAAATAAAATTCTCTATTACTTGGCTTGATGATAATTTATTGTAAGTTTATTTCTTCCGCTTGTATGGCCTTTTAGGCATTTGAAAAATTTTATTTGACCTGGTGGACATTGTGGCATGCATAGCGTTTCTAAGGATTTGACACATTTTGCAGGTAAAATGTGGCGTTTCGCGAAATTGAATTTCGCGGACAGTTGCACAATAGCTATTTGTATATTAAGAGCGCAAAGTGGGACTTTGCCGATCGAAAGATATTGCTTATATTGGCAAATGCACTCTTGATTTTTTTTACAATCACATTTGATAAAAAATAGTTCAGGTTCAAAGAAACCAGTAGTAAAAGCAAGCGCTTTTACTACTTTGCCGCTCTAGAGCGACAAAGTGAAGGATTTTGACGTAGTTTGACGCTCTAAAGCGGCAAAGTGGAGGTCATCATAGGAAACGTCTACTTTGCGAGCACAAATCTAATCGACAAAGTCTACTTTCTAGGCTGATTGTAGAAAAAAAACATTTTGTCACTTTTCAAACAGGTAACAGGTCCCAGTATTGTCAAAAAAATAGTATATTGTGTATTTAGGTGGAAAAGTGACACATTCTCGGCCGACGGTGTAAGTTGACGGGCGAGGCGTAGCCGAGGCCGGCAAACACCGAAAGCTAAGAATGTGCTTTTCCACCGAAATACACATACTATTTTTTCTGCGATCGGTTAAATACCTGTTAAATGTTTGTCTTTTGGTTCAAATTATTCAGCAGTACGAGAATCACTTTCCCGGCCTAGGCCGGAAAAGTGTTTCCCGTATTGTTATTCATTGATTCCTTAGCAACTATTGAAACATAATTAAAATACCAGAATATTGAGTTTTGCGACCTGTCAACCGGTCAAAAATGATGACATTTCTTGTCAATCGCAGAAAAACATCATTTCGATTTCACGCTTTCACTTCGGGAAAATAATTTCACCGGATTAGTGACGTAATGTATCATTTCTTGGACTGAAACCGAAAACGTAATGGAGTACATTACCAGTAATATTATTAAAGTTACAATAATCTGCAGGTTTGCTATTTAATTTTTTTGCGAATTCTGGAGCACTAAAATGGCCGCAACGCCTAAACTAAACTAGCTAGCAAAAAAAGGCATGAGGCAAAGTTGATCAGAATGTTATTATCTACAAGTTTTGTTAAGGTCATTTTGTCGAAAAAAATATAAATAAGAAAAAGGCCAATAGGGCCGAACGCCCAAGGCTTTCGAGTGTGATTTTTTGGCTCAATACTCAGGACACAGTCTCCAATTAGCCCTGAAAAAATCAGCCTGCCTTCGCAAAATGTTTTGAAAAACCTATAAATTTCTTGGGCTACCACCAAACAGGGAACTAATTTTGTAGTTGATTCTAGTGTATACCTATGTATAGGAATTAAGATTTTTATTTGATGATTCTTTTCCCAGTGAACACAGCTGTGACATTTAATTTACGTAAAGTTCATATAGATAACAGTTTCATGTCAAGTTTATGTAAGTACTTGAGGT
The DNA here is from genome assembly GCA_917834065.1 of Ceutorhynchus assimilis. Classification (NCBI taxonomy): domain Eukaryota; kingdom Metazoa; phylum Arthropoda; class Insecta; order Coleoptera; family Curculionidae; genus Ceutorhynchus; species Ceutorhynchus assimilis. The sequence goes on along the minus strand of OU892287.1, from coordinate 9,160,685 downwards.
TTTTTAAAATTTGAGACAACGTTTCAACTTTGAGATCCAATATCTCGACAACTATCACTCAACTCAAAGAGCATTTAATTCTGATTAAAAATATATAAATATAAATTAGCATTTGTGACTTAGAAATCACATAATGTAGCTGTATTTACTGGGTTAGTACAAAATTACTATAAAACTTCACTTTCCTGTCCTCTGAAGCCTCAGTGTATTTGACATAATTATTAAATTCTCAAGTTTAATTTATTTTCAACTGATGGGCTTAACAAAAGGGGTATTTTTTGTTTTGTTTGTCATTTGCAGGACTAAATCCCTTAAAAGACAAAAAATTTAATATAATTTTAATTGCATGCTTTTGTAATTCAAATTATTCGTTTATATTTTTTCGTTTATATTATTTTACATTTCCAGGCTCCTGCGAGGAGTTGGATTGAAGCAACTTTTCATAAGAGGGAATGTTCCAGATACAAGCCCACAGCTAAGGATGAATCAAGGTAAAATTTAAATTTTATATTATTCAACATTGAATCATCGTCAAATAACAAATCTAAGCTGAAATAAACATTAAATTGTACTACTTTGAAGCTTAGTCCAAATTGGTTCATTTGAATTAAGCTTGTAATCTACTTAAGTTTATTAAAGGGAATGGGACAATAATTAGAGTCCGGATTTGATGTTGGACTATGAAAATATATATACTTGAATAAGTAGACAACATAAAAATATACAAAGTATGAACTCTCAACAATATATGACTATACAAATTATAATGAGATCGTATTACCTCACTGTGTTCGAGATAATTTTACAGCAAGTCCAAGCACGTATTGGATTTACTTTACAGATTAAATTTCAACATACTTAATACATTGTTATTCATGGCGGCCGGCAGTATGGTTACAAAGTTATAATGTTGAATTAATGATCTTTCATTATTGGATATTGTATAGAGGCTCTTATTATCTTAAAATTTCATTGATTTTCAATTGACCAAACTAATAATTATGGTAGAAATTTCTTGGGTTTAAGGACGGGGAGGTAAACCAAAAGAAACTACTTAGCTTTCGGCGACGTTTCAGAACTTTATTTTTCCTTTTTCAAGCCCCCTGGAACGGGAGAAATAAGGCACATGAGACGACATGGTAAGAAACATTAAAAAAATTAAAATGATATACAATCAACGATCTTGTCAAAATAAATTAAAATAAAAGCACAATGCATGATCACCCTTAAGATAGTGACAAATTCTGATTTATATGCCAATAATTGATGATTATTGGATTATTATCATTTCCTATTATTATTTTTCTTCCTTTTGTACTTAAGGTGGGTTTATACAGCACATGACATAACATAAGAAATAAGATAAAATAAGACATAACATAATATAACAAATAAGAATTTTGTGGCGTTTATATAGAAAATAACATAACATAAGAAATAATTTCTAACCAATTAGCTGGTACTTGTACTTATGTAAACTCTACCGAAAACAGTATATTTGATGAAAAAATTTATTAATTAATAATTTAGCAGAACTACAAAAATAAATACCGGATCCAAGAAATTACCAAAAGCCGCAATCAAAATCAAAATAATTTTGTTTTAGGTATTTGGAATATTTTGTTTACTACTTCGCCATATGTCGAAAACAAGGGATGAGCATGCGCAGATCCGTTTTCACATAAAATAAGACATAAAAGTTAAAAGTTAACCAACTTTCTTATTTCTTATGTTATGTTATTTTCTGTATAAACGCCATAAGGGGTTTCCATAAGGTCAACTTTTTATCTTATGTTATGTTATTTCTTATGTTATGTTATGTGTATGTATAAACCCAGCTATAATTTAAATTTGACAAGACAAAAGTTGGATTCTGTTCCTTTATGCTGTTGTTAAAACAAGGTAGCGTTTTACATTGGCTGGCCACTATGGTACTCTAGTTCAGCAGTGTACGTACTCCATATCAAAGGATTCAAGCGTGCATTCGAAACATTTGCTTATACATATATAAAATACAACCTGACACCGACACTCAGAATAAAAATAAAAAATTACAAAAGTTAAAAAGTCACAGATACAAATGTAAAAGACACAAAATATAAAAAGATTTAAAAATGTATAAAACAGAAAAACATAGACGGAAAAAAAAATTCTAAAAAGCAAACAAAAACACCATTTATAATAAATTATTTATTGAATGGTGTTAAGTACTACTAACAAACCCCCACATAGTTCCAGAGTTACATATCCACACGCATAATTATATTTAGTTCATCTTTCTCTTGTAAATTTGAAGGATATTGCTAGATACACCACTCAGACCATCTGTATCGGTCTTTATATTCACTGAGTCATTTAGGTTTATGTGGATCATTTCACTCAGTTTTCGTTTATATGTTTGTGTTTCCGAATCAACAACTTCAACCTCACCAAACTTAAAGCTAGGGCCAGTTTCAAAACGGTGTTTTGCTAATGCTGTTTTATCTTCATTGTATTTTTTGTTAATGTGACAATCATTGTTGTGTTGTTGTATTCTTTTATCCAGATATTGCATCGTTTCACCTATGTAGCACTTTCCACATTCACATGGGATTTTGTAGACCAAAGAGCTCTTTTTACCCTGGGGTACCTTATCTTTGATATGTGTGAACAGAGAATTTGTAGTTTTGAGGTTGTAAAAGGCTATTGAAACCTCAGATTTCTGAAAACATTTCCCAATTTTTTGCGAAAGGCCGTCTATAAAGGGAAATTTGAAATATTTGGTCTCTTTTTTCATAGGGTTGCAGGTTTTGTTTTTAAATATTTCTATGCTTCTGTTAATAAAATTCAATGGATAATTATTATTTGATAGGATTTTCTTTGTTTTTTCAATATTTGCCTTGTGAAATTCAGGGTCACTCAAATCAAGAGCTCTATGTAGAAGCCCACATATTATGCCTACTTTATTGGATATTGGGTGGTTGGATAGGTAGTTGAGAATTCTACCTGAACTAGTGGGTTTAGAATAACAATTTGTCAGCAAGGTGCCATTAGGTTTGTGGTGAATTTCCATGTCCAGGAAGCACAGCTCATTATCTGTCTCTATCTCCATGGTGAACTGGAGTGATTAGTGAAATTTATTGAAAGTATCTCTTGTCAGATTCAGTTCATTCTTGGGTACTGACAATATTGTATCATTCATATATACATATATAAAGGGAATGGGGAATGGTAGTTTTTTTGAAACTTCTGTTATAAGGTGGTTCATTACCAAGTTATCCAAAATTGGTGAGGCTGGGTTGCCCATTGCAGATCCATCCTTTTGTAGATAGATATTTTATTCATAAGAGAAATAACTGGTGTCAGAACAGTAAGTAATCAAGTCAGTCAAGCTGTCTCTGGAAATAACCGTATAGTTGGAAATAAATTTGAAATTTTCTTTAATTATATTCAAGACTAGTTGCTTTGGTATGTTAGTAAACAGGCTGACAACATCTAATGAGACTAGAACATGCCCATCTGGGATGGTGTGTTGTTTAATTATTTCAGGGAACTGAAAAGAGTCCTTAATATTAAAATAAAACGTAGACGTTAGAGGGTTGAGGATGTTGTGTAGATACTTAGCTAAGTTATATCCTGGAGAAATGATGCAGCTTACCACTGGTCTAAGGTGTAGTCCGGGTTTGTGTGTCTTCCTTAAACAATATAACTTAGGCGGGACTGAGTTGTGGCGTTTTAGACTCCTCTCTTCTCTACTTGTTATAAAATTATTGGTTCTTAATTCTATTATTATTTTGTTGGCCATTGTTTGGTATTTGTTTGTTGGGTCTCGATTGACGTGTTGGTAGCTGTTCGTTGTTCGTGTCACTCAGCATTTCTAGTGTTTTTTTGGTGGTATTCAAGTTTATCCATTAGGACTGTGGAGTTGCCCTTATCTGATCTGCTAACCATTATGTGTGGGTATTCATTGAGGAATCGTTTTGTTCTTCTAACTCTATTGATTAGGGACTTCTGCGGGATTGGTCTATCATCCAGGTAGAAATTCGTGATTATGTTCGTGGTCTGACCTCTCAAGCTTTCCTTGTGCTCATCTGCCATTGTCTGTGCTCCTATGCAGTATTCAAGATCCTTGATTATGGTTGATATGGGAATCTCCTTATTTGTTAAGGGAAGACCAAATTTTGGACCCAGGCTTAGGGTCGTTTCCACTTCATGTGGGAGTGGTAGGTACATTTAATAGGGTACTTGCATGGAAAATTAAATTGATTATTGTTTATTGCAAACTGTAGGAAATCGAAAAAAAAATCGTTACTTTTTTGTAATTTCGCCCAAATATGATTATTCCGGAAGTTATACAAGTATTAAGTTTTGTATACCTATATAGATATACTGAGCATGTGCAACGTCACTAATTTATATGATAAGTGACGTCATAGGCATATTTCATAGAGCTGTATCTCCGTCAATTTTTGACTAAGAAGAAAAGGAAAAAACACGTGTTGACTTATTTTTCATGGACTATCGAAATCAGCAATAAAAAAATTTGATGCAAGGAGCCTATTCTGTTCAACATTTGTACATATTTCATTTTGTGTTTGTCCAAGGGATCTTAGCTTTTCTATGTTAATTTTCTTAATCTTGTTGAACTCTCTATTATATCTATTGTTATTTTCGTTCAGACAATATAGAAAAACCTCCTCAGGGATACGGTTTTTCAAGTCAGCTTTGAGGGAATTGATTGATTCCACTACTGTTGATTTCAATTTCCAGATAGCAATGTCAATTTCTAAATTAAGGAGAGCCTTCTTAAACTTCAATGCAACCTTGTCTGCCCTTTTTTGGAATGAGTGGTTGTCAGAGTATGCAGGGTACAAGCATTTAATGCTTCCACTCAAATGTTTAGGGAGGATGTTGTTTTGTCTACACTTCAATAGGAAAATTCTTCTTTTTTTAAGATTTGCCAGTCTTATGACGTCCTTCGACCATGTTTTCACAAGTCTTTGTGCCTGCTCTCCATAACTACTTGATGATATTAGAGAAGAAAACCTTGATTACTTACTGTTTTGACACCAGTTATTTCTCTTATGAATAAAATATCCATCTACAAAAGGATGGATCTGCAATGGGCAACCCAGCTTCACCAATCTTGGCTAACTTGGTAATGAACCACCTTATAATACAAGTTTTAAAAAAACTACCATTCCTCATTCTCTTTATATATGTATATGTGAATGATACAATATTGTCAGTCCGAATATGTTTTTCTGTTTTATACATTTTTGAATCTTTTTATATTTTGTGTCTTTTACATTTGTATCTTTGATTTTTTAACTTTTGTAATTTTTTTATTTTTATTCTGAGTGCAGGTTGTATTTTATATATAAGCAAATGTGTCGAATGCACGCTTGAATCCTTTGATATGGAATACCTACACTGCTGAACTAGAGTACCATAGTGGCCAGCCAATGTAAAACGCTACCTTGTTTTAACAACAGCATAAAGGAACAGAACCCAACTTTTGTCTTGTCAAATTTAAATTAAGAACAAAAGGAAAAGAAAAATAATAATAGGAAATGATAATAATCCAATAATCGTCAATTATTGGCATATAAATCAGAATTTGTCACTATCTTAAGGGTGATCATGCATTGTGCTTTTCTCCTGGCTGCATCAGGGGCTCTGGAGACATCAGTTTGAGTAGGTACTCCTGAGCAATGACTAATTTTATTTTTATTTATTTTGACAAGATTGTTGATTGTATATCTATCATTTTAATGTTTCTTACTATGTCGTCTCATGTGCCTTATTTCTCCCGTTCCATCAGGGCTTGAAAAAGGAAAAATAAAGTTCCGAGACGTCGCCGAAAGCTAAGTAGTTTCTTTTGGTTTACCTCCCCGTCCTTAAACTCAAGAATTAATAATAGGGACACGAAATGAATATAGCAAACTAATAATTATTGATAAATAATATTGTAATTATTGGCAAATTTTTATGAGTACCTATATAGAACATTCATTATTGGGTTATTGAGATAGATGTAATTATTCCGATAAAATGTTGACCTGATAGCTTACTAGAATTCTACTCGTCAGCAATTTTCTTATTTTCAGAATTCTGAATGTTGAACTTTCAAATGTTTCCATGTTGAGGATATTCAAAGGCATTTCTGTCTGAATACCCCCGTAGAAATCCTTTAAAAAATTGTTTCCTATTGATTTCAGGCATTGAGTTTTTATCTGTCTTTCGATCCTCTATTAATTTTCCCGAAAATACGACATACAATTGCAAAAATCATCATAAAATGGTTGTAAAAACTATTCACAAGATCCAAAAATTGTTTTTCTTACACACCTGATGCTCTTGCTCTAAATTGTACTTAAATCAAAAAAAAGTAGGTACTAAACAGTAGGTATACAAAAATCTTTTACCGTTACCGGCAACAAAAATAAACTTTAGGTTTTTATGACTTCTTGCCGGCTTTTTTCAATTCTTGGTTTAAAGAAAACAAAGTTTGGGAAAACTTTTATGGATTGAGCAATCTTTTACATACCTACACAAAGGTGATCTTGAAGGGTTCCTAAAAATAAAATTTTTATACTTTCGTTTCATGTACTTTTTATTTGCTGAAGATGATTGATCTATATTAAGAGATTTCTAGTTTTCATCAAATAAACTTTATTAAAAGGCCTATCTGATGAAAATTTCCTCTTGAGCCTAGAGATTATAAAGGATTGAGGCAATAGCTAAAAATCTACTTGGTTTAATTGAAATAACATCTGGATTAAATCGATACAGGCTTTATGAGAAAATTCCATAAATCCATTAAGAAATTTGAATTCTTAAAAGATAATATTGCTGAAATTTCCTTCAATACTCTATTGATGAAATAATTCCGGTCACCTACCAAAAATAGAACTCGTTTATTTAAACATTTATCAGTCACTTAGTAGCAATAAATCTCGAAAAGATCTTTCAAAATTGCATATACGCAGATGGACATACAAATTAAATTACTGAAATGAGTGATATCGCGAATCGCTCGTAAAATTCGCGGGAGTTTGTGTAAATGCGCCCGACATCTGTTCCTTTTGAGCTTGATTATTTATTTATAGAAAAAGCACAATTTCGTAGGTATAGAGTCAGGAATGATGGATTAACATGTACGTATTTCAATACATCATATCATATAGAGCTGTCTTTCCTGTGTATAATCTAGAATTCAGCTTCGAAAAGAAAAAATACCATCGACCGAGAATTATTAAAATTCATATTTTTATTGAAAAAAATTTATGTTCAGAAGTTAGACGAAATATTGAATATATATTTTCAATTGATTTGATTCACAAGAAATTTTTATATTTTGCAAATCGGAACAGCTCTATGCAAGAAAACGCGGGCGGTAAGTTGAATTTACCGCCCGATCGTGCATAAACTCAATTTGCATAGTTCCAGTTCCAGTATAACTAATAAACGTCTCAAAAAGCTGTCTAGAGTTCAAATTTTCATTATTCTGGCTCTTGATTGGTTGGATAATTTTCCTAAGAACAATCAAGAGCCACCAATTGTTCAAATTTTTATTACAAAATAGAGTCAATGATAAGCAAAAAATATTTCAAATTTTTTTTTTTTACGGATATGCGCACTCACAAGGAAATGTCCTATCACGCTCGAGAAGCGGCAAGTGCGCGGAAATGTCGGTGTATGTTGGTCTTGAAACGGTTCAGGTTGTAACCTGCAGGGAAAACCGTCGCAGGGAGTTTATTCCACAGCGATGCTGTTCTCCAGAGATATGAATTCTGATATAATGAGGTTCTTGGTGCCTCTAGTTTGACAGTAAATTCATGGTTACCGTCTGTTTGACGGGTTCGCCTGGTAGGTGTTACTCTCGGTGGAATCATACGTGCCAACTCTTCAGAGCATTTACCTGTAGAAGAGAGATAAATCGCCCACAGATCTGCAATGTTCGAGACCATCCAAGTTACGAGTAAGTGCGGGGTCATTGATCAGCTTGATAGCTCGTTTTTGCACGGTATTCAAAAGCATTAAGGTATGTTTGGGTGCTGCACTCCATATATGTGAGCAGTACTCCATAGTTGGTCGAATCTGTGCTTTGTAGAGTGTCAGCAATTGGCTTGGTGTGTACAGATGTCTTGTACGAAATAGCACCCCCAGCTTTTGGGAGGCCCTTTTAGCAATATCTGCCACGTGACTGTGCCAAGACATGTTGGTCTCTGCAGTAACCCCCAAGATGTTCAACTGAGTCTGTAATGTGACAGCACTTCCAGATAGCATGATGCTTGGCTCACCGGTGCTGGTCTTTTTTGAAAACAGAGCTGCTTGGGTTTTCTGCGCGTTGAACTGTACAAGGTTTTTGTTACCCCAGTCCTCTATTATCTCCAGGTCGTTATTTATCTGCGATATTTGAGTTAGTCTAAGATGATGGAATTCACGTGCGGAAAGACCTGTGAGTAGTATGAGTGAGGAGACTACATTGCCATCGTCTGCAAAGCAATAAAGTGGATTTACTGTTTTATCTATGAGGTCATTTATGTAAATCAGGAAAAGAGTTGGCGAAAGGATTGCTCCCTGTGGCACACCAGCATTTATTTGGTAAGAGTTGGAGTTCTGGCCATCCAGTGCAACATAAGTGGATCTGTCCTTTAGGTAACTTTCAAACCAAGTGCAAAGTTTCGGCGATAATCCCATTGCTTTGAGCTTGTTGAGCAGATTTTCATGCCAAACTTTGTCGAATGCTTTAGATATATCTAAGGCAATTGTTCTTGTTTCACCCCGCAACTCAATCGCTTTTTGCCATAAGTGAGTGACGTATGTAAGTAAATCGCCAGTTGACCTATATTTTCGAAATCCGTATTGCTTATCGTTGATAATTTTGTACTTTTCCAAGTACTTGGTTAGGTGATTGTTCACAACTCTTTCCATTACTTTTGATATCACCGGAAGTAGAGCAATTGGTCTATAGTTTAACGGATCTGTCTTTTTTCCTTTCTTTGGAATGGGTTGTACTGCGGCAGACTTCCATGATGATGGATATACTTCTTGCCTGTAAGACAAATTGAATAATTTTGCGAAAGTTGGGGTGAGTTCGTTGGCGCAATTTTTGAGTACTATTGCGGGAATGCCATCCGGACCCATTGCTTTATTTGTATCCAGCTTTTTTAGGGATTTTCGTATTTCTCTGTGACAAAAGGGTACCTCTGGCATACTATGGGAAACCCTTTCAATGAACGGTGGAGTTTTTCCGTTTGGCACTGTTAGGTTGGAGTTGGAGGAAAACATTTGGGCAAGCATATTGGCTTTTTCCTCTGATGTTGTGGCTAAGTGATTATTTTTATCTGTAAGTGGTGGTATGGATGACTTGGTGAAGTTAGATCCAACAGCTTTTGCAAGAGACCAAAAAGACCTAGAACTACTTGGACAATTCAGCACCCTGTTTTTTATTCTTTGATTGTATGTTTCTTTAACGGAGTCAATAGTAATTTTGCAACTATTTCTGGCTTCTATAAATTCTGTGTGGTTTTGAGCGGTTTGTTGTCGTTTCCAAAGGTTATATGCTCTGTGTTTTTTCTGTACAGCCGTTTGACACTGGCTGTTGAACCAAGGTTTTGCATTAGCTCTACGTTTAGTTGTATGTGGGATATATGCGTCGATTCCAGATAAGATTACTTGTGTTATTTCATTACAGCAAATAGTGGGATCAGCTGTTTTAAAGCAAACCTCTTGCCATGGAAAATCCAGGTAATACTGTTTTAGGTCATTCCATTTTGCCGATTTATAGTGCCACATTTTACGAGGAAGTGGTTGTAGGCTTGGTGGGATGAGCATTTCGCACTTTGTTATTATAAGTTTATGATCGGACGAACCAAGTGGAGCATCTACTTGAATTGTGTACGAGTCAGGATTGGTGGTTAGGAACAAGTCTAAAAGCGCTGCAAATTCGCCCCTTTCTGAGATACGGGTAGGTTCATCGACAAGCTGCGTTAGACCACAACTTATGGCAAAAGCTTCTGCTTCTCTGCCTTCGTTATCTGTTTTGTTGTGGTGTTTCAGCCGCAGATCCCAAAATTATGTCGAAATCGGTGGTGTAGGTCATAGCCGGGATAAAGATAGTTCACAATAGGTGTTGCAGAACTGATTTTAGTTTTAGTGAGAACAAGGATGTCAGGTCTTTGTTCTTCAAGATGTTGGTGAACTGAATTCATATTTGTACTTATTCCTCTTAACCATGACCAATGAACCAATGAACTTCTCAAAAAGCTGTTTTTCAAATTATCATAATCTAAAAAGAAGTTTCAATTTCAAGATTCCTATAGGGAAAATACTTGAAGAAGTTGTATTTTTCGAGTGCTCGTATATCAAATTTTGCAATTGACTGGTATACATAATAAATCCCATACATATAAACATTATGCAATTAAATTCAATTTGTCAGCAAGATTTCAATAGAACAATGAAAACGCTGCAAAATTATAAATAAAAATACATAGTCGATTAAAGGAATACGATAAACTTTTGGGTTTCAATGGCTATGAGTAAATAATAATCAAAAATTTTGACAAATGCACCCCTTTTTTTAATCCGCAATTTTTTACTCTCAGAGCCACAATCCGTAAATATTTCTACTTATAAATTCAAGTGCTGCATTAACATTTTTGCTACTCAGCATTTTTTTTTTTTTTCTTTTGACAACTCCCTCACATTTATCTCAATTTATGTAACACCTAATACCTCGAACCCCTTTTTAAGCCCCCAGGATTTTACAGCAAGTGAGCCCTTGTCGTCGTTCAAGCGAGAATTAAGAGGTTTTTCAACTTTAATTGGATTGATCGATCACGTGTATCGATTCGAAATCAAGGATAAAACGATCCGATTAAAAAGAGGAGAAATTTTATTTCCACAAGGAAATTGCCATTTTAACGCTAGAGTTGTTGGACCTCTATTTGAAATGAAATTCTTCATAGGAAAGGCAGCACCTGTTTAACAAGCTGAGAATTCAATTTGCGTAAAATAACATCAAAACCTCTCTAGAATTATAATTAAAATTCATTTGAATTGTGTTATAAAAAGGGTTTTAATAAAACTGGAAACTTTTTTAATTAAATCGAGTTTTGAAACTGAAATAATTAGACGTGTGTTGAACTGGTCTAATTGGGTTTGTTGTAAGTAATTTATAAACGTAACGTAAATAAGAAACTCTCTAATGAAGAAGCGAAAACGGGAAGGTTGAGAGGTAAAAAAAAAGGGTCTACATTAAAAGGTGCTTTTAACTTTTCATAAGCTGTAAATGGAGGCAAAAACCCTAAGCAATTAATAATTTTTTGAATCTGATTTAGTTGGTTGAAAATTCTCGCATTTTATACGACTTAGGGCCGGTTTGTTCATCTTTTGATAAACTGCCAGGTATGCAATCTGACGGATGAAAACGCAATCTGTTATCCTATTGGCCGGCCACTTATCCACCGACTAATAGAATTATAGAAAAGTAAATTTATCTTACAGAACAGATAGTTACCCAGCAAGTTTATCTGAAGATGAATAAATCGGGCCCTAATCTCATATAAGTTTGATAAACAACCCTATATATAAATGTATACATTTTCAATTGCCGAAATCCATTCAGCGCCACTCGAAAAGCCATAAATATTTTATTACTTATTCAAACAAACTTTGCAGTACTACTAGCAGATGAACCGCAATTTGGCCTCATGCCAGTAGTATATTTCATGGAATAGAGAGAAAATAAATATCGGAAATATGTTAAGTGTGGCAGATTATAGATATACGGTAAATTTTGCAGCTGAGAAACTAATGAAACTACATTTTACCAAGTAGGCCATGATTCCACAAGCAACTGTAAAAAATTGGACGTTTTCTAAAATCCATCAGATCGTAGCGTTACAATAAAAATAACAAAAATAATAAAAGTAATATCATTTTTTTATCTCTCTTTGTCTTTTTTAAATTATGCATAAGAAATTTCTTATCAAGTGGGCCTTGCATCCCATCTAGGTAACTGTCAAAAGTGAGGCGTTTCCCAGAATCAACCAAATCCAATTATTTGGCCATTGGCCATACCTTTTTCAATCCATGACATTGAAAACAGACAGATAATAAAGTCTTTGGTAGTAGCTTTTTTTTCAAGTTGGTCATGCATTTTCATTGGACTCAAGAGCCGGGAATTAATAAAAAAAATACTCAAGGAAACCATTTTTTTGTATCAATAAACGATAAAATACGCCAAGGAATTTTGCCAAGACACTCTGAAATTAGTATTTTTCGGCCCCAAAAAGACAAAAAATCCTGGTAATTTTTTTATCAAGTAGGCCATGCATTTCCAATGATGATACACACTAATAGCCTATCCTCATAAGGCCTGTATCGAGGCCTGTATGGAACAAATTTGAAGCCCCCTCTCGACAAATCGCCAGTTGTGACGTGGACAGCATGTTATTTTTCGTCTTGAAGTAGACTATCTAAAAAGCTAAGGACTTAGTTATGACGTCGGTAATGGTGACACACCAATATGGCGGCGGTTACGAAAAACGAGGCGAATAAGCAATCCTGTAGGTGTGTATCATCCTCATCCTTGATGCATTTCTGCAAACAACTATCAAAAAATACGCGTTTCCTAAAATTCACTAAATATACCGTTATAATATAAGTCAAAATATTTGCGTCATTTTTCATCGGATTGAAATTAACAAAGTTACGAGGCAAAATGTGTGTCAATGTCTTTTTGAATAAGTAACTCAAATTTTCAAAAAACGACATTCAGAAATGTTTTTGTTTTTTTTTTTTTTGAGGAAAATCTCGAGGAAAATATTTGAGGGGTTAAATTAAAATTTTGGAAATAAATGAAAAAATGATTGTTTAATAAAAAAAAAAAAGATTTTTTTTACTACTAACCTGAGAAGTAGTCATTATTCAATCAGTTTTTCTGGGAAAAAATTGAATTTCTCTCCCTAGGTTAATAATGAAAATAATAAAAAAAAAACCTAGGTCAATAATGAAAATAGCTTTGTTTTGGTTTCACTCAGAACTAGTTCGGAATCATCCTGCACATGCGCATATTACAAAACGCGTTTTGGTTTTTTCAGAATCGTAATCGAACTGTGTTCACAGTGTTTTGGTTTATCTAGAACTTTTTGAGAACAATTCTGGGATTGTTCTAGAACGGTTCTCTCAGTTCTTGCTCTGAAGGAGGAACTGTTTTAGAATTTTGTGTTTTGGTTTTTTTGGTTCCGAATTGGTTCAGAACTAGTATTAGAACAGTCCTCTATTATTTTTTGTGCGCGAGCAGTTCTGCGCAATTCCAGAACCGTTCCAAATTTCGAACCAAAACAAAGCTTATGACGTCATGACGCAAGGATATTGTCGTAACGTAACAGGTTTCTATTGGTTTAATTTCAATTTCAAACTATCAATTTAAAAAAAAAGGGGTCCTGTATGTTCATTATGGGAAATTACCATAAGTTGTTGATAGAGGACAGCACTTCCGACAAGAAAAAATAATTTGAGCAGGTTTCAAACCTATTTTTTATTTCCTACTTGCAGTAGTAAAAAAAATTCCAGATATTCCTCGGTAGAGAAAGTCATTATATACCTTACGCATTATAAACCTCGGCGCTTCGCGCCGAGGTTTATAAAAGCGCTTGGTATATAATGACCAACTTCTCTACCTAGGTATACCTATAATGTACTAAACTGCTGGAACTTCGATACGCATAAAGAAATTTTTTGCTTATTTTTGAAGTCAAATATGTCGGAAAGTATAAGAGATATTTGATTGCGGTTTGAAGCATATTGGGGCGCATTGTTTGGTGTTCAAGATATATGGTATCGTACTGATATACAGAAACGTTATCTTCAACATACAGGGTGGACAATAAAACAGTGCAAAGTTTGACAAATTTCAGGGTGTCGCCATTTCTTTTCAAACATACTCCTGCTTTTTTTTTGGGTTCAAGAAGAATCAGTAGTTCAATGGTAAAAAACAACTTGAAGGGTTTTTCAATAAATCTCGTAGTTTCTCAAAACAATTTTTTTCATTATTGTTGGTTCAACGTTTTCGTCTTTTTTGGTTTTGAGAAGATTTTATACAGGGTGAAAAAAGAAGTTTTTATAACTCATTATTGGGAGGTCCGGTCCGTAAAGATAATTGTATGTGGATAATTGGGCCTCAAAGTAACTAAAGATAGCACGCGTCGTAACACTTAACATGAACTGCGATTTATAGGGGACACAGTTTTATTTGTTAATTGATATGGTACCAATTTTTTTTTTGCTTTATTGTATAACCATTCTGAGAGCAAAATATGATTATATTATGTTTCCTAGGTAGAAAAGCTATTCTGTTCTCGAGACGTCGAGATATTTGGTGAATTATTAGCACGTACCATGTCATAAGGGGGCTGCTTATATACCAGGGGTGGTAAAAAGTACCGGAACCGTTGAATCTCTTTAAGCCCACTTATGCTGCTCTCCCAGATTTCATTATCTGGAGGTTTCTGGACAAACAAAATTGGACAATGATGTTACCCTACATCATCATCAGCTGGTAGATCTGACAGCAGCGCCGATATCAATGAATCATTTAATTTTGTATCTCCGGAAATTTGAGAATGCAGGTTTTCGAAGCGACTAAAGGACTTAAACAGGGATGTTGCATATCACCAACGCTTTTTAAAATATACTTAGAGCAAGCGCTTAAGGGGTGGAAAAACAAATGCAGACACATGGGAATACCGCTCAATGAATACAATTTATATACTTTAAGCTTTGCAGATGATCAAGTAGTAATTGCTCAGGACTATGATGACTTAGAGTACATGACACGAAAACTGATAGAGGAATACGAGAAATGGGGTTTGGAAGTAATTAATAACCGGAATATACAGGGACGCAAGGCAATATCCCTACTAAATGGTGTACTGTGGGACCAAAATATCAACAAAGCTAACAAAACTAGAATATACAACACCATATTCAAAAGCATAGTCACATATAGCTCAGAAGTCTGGCTACTAAAGAACAGAACCGCAAAAATGCTGGAAGCAACTGAAATGGACTTTTGGAGGAGATCCGCAGGCAGGTCAAAGATGGAAAGGATAACAAATCTGAGAATAAGGGAGATTATGGACGTAAAACACACAATAGTAGATGATATAAAGGACAAACAGCTAATTTGGTTCGGACATGTACAAAGAATGGCAGATACAAGGATACCTAAGCAAATTATTGAGTGGAAGCCAGGGGGAAGAAGAAGACGCGGCAGACCAAGAAGAAGCTGGAGAAGTGGAGTAGACGAAGAAATGAGAGACAGAGGCTTAGAAGAGGATGCCTGGATTGACAGAGATGGTTGGAGATCGGGAATCGGAAGACGTAGAACGTTATAAACCGATAATTATATATAGGTTTTCGAAGCGGGTTTGGAAGAGCTTCAACTGTTCCGGTACTTTTTACCACCCCTGTATAAATAGTCCCCCTGATGACATGGTACGTGCCAATAATTCACCAAATACCTATCTTGGCATCTCGAGAACAGAATAGCTTTTTCACCTAGGAAACATAATATATTCATATTTTGCTCTTAGAATGCTTATGCATTAGGCAATTTTTCGCGAGGATAATCAAACATAATCTGATTAGTCTGAGTTATTTGATGCGTCAATTGTGTCATACTTCCCTTAGTCTCTCTCCATCCAATTTTGGGCCTGCGAGTGACGTCACTATCAGCAGCTTATACTTATGACGTCACCCGCAGACCTCTATGGAATGCTTCCGATTTAGGCTGTGCTAGTGAGTTAATTTTTTTGTCGATTTCAAGGTACGGTTTATAAGGGCATTGCACGACGCACAACTCACATTCTGTCGAACGCCACGCACGTCTGTTAAAATCAACCGAGTGTAAGTTATATAGACCGGTTTGTTGGTTTTGCGCAGGTGAGCGCGAAATACAGCAGGGTCCTTATTCTTGAAACAGGGGAGCAGCTTTCCCAGGAGAATGAGTATTCCGTCTTTGTTACTCATATTATCATTTGCATATCATTGAGAAAGACGGGACACTCGTTCTCCCGGGAACGCTGCTCCCCTGTTTCAAGAATAGGGACCCTGAATAGATTCTGCTAACGTTCACGTTGTGAGTTGTGCGTCGCGCACTGTCCTAAGAAACTGTACCTTTAAATGTAGAAAAGGTGATTTTCGGTCTATTCTCACAGAAAAAATTAAGCGTTCTTGATCCTCGAGTATTCCAGAATTTGATGGTGGGGGACTTAGGGAGCATGACACAATTGACACATCACATAATACAGTATAGCGTAATCAATTATACTTGATTATCCTCGCGAAAAATAGCTTTATAAAGCAGAGAAAGGTTGGTAAGTACCATATCAATTGGACGGCGTTATGCAAAAAGCTACCAACCCTCAATAGTGACAAATTGAGATAATCAGCTGTAAAGTTTTTGGTAATTGAAAAAATCTGTAGTTTGTTTAAATACTACTGTGTAATTTTTTTAAATTCTATATTGATCTTTTGATATCTTTATGCATGATTAAATATTTCAGATTTGGAATCAAGATTGAAATGGCGCCTTTTTGTGGGTTGGTAGGTTTTTGCATTTTGCAGAGCGAGGAAATAAGGCAAAAGTAATGTTACAAAAAATGTCTTTATTTATAAAAAAATCAAAAAATAAACTTCTCAGCTATTAGGTAGTTTGTTTCCATCTTATTCTACTTCGTCCATTTAAAAATCCAAGTCTTCAACGTTGTAGCCCTCAACATCTTCAATGATATTGGCACCCTGCAAATATCAATATCACTGAAGTCGGTATCATTGGGGAGGAAACTATGACCAGAACAAAGATATTTTATGGTAACGGTTTCTAAGTTCGTTTCTGTACCATGCAATATTGATTTGAGCATAAGTATTAATTTGATATTTCGATTCTGCCCGCCGCAAGAATCACACCAAAGGGTAAGATGTTTAACTCCTATAGGAACTTTAGTTTTTACATGTTTAATAAGGCAAGAGCCTATTTCTTGAGCACCTCTTCCAGCTGAACCTTCTACCCACACATAGCAGTAACCTCTATTTTCTTTACCACTATGTATACCTGCGTTGTAAACCCACAGCTGGCGCTTATAAAATACAATTCCTGTAGGAATTCTAGGAAGCGGTAGGGTTTTTTCTAAGTCAAAACTTAAACATTCGTGATCTATTTCTTCTTTGGCTGTCTTGAAATCATCTCTTCTCATTTTTTGAGCCTCCTCTGCCACTTGCAAATGCTGGATGTGTTCCTGCTTGAACTTTTCTTTGTTTTCTTCATTCTTTTCATTGTCTATCTTCATTTTGAGGGTGTCGCAAACATTGCAGGTATCTTTTTTCAATGGTTTTATTTTTAAATTCAATTTCGTGTAGAATATTTTCTTGTATGACATTAGGCTTACTGGATTGATTTCTTCCTCTTTGTACATGTCATACATTTTTTGTATTGTGGTACCAGGGGGTAAATATTCCGCGTTTGTTTGTTCCCAGCGGTAGTGTGAACTGTATTTTGGTATTTTATTAATATGATTAACCACTGCTTGAACTCTATCATCTGTCAGTTTGTTTTTACCTCCCTGCTTCAAGTCCCTCTGATCACCAATGGAAGCCCGGCCATGGAATTTCCTTAAAGCAGTGTTTACTCGAAATGTGTTTATGAACATTTCTCGACAAACCGTTATGTCTTTTATTTTATAAATTCGAGTGAATTTCCTTTTATCGGGATTTCTACCATAAGTTCTCTTTTTTCCAATCTCTGACACACTAGCAGCAATAAAATTAGTTTGAGTATCATATGAATTTAACGACCAAAATCTATCAAATTCGGATTTTCGACTCTCAATGCTAACTTTTTCTGCACATTTCAATGTGCAGTTACAACGAAAATCGACAAACTCCTTCGGTTGTATTAGAACACTTTTATAGTGAAAATATGGTTTATTGCTGTACATCCGTACCTTTTTTTCTCCTCGACTTTGATTGGGAATTTTTCGTTTTCTGCCTTTCTTTGGTCTCTGCTGCATCGCTGGATTGGGTTCTTTAATGGCACCAAGTACGTGAGGGTCGTTATCCGCAACAATGTGCACGGGAATATTTTCGTCTCTAATATCTTCAGAATCGTCCGTTTCTTCTTCGGATGCGTCTTCCTGTTCAATTTCATAATGTGGGTCTGCCACCGAGTAATTACTATCTTCTACAAAATGTTCCTCATCAACAGCAACAGGTGTCAGAGTTGTTAGAACATTATTTTGAGGTATTGTGTCTTCAGAAGGGGCGACTATTTGAACGGCAACGACGGACGAATTTGATGGTCCTGCTTCATTTTCTTGAGCAGGTACTTCATCAATATCATCTGAAAAAACGAACATTTTCTATTAACGCAAAAATTACACCATGTCAATGGTTGATGCATACAAAAAATACACCCTATGTTATGCGACCTATGTTACTAATCAATAATTTCGGCTGCTTTGTCTAGTGAATGGCCATTTATAAGGGGTTTTGTACTCACCTGAGAGAAAAACTAAAAAACAACAACACTATAAGATACTTGCCTGTATTTTGCTGGATAACAAGAGCAGCAGCCTTCAAAATTCTAGCAGTTCGACTACTGTACATTGTGCTGAATAATGTGATTACTTTCACACACTCCCAAAGTATTGAAAGTATTTTTTAAGCTAAATCAATACTAATCACCACCGCCATCGAACTTGCTAATAGTGCTTATCAAACAAAACCGCACTAAAACTTGGTTATGTTTAAACGAGGAAGGGACCTATATTCGCAGAAAGCTACCAACCCACTTGGGCGCATTTAGCGTTATAATCAGAATAATACCAAGTGGGTTGGCAGCTTCCTGCAAATTGAAAGTTTGAACAAAATAAATATGTGGCTTAGCTGTTCACAGTTTTTTAGGTTAAATAACTGGTTGAGGCTTGGTAGGTTTCTACAGAATGTAAAGCACCTTTTTTCTTGCCCAAACACGCACTCAACCCGATATGTGCTTTATTGTGGGTTGGTAGCATTCTGCATAACGCCGTCCAATTGACAAAGAGGACTGTGCCCCCTATTAATCGCAGTAGGTACATGTTACGTGTTTGGACGCATACTATCTATAGTTACTCAGAGGCGCAATTATCTTCACGGACCATCCAATAATTAGTATTGAAAACTTACTTTTTTTCCACCCTGTATGAAATCTTTTTGAAACAAGAAAAGATGAAAACGTCGAACCAACAATAATGAAGAACATTGTTTCGAATAACTGAGACAAAGAATCAGGATGATGAAAGTCATTTTTCAGTTAAATTGAAATTTCTGCAAAACTACGAGATTTATTCAAAAACCCTTCAAGTTGTTTTTTACCATTGAACTACTGATTCTTCTTGAACCCAGAAAAAAAGCAGGAGTATGTTTGAAAAGAAATGGCGACGCCTTAAAATTCGTCAAACTTTGCACTGTTTTATTGTCCACCCTGTATGTTGAAGATAACGTTTCTGTTCATCAGCACGATACCATATACCTTAAACACCAAACAATGCGCCCCAATATGCTTCAAACCGCAATCAAATATCTCTTATAATTTCTGAGATATTTGACTTCAAAAATAGGCAAAAAATTTCATTATGCGTATCGAAGTTCCAGCAGTTTATTTTGATTTTGAAGCGTTGCAAACCATTCTACCTCCATTGAAACAGAACAGGGTGGACCAATTTGGACACTTTTAATAGGAAACGTCAATTTCTGAGCGAGATACAAAAAAATGAACCCCCCCACTCTGAGGCTCAAATTTCATGAAATTTTGATTGGTGCAAACCGCATTTTGATATCTTCAACCGTTTAGCCGCTAGAGGGCGATTCTCGATTTTGAGCAATATTGTGAAACCTTCATAATTTTTTTGTTTATGAAGATAATTGATTTCCGTAAAAACTTTCTGGAAGCACTTTTTTAAGCAGAATTCAGTGACGTTCTCAGTTTTGTTCTATTTGGCGCCGATTTTAAGATAGTGACCCAAGTCTGATTTTTTTCAATTGGACACTCTTTATATTAATAGCTCATTGAAAAGCTATGATTTTTCTGATTTTAATGATATAAAGTTTGATAGGTTTATCTCTAACCGTTTTCGAGAAAAAAAATTATTTCGATTTTTCTCATAAGAAGCAATGTGTTAGAAAAAAACTTTATATCTGTAAAGACAGTGGCGCACCCAGGTTTTTTATTTGGGTTGGGGAGGGGGGGGGGGGGTTCATAATGATGAAGGCTCGGCGCAGGCAGGCGCTACCGTAGGCCGGCCGCCATAGGAAGAATTTTTTTCGGGTGTCACATTGGGTGTCACGCCCAAAAACGTTTATTTGAAGCCTTCAAAAAATAACTTTTTGTAAGTGATTGTATAAGTCATGTGTTTACCTCGCTGTTTACTCACCTAAGGGCCGGTTTATCAAAAGAG
Organism: Ceutorhynchus assimilis; assembly: GCA_917834065.1. Lineage (NCBI taxonomy): Eukaryota > Metazoa > Arthropoda > Insecta > Coleoptera > Curculionidae > Ceutorhynchus > Ceutorhynchus assimilis. The sequence goes on along the minus strand of OU892287.1, from coordinate 9,140,196 downwards.
GGTTACCCCATGAGTTAGGAATAACCTTGTGCAGGGCCGTATCTAGGGGGGGGGGGGGTTTGGGGGCTCAAACCCCCCCCCCAAAAAAAAATTAAATTCAAAAAATTTAACTTTAAAAAAACAACACTTATTAAATACCTATTTATTTTTTTTTATTTTTATTAATAGTGTAACAATTTTTTTTGCCATTTTGTCTAACCCCCCCAAAATTTTGGTCTAGATACGGCCCTGACCTTGTGTCAAAGTTGTGACAAGTGTTTATTTATCCAGGGTCAACTGCTAACTCGAAAGTTATTCCAGGAAAAAGTTAACCCGCGCTCTTACGGCAAGTTAGCGTATTTGACCCTGGGTTAAGCTCAACATTTTCTGTTATTTTTTGTCTGAATTTTTTTGAATGTTGTGGTTTTGGCATAAATTTTGAAATTCTGAAGAGATGAAGAACCTAGATTTCAGTGATGATGATCGAGATGTTCTATAATTTCTAGAACATGAGCGACGTCCCCTACCACGTAGGGTTGAAGTAAAATTCCTAATCCCTTTGACGATTTTGATGACGTCAGTGCGTTTTCGCTTACGAAAAGAAACAATCTTATTTGTTCAAAAAAAAATCGAAAAGCGAGCATAGATTCGAATTCCCAACAGACAGGTACCACGTAAGTACCTATGCTTGTGGTTTTTTCTCTCAGACATTTTTTTCTCTTTAAAACAAAACAACATATTTCCACACAGAATAGGTAAGTAAACGGTACCGAAATTTTCGTTACAGAGACAAAAAATACCATAAAAAAGTAAGGTTATGAGCAGAAAATGTCAAAAAACCGACAAAAGTGAGCTGGCAACGTTGCAGAAGTAATGCCAACCTTCAAAGAACCCGAGAGTTTACCAGCCCTGGTATTGTTCGTCGATTTTAATCTGATACTCGGACGGAATGTAAGCTGGGTGGCTCCCTACATTTAGAAGGCCAATGGTTACCTGACATCACACCTGTTTTTGCCATATGAAACACCCCCTCGCTCCTCATACCGCAAGTATCAGTTAAAAATCGACGAACAATAGGTAGTTAGTCTAGAGTTAGAGTTAACCCAGGGCCAGAAAACTCTGCGAGTTATCCCTTGATTGATAAACCGGCTATAAATCAACTCGCTGTCGGAGGCAAAACCTTTTAGGGGTGCCATGCACAAATTATCACCAAAAATTGTCAACTATTGTCACCGCCACTGTTTTTATAATCATGTGTATTTATTTAAAAGAAAGAGAGTTTCCCACATGGTTGCAAACATTCTAAATTCCGTCTCCACCAATCAAGTAAATTTGTTCAGAAACATTGCTGATCATTGGCAAATTTGCAATCATTTTACGCGCTTGGTGGAAATGCATTTTTACATGACCGCGAATGGGCTCTTTCACTAATTTTTGAAATTGGCATATTTGGATAAAGCAACTAAAAACAGAATTTTCTGTATTTTTACTTTTGAAAAATTCATAGTCCTTCTTGAGAAAACAGAAAAAAAAGAAATACCTCCAAATAAAAACCCAGAATTTATTTCTATGACGTCGCAGCTCGCTATTTGACCGTGTTGCCACTAATTGTCAACATTGAAAATTTGTAATAGATTCAATTCTGAAATGTTCCCAAAATATCATGAAAAGTAGTTAAATTAATTAGTTATGGATTCAAGATTTTATAACATTTTTATTGAAATTATGCTTAAACACAATTTAATATAATTTTCTATGTTTAGTTTTATTTATTTATTTTACGTTGCACTACATTTAGTCACCACCGACAACAGCGCATTCGAACCTTTACCTGCATTTACTACAGGATAAATACAGCAGAGGCGGACAGCTCTTTCCAACAACAAGCGAAATGAAAAATATTTATGCGACGTCAGCAAATCGGCGCGTTTTTAAATAATTCAAATTTTGGTAGTTTAAAATGCCTGTAAAAAACTTATTTAACCTTGTAGAACATTTTTTTTTGGTATATGTGCCTAAAATAGTCCCTCCTTTGGGATTTTATACCTAAATTACGTATTTAAATTTTAGTGAAAGAGCCCATTGCGATGTACGATGCCAGGAAGCCTATTCTGTAAAGAACGAACCGTTCGATTCGGTAGAATTTCTTCGATTGTGACGTCATTTTCGGTTTGATAGCGCGGAAGCTATTCCGTAGCATCAAACCGATCGGTAACTCAATCGAAGCCTCGATTCGCTGACCGATAGCACTGTGGGTTTCGATTTGAATTTCGGTGAAGGTTTTTGACGTTATGGTGACGCGTGTTTGGATGTTCAATCAGTTTTTTCAATACCTACAAATTTTATATTTTTAGGCACAAAAGGAAACAGAATAAGGCCTTATTCTGTATTTATTTTTTGTAGACCGAATCTCTCGGTTCGGTACACTATCGAACGGCACAGTTATCGAACATTCGGTTTGATACCGTACTTTGCAATTGACCTTTTGTTTGGACGCCATATTGCGGTGCGCGAACATAGTTGCTAACAGTAGAAAAAAAAAATTACTAGCGTTCTGTCAACTTTAAAATCCAAGTTAGTGAATAAATTACATTTAAAATTTAAATTTGCCGCCTATTACGAATGTTTTTGAGAAAGAAAAGCCATCAATTTTGGGAGTGAATCCTACGCCTACCGGTAGGTCCTTTGTTATCCAACAATCATACGCCTACCAGTAGGTTCTTTTTCATCCACCGATTGTGGGCCTACTGGTAGGTCCTTTTTTGTCAATTGATCGAGCGCCTACTGGAAAGTGTGTTATTACTTCAGAATTCGTATGTCCTATCAGTCAGCTGTTGCTAAATACTTTAGTAAAATTTTGTTTTTTTGTAGAATTGACATCAAGAAATTCGTCCACTGAGTAATAGGCCTCTATTAGTACCTTAACATCCTTCTATCTTGGGCTTTAAACTTGTTGATGTTTGGAATCTGCTCTGCTTCATTCCAGACGGCAACCTATTCAAAATCCTTCTGGCACGCACCTTGAAGTTATCTTTAAATCTTCGATTGCTCGCTACGCTCGCCAAACCTCAAAGAGAATGTTCTCAGAAATGTAAATCCACCAAAAACGAGAAAAACCTTCCACCAGAAACATGAAAAACCTTTATTAAATAATATAACGGCTTGAAATTTAAATTATTTTTAAGTCTCTGGATTGCTCGCTCCGCTGGACAACTTGAAAGAAAAGATTCTTGGAAGCGTGAATAACCCAAAAACGTGGAACACCTTTTTTCAACTTTCTTGTAAATCATTTTTGAGTCTCCGATTGCTCGCTATACGCTCGCCAAATCTCAAAAAGAAGATCCTTGGATGCGTAAATGCACCAAAAACATGCAAAGTCTTTTTTTAAATATAGTACTTGACCTCGTACTTGACCGTGTATCTTATGCTCTAAAATAAATTTTGGTTGAGCTGAGCTGGAGCCCTTTTTGACATACTTTATCTTAGCTAATTGATTAGGTACAAGATTTGCATTTTTATAAAAATATCAAAAACTCATGGAAACAATGAAGTTGTTAACGTTGTCCTGTTAATAAATTTGACGTGTCGAAATTTCATTGTTCAAATTTTTATTATTATTTCCATATATTAGGTGCCTATTTTTAATTAGTTATAACGGTGTAACAATGGCCGAGTTCGTTTTTGTCATCTTTTTCGTCGATTTGCTCTGAAATTTTGACAGGCACGTGACTAGATAAGACAGTTTCAATTTACAAATCATGTGCCTGTCAAAATTTCGGAGCAAATCGACGAAAAAGATGACAAAAACGAACTCGGCCAATATATACAGTGTGTCCCGCTTAAGGACTGACCACCCTTCGAAAATTTTCATTTTTCAACCCAGTCAATTAATATTTTTTTTGTCTTATATCTACTCGAATTTGGCTCAATAATTTTATTTCTGCAGCTATACTGGTGCACAGGGTGTCCTCATTTATAGGCTCAAATTTCAATAAGTATACCTTAGGGATTTTTTTTTGTAGAAATCTGATAGCAGATTCTTGTTTAGAATGGTCTAAAAACCAAATGTGCTAATTTTTGTTTCAATAGGTACGATACAGGGTGATGACAACAAATTTTCACAATTTATTGAATCAAATCGCAAAAATGTTATATTTTGAGATGAGTTTACTACAAGTTTTGGTTAAGGATGTTCTAATTTGAAAATTTTAACCCTGTAACATATTGAATCAAAAATTAGTACATTTGGGTTTTAGACCATTCTAAACAAGAATCTGCTATCAGATTTTTTTCTAAAAAAATCCCAAATGGTACTTATATTTGCACGGCTATCACTTAAGGGATATTTAATCTAAGTAAAGCTTTGAATGTGACTTTTGTTTCTATAAGAGTCATATTCAAAACTCCACTGAGATTAAATTTCCCTTAAGTTGTAGCGGTGCAAATAGCTGGTAGGCGCAGGATTCTTAAATTATTATGAACCTACCGGTAGGTTCAGGATTTTTTTTACAAACAGTACCTACCGATAGGCGCAGAATTCACTCCCATCAATTTTAGCTTGTATTGAGCAGAATAGAAATAATAAAATATCTAGTTGACAGCCTGCTAGTAATTTTTGGTTTTCTTGTTTTGGCAACTATGTTCGCGCACCGCAATATGGCGTCGAAACAAAAGGTCAATTCACCCTGCGTTCGTTATTTTGGTCCGAGTTCTCCGAGCTTGATTTTACCGTTCGTTTATTTAAAAAGTGTACTCGGTGCAGTCTCATTCGCGTTCGTTTATTAATATTTCTTGCACTTTTATACAGCGCTCAACTGCTCTGATCGCTCACTGGTCACGTGATCACGACTCCGCTCAGCACGCTCTGCTCTTTGAGCAAAATACCGAACGCAAGGCAAATATGGCTATTCGGTAACCATTTCGTTCGGTTTGATAGGAATCGAAGGGCAACCGCAAAAATTGCCGAACGCCATGCAATGTTGTCGGATTGCTATGATCCCAACCAATCAGAGCCGCTTTCCAGTATGCACATTGGCGCGCTCTGGCGCGCTCCAGAGCACCTCGGGGACGCCACGCACTAGATTTGTACCGTTCCAGTATCATGGCGTGAGACGCCTGTCTTAGTGTCAAATATGTCAAATTTTAAAAATAATTATCTGTTTGTTTGTGCAGTTTGTTTTTTTATTTATCAAAAATGAAAAAGAATCAAAACTATATATTTTAAAATGTTCAATCTTGAGATATAACAAGAAATAAATAGATGTGACAGCTGATAGGTTGACGCGTACGTACAGCTCAACGCCCCGAGTAGCTCCGGGCGTCACACTCCCATACTGGAAAGCGGCTCAGAGTGCATGTATTCGTGCTTGACAGTTGACAAAATGATAGTTGTCAGGCTATTTTTTGATTTTGGTTGACAGTTAAATGAAAGTTTGTGTTGTTTACGTGTGTTTACATTTAGTTTTCAATTTTGTTCTGCTTTTTGCCGGTTCCGCCAGTAATGCGAATACACCAAGCGTCACGGCTATAGCCAAAGCTGGAGAGAAGAGCTTGCTACTCTTGGCTAAAAACACACGCATCTGCTGCTACACAAGATGGATTGTTTTAGTAGATCAAAAACTTTTGGAGGTACGGTACAATACTCCCCCAGTCGGATCTCCGAGGGTTTCTGCTCATCGGCTCAAAAAAAAAATCGTTAAACTTTGCAGCATGGAACATTCGTACTCCGACTGTGCAAAATACTGACACTACAAAACACGCAGGGAGAAAAACGGCCACAATTAGCCAAAAAACTAAATCGTAAATATTGACATTTCTGCGACGAGGGTAACAAAATTCCTGGATGAAAACACTGAAAACAGTCCTACTTCTACTCGAGGATTTTCACTGGAAGAGGAATTCCCGAGGAGCCTCATGTTAATCCTGTTATTACTCGTCTTATCTGTTTCCTTCTGTGCTTAAAAATATAAAATGTATATTGAAAAAAACTGATTAAACATTAACACGCGTCACCATAACGTCAAAAACCTTTACCGAAATTCAAATAGAAACCCACAGTGCTATCGGTCAGCGAAGCGAGGCTTCGATTGAGTTACCGATCGGTTTGATGCTACGGAATAGCTTCCGCGATATCAAACCGAAAATGACGTCACAATCGAAGAAATTCTACCGAATCGAACGGTTCGTTCTTTACAGAATAGGCTTCCAGGCCAGGCTGCCAGATTTCCACGTTCTTGGTTTCGTTTCCAGATTTCAGTAATTTCGCGTAACGTAAATTTGTAAATAGGATATTTTTTAATGTAAGATGGAAAGTTTGTAGGTACCTACCTATTAGCCAAAATCGCAAAAAAATATTTTTACCGTAAAATTCTTTTCCTACAGCCGTGCGGAAAAATCGATTTTCCGCACTGATATGCATGCGGAAAATGAGTTTTCCCGCACGGTGCGGTAAAACTTTTTTTTTGACAGATCAGTGCGGAAAAAGTTTTTCCACACGGCTGCTAGTGCGGAAAAAGTTTTACCGCACTGATATGTCAAAAAAAAAAAATACATTTTTTCGCCTGTAGGAAAAATATTGTACCTAACACTTGCGGAAAATATTTTTCCGCACTTGTTAGGTAAATAGCTATTGTACCAGTGCTTAATTTCGGGGGGGTTTTAACCCCCAAAACCCCCCCCCCCCCCCCTTGGGTTCGCCACTGTGTAAGGAAAATGAAAAAGATTTTCTTTCTAACACATTTTTTCTTATGACAAAAACCAAAATATTTTTTTTTTCTCAAAAACTGTTCGAGATAAACCTATCGAACTTTATACCATTGAAATCACCAAATGCAGAGCTTTCCAATAAGATATTAATATATAGGGTGTCCCTTTGAAAAAAACCGAACTTTGGTTAATATTTCGAAGTTGGGGCTAAGTAGAAAAAAATTTAGAACGTCACTAAATTCTGCTTCAAAAAATTCTTCTAGAAAGTTTTTACGGAAATCAATTAATTTCATAAACAAGAAAGTTATGGAGGTTTCACATTATTGCTCAAAATCGAGAATCGCCCTCTAGCGGCTAAACGGTTGAAGATATTAAAATGCGGTTTGCACCAACCAAAATTTCATGAAATTTGAGCCTCAGAGTGGGGGGTTAATTTTTTTGTATCTCGCTCAGAAATTGACATTTCCTATTAAAAGTGTCCAAATTGGCCCACCCTGTACATTTTCGAAGAAAAAACATTAAGAAAATTCAAGAGCCTGGAATAAACAAAAAAAATGACAATAAAAAGGGAAAATCGTAAGAAAAACTCCAAGATAAAAATAGTCACGAAATAGTCACATTAAGCGAAAAAAGTATTATTAGATCTGATTATTTCATTGCACCAGAGACAAAGTTCAAAGCATAATCGTCAGCTATTGCATATTTTAGCTGACACAAAACTGATTGTGCCGAATGAATGGATGAATTGTTTAAATTTTATCACAGCACTCTATGGCACTTTGATAAATTAAAAATTAAACATGCGCCTAATCATACAAACCTAACAATAATTGCATTGAATCGTTTCAAAAACAATTCTAAGAAATAATTAATTTTCTTCCTTTTTAAGTTTTTCTTGCAATTTACATTATTGAATTCTGTTTGATATTCGAGCAAAACTTACAACGCAATCAAAATTTAATCAAATTTGTTTGAAGTTTAAAAATTCTACAGACAAATTTCATTGAAAGCTTTTACGGCAACAAAGGGGCGAAATTAATCTTTGTAATTAGTCTAATTTGTAAAGGCAACTTGCCCCATCGGAAATAAATCCAAAAATGTGATAAAAAAATAATTGCCCCTTTTATTTTAGAGTCACATTTTTAGCGCCCTATAATCGTTAAAGTGAAACGGCCCATTTAATTTTAAGGTTATTGAAAATTGGCTTTTTGAGTTTCCAATTAAAAATTATAGCGCAATAAAGCTGGAGAAAAAGGAAGTCCTATATTTAAAACGAATAATAATTGAATACAAATGAAACTAAGATTTGTTTCTGAAATGTTGACTCATAATCTTCGAGTTTATGACGTATGTACATGTATGTTATTCTTTTTGAGAAAATTATTGTTGGTTCAATAGATTCCAAAACATACTCCCAAAAGTATGTATGTACTTACAAAAAAAAAAAAACAAGAAACTGTTTTTATCACGTAATAACTTCAATAATAAAACCACAGCAACCAAAAAATCAATCTCGAGATGAAATTCAATTTTGCTACAAGTCGTTTTGTGAGAAATACGTCATTGGTTGGAAATTATATTATCTGAAAATGCAATAAATGGCAAAATGCAATATGCTTTTCAAAAACGAATAAGTATGATGGAAAATAAATTTATTATCGAATCGTATATAGAACAAGTAGAATTCAAAATGGCATTTTTTGTGAACAACCAACAGGTGAAATCCTGAGAAAATTCACAGAAGAACGTTTCAAATTAAAATGATAAACCGTTTTTTTCTATTGAATTTTATATAAATTGGCATGAAGATATTTGATAAAAGGATTTCCGCACATCCAAGGCAGAATTCATTTATCATTTCGATGTTCCTTGATTCCTGGCTCATGAATAGAGCTTTTCTTTTTATTTCTCAATAATTCTTTCGTTTGATTTTTTGTTTATTCCAGGCTCTTGAATCTTGACATAATTAGGTTTAAGTTAAGGCCAATTAACCTTAATAGTCTTAACGTCTATTATTATGTTTTTCATACAAATTACAATCCTTTTATTTTCAACCGTATAGGTAATGTTGACATTGCTCACTTTTTAAAATCTTGAAAGTGTCATATAGAGATTGTAGAAAAGTATCTGCCATGTTACCTACCGGTTATGAATTAGAGCACCATCGTTGACTGAAAACCCAACTAATCGAGCATTCTTGACAAAAAGGCGAATCGATTTTTTTGAATTAGTTTTTAAATAATTTTTCATTCTCCTCCCTACAAAAATACATTTTTTTTACCTTGAATAGGCAAGCGTAAGTGTAGCATACTAGTCATCACTTTCGCTTTCGTTTGCCTATTCAAGATTAAAAAAAATTGCATTTTCGGGAGAAGAATGAAAAGTTTGATACATTACACGTTGCAAAAGTTCATTTAGGTGCTCGGAGGTGTTCAAATATTTGAATTTTGAATTTGAATTTGCTTTGAATATACCTCGCACCTAAAAGTACGCTTTTGCAGCTTGGAATGTAAATAACTATTTTATGTACAGGATGTATTTGGCTTGCTGACTACTTTTAGCTCTTTTCGCATTTTTTTTCTTGCAAAATGTGACTGAAAAAAAGTTGTCAATCTCAAACATTTTGCAAAAACAGTTTAAAAAGTTAGCAAGCCAAACGCAGCTGTTGGCAGAAACAAAACAATCAATGTAATGCAAATAATGGTTTATTGAATTAAAAAAGTTCAAACACAATAAAGAAACATAATAAAATTATAAATAGAGAAAGGAAAACAATAAAAGCTATTGGTAAAAAATATTGAGATTTAAGAGGGTCTGCCTGATTTTTGACATAGGAGTCTTTTAGTAGGTTTTCTAAATTAATAAAGGTGGAGTTAAAGTTAAAGCACAGCTTCATATTTCCACAAAATAATAAAACAGAATACAAGGCACAATAATTTAAGGGATAACTAAACTTATAATACCTAATTACTATCTTACATTACATTACAAATATTAGTTTTTTTCTTTCCTGGGATTCAGTCGTGTATTAAAACAAAATATTGTCACAACTTCCCGCTTTACGGGGGTGACATGGGGGGTTTGTAGTTTTGGGAGTTGATGGAGAGAAACTCGCTCAGGTTATATAAAAATATAGATATATATTTTTTCCCGAATATGCCCTTACATGTACGCTAATCCTATAAGATGCATGACCCTTCGAACACTGGGGTCTTTATAGGGAGCCACACGTCAGCGCTGCTTGGGGGACTGTAGATTAGTTTATCGTCACCCCTATGCCTTGTCCAGAGGGGTTTTCCCAACGAGAGGTAATTGCACTGGACAACGCTAAGGCTGAAGATACCCAGAGGGGCTTTCCCAACGAGAAGTACTTGCACTGGGGAGACTTAATTCCAGAGGGGCTTTTCCAACGAGAAGTACCTACTTGCACTGGTTTAAGTCTGCCTTTGCTGCGGCTTGCAGCGCAATTTATATCAATTTATTGCTGAATTGCAATAAACATTCGATCGAATCGGCAATTAAATTAATAAGGTTAAATACCGGGTCCTCCTTTCCTAAGCAGCTAGTTGACAAGATCCCAGGAAGTCACAGGAAAGAGAAATGGTACACAGAAAAAAATCCGAAAGGGAGAAACAAATAAATCGTGTAATTGACAACTATTTAATTGAAAAAAATATATACGTTATTCACCTAACTAAAGTCGATTCAATTTAAGTAAATTCGTCAATTCAAACTAATTTGAAGAAATAGTTGACCTATATTTTATTAATTCAAAGTATTACAAACTTTATTGAAATATGTCATGTATTTGATATATAAGTAAACTCGCCGTAAATATGTATGGAGTTGCCTGTACAATTTAATAAATTATTTTAAAGTAAATGTAGCAATATGATTTAAGAACATCCAGTAATTACATATATTACAGCAAATGTGTTTCAATAGTACGGAACTGGTATCCAATTATTTGTGTTGGTGATGAAATGAATAAATGCTTGGTTCAATTATTTGAAATATTTATTCAATAAAATGCGTAATTGCTGGTTTTGCGCCTGCGCCTGGCGTCGCCGTCGTCCCTGTAATGCCTGATCCTTATCCCCAGCACGCGCCACGCACAAGGTGGCAGTGTCGGTAACCAAACCATTCCATTTATTTTGCAATTGGCTCGTTTGTGAATAATTTGTGATTGTGCATTGCAAAATGGAGCAATTTTTGAACAATAACAATTTGATACACCTAGCTACGACATTCGAAGGTATGTAACTAGATTTTTAAACCGCATTTACCTAGATAGGAAAAAAATGTATAGCAGTAGAAGATCTGAATCAATATTTAATCTCGTACTTCTATGCGTATTATGTATAATATTTAATATTGGTCTTTTTTCTCCTGGTTTTTTTGGTCACCAAAAGTACTTAACAGCTCAAGAAATATTCATTTATTTATGATAAAAATAGCCCAATTTTTGTGATAAAAATGGCCTGGTTAGTTTTCGTCCTTGGTGAATTCGTAGAAGAATGGTCTTCTAAGATACAGATAGGTTGGATGTTTAATTCAATTTTTGACGTTCTTATTTGAAGTAAATATTTACATACTCAGAAATTCGGTTTTTTGAGCAGAAACCCGATTTTTTCCAATCTTTGACACCCTGTATCTCAGAAACTAAGCATTCACGGATCTACGTTCCTGTTAATTTTTTTCCTATTTCAATGACTATTTATCCTAGAAGATTGATCCCACTATTCAGAAACACCCTGTATTAATCAATTATTTTGCCTGCACCCTTTATCAGAGTTAGAAATATTTTGATTCCTTATGTCAATTAGGATAATAATAGAATTAATATAGAGTTCTCAAATGAAGGAAATTGTACTTTTCTGTATTGGATATATATGGCATGGTATGCATGTTATATTTTTTTTCTAGCTTGAAACCTCGCTTGAAACAGAATGGACGTCAGATGAAAATTGCGAACCTCAAAGTAAAATACAAGTTATAGAAAAAGATAATCAGACAGTGACTATTTCTCTAGAGTCTGATAAAGAAACCATGACAGTGACTTCTCTAGGTCCCCAACTATCGACACAAGATTCAGATTTGTCCATTATTTTGTTCCTTATTAACTTATCAGGAAATAAATGTTCTTATATAGTTTTAATATACCTATCTTTTTTCTACAAAACAGAGTTTTATTTGGGAAAAGAAAGCCTTTAAAATCCTACAAGTGTGATGGGTTTTCATAGGTTACTCGTATGGTGAATATTCTGTAAGAAAGCACACTTTCCAATACTTTGATCGTATTTGTTTATTTAGGAAAATAAATAGCTATGCCACATAATGATATGTACGTATGCGTTGAAAAAAACATTGTGTTATATATGTAAGCACATAGCACAGGGATCTTATAAACTTAGAAAAAAAAAAACGGGTTACGCTGAATTAGAAAAATTTTGTCTTCAACTCGTTTTTTTTTAAGTTTATAAGATCCCTGTTCTATGCGCTTTTATGTAAAACACACTGCATCAAATACTTATGGCAAGTCATTGATTATTTATATGAGCTATTTATTTACTTGCAACAATTTTTTCAAGTACTTACAACAAAAGTGTCCCAGGTACACTTAATAATGCAAGAACTACTTTTATATTGATCACATAATTCAGTTAAGTACATACTCATTTGATCTAATTATAATAATCAATTCAATCAAACTATTTGCTTTTAAATATAAGTACATTCAATTTAACGCAATGTCTCCATACAGTTGACTCAAGTAATCGTCAACTTACTTTAGAAAATGATACGTTTTATTCAATATAATGTTTAGTTGTTCAGCAATGTCAATACCTTATCATGAACATAGTATACTTATACTAAGTTTTTATATTGTTGAACAACATTATCCACATGGTTGAGTCAGGACACTAGGAAAGTGCTTCAACAACGTTGACTTTTAATTCCCCAATTTTGAAATAATGATTAACTATTTATGTGCTCTTTTCAAGCAAATTGTATTTTAAGCTACAAGTAAATTATGAAGTATATTCAAATTCACGTGTAGTCCGAATATATTAAACATATATTTACTTGCTAGAACGTAAAAAAAAATTAATTCAACTATTCTTTTTTTCTGTGTATAGTATGATATATAAGTGTATAAGAGGGCCTTAAAAGCATGCGCGACATATTTCAAAACACGACGCGCAGCGGAGTATTTTTTGTGACACGCAGTACATAATATTTAATATTTTTTTGTAATGCATTTTTTCTGTTATTTTTGAAAGCACTTAATTTTATGGGGTCTATCAAATTTCTATTAGGGTTAGTTCTCATATATCGAACAAATTTTTCATCTTTCCCTCTTATCACAAGATTTATCCTTCTACACCAAAAAAACAAGCAACATCTTATAATTATTTTTAAAAATATTTTATGAGTATTATTATGCTCGATACAGTTAATTATCGAGAAATGTAATTCTGTAGACAGAATATTCTCTAAAACTACTGCTAAAGTGGTAATGTGACACAATCGTGGAATCAAATAAAATAATCTGGATAGACTGGCTTACCAAAAAGCTAAAGCATGTACCAGGTACATTTAACTTGCATTTCTCATACTGACGAGCTTGGATAAAGTCAAGGTCTAGCATTTGATCTCTAGATGCCATGTTCTTTCGACAAATTTCACAAGTAATTTTTTTTATTTATTTTTTTTAGGATAAATCCTACTATATAATTAAGAGTTCTAGACACCGGGGGAATGCTTTTCAGGTCTGGACTTAGACGTTCTGCATTTTCCAATGCAGTAGCTTCTAAATCCTCGCCTAATACAAAATGTTTAAAATTCTCTAAGGGCCCCTCACCTTCATCCTCCTCACAATTGGCTCCTGGTGAATGTTTTGACATGAAATTATTTGTAAGTAAAGCTTTAAATGATGTGATAAAGTGAGGGACACTTGGATTATTTTCCCTACCGCTATATGCTCTTATACAACAGAAAAAAATTTCCAGGGCATCTTGTTGAATCACCCTTGTTAGTATGAACCTTTTTGGGTAAATTTTCAACAATTTTTGGGTTAAATATATAAAACCGCTAAGCGTGCTAATTAAATTAACAATGGAAGGCACAACGACAAATTCTTTTGCCTTACCTTTTTGGTTTGATTTATTTATTTTTTCCTCATGGGGTTTAAATTTCATTTGCTCCAAGATTTTGATTGCGCCATACCAAAAAGAAATATATCCTGAATCAGATGTCACAGCACTTTTGAGAGGCTTTCCTGGTTGGCCAAACTTTTTGCTTGAATTGAGGCTATCAAAAAGTTTGTCCAAAAAAATAATTAAATTGGCTGTACCTTCTGCTTCGTTGTCAAGCTTTACTTGTGATTCTGTGAGAAAAAAAAACATATTATTATTATTATATTTATTTTTACGACTGCCTCTGAAAATGGAGTTTTACACATGCTAGGCAACCTCTGAGAATAGAGTATTTCGCACAATTCCTGATGTTGATTTATTTTCTAATGAAAAAAATTTCATATTTTGTTGTTTTATTTCGCAGTTATAGGAAAAACATTGTAAAAAACTCGTTTGAAAACTTTTTTTCACACTCGCTCGACTTTGTGGAACTTGCCTACAGCTGGGTCCAACAAATTGTCTCGCCGTGCGAGAAAAATCGTTTTCAAAACTTGTTGTTTGAATAACTATTTCAGTTTCGTAATTTAGGATTAATGTAAAAACAAAGAACAGATAGTGTGATCGAGTTGGTGCGCCTACTTACTCCAACTGATAATTTTTTTCATCAAGGATCCAACTTGGTGACTGAACACTTGAGTACAACAACTCACTCGCATTTTTTTAATTTTTCCTTGAATCACGTGATTGTCTGTGAGCTTAGGACAAATTCTCACATCCTGATCTTCAGTGTCCAAAAAGTAAAATTGCTCAATGTGGGACCATTTAGCAATATAGTTGTTCCCCTCCATTTTAAAGTATAAGTCCTTATTTAATAAATTATTTCTTATCCCTTTGAATAAGTGGGGTGTATCAAATAATGGACTTATCTCCTCCTCATCCACTAAAAAACCATTACCTTTAAATTCTTTCTTATTTTTAATACAATGCTCTTTTGTCTCATTGAGAAGTTGGTTAATAGCAGATTGGTTGTGCGCTCCCTGGTCGCAGACAGTTGCTAAAATTTTGAGACCAATTCTGGAACATTCTCTGATAATTTTCTTGATAAATACTTTCAATGTGGATGATTTTGTAGGTCCCTCGTTAAATGTGAAACAGATTGGCTGTTTCCATTGACGAAATATACCCTTAATCATAAAAACATTTGCATGGTCTGCTATTTTAGGCATTCGACTGCTACCTAAATCTGTGACACCTTTAATTTGATCTTCTCTGCTATCATAGCTCAATGAAGATCCAAGTGCTATTTTATCAAACAGTAATACAGCATATCGATCTATAGATTTCATTCTTTGTACTGTCTTTTCTATACTATCAAACAGATGTTGACTAATACCAGTTTTAAGAGGAATCTTATTTAGCACCTTCATTAAGGTCTGTTTGGATGGTAGAGTAAAGATTTTGGACAGCAGCCTATACCCTCTTGCACTAGCTTTCAATATGGTCAAAGCTAAGAGCTTTTCATCTATGGAAAATCGCCTTGCCTTGGGCTTCTGCCGTTGCGTCCTTACTTGGGACAATATAAAATTATAAGTATATATATTTACATGGCTCATCAAATTTTGAAAATTTGTTGATTCAGCAAGCTGCTGGGCTGCAGTAAGTTTTTCCCTAAAAGAAGTCATCCTTTTGCTTAACCGCCCTAGCTTGTTGCTGGATTCCACCACTTTTTTGTAAAGGAGCTTAGCCCTGAGAGTAAGACACTTTTGTCTTGTGACGCCAAATTGCTTCAAAATAGATCCTTTCTTGCGATCTAAGAGTGTGAATTATGTAATTAAAAATATAATAAATAACAAATATTTGGGAAATGAAACTCACAGCTTCCAGTTACTTTTAAACGGGCCGATGGGGGGTGAGTCGCTGAAAAGAGTGGTGTGGGATCTATTTTGAATGTGGTTTCACACACATTTTCATCGGAAAATTGACCAGTTCTACAGAAACTCGAGGTGCTTGGCACTTGTTCCTGAGGTGATTGTTGGCCATACTGCTCTAAAACAATATCTGAAGATTTTTCCATTATAGGACAATCCAGCCTTGGTTTTTTTATGATTTGAGAATGATCATTTTGATATGAAGCTAAAAAAGAAAAGTCGATATTTAATTGAAAGTGTTTTCCAATTCCTAAAATACTAGTCTATTTTATTGCAGCTGATAGCACAAATCCTTGGCTAAAGCCAACCAATTTTTGGAAGGTGGAGGATCTTATCAGGTCCCCAGTATCAGGTACTTACCATTTTTATTATTCATATGTAAGATTGGAAGGGCATCATCTGAAATCCCTTTTCTACAGCCATGTAAAAAAGTTTCTGCTGGAAAATGTCTCGCACATATACGGATTTTTTTATGTATTTCGTCGTAACTACGATTAGCTAAGGAAGGATTGTTGATATTTGCGATCCATTTTTCAATGATTGCCATATTAAGGACATTTCTCGGATTTGGAAAACGAAAACGACTGCTATATTTATCTTCACAATTTGGAACGCAACACTTCAATTTTACTTTGGACGGTTTCTTTTTACCAAACATAAGAGACATTTTAACGCAAAATAAATACGAATACTAAATACAAATAAGAACGAAACGATACAAACGACTAAATACAAAAAAATACGTACAGAAATGAGTGTTTTTTCTCAACGGTCTTAAACGCTTTTAAAATTCAAATTTTGAATTTTTGAATTTCAAAATGACAAATGCGATACGACAAAACCAACCAACACAAATCACTGTCAACAGAAACCTGCAAATTTCTTTTATCTCCCGACAGTGTCGCCATCGTTGACTGAAAACCTAACTAAAAACCTTCGTCTCGAGTCTCCCATTTGAGACATTTTTCTATAGGTGATATGTTCTGTGCCGGTAATTTTCATTTGTTCTTTCTCAGTGGTAATTTACCGGTAATTTTGCGGTTATTTTGGTAATTTTGGTAATTTTGGAAATATTTTATGATTCATGAAAGAAACAATTATGACTATACCGGGTGTCTACGAGATCAGTTTCGCGCTGACATTTGCTGGTTTTTTTTTCGATGGCAAATATTTTTGGTATGTAGTGTAGGTTTGAGAAATGTCATCTTTTGACATGTGTGTCAATGTTTGGTAACTTCCGGTTTGACCGGAAATGGTCCTAACTCCGTAATTTTGAATGGCATCCCAATAATTTTTTCACATTTTTGGTATCTGCGGATCATGATGTGTACGAAAACGTCAAATTTGAACATTTTTGAAGAAATTTCAGAACTCTGGATGAAAATTTATTTTTGAACAGGAAGTGACAGAGCGGTCTCAAAATTGTTATTTTCAACCAACACAATCGTAGAAAAATGCGAGTGCCAAGATGTTATCTTTTGCTTGTTCTCCAAAGGCTTCCAAAGCTGAAAAAATCACATTTTACGTGATAACTCAATGAAATCAGTGAAATCACCCGACTTTCATAACAAATGTTTTTTACCTTTTTGAAAATAAGACCAACTATGCATTAAAACTTTTTATTCATGCCAGTTTTTAATTATTTTTCCAATATTTTTATTATGCATTACTATAACTGATAAAACTACTTATAAATAAACCCCTGTATTCAAACTTTGTATTTACAAATTCCCGAGATGTCAAACAATGACAAATAAACATATCTTGCCCACAGATCTTGTCAATGGCTTGTCAAGAAAAAAAAAAACACCAGCTCCTTTTGGAAAGCGTTCTTCATACAGGGTTCATTTATAAGTAGTTTTATTCATTGACACACATGTCAAAAGATGACATTTCTCAAACCTACACTCTATACCAAAAATCTTTGCCATCGGAAAAAAAACCAGCAAATACCAGGGCGAAACTGATCTCGTAGCGTAGACACCCGGTATACTATACCTACCTATACGTTCAAGGATTATAGATTTTCAGGATGTTTTACCTAAACACCCATTTATTATAAATTATAATATTGTTTTTTGTAAAACATAACCTCTTAGAAATATTACAATATTTAAACAAATAAACGAAATTACAATATTTAAACAAATAAACGAAAAACAAGCAAAGAAAATCAGACAAAAATAAAATAGAAATAAATTCTCCTTAATCTGCCCTTTATAAAGGGCAAAAAGAAAACAAATAAATAAAATGAGTTGAATAAGGATAGCATAAGAGATTTTTTTGGGGGTTTTTGAAAATTTCTATTGGTTTTTTTGGGTTTTTGCAAGAGTTGTGCTTCTGTAGGGTTTTTGTGTTTTAAGGTCTTTGACATTCCAAATGATAATCTCTAACTTAGAACTCAACAAAAACCAACCAGGTTTTTGAAATAGGTTTTTCCTACGAGCACAATGTTTTAATTCAAAATATAGGTACTATGTACTTATTTTTCACTTCAAATGAAATTACTATACATATATCTATAGGTACTATTTTCCATTGAGAAAACCTAGATCTCACACAGATTTTTGATAAATTAGATGTACAAAAATACTTGTGGAAAAACATTACACCTAACTTCTGCGGAAAATGTCTTTTTCGCCCTTGACAGCTTGCCAACTGCAGTCGCGTGGGGAAAAGCACCACTTTCCGCACTTGTTAGGTAAATATTTTTTATTTTTTTATTTTATTTATTTATTATACGGGATAACCCCATTAACAGCAAAATTACAACAAAAAATAATAAATTGGTTAGGTATATACATTATAAAACCTGCAGCAAGTAAGCGTTAACACTAAAAGAAAAACAAGAAACAACAAAATTTAAACTTAACGAAAAACAATCTAAGCTACCTAGAAAAGAAAAAAATATATATACAGTGAGGACATAAAGTCCGTCGCCCCCCCTCTAACTTTTGAACCGCCCGGTATATTGCAACGAAATTTTGAATGATGATATGTGACTAGATTCTCCATGTTTTGAAAATCAAATGACAGCTTCAGCTGTCAAAATGACAGCTAGGTGCAGTTTTGGAACGTTTTTTTAAATAGAAGGCGGTGTCGAATGATATATCGTTTTAAAGGTTTCTTTATTCTTAATTTAATCCCTGATTCTGAAAACATTTTGTTTAGCGGTTTTCAAATGATGACGAAAAAACAAAGGCTTGTTTTGCTCATAAACACTCATGAAAAAAAAAAATTAAAAAATTTTTATCGCTTTTTTATTCATTATTGTCTTTTTTTCAGTAATAATAATGACGTCATGACATTGGTAACTTAAATAATGAATAAAAAACCGATAAAAAATATTTTAATTTTTTTTTTTTATGAGTGTTTATGAGCAAAACAAGCTTTGGTTTTTTCGTCATAGTTTGAAAACCGCTAAACCAAATGTTTTCAGAATCAGGGATTAAATTTAGAATAAAGAGACCTTCAAAACGATATATCATTCGACACCGCCATCTATTTAAAAAAACGTATCAAAACTGCGCCTAGCTGTCATTTGTTTTCCAAAAAATGGAGAATCTATTCACATATCATCAATCCAAATTTCGTTGCAATATACCGAGCGGTTCAAAAGTTAGAGGGGGGGCGACGGACTTTATGTCCTCACTGTATACATACTTAAGGAGAAAAAAAACAAAATAAAAATAAAATAGATTAACCATCAATCAACAAAAACAAAATTAATTAAAATAATACTGCTCCACACCATTATTTTCATAACAAAACTGCCCTTTTAAAAATCCCTATCGATACATTAAAGACATCAATATCATGACAATTAATTAAAGACATATACCTATGTAAAGGGCTGTTAACCCCATATGTTGTCCTAAATAACTATTCATTTATGCCAACCCTAAAAGCGCGTTACAGATTCACAATTTCACAACAAGATGGCGAATAATGCATTGAGTAGTATTGTCGCCTGAACGTGATTTCATTCAGGAAGCATTTCTGAAAATTACCGGTAAAGAAATTTGTCGGGTTAAATTACCATAATTACCTTACCAAAATTACCGTTACCGCGGTAACGTTACCACACTTTAATCTCTAGTGTCATATTTCTGTACTTTCACATTTTTTCGCAATGTATATGCCTGCCACGGACAAGAATAGTTATTTATACACCAAGTGAGTTAAATGAATGTTTATCCCATTATGACGTTTAAAAATGACATTATTGAACACATAACAATAAAGGTGAGTAGACGTTTATCACCTCAGTGATTAAAAAACATTTTAACTCACTTTCGGCATTTTAAGTCACTCTGCCCAACTAAAAGTGTGACACCTCAGTGATTTAAAATATTTTTAACTCACTCTCGACATTTTTATTTGTACCTATTTTATTTTTTAAATTTCCTGAAAATGGGATAACATTTTGTATACATCACGCTAGGGCTCGTGGGTTAAACTTTCTTCTCATGAATAAAAAAATATAACGTCCCACAATGTCATTTTTTGAAAATTTGAGTTTTTCCAAAATGACATCAACACACATTTTGACTCATAATTTTGTTAATTTCAATCCGATCAAAACGTGATTAGGCTTGAATTAATGCAAATCAAATCCTTATAAATCTATCGTTTCAATAATTTTGCAGCTGCTAAATTCTCTAGGAACTCATAGGACACCCAAACATATTGACAGTTTTAAGCCTCAAACTCCAAAATTCAAGATTTTGAAAACACAACATCAAAAATTTTAAAATTTTATAAAAACTCATTTCTCAAATTCAAGCCTCTCCAGAATCTTAAGACGTTTAAATATTTTAAAACCTTTTGATTTAAAGTCTTTGAAAGACTCTAGAGACGCTGAAAAATGTAAAATAATTAATAAATTCTTTGTCTATTTAATTTGAAAAGTGTTATTTCTTCCATCATACACTTAAAAATTATGTAAAACAAATTGTACCTTTTTTCAGATATTTGGACATTGCACGTAGGGTGTTTAATCCGCAGATCCCCAAAGCTCTATATTACTTTTTCACTTCAGAAATAACGTTTATAAATTTTTGCTTTGCTCAACGAAATTGCGGCTATTTGCTTGTAAAGCGTTCAATTTATTCGAATCGACGAGGGGAGAAAAAGCGAAATAAAGATTTTCAAAGTAAAATCTATACTTTTACTGTGTATGTTGATTTTGTATATTGAGATCATCGCTGCAAAGTTTGTATTAAAAGTAAACATTTCCAATACATAATGAACTTCAAAACAATAAATCACCCTCATAGCAGAAACAATGATAATAAAAAAACAACCATCAGACATTCTCATTACCATTTAGCTCCAGCGCTCCAGTTTCCTTTTTCCGGGCGACAAAACTGGAACAATACAATAATACAAAAGCGGCACTAATTGTAATTTATTTGCAGATGTTGCTGTGGACGTACACTAGAACAGCACAAATTCCTAACGGACCCCAATCCTATGGCCCCGGGGGAAATATGGTACCCCAGCAGATGTACCGTGGCTCATCCTACTGATGCTTATGGTACTTTGGAATTTCAAGGCGGACCTCATCCTTCAAAAGCACAAGTAAGAAATTTCTTTCAAATTAATTTCACTTCTTTAGGCTCTATAAGCCTTTTATAATACATATTTCACCTCGAAAACAATAGCGTCAAAAAGAATATTTGGTTAATTTATTCCGAATAGATATTCTTGAGAATCGGAGAATTCTGAATCGGTTTCAACGTCTTATTTTGGCGAATAAATTGTCATGGCATCGTGGCAAAATGAGACTGGTAAAGTATTTTGCTTATTTTCGTTTTGTGACAATTTTATATGTTTGTGAATGGAAGGAAATGTAGAATACAAATTGGGTGTTTACTGAAAAGCTGTATTTTTATGGAGATTTGTAGAAAGGGTCCTTTTTAGGTGCAAAAATTTAAGAAATATGTATATTAGATTGCTGTTTTAATTTGGAGTTTTAGTTCTAATTAAGTTTATCGCAGAGGTTTTGATGAGACGTTCTCAACCATTAGAACCATCAGATGCTGTATGTGAACATTTTAGAACTGAAAGGCATTAAAACTCTATTCTCGGCACTCCTCGTAATTATAAAGTCTTTCAATGTCGTTTTTTGCAAATTTGAGTCTTTCCAAAATGATATCGACGCACATTTTGACTCACAACTTCGTTAATTTCAATCCGATTTCATCGTAATTGGTCTTAAATTAGAGCCAATTAAATTCTCTATGAATCCTTTATTGATAGTCTCAATCAACTTCAATAGTTTTGCAACTGTGAAGCTTCAAAGTCTTTTGACTTTCATTTCTATCGAGGTGAGAGAGCTGGAGACAATTTTTATTATTATTTTTTTCTAAATTTCAATCATTTTTCTTTCCACTTGCAAAATCTCAATCCAATTTTTCAAACATTTCCCGCAAAAAAAATAAAATAAAAAGTCACTTAATGTCGTTTTTTGGAAATTTAATAATAAAGAAAATTCAAAAGCCTGGAATAGAAAAAAAATGAATGTCGAAAATCATTTAGAATATTGAGATTTGTGTTTAACGAATGACGTTAGATAATAGTTCTAATTTTGTAACATCCATATCGATATGACCATGTTATGGTTGTGACTATTGATACTTCTAGAGCAGGCGTAGCTAAAGGAACACTTATCCTAACACTCCTCCTCGATTTACAAATTTAACTTAAAATTGTACATCGCAAAATATCAGCTCTCTATGTTTACGAAAACGAACTTACAACACTAGAAAACTAATATCTAAAGAATTTAACATTTTTCAATTTTAATTAAAGAACAAATATTATTGAATTTTTCCTTACACAAGGGTTTTGTCAAAATGTCAGCAATATTATTTTCACTGTTAACATACTGCACATCTAAGACTTTCTTTAACAACAAATCTTTGATAAAATGTTCTTTAATGTCAATATGTTTTCCGCGTTTCGAATTTTCATAACTCTTTGCCATCGAAATCGCACTGACATTGTCCATTTTTAGCGTTATATTTTCAATTTTGCAAAATTCCGAAATTATCCCTTCCAAGTTCACTACTTCTTGTGCTGAAGCCGCCCCTGTCACGTATTGTGCCTCTGCGGTAGACAGCGCCACACATGTTTGCTTCTTAGAAAACCAGCTGATTGGATTCCCAGCATACAGTACTATAGAGCCACTTGTACTCTTTCTGTCGGTCTTGTCTCCAGCCCAATCTGAGTCGGAATATGCTACTAAGTTTTCTGCACCCCTCGTATACATCAATCCAGTATCAACAGTATTTTTCAAATACCTCAGGATTCTTTTGCCTGCAGTCCACAACACTTGAGTTGGTTTGTCCAAATATCGACTAAGATAGGACACCGCATACAAAATATCCGGTCTGGAAGTGCATGCCAAGTACATCAGCGATCCAACTAACTTTCTGTATGGGACATCAATGATTTCTTCTGACTTTTCAACTTGAAAACCTATTATCATAGGTGTTGACACTCCTTTACAGTCTGCCATACCAAAATCTTGTAGAATTTTATTAATATACTTTTTCTGAGTGATACTCATGTTTTCAGAAGTTCTTGATATCTCCATTCCAATGAATCTTCTAATTTCACCCAAATCTTTGGTATTGAGTTTGTTCTTTAAATTATTAACTACATCCTGTACTTTATTTTTGTCTCCTGTGATAATTAAATCATCTACAAAAACAATAAGCCATACATCTTTCTTTTTATAGAGACAGAAATCATACTGAAATCTTTCAAAGTCTAAATCTTTTATTATCTCATTAAATTGGTTATTCCAACACTTTGGACACTCCTTCAGCCCATACAGAGCTCTGTTGAGCTTCAAAACTTTGTTTTTGTCTTCATTTACGCCGTCTGGTATTTTTATGTATACTTCAGATTCAAGTTTTCCATTCAGAAAAGCACTTGGAATGTCAAGTTGACGTACATTCCAATTCTGTTGTAGAGCATGTACTAGAAATGCTCTAATCGTTGACAATCTGGCAACTGGTGCGTGTAAAATCATTTTCCTCCTGAATCTGGAAGCCCTTGGCTACTAATCGAGCCTTCTTTGTACCATCTTCCTTTGTTCGGAAGACCCATCTTGTATCAATTGCATATTTATTTTCCGGAAGTTTAGACAAAGTCCAAGTTTGTAGATTGCTAAGAGACTTCAATTCATGGTTGATAGCATCTTGCCATTCAGAATTTTTCTGAGCTTCTGAAAATGTTTGAGGATCCTCCTGTGATTCTGTAACATCCAAATATGTAGCATACTTATATCTCATAATTTTGAAGATACTGAGGTTTATGTACCTCTCTACCAGTTCTTGTTAGAACAGGCTCTGCATCAGCTATCTCCTCCTCAATTTCGTTTTGTACATCTTTAAAGTCACTGCTGTCTTCATTTTGAACAGAACCAAACTGAGAACTTTCATCAAAACTATTTTCTTCATTTTGTTCTTCATTCTCTTTAATTTCTACTGACCATACTGTAGCATTTTCAATTTCTTATTTAATATGCTACTGTGTTTTGCTCTAGTAGATATGATTCTATATAGAACTATAAAGAAATAAACGAATGAACAACTATCTTTTCTGTGCCCAGATTTTATTACCTTGAGTACCCTTCTACTGAAAGTTTTTTAGCTCAGGTTTGCAAGTTTGGTTAATTGATCTAGGAAGGTTTGATTCAGTACGGAGGGCCCGCTGTTATTGATTAGAATCTTATATAAAGGAGAGATTTTTTCATCATCTCTGTTTGCAAATCCAATTAATAAATAATCTGAGGTTATGATAAATTGTTGTTTACTTCTTTTGATTTTTCATTCCGATCATGTCATTGAACAGCTGTTTTGTCTAGGCGTTTTCTTTAGACCTGTTCTACCTTTTGATATATCGACGGTGATCTGACAATAGCTGCTATGTGCATAAACGTTAATTTTACAGGGGGAATAAAAAACCGTTCTTATTTAAATAAATTTACAACGGAATATCTAAATTTTAAACAGACGTATTAAATATTAATTGAAAGCAGATAGCAGATAGCAGGCTCTATCGTATTGTGCCTAACAAAAATACAAGGCTAACTGTAGAAAAATCTAATTTTTGAATAAAATGTCAGTTAGCAGGTATTGTCAGATCACCGTCGATATGTTCTATAGGCATTTTTCAACATTCACCAGTCATTTTTACACAACCAAACTTCCAGTTCGTATTCTTGGGGTGAAACTGAACACGCTTTTTTCTATAATTTTCTTCAATGTCAAAATTGGAAGTTTGACAAATGAAAGCCTTCTTCCAAAATCTAAATGAAGAATCAGCCCTTTTGATCTTGAGACTTGATACCGAAAGGTTGGTCTCGGCCTATTTGATTTTGGGCGAGACTTTTTGGAATTTTGTGCCAGGGAACTCAAAGTTTAGACTAATTTCTTATTGATAATTGTCTGGAGTCGTCCCTTGGTCATTTTGGATTTTGTTTCGGTAAGTTTTTGAGATTTTCTTCAGGATTATTAACCTACAACACGTGTTTCGTTTCTTCAATAGGACTGTTCCGAGCAGCTTTTGGAAGTTTAAGACTTCACCTTTGGTCTAGAGTATCCCTCAATTTGAGGTAAGATTATTTCTAATATTTGGGGCTCGATTTGTTTTTTATACGAACATCGTTATAGGGTCCTTGTTCTCGGCTGTAGCTAGACAGTCTTAGGCTATAGTTGGACAGGTCCTAGAAAGAGATTCTAAACTAGATCTAGATTGCTCTTAGTTGGCTTTCGTAGCCTTTCTCCAGCAACTCTCTTGGTACCACTCTGGCAGAACCACGTCGAGTTCTACGTTAAACAGATACAACGTGGATAGGACTCATGACTCACTTACCATACCATAGTCTATCTAATAGTGAGACCAAACCTGTAGATAACCTCACTTTGGAAATTTCTGGATTTTCACATACATTTCACTTGTATACATGTAAGTTGCACTTTTACTATTTAGGCAAATCATATATACCTAAATCATCTGACGCCGAATTACGTCAGTACGTGCCTCTTAAATAAAATTCTAGAATTTTACCCTGAGGTTGCCCAAAGAATAACTTTCACCTTTCTGTGTTAAATTTGCCTGTTGGTAGAGTGTAACCCATATTGTTTTTTTTAATCTTCCACAAGTGTTAATAAATAGTTAAAACTGTTTATTTTAAATTCATATATTCATTATTTAAATTTTTTTTTATTTATTCAAATATTCGCAAATTAGGTACAAGCCTAATCCTAAACACCTTTTTTAATAACTTCGTGGCTACTTATTGGCGCAATAGTTAAGTCCTAATTACTTGGTGGCTACACGTTATGGCGCCTTATTATTATTGTTATTATTTTTTAATAAAGAAAGCCAGATACATTATTGTACCTAATTAGTTGTTTTATTGTTAAGCGCTCCAATTGTACAAGTTTTGTTATAACATCAATAAGTAATCTTCCTAGTTAAGTCACAATTAACTTGGTGGCGCCCAAGGGTAAGATGTATACAAGGAACCCATAGACCCATGGCCTCCGGACTGATGCTGACTAGCCGTATGCAGTATAATTAGGCAATTGCCAAAATAAGTACGTTATAATACAATTGTTTTGTCTTCTTTTATCTCTGTATTTCTTTCTTTGGTATTTTTCTCTGTATGTATCTCTTTTCCTTCAAAAAACACAACATCTCTACTAAAAATAATTTTCTTAGTATTTGTATTAATCAGTCTGTATCCTTTTTTATTTTCTCCATAAACCATAAAAAGCAGCTTCTGTGATTTAGGATCCCATTTCTTCCTCAACTCATCTGGCACATGTGCCATAGCTTCACAACCAAAAATTTTCAGCTCTAATAAGTTGGGTTTTTCCTTATTCCAGACTTCATAGGGAGTTTTCCCAAGTACTGCTTTTGTTGGTGATCTATTTATGAGATAGACTGCAGTGTTAACTGCTTCGCCCCAATATTCTTTCGACAAACCAGCATCAGACAACATACTACGAGCTCTCTCACAAATTGTCCTATTCGCCTTCTCACTAACCCCATTTTGTTGCGGAGTGTATCGAACAGTTGTCTGGTGTATAATACCAGAGTCATCAAGTACCTTCTTGAATTTCTTATTCACATATTCAGTACCATTGTCAGTTCTGAGTATTTTTATTTTAGAGTCAGTCTGATTCTCAACAAGTTGCTTAAATTGTTGAAAAACTTCAACTACTTGACTTTTTTCTGATAGAAAATATGTAAATATAAATCTTGAAAAATTATCAATTAGAGTGAAAATGTACTTACAGCCGCCTATTGATGCTACTTCCATTGGCCCAAAGAGGTCGCTATGAACCAGCTGTAGTACAGTGCCTCTATACTACAGTGGCTAAATAAACCTTTACATACAGTGGCGACAATAGAGGTCCCGCCGCCATCTTGTTCCCAACCTCTTGTTTCTTTTAAATATGAATTTATAGGATTTGAATAGACCTATTTCATAAAAAATTGAAATCGACGTATTTGATGACTATTATTAGGTCCATCAAATAGATTGTTTTCCATGTTTTATGATGGATATTCACCTAAATCCCATATATTCATTTTTGACATAAGCAATAGGTGGGGACAAGATGGCAGCGTTTTCAATATAAATATATGGGATTTTAGAACCAATCAAAAATAAGACAACAATTGTCGCCACTGTGGGTAATAGAGTTACTGTACTCTATACAAGACAGTGGCGACAATTGAGGGACCAATTTTTGATTGGTTCGTATATTTGCCGCCATCTTGTTGCAAAAACGTTCTTGTTTACATTGTTTTCATGAGAATATGGCTGTTATTTTGTGAATTTTGTGATTTTCTAATTTATTAATTGGATTCTGGTAGTTATTATTGCTCATTATACATAGATACAATAGAAACTTTTGTATATTGAACATTAATCTGTGCGATATTTCCAGTTGGCGTCTCAATTTTGTTCAGATTCAAAAACTTTGTGTTGGGGGTGAGTACCTAATATTATTAACAATATTTCTAAATTGTCAAACGAATTTCCAAATATTGAATGAAAAAATAGTTTAAAATCTGTGAGAATCCATAGTTTTATATGTACTGGAGTCTACAATTAAAGGTATTTAAAGGATTTTCAATATTATAATTTTAGGTTAGGTCGTTAGGATACGAAAATAATGCCAGGTTGTGCTGCCGTTGCAGCAATTCTGAAGAAAAAAGGGATTCTTGATGAAACGCTTTTCACGGAATCCGGAAAG
This sequence comes from Ceutorhynchus assimilis, assembly GCA_917834065.1. NCBI lineage: Eukaryota > Metazoa > Arthropoda > Insecta > Coleoptera > Curculionidae > Ceutorhynchus > Ceutorhynchus assimilis. Next base: position 9,112,155 of record OU892287.1, on the reverse strand, counting down.
AAGGAAACAATGGCTTATAAACACGAAAAGGAGGAATTGGACTCCTACGTTGTTTATTGCGCAGCGAGCAAACCAATTAGCTGCCTCTTTGTTTAACACAGGCAAATAGAAAAGGACAGCAACAGTTTTACCATCAACCTACAGTGCCTCTATACAAGTTTCATCAAATTAATTTCTTTTTAACGCCAGATTACAGCTATGTCGCATATATTAAAGTTAGCAACAACATGGCGGGTGGGCGGAGCTAACTCCCCATTGTCGCCACTGTTATAAGAGTATTAATAGAGTCACTGTAGCTGTAGAATCTCATGCTGCAACGGAATGGCTTTCGACTATGTTTGCCTTCAACACAGGAAATACACGGCTCTGAAGATATATTTATTTTGTTCAAACCAGTAGACATACTTGCCAGCAACTGCATTGCCTTTCGATTCAAGTGGCCAAGTCTTCTGTGCCATAAATCACTTGAGTGTTCACTTACACAAGAATACATTGACCTCCATTTTGACAGACATTGGTATTGGTACTTAACTGATAAATACCATTTTGCTCAAACCCTGTTGCAACAACTTGATTCGACACGTCAATAATCCTTGCTCCAGACTTGTCAAAAATGACCTTGTGCCCTTTTCGCACAATTTTACTGATCGACAACAAATTTACTGCTGCTTCAGGAGCATACATAACCTCATTTGCAGGAACCACCTTATCTTAACCATCTATTTTCACACTGATGTCCACTGTCCCTTTCGATACAATGTTTATGTCACTATTACTTGCAGTCTTAATTTTGCCACTGTTTTTGGTAGAATTCATTTACCAGTCATTATTTTTAGTCAAATGGACAGAGGCACAAGAGTCTAAGAACCATGCATCACTGTTTACTTGCTGTGAAGATAAACATGCTAGAAAAGCTGTGTTGTTACTTTTCTTTCTTTCACCCTGATTATCTTGTGAGTTGCCTGCTCTACATTGAGACTTATAGTGACCCATTTTGCCACATCCGAAGCACTTCACTTTGTTTCTTGTGTATACTTTTTACCTGAACCTCTTTCTGAGTACATTGCTGCATTCGAGCCAGCTGATTTTGAATCAGAACTTGATTAAACATCTTGCAGCAACTTCACTTTAATTGAATCACCTGTAATCTGTGTTCCACTACTCTCAAGACCCATTATCATTGGCCTGTATTCTTTCGGCAACCCTGCCAGCAAGAGAGTGCCGACCCACTCATCATCCACTTCGAAATTCATTGCATTTAACTTATGTGATGTTGAAATGATGGTGTCACAATATTCTTCTACTGAACTACAGTCTTCTAACTTGGTAGTTACTAAAGCCCTTAAAAGACCAACCTTTCTTGTTAGTCCTGAATCTTCAAAAGCTTTTTCAAAGTTTTGCCAAGCATCTTTAGCTTTTGCAGCAGTCTTCAAATGGGAATAATTTAACTTATCCACAGACAAGATTATTTTAGAAAGTGCTTTCTTGTCTTTCTTCTCATCCACTTCGGTACCTTCGACAACTTTCCACAAGTCATCTAATTCTAAAAGTGCCTTCATAGTGAACTTCCACTCGCTATAATTGTCCCGACCATAGTCAATTTATCAATCGACACAAATGATGATGAACTGCTTGCCATTTTCTTTTGAGTTTTAGCACAGAACAAAACTTTTAATTTACACAGTGACTTTGGGCATATCTGGGCCCATAACCTGTTAGAGTTATTTTGTGGAATAAAGCTAGAAGAAAGTTTTACTATTAGAAATAAACTAAAGATTTTATTAATAACAAAACATTCTACCATGAAGATTACAACAAGATTGCTATATCGATAACCTCACTTTGTTGACGTTACTAACATCTGACAGATATGGTTGTGACTATTGATACTACTAGAGCAGGCGTGGCTAAACGAACGCTTATCCTAACAGACCAATCCTCATCGAAAGCGTATCGATCTTTACATCGTATCAATTAGTCCTCCTGTGATTTTTTCCCCCTTGTTCCAGGCCTGTCCGCCTTATTGTCTCCATCTCCATGAACCTGTAGCAGCAACTCAAAATATTACCTCAAAAAAAACCCACACCTAAATATATTCAGTGTGATGAAGGATAAGAATTTTTCATCATCAAACCCCCATTAGAATGCATCTTGGGTAGCCTTATACGTGCACTCAATGTTTAATTCCCTTTAGAAATAAAACCACTAACCAACAATCGATCGAAATACCTTTGAACCTAAACAACTTTACGTCATATTTAAAAACTTCTTTTGTTCCCTTGTTGGCTGAAGTGAAAAAAAAAAAAAAACAACCAAGTTGGCTTATTAATAAACCACACGCCACAGGAAACCAGGATTTTTAAATATCCTGCAGCAATATTAATTATGAATTTATTTCGTTTCCAGCACGTGTAGGATTTAAAACAGAAAATGCGTAAAGAAATTAGGTGCAAATTCTCTGCGCAAAGAAACCTTGTGCATGACCCATTTTGCCGAGGCCAAAATGTTCAATGGCAACAAGAAAGTAATTACTATTTTGTTGATAAATGGATTAGCCTCAAAGTTTCTCGTAATCTACACACATTGATAATTCAAACAAAGTTTTAGGGTGTTGTGGGGCGTTTATTAGCACAGCTCAAGAGACTGTTGATGAGCAAATATTTGTTCATTATCGGAAGTAATTAGTTTATTATCCAGTGGCATTTGGTTTGTGATTTGATCAAGTTTATTATTTCAATGTATTGAATAATAAAGTCTGATAACTATTCTTAGTTTGAGCAATAGTAGATCCAAACTTGAACTCGAGAAGCTTGAAAATGAACTGTCAGGCTTGAAAATACCTATAGTTTTCGAGTATGCCATATGTCCGAAAAAAGTCAATTTATGCTTGTAAAGCTCTCATTCCCAAAAGAAACGAAATATTCAAGTTTCCAATTAGGAATTGTTTTAATAAACTTTAAAATGTCGCCTTTGGTTCTTGAGTTGGTGCAATTTTATAAAGTTTTAAGAGTGCCTAGAATAGAATTTGTATGCCTTAATTTAAATTTTATCTCTGAGGGAAATTTAGAAAGAAAAAAAAAACGAAAATTCAAGAGCCGGGAATAGACAAAAATTGAGCAGGAAAAATTGTGAAATGAAGATAAATTTTGCATAGACTCAATAGATGGTGCAACTCACATCCGCTAAAATTTCTTGAAATATTAATCAAATTTCTTTTTCCTTTTCAGTACATAAGAGTTGCTCACGACACAAAACCCGACCACCTTATGCAACTGATCTCCCGGGAATGGGGCCTGGAACTGCCCAAACTGCTCATCTCGATCCAAGGCGGCAAGGCCAACTTCGAACTGCAACCGAAGCTCAAAAAAGTACTGCGCAAAGGACTGCTCAAAGCCGCCAGATCGACAGGCGCTTGGATTTTTACCGGAGGGACCAACACAGGTAAATAATTATCAAGTTTCCGTAAATTTTGCATATAGCAATTCCAATTGTAGAATATTATTTGTCTAGAGTAGGTATAGATAATTATTATGGCAATGTAGTTTCCGAAAACATGGGTTCGGATTATGCGGGGACGGAATTATTACGGGCACGTGTGCAAATTGTATTATGCAAGGATGATAATTATTAATCTTGCTGGAAAGTTTCAGTTTAGTTTTGGCTAGAAAACTCGTATTTTTTGGATTCAAATTGTTTGAGTTGAATAAATCTCCTTTTTTATTTGTTAATGTAATTCTTCTTTCTTATATACCAACAACCCAATTTACTACTCTTTTGTTGAACCCCATACTATATTAATTAGTTTTAAAATTGGATTACCCTACCATATAAGTTGTTAATGTAATTCTTCTTTCTTATATACCAACCACCTAATATACTACCCTTTTGTTCAGCCCCATACTATATTAATTTATTTTAAAATTGGATTACCCTACCATATAAGCTTTTGAAGATTCTTTTCCTACTTGAAAGCGTATCTACACAATTTATTTGAGGATGCTTTTATGTTTTTAGGGTGTTTACGCATGAAGAAACTTATGTACTTAAAGGATTTTGAAATAATGGCAAACTGTAAAAATAAATAGCAATATTATCTTGACTGGATTATGGGATCACGAAAATAACATTTCAGTTCTGAACTTTCATTTTGGTCAAAGGACTTTGTTCATTTCATGTTAATCAATATTAATTATCAATAATCATCTTCTTCGTGTATTTTGTATTTGTATTGTATTTTGATAATAATTTTTGATAAATTCCCATCATTCTACATTATGCAATTAGAAACGAATTTTGTGGGAAATTTTTGTAGACACAGTCTATAAAGAAAAATAATACCATAATTTCCTATCTTTCTATAAAACAAACACTTTCTCTCTCATATACCTACACACCACAGTCTTCAAATGAACAAATCAGAAAAACATTATTCTTCTTCTTCTTGTTTACCAATGGCCCCTTGTCGTCAAACAACAGGCAGCCAGAATCCTATGACTTGTGTCCTTTAGTACATCGGAGTGGGGTAAACCCACTTGCCAATAGTTTAGGTTTCCATTGGGGATGAGTACGTAATTTTTTGCTGTGGCATGTACAGCAGGGAATTTGGAAACGCATATAACCACCAATCACATTATATAGGCATTAGTACCTAATTGCATTCTTAATCAACAAAACATCTTTACAATAACGACTGTAACCATGAACCACTGCTTATATCAAACTTCTTGATACAATCCATAACCATAACTGCTTCTCTGCTGGTTGGGTTTGCAAGAATTTCTTCTATCTGTATTGGACCTCCTACCATCTTGTTCAGTCTTGAATACCACCAATCTGTCAGCTCACAGTTCAAGAGCACATGATTGATATCACCCACTTCACCACATTCACAATTCTCGTTGTCCTGCATGCCAATTTTGTGTTTAAGTATGGGGCAATATGTAGTTTTCATTCTGCAAAAAAAAACACTAGTTTTTTTGCGGTGTTCTTTGAGGTTTCTTCGTTAATTTTTAGTATTGGCTCAAATAATTTCTACCTTTATTGGTAAATTCCACAGCCCATTGCCTGCATGTCTCTTGCTTAGCTACTCTGAATAGATCATCATAGTGTTTTGTTCTGCTGATAGCATTATTTGCCTCTTGGCTTCTTCCAGCAAGTCTATCTGTCTTCTCATTTCGTGTTATGCCTGTATGACTAGACACTCACAGTATTTTGATTTCCTTTTCTCCATACTGCATACAATTTTCAAAAGAGCATTTTCAGAATCCGATATTCTTAACAGCTTTTCCTGTGTCAATCTCTAACGTATTGAGGGCCGAATATATCTATGTCTAGCACCTTTGCTGAAAATATGTTGGTTACATCCTAGCATCTCCCTATCATTGAGATTTTCTTTGTGTTGTTGTATATTCCAATTCCGCAATGTTGATATTGGCTGCAAAGATATGCATCTGTATATATTTTTTCATGGTCCGAGTATTCCTTCAACAACTCCTGTAATAAGAGTTGGTCATCTGGACTGAACTTTCGTATGTTTGAATCCACCCAGTCTATTTTGCGCAGTTGAGTTGTCATATCCTCTTCGAAACATGGCAGATTGTCCGATCTTTCCAATATTCCTATGTGAGTCAACACATAATCCACCCCCTCCATTACCGCCGCAGCGCACTTGGTTCATCAATAAGGAGGATCCTGATTGTAACAAGCATAGGAGTTGAGTATCACCCTATTGACCTCATCCTCTCTAAAAGCTACTTTTCTGAGCATCAACTTTGTAAGTTCGTTTATTCCTTCGCTGTATCAATGGGATTTCTGCTGCTTCAGGTAACAACGCCATTATGGGAGTGCTCTCAATGCAGCCAGTCACCACTCTCAAGGCCTGGTACTGAATGCGATGCATTTTGCTAGAATTCATCTTGCTTATGTGGTAAATTGCTTGCAGCCCTTATCAAAATGGGTTCTAACCAGCCCTTTATAAATGTTCAACAATATATTTGGGTCAGCGCCCCGTACCAGGTTCCTGTAATTGCTCTCATTATGTTAATTCCTTTCTGCGCCTTGTTAATCACATACTCAATGTGTTCGTTCCACTTCAATTTCCTGTCCAAGTACTTATAATTTTCAACCCACTCATGTCAATCTGTTCAAACCTGCACTTTTCTTATACTTTCTTCCATCTTTTTACCAGCTGCAAACAGAACAATGACATCGGCATATTGCAATGCACCAGCCTCGCCTGCCACGATTTCCTGAATTTGATTGGTGTACATGTTGAATAACAGAGGACTCAGAGGCGATCCCTGCGGCCACCCTATGTGTGCTGTTTGTGGTTTAGGTTTCCATTGAACGGTTCTCTTATAGTTATATTTCTATCTAAATACAAGTTATCTAAGAATTTCCAATAATACATTATTATAAGCAGCCCGAATAGGCACATACTATTGGTAAATACCCATTTTGGACTATATTAAAATATTTTTTTTCTCCAAGAAATGTTCTAACCGTGTCTTAATCATGCTTTCCATTCATTTACCAAGGCATGAGCCTATGAGGTCAAAGCTATTGGTCTGTATGCTTTAAAGTCTTTGGGGTCTTTCTTGCGTTTTTTAAGCGAAATGACGATCTGGTTTCTCTACGCCCGCGAAATACCTGTCTCCTGTCTAAGGATTCCATTAAAAAGTTGCAGCAAGGTACTTTTCATAAAAGTCGGAAGTCTTGACGCCCCAAGTACTCTATGTAATAGGATCGTTTCATGATTTTTTTTTATTTTTTCAATGAATTAGGCACATCAAAATCTATTCTTGGTTTTTTTCCCGCATTTTTTAGAATAATATTAAAGGAGATATTTCAATTTGAAATTTTACTATTATTCGTTATTTTTTAAATTGTAATGACGTCACAAGGCGCGCTTGCGCACTGTATTTCTAAATTTAAGTTTGCATCACTGACAAAATTTCCTAGTTGTCTAGTTGGCTGCAATGCCACTGGCCCATCTCCTGTCTTCTTTTAGAGGTTATGTCAGTTATTTTGTTTATTTTGATTCGCCTGTCTAGTCTGGTTGATTTATAAAATGAAAAATAAATACTTATTTCATCCGTTTATTTGGTCGGTTTATGTGAGAAGATGGATAGTGGATTTATTAAAGCCTCCAGCGAAAATTTACCTGAACTTAATTGTGCTCGAATTTATGTGATGTTGCAAGAGATTTTTGCCAAAAATACGGATTATTTAAGTGCAGAAATAAGAGGAGTCAAAACCTAAAGGTGGGTAGTGAAATATTGGCATAATTATTGTATTGGTTTAGCTTTGGCCCATTATTATATTACATTTTTAGTAGCAGGGTAACAGTTTTATAGTTTCATATATTTTTAGGTCAGCGAGAGCCAGTTATGGTGACAATGCTATTGGCTATGTGCATTAATGTGCAGTTGAAAAGAGACAGCAGAATATCCTCTGTTAGGAGCATCGCCAGATGGAATAAGCAAAGAATTTGTGATTGAAGTTTAATGTCCTAGCAAGAAGGAGACTGTGAAAAACTACATTAAGGAAAATGGAAATATAATGACGAAATACATGTGCCAACTTCAGTCTTCAGTTACAAATGTTATTGTGTAACAGACAAAAAGGACTGTTTTGTGTGGCAAGTCCCAAATTTGGAGAGGATAATGAAGTGACAATTTTTGAATTAGACTTAAACATTAGGTTTATTAAAGTAATTATTGAATCAGCTAAAGAATTTTGGAAGAAAAATGTATTTTCAGTCATTTTGAATAAAAATATATGATTGATTTGGGAGTCTGGTAGTTTTCTTCTTTACATTATTTATGCAATAAAAGTACCCTTTTAATCCCCAGGATTAAATTTCACTTTATTTCCCAAGGGATTAACTTTTTACTTCATTTCCCGTGGAGTAAATGGAACGGGGAATAAAAGGGTACTCCAAAGTTGAGGGAATAAAAAACACTTTAGTCCTGAGATGTATACACTATTTTATGTACCATCGTCACCAAAAGTAACTGGGACAGCATCACATTAGCTCTTGTCCTATTACATCAATTTTATTGTCAAACATTTGTCAAACTATGAATCAAATGCATTGAAATGAATGACAGTAGAATTAGTCCAAGAGATTATTATGCATTATTTGTGTCCCAGATACTTTTGGTGACGATGGTACTTTAGAGGGATCAAAAGTACCCTTTTAATTTTTAATCCCTAAAGTGCATATGATAGTGTATACACTTCAGGACTAAAGTGTTTTTTAATCCCTGAACAAATTATAGCCCTCACTTCGGGATTAAAAGTACCACTTTAGTCTCTAGGTGTATAATGTACTATTTTGGCAGTAAAAAAAAGTAATAGGTATTTTTTTTATACAATATATTCAAAAAAGCATTTTTTTCTAGCTTCGACATAAAATTTATTTGATTAATGGCAAATTCACTATTCCACAAGCAATAATTAATAAATAATCAGTTTTTGCCACAAGCTGATGGTCAATGCAGGAATGTCCTTCGAGTATTGTTAATTCTCACAATCTTTGTATCACTCTTTCAATATGGATTCGTAAGCTGGCAATTCTTTTATTCAGCTTCTTCACAAACTCGGATTCTGCCTAAATTAATATGTGGAACCACTTTTTTCTTTATAAGTAATTTGCAGTTTGTCATCCAAAACTGCATCTAGTTATCACAATCTTGTTCCATCTATAAACATAATAGAATGTTCATAGTGACGTCATGGGAGAAAGAGACCAACAATTCGACAAGGACAAAGAATGTTTAAATTTTAAATTAATTTAAATAATCCAGGAAACAATTTTCAATAAAACCAATATGACATGGCCAAGTTTTAGGCCTCACTATATCGAAAAATAATGGTCAGTATAATTTTAATAACAGGAGGTAACGACCCTATTAGTTAGATGGTGGTTATTTACTTGGAGCTGCTACCTAAATCTGTGGAAAAGTCTATTTGCAAAAGAGAGATGTACTAAAATTATAATTTATTATCCATAAAACCCAAAAATTATAATCAACAAAATATCTCCCAACTCTGACAGCCTCATCTAATTTTTCTAAAATTCATTTACTTCACATCCGTTCAAAATGTTATTATTACGGACCACTGAAATATCCCTACTAAATAAGAAACGCCCTATTCCTATTATTCCTAATAACTTATAAGTTAGCTCATTTCAACACTTCCGATAAATTCTTTAAAATTTCTAAGTCCTTTATTGACTGCTTATGAAAAACCCAAAATAATTACCTAGGTATTTGTTTATTAATATAGGGTTTACTAGTTTATTCTTATAAAACCTTACAAAATTTTCTACATGAAATTTAAAATCCCTAATTCAAAAGTTCGGCACTTGAGATCATCAATGTCTCTTGACGAATAACGAATTTCAAATAAACCTTTTCAATATGCCTAATGATAATCGTCAGCAGCTTTATCTCATGAAGAACAACAATTCTTAAACTAACCACTCCATTACATTGATTGATAACCGTCAACAATCTTATTTCATGCACAAGTTTCTTTTCGACACATCCCATTTTCCTTATAACAGAACAAATTACTAGCATAAGTTTCCTTTAACAACTTTCCAATAATTTGAGACAACAATTCTATTTTCGTATTCCTATGCCTAGCTAATAAATTCAAGTGTTTAATTCATAATTCCAACTCAAATTTGTATATTGTTAAATGCATTATAAGTACCCTTCATATTTTCTTTTGCAAAATTAAATTAGAATGTCATTATATCTGAAGGCAATTAAAGTTATGCATTAATGTTCCATTTGATATTTCACTTTATAGTCCTTCATCTTTTATAAAGTCAAAAGTTTTACTAGTAAAAATCACTCAAGTTTTAGGCATTGAAAGTCATCTGTTAATTTTACTTCTTATCATTCAGAATCATGGATGAAAGTCAGAAAGTTTTACTAGTCAAAATCACTCAAGTTTTTAGGCTTTAAAATTCAAAGTTTAATCACACAAAGTCATGTTCATCATTTATATTCAAAATAAATCTTGTCACAATGGACAATGAACGAATTTTAAATATTATTTCTTTCACGATTTTCCGTACTTTTTCTAAGTTAAATCGAACGCGTTTTTCCGAGGCAGCTTCGCGAATTTTATTACTCAAACTGACTCATTGGTACTGAAGACTTTAACGCAAACTGGACTGTACTGCTAACAACTGGCAACTCAACTGACAACTAACTAGCAACTGCGGTATTTATATTAAAAAATCCCCCCGCAAAGTATTATTAATTATCCCCCAGAAACGTCAATAGGCGGTCGTTTGACGATCAATCAGACAATCCCATTGGCGGACCTAAATATTATTAAAAATAATGATGCAATATCCTTGAAATTTTTATCATTTTAAGTTTAAAAAATCGAATAATTATGTCGCAATATACTGATTTATCGAGGTCAAAATATTATTGGTTCAAGAATGCCATAAATCATCAAATTAATTAATTGGCCTCGCTCGTTTAAGTTCATTGATTTAGGAGATGACACAGGCTTGATGACGTAACACCTAATATAATATTAAACGTTAATTTGTTCCGTTTTCAATTTATTGATACTGATTTGGAGATACCGGAAATTAAGTTTTTGATTATTTGATAATTATTTAATTTTTACAGTAAAGACATTGTGATTTATGGGTCTATTTTCTCGGATCATTACACCGTCTTCTCCTGGCGCTGTATCCTTTTTTCCTTGGGGGAAAATATCAAGCTCCTCTATACCTAATTCAATGCACTCTTTTTTAATCCGTCCAATCACCAATACCTCTGGATTGTCGCTGACAAAGGGAGGAGCTAGCGTATTCAGTAGGTCTGTCTTATCTGTGTATTTAACTTCATTCACTATATTGTTTGAAAATGTCTTTAACTACCCTCCAGACATACCCGATTGCTGATTCTGTACTAAGTGTTTCTGTAAACTTTCTAAAGCCATCTTTCTTTTTTTGCTTTAGGATTCATCTTGTTCTGGCTTGTATATTAGAAAATTTTCTAAGGTCATGTATCTCAAATACATCCTCATCGCCTCTTGTCTTTCAACTGTCATTCTGTTACAATCTTCATCCCACCAAATTGGCTTCGGGACATATATTAGTTTTTTCTTGACCATAAGACTCTTAGGATAGCTTCTTCCACTGCCTGATGGATTTTATCGTTAAATGCCTGATAGGTATGAATATCCTCCCTATCCTTTTCAAAAAACCTGTCATATTTATTCAGTCTGCTTTATCCGTTTTCCATTTTCTTAATGGCTTCGTTTCCTATTTTTCACCTATCAATTGTTTTCTAATGCAGCGTATACAGGCATACCAGTTACAACTTGTTCCTTGTTCCCAGGTCCTGCGATATGATTGTTATGTCTGGAAAACTTTTATTTTGATTTGGTGGGGTTATTCTAGTGCTATTACCCTCATTTATAATTATTATTTATTGAATTATTGTCACTAATATATTCCATCAAGTGTCTGCCATTGAATTTATTAATCTGTGAACCTCACAGACTATATTGAGCATTTAGATGATGAATGGAGCTTGTATTCCTCCAAAGGCATTGTGGATGTTGTTTGGGGAAAATATGACATCTGGCATAGAGTACACCATGACAATAGTAACTTTTTAAATTTTGGGTCGATGTTATTATTCATGTTACATTTAGTATGGGGTATGCCTTCTTTGATCAAGATAGCTATACCTCCTTTTCCATCATCTGTATCCAATCTGTTGTACATAGTATTTGACTTTCAAAGCATTGTTTGCCTTGAGCCATGTCTCATTAATCAATAAAAAATCCGGGTTTTCGTTATTTATTAAGATAATCAGATCGCTGAAGTTTTGTTAAATATTCCATTGGATTATTTCATTTTCATGTTGGGTTTGTTCATAATAAAATTCATCTACATCAGCGTATGCATCTTCCAAAAGGTATTGACTGTCTAAATCGTGATCAAATCCCCCAGATTCCTGGGTTGAATCCTGGATTTCTTCCATAATTGCATCTCTCAGCTCCTGGGGCAAAGGTGTCTTACCAATAAGTTGTTTTACAATCTCTAATATCGGTGTTGGCTGGAATGAGTAGGCACTATACCAACTGGCGAGCCTTCCCTTGTACTCCTTTGAGTAAGCGTTCTAGTAGGAGCAGAGATCAGACTTTTTTTGTGCATTTCTCTGCCGTACCCTAGCGAACAGGGATTTTTTTCTTTTCAGGTTACATGCAGCCACAGAATATGATGGTTTCCTTGGAGTTGTAGGGGTTGATATGTATAAATGTCTCTGATTCACTCCATTTAGTCTACTGGCTTCTAAAGCTCTTCTTGTGGGATTGAGAACTGGAAAGTCTCTACGATCCAAGTTCCCTCTCTGTCCTATATTTTTATCCCCTTTCGGGTTTTCTGTTATCATTGTAGTTTTAATTGCTTTTTGTCTCAGATACTCCTCGCATTATCTTTCAGGGGTTTTATGTTTAATATTGCAGTATAAGCAATTAGGTGTGATTTGTTCACAGTCCCTTTCTTCGTGCTCTTCCGCACATATCGGACATTTTTGTTTGCCTCGACACTAATTGGCCGTATGGCCATATGTTAAACATTTGAAATGAATTGAAAAATCAATACTGGACTCACATAGACTGAGATCATTACATCAAAGAAATCTAGGTTTATTGACCTTAGAATCAGTTACCTACCCTTGGAATATAAACACCACTGATTCAGTGTTTTAATAGATACTATCATCATTTTCAGTTATTCTTTTCTTTAGCCATCTGGCCTCAGCAACATTTGCAACGAATTTTCGATTTTGTATTCTCGACTATTTCCTCTTCTGATAAGCCTTAGTAAATACCTCTGGCAATTTATAAGTTAAAAACTCGTTTGCACTAAGATATTCAGTAAATTCAATTCCAACTCTGTTTTTACCTTTTCTGGAGATTTTCTCCTCTCCTCCTACTTTTCTATTTCTCAAAAGCCTACAAATACTCATTATGGGATGCATATTAACAATATTATCCTCATTTTTGCTTTCAACAGTAACCATTGTATGAGAATCTCTGAATGTGTATGAAAAATTACTTGTCTTTTTTCTGGCTATATTTCCGCACTAGGTGGGGGCCCCCGAGGTCCCCCTGGCTCTACAATCATGTGGTTGATTTTAGGTTAGAAAAAGGCAAAGCAGGTAAAAGCTATACTTAGGGCAAGCAGGGGTATGAATTTTATTCTGAGGATTTACCCCCATAGAGGCCCCAGATGCACTTAATTATTTTCTCTTCCGCAATTAAGTATTTTCACTGCCTAAACATTTTTATATCCTACTGAACTATTAAAACCATATAATACCTTGGTTACGATAATCATAAACAGGGTCTTAACTCCCAAGGGAGTTAAGGATTTTCATAACTCCCAAGGGAGTTAAGGAAGGGAGTTAAGGATATCATAACTCCCAAGGGAGTTAAGGATTTCCATAACTCCCGCTTTTACGCTGAATAGGTAACACTTTGACAAAAAATAGAAATTTTGAATTATGGCTTATTCCTTTATAAAAATAGACAGAATACAGTAAATTCAGTAGGATATAAAATTATCTATGTACCACGGGAATTATCAGGAGTTAATACCCACGGGCAATTGGTGTCCCTCGGGCCGGAGGCCCTCGGGACACAAACGTTGCCCTGGGGTATTAACACCTGCATAATTCCCTTGATACATAAATAACTATTATTTCGCAAAATTAAATCTAAAATTAGAATATCGAGCTGTCACTCTCTGGCGCCAATCGTCGACTATTTGACAAGTCGTTGGATTGCCTTAATATACAGTGGCTAAATAAACCTTTACATACAGTGGCGACAATAGAGGTCCCGCCGCCATCTTGTTCCCAACCTCGTGTTACTTTTAAATATTAATATATAGGATTTGAATGGACATCTATCATAAAAAATTGAAATCGACGTATTTGATAACCATTATTAGGTCCATCAAATACGTTGTTTTCCATGATTTATGATGGATGTTCACCTAAATCCCATATATTCATATTTAAAAGTAACGAGAGGTTGGGAGCAAGATGGCGGCGTTTTCAATATAAATATATGGGATTTTAGAACCAATCAAAAATAAGACAGTAATTGTCGCCACTGTGGTAATAGAGTCACTGTACCTTAATACAAAACTACGCGCCATCTATCCGCATAATTGCAAACTACTGGTGAGGCAAGGGGGCGGATTACGAACTCTCGATTCGAACCGAAACCTCCATGGATTTTGAACGCACTCCATGCAAATGCATCAGAATGCGTTCGAAATCCATGGCGGTTTCGGTTCGAATCGAGAGTTCGTAATCCGGCCCCAGATGTTCCTTTCAAAAATGTATTTTTTCAATACAAAGGTTATTATTTCAATAAAAATAAGTTTAGTTTCATGCAAAGCTCACGTTTCTGAATAAAATGGTACCAAAAACAACCTACCTTGCGATTTACATAGCCCCAGCAACACAGGATGTTTATTGAACCAAAAAACCCATAATTTTTTTTAGTGTTCAGTGCCAATAATCGAACGCAGAACACTACGAGGAACACTTTTCCGCATTAAAATCGCCCGAAAAACTACAAAATTTTCCGAAAAACCGAGGAGCAAAACGACACGTGGCATATAAAATTGTCAACAAGATGGCCGCCAGTTCGACGGGCATTTACAAAGCCTACTTGTACCTCAGGCATGCGCAAAGCAAGTGAACAAAAAAAAATAATTATATGTAATAATATTGTAAAATTAGTATAAATAAAATAATAATCAACTAAATCCTGGCATGGTGTTAATTATTAATTATTATGAAGCTTTATTTGAAAGAGAAATAAATTGCCGGCAAAACTGGCACCAATTCAATATGGCGACAACGGTCAAAAATCTGTCACGGGTGTTGGTTTTTTATTAATAAACTGCAAAAATACGGAAATTTCAAGCAATATTATTATTTCAGGAGTAACAAGACACGTGGGAGACGCACTTTTATTGGAACGATCGCAACGAACTGGCCGAGTAAACACTTTGGGCATCGCCCCTTGGGGCATCGTCGAGAATAATCAAGATCTAATCGGGCACAATACCGAAGTTCCCTATCATTCGATCTCATCCCCAAGGTAAGAATTATTATCCCAATAACTTTATCTTGCTTATAAAATAAAAATTTTCATGCATAAAATATGTGGTGCCTTTCTCATCATACTGATAGCGAATTCTATTAGAAGAGTTAGTGCGCACTGAGTATATTCGTGTCTTCTTCTACCAGCTTGTATAAGAAAGAGATAAAAATACCTTTATCTGCACTGGTTATATTCCCTATAAGTAGGCTCAAACCAAGATCACTCAACCTAATAGGATTACTTCCCTCAACTGTTGGCGTAAAATCTATTATCCGAGTTCCGAGTTTAAAACACGAATTCCTAAATGTTAAAATCACCTTTTTTACATTTAAAATTGACAAAAAAATTGATGATGGATTGCAAGCATTCGATCGAGGTCTGCGGGTGACGTCACCACTATTACATTTTCCAGTTATTAGAACAAATTGTTGTTGAAACTGAACTAAGACATTTCAAATTCAAATGATTTCCCAAGTTTCGATTATGAACTTGAAATTTGAACAAAATTGATATGCAATAAGTCTCAGTCTCAGAACATCCATACTTTTTAGTTCTGAGAAAAACTCTTCCTGAAATCGACTTGAAAGTGTATGAAATTTACATTTTCTGGTTCCGAGAATAAATCGTTTTTGAAACTAAACTCAGACATTCTAAATGATTTTCAAACTTTGATTATGAGCTTAGAAAATCCACACTTTCTAGTTTTGAGAAAGAATCTTACTGAAATCGACTTGAGAGACTCTAAAACTTAAGTTTTTTGGCTCTGAGAACTAATCGTTGTTGAAACTAAACTCAGATATTCTAAATGATTTCCAAAGCTTGAAATTTGAACAAAATTGACTTGAAAGTTTCAGAGCATCCACACTTTGTAGTTGTGAGAAAGAATTTTGCTGAAATCGATTTGAAAGACTCTGAAATTTACAGATTTTCTGGTTTTGACAATGAATCATTTTTGAAACTAAACTCTAGAGATTCTAAATGATTTCCAGGTTTCGATAATGAGCTTGAAATTTGATCAAAATTGACTTGAAAGTTTCAAAACATCCACACTTTCAGCTGCTTGATAGTGGTGACGTCACCTGCAGACCCTTTCATACCCGAAAATTGGCGAACGTACGTCTTATTAAATGTTAATTTACGATTCTTGGACTCAAACGATTTAAATAAAGTGCCAAAAAAACAAATTGAAAGAATGTGAATTTATTTTCTATAATTTGAGGTGAATTTATTTTTCAATAATCCTTTAAATTGGTTTTCTTTGACCAGGTATTTGAGCCAACATGCCGCATTCCAGTATATCAAAGGCGCTTATCGTCCATTCGCTGTTCCTTTGGGTGTAATCCCTTAGGAATTCGGTTTGCAACGCTACCAGCACCAGCTTAAGAACATTTCCATTGTGCTCGTGCCTAAAATTCATTAGCAAAATGTATTGAATATTAAATTAAACAAGTGTTACCATTTTAATCCAAGCACTCTCATAGAAATCCTGCAATTTTTCTTATTTCCAGCTTCAACCAGGGCTACATTCAAAGGCACCAAGATTTTAATGTCTTCCGGTTTCAAAGTTATAATTTCCTTTTGGACTTTTGATAATCGCCTCTTCATGTAATCCACAAGCTTAACTTTGGCAGAAAATGTTAGTAGGTTTTCCAATTCCTCAGGTTGGCCTCGGTTAATGATGTCTGTTATTTTACACACAGCCCTAAGTATATAAAATTCAACTTATTGAAATTATTTAAAAAATTTAAATTGTACCGAGTTGTGCCATAAATGAAAGCTCCTTCAGAAAAATCAGGATCCCAACACTTTTTCAACGCCCTAAACTTCCACTTGTTTCTGATCCATCTTAGAACTTGGGGCACGTAAATCAGATCCGGGGTTTTCGGGTAGATGCTTCTTTTAGAATGGGCGAATCTTTGTTGAAGCTCTAAAAAACTGGTGGTCTTGATGATGGGTGCGAGATTGTTTATTAGGGTATTTTTGATAAAGGTTTTCAGTACGAACATTTCTTTGTGACTATGAATTTTAAATTTTGAATGGGTTTAGAATGTTGAGAATAATTTTGGAATGGGCATGATGAAAACGAAAAATTTTGACAGAGAATAGATGACAGAAGGTACCACCAGGACCAATACTGGTACTAGAAACTTCAAAAGGAACTTGAGGAAAAAGCAATAAAAAGAGAAGAAGAGCTACCAAATTTCACATGCAAATTATCGCTCATCATCAATAGGTTTTTGATAAATGTTCAAATATCTGGAAATTTCAAATTTGAAAAAATTGGAAGTGATTCTGAGGCTCAAAAAATGTATTCCAAATATATTTCAGAAGCTCCTTGGAACAAAAGTCTATTTCAGCAAGATTTTTTCTCAGAACTAGAAATTGTGACTTTCAAGTCAATTTTGTTCAAATTTCAAGCTTTATAATCAAAACCTGGAAATCATTTAGAACGTCTGAGTATAGATTCAACAACGATTTGTTCTCAGAACCAGAAAATGTAAATTTCAGCAGTTGATTTCAGCAAGACTCTTGCTCAGAACTAAAAAGTGTGGATGTTGAGACTTTCAAGTCAATTTTGTTCAAATTTCAAGTTCATAGTCAAAACCTGGAAATCATTTAGAAGGTCTGAGTATATTCTTAATAACTTGTAAGTTTATACATTACAACACTTCCAATTCACATTCCTATTAAAACTACCCTTCACCTCTACCTACATTCTTAAAAAGTCCTTTACTGACTGATTATTCAAACTAATTATTTAAGTCATAATCCGACTCACTATATTTTTATAAAAATCTTACAATAATTTCTAAACGATTAAAACCCTAAATCAAAACTCATTTCATGAACAATAAGTTTCCTTTCAAAACTTCCCATTTACATTATGGTTTATTTTTTTACTAAAGCCGGCTACAAACGATCCGGCAGGCCTGTCAGTTTCAACTGAACAGTTCGCCTGAAGGCCGGTTGCCGGATGGACTGATGACCCTACACATGTTCAGGCGTATCTGATTCTTCAGTCTCAATCATCACGGCCTCTACTGACGACGACGCGTTATAAGCACTTTTTGATTTAGTACTAGTATACATATTTGTGAGAACAGTAGAGTTCGTACGAAAGATCGATTTCCTTCCATTTTTCTAACAGTTTCTTGCCATGGTCGTGGCAGTTTTTCAATTTGGCTCGCCGCAGGCACGACTCGCCATGATAAATAGCGATAAATTCCGCCAAACACCTATTTTCTATTCCGCGTGACATGGCGTAAGCTCACTACTCACTACTGAAACTATGTGAAATGATAGCCCAACAGTCCGACAGGCGGACAGTGCCATACACACGTTCCGACTTGCCTTTGGGTACGTGAGGCCGGCCGGATGAACGAACATATTTTTGATTTTTCTCCGGCCATCTGAACAGTCTTAACTGACAGATCGTCCGGAATATATACAAGCTCAGGCGACCGGCCTTCAGTCGGACTGTTCAGTTCGAACTGACAGGCCTGCCGGACCGTGTGTAGCCGGCTTAAGGATCAATTTAATCAGAAGAATTACTATTTTCGGATTCCTAGCCATCATACACAATTATTTAAATTCTTACTAGATAGTTACTATAGCCCTTAAACATCAATTGGACAATCCAATTCAAAATTCTTTAATTTCTTGAAACGTCATTATACTCGAAAGCAATTAAAGTTATGCAATAAAGTTTTTCCAGTCAAAATCACTCAAGTTTTTATGCATTAAGAGTCATTGTCAATTCACTTCTTATCATTCAGAATCATTGTTAAAAGTCAGAAAAACGAAAATAATCACTAAAGTACTACATTTAAATTGTCACTCGATAAAATACTTAATAGGCTCGTACAGCATTTTTTTTATTACATATTCTAAAGGAGCCTATTGAGTTTAGCAGTTGTGCAAAATTTCATAATTTTCCGAGCCCTTGTTCATATTTAATAGATATGTATCAAGGGAATTATGAGGGTATTAATACCCCAGGGCAAAGTTTGTGAGGGACACCAATTGCCCGTGGGTATTAACACCTGATAATTCCTGTGGTACATACATAGATAATTGTATATCATACTGGATTTACTGTATTTCGTCTATTTTTATGAAAGAAGAAACCATAAACCAAAATCAATATTTTTTTCTCTAAGTTTTACCTATTCAAGGTAAAAGCGGAAGTTATGGAAATCCTTAACTCCCTTGGGAGTTATGATATCCTTAACTCTCTTCCTTAACTCCCTTGGGAGTTATGAAATCCTTAAATCCCGCGCGAGAGTTAAGACCCTGTTTATGATTATCGTAACCAAGGTATTATATGATCATAATAGTTCAGTAGGATATAAATAAATTATCAAAACGTTCCAAATTAGAAACACGCGATGACGTCACTGCATCTCTCACGTTCGTTGTGGTGGTGCTGGTACCCCCGTCACTACGACATTTTTTAGTTTGGCACATAGAGGTTTGGCAATTTTTCTATCTGAGGTGGGTTCGGCTACCTCACTCCGTGCACTCCGAGTGACTCCATTCGCACTCCAGCCGTTCGGGTTAAGGTTCGGGTATTGCTTTTTACCGTATTAGGGGTGACTCCATTAGCTCTGTTCACTCCACTCCAACTCCGAGCTGAATAGCCGAACCCAGCTCTGGTAGAACGTCTATAGGTAGAACTGGATATTTTTCTTCCGAACGTATTAAAGCATATTTGATTAATTCCCTGACTTTCAATATTTTATGAGCTGAATTATGGAAGTAGCATGCAAAAAGTAAAATTATAGATAGTTCCGAAAACTCGGAAACTGTGTCCCAATTGACATTGCGTTATGCAAAACCGTGTGTGACGGCCTTTAGCCTGTCTCGACTCGAAAGATGACGTCAGACCATCTCTCAGCGATGAATTTCTGAGGCATAATGTTTTGATATTCGAAGACGCATAACTTTTTTAATATTTATCCAATTGAGCTGAATTTTTTTTGTGTGCTACATGTGACTAATACTCCATAAAAATATGAAAAAACGTGGTTGATGAAACTTCACTGCACGAGCCTATTAATTACTCAAAAATTTCTAGAGCTCGCACATAATATTGAACGCCTTTAAATGTTCTTTCTTTCACAATTTTCCGTACTTTTTCTAAGTTAAATTAAACCCGAGGCAAAAATAAAAGAAACTCTCGCGAATTTTTATCGGGACTGACACATTAGGTACTGTAGATTTTAACTCAAACTGGACTGAAATAACAACTCAACTGACAACTGACTTCTACTTCTAAAATCGCCTGTTTTATATTTTTTTCGATTCCCACCCAAAGTATCATTAATTATCCACCAAAATCGACAATAGGCGGTCGTTTGACCATCAATGAGTTAATTCTATTGGTCGACCTAGATATTATCAAAAGATGATGATGCAATCTATTTGAAATTTTTGTCATTTTTATTTGTTTAAAATCGAATAATCATGTCGCAATTTCCTGGTTTATAGGGGTCAACACTCATTGGTTCAAGAATGTGAGGACAACACAAAGAAGATCGACACACGTGAGCCATAAATCACCGATTTAATCACTATGGCCTCGCTTTTAATATTTTTAGGAATTTTAGATGATGACACTGGCTTGGTGACGAAATACCTAATATAATTTTGAACGTATTTGGGGTCAACGTTGATTTGTTTCATTTTCAATTTATTGATACTGATTTGAAATACCGGAAATTCAGTTTATGATTATTTGATTACATTTAATTTTTACAGTAAAGGCATTGTTAATATCGGGACTATTTTTTCGGATCATTACAAATTGTTCTCAGAGCTAGAAAATGTAGATTTCGAAGTTTTTCAATTCGTTTTTGGCAAGATTCTTTCTCAAAACTAGAAAGTGTGGATGTTCTGAGACTATCAAGTTAATTTTGTTCAAATTTGAAGCTCATAATCAAAACCTGGAAATTATTTAGAAGGTCTGGATTTAGTTTCAACAATGATTGGTTCTCAGAAGCAGAAAATGTAAATTTCAGAGTCTTTCAAGTCGTTTTAAGCAAGCCTGGAAAAAAACAAAAAAATTGAGTCATGAAAAGAGAAAATCTTTTTATGGGCCAAGAATCAAAAAAAACATTGAAGAAAACCTAATATTAAATGTTCCTTATTAATTTAATTTACAAGAAATTTCCATATTTCGCAAATCGAAACTCTATATGGAAGTTCAAACTTGAACTGTATTCGCAAAATTTGCATAGTTCCATTGTTGTACTCGCTTCATTTGAATTATAAAACTTACATTTTTCAATTCCAGATCCAAAAATGCAGCTTTAAACAACAGACACGCATATTTCCTTCTCGTAGACAACGGTACTGTAAGCAAATACGGAGCCGAAATTATCCTACGAAGAAGATTGGAAAAATACATATCAAAACAACGACTCTATCCTTGTAAGAATTTCCTTATCAATAAAACCTAAAATAATGTTTGTAAAATTTCTAGTCACTCAAAGCCCAATTCCAATAGTTTGCTTGGTAATTGAAGGCGGTACCAACACAATAAGGGCAGTACTGGAATACGTAACCGACGATCCACCAGTGCCTGTTGTAGTTTGCGATGGATCTGGAAGAGCTGCTGATCTCATAGCTTTTATGTGCAAGTAAGAATAATCTAGAATAATCTAAAATACACTTTACTATATAATTTTTTCCAGATATGAATGCTCAATGTTGAAAACAATGAAAGAATACATCATAGCAACAATTCAAAGAGCATTTGAAGTAGCAGCCGAGTTGGCTGACGGCCTGTTTAGTGAATTGATGATGTGTGTTGAAAATAAACATTTAGTAAGTACAAAATACATGATAAACTCAAACACAAACATCAATTTTTTTAGATTACAATCTTCAGAATAGCCGATAAATACGATCAAAAACCGCAAGAATTAGATCAAACCGTTTTGACTGCCCTTTTCAAATCCCAACACTTGTCGCCCACAGAACAACTGAGTTTGGCCTTAACTTGGAACCGAGCCGACATTGCCCGATCAGAAATTTTCATTTACGGCCAAGAATGGCCTCACGGAGCATTGGAAGATGCTATGATGAAAGCTTTGGAACACGATAGATGCGATTTCGTCAAATTACTGCTCGAAAACGGAGTCAGCATGCGTAAATTTTTAACGATACCAAGACTGGAAAATCTCTACAATTCGAAACAAGGGCCTAGCAATACTTTGCGGTATATTTTGAGGGATGTCAGGCCTCATATTCCTGCCGGATATGTTTATACTTTGCACGATATCGGCCTGGTTATTAATAAGTTAATGGGAGGTGCTTATAGGTAAATAATTGAATATTGTATTACTTAAAATTTGATTGTTTTTCTTGCAGGGCATTTTATACTAGACGCAAGTTCCGTCCCATTTACGCCAAAGTAATGAACAAAGGACAAAATATGACGATGAATGCGGCTTCGGCGCGACAATTCGGTGCTATGAGTCTATTGGCGGGGGCTTTGCCTTCTAGTGCTAATCCTTGTCTGTTCGATTATCCTTTCAACGAACTTTTGGTAAGATTCTAGCACTAATTCTAGTATACAATGATAGAGATTAGTAAATTGAAATTCTGGCCAGAGATATGGAATTTTCAAATTTTTCGCTTTTTGTACGTGTAGCGATCCACCCAAGTGTTTTATTTGATGTTAATTATTTCCTCGGGTTGCTACAAAATTAAGTGGTGAAGGGGGTCTATTTGCAAATGAGAGAAACAACTGTATAATAGTTTTCATACATATTTTATTAACTAAATCAGCACTATTAATTAGGAGAATTCAGCCTAAGAATATCAAAATCACTTTCAGTTACTTAGCACGCACAAACAAAAGAAAACTTGATACTACTTTATGATTCTCACTGGACAATAATCAATCGCAAACTTTGTTTTACCCGAGGCAAAAATAAAATAAAAAAAACTTTTTGGTGGAGACTCACTGCCAATTTTCTTGATTCTTAAAATCTTACTATCAAATCAACTGCTGAATGTTTTCTTTTCTGATTGTAACCTGCTTAAATAGTACTCAATTCCCACCAAAATTCTGTTACGTGGGCGGTCATTTAGCATTTCTCGAACCAATCCTCTTATTTGACCTCGTTTATCGAGTGATAAACGACATTGTTGTTTTCCAAGAATTGTTTTTACTTAGGAAATGATGCAACATCCGGCGGAAACACCGGTGTTGTAGTTTATCAATTATGACGCAATTAAATCACATGAGTATAGTGATTTCCGGTTAAACGCGTCCTAATTTTATAATCTTTTATCGATTTTTTTTTTTTTTTTTTTGTTTATCCGAATGTCGCAAGAGTCTATTAATTGGGGACATCGAACTCTGACATCCGGTCGCTTATCGCTTGTGTTGGTAAAAAAATTGTTATGTAATTTAAGTTGAGCTTAGAAATTTCGTCATTTTTTATTTATACTATTTTTGTACGGAATTAGATGCTGGAAAGCTAGGAGATTTAATAAGTTGAGATTAAATTATCTTGCAACTGACGTAGGTACTTTTCTAATTAAAATTACTACAAAAATGCTTTTACGAATTGAGTTAGTTATATTTTCTGGGATTTTAGCACCTCGAAATTTTTGGGGTCGCCACATATGTTTCAAAAATCTTAAACTTTTTTACAATTTTTAGAGTCTTCTCTCAAACGAGTAGATTGATGCAGAACTTATGGGTGGACCTCTGCGGGACGAGCGCAGCGAGTTTCGCAGTCATCTATTTATTCATACGTTGTTCCAATACGATACTAACTTGACTCACTCAAATGTCAGTTATTCTCATTAGTTCAAAAACTACACGTTTCAGGTCAGGACTTATCTGAATAGTTCAACAGTATATTGGTCAGTAGATGGCTGCGGAACTCGCTGCGCTCGTCCCGCAGAGGTCCACCCATAAGTTCCGCAATAATCCACTTATTTGTACTTGAACAATAACTTATTATATAAAGCCAAAATTTGTAAGATTATGATTATTCACTTTTTGTCAATTTGCCTTTCAACAGGAATTAGTAATGTTACTTTACCAAACTAGTAACATAATATGACAAGTTATTCAAGTACAAATGAGTGAATTGTTGCGGAACTTATAGGTGGACCTCTGCGGGACGAGCGCAGCGAGTTCCGCAGCCATCTATTCATCAATATATTGTTTAATTACGATATTAACCTGACTCACTTAAATGAAAGTTATTCTCATTAGTTTAAAAACTACACGTTTCAGGTGAATGTCTTATTTGAACAGTTCAACAGTATATTGGTGAATAGATGACTGCGGAACTCGCTGCGCTCGTCCCGCAGAGGTCCACCCATAAGTTCCGCAATAGTCCACTTATTTGTACAGGATGTTTTTCTATATATTTAAACCCAACTTACAGCCTTTACCTTTACAGCTAGAAGAAAGGTGTAAATACAAAAGTTTTACAGCTGTATGCAACATCCTCTTTTAACTTAAAAGCGCTTTTTAAAACTGGTTACTTTTAAAAATGTGTGTTCTAACGGCCAATTTCATATTAGAGAATTAAATGTTTCTTTAGCTAAATAGATTTAGGATAGGATTTTTCAACTTCAAATGGAGCTTTAAACTTAAAGTTTACTTTAAGTTGATTATAAAATTGGCTGTAAACCATACAAATTTTTAAAGGTACCAGTTTTAAAAAGCGCTTTTAAGTTAAAAGAGGATGTTGCATACAGCTGATACAGTTTTGGCTGAATTTTTAGAAACCATGGTCAGAAACAAAACTTGAATATCAGAAATGTGAAATTTTGCATGCTTCCAGGTTTTTTCAAAAAATAAGCATTTGATATTGTAGTATAACATACAATAACAAATAGGACCTACGTTGTGGAAACTTACTCAATTTTACTTACTGAACATGCGCCCGACAGCAAATATTTGGGAAATTTAAGGGAAGTTGTGATATGTAAAAGAAACGAAAAATTTATGGAACGTCTACTTTATTATTAAAGTAAATCGTACCGTTCTCGACCTGGTGTAGCAAAACGCCCCAAGTACTCTATGTAATTAGTTAGATGGTAAATGGCGAGCGGTATATTGATGGTGTTTATGTACTTGGAGCTGCTACCTAAAATCTGTGGAAGGGTCTATTTGCAAGAGAGAGAAACAAACTATTGAGGTGTACTAAATTATATTTTATTATACATAAAACCAAAAAATTTTAATCAGCCAAATATCTTCCAATTCTGACAGCCTCATCTATTTTTTCTAAAATTCAATTACTTCACATCCGTTCAAAAAATGTTATTATTACGGACCACTGAAATATCCCTACTAATAAAGGAACGCCCTATTCCTACTATTCCTAATAACTTATAAGTTAACTCATTTCAACACTTCCGATTCATTTCTATTAACTACCCTTCACCTATTTCTCTAAATTCTTTAAAATTTCTAAGTCCTTTAATGACTGCTTATGAAAAACCCAAAATAATTAGATACCTATTTGTTTATTAATATAGGTATTACTAACTTATTCTTATAAAACCATACAATAATTTCTACTTGAAAAATAAAAACCCTAACTCAAAATTCATTTCATGAACAATAAGTTCCTTTAACAACTTTCCAATATTTTAAGACAATTCTATTTCAAGAACATCAAGATTCTTTTCAAAATTTCCTATTCCATTTAATTAGAACAATTACTATTTTTCGCCATCCTGGCTAACATACAAAATTATTTAAATTCTTATTAATTCGTTACTATAGCCCTTAATCTTTAATTGGACAATCCAATTCAAAATTCTTCAATAATCCCTACTCAAATTCGATACTTTTTATGTTATATTAAATACATTATAAATTCCCTTCATATTGTTGGTGCAAAATGAAATTAGAATGTCATTATATCTGAAGGCAATTAAAGTTATGCAATAATGTTCCATTTATAAAACACTCGAGTTATTAATATTTATGCAATAAAGTTCCACAGTTGATTATAAAGACAAAAAGTTTTCCTAGTAGAATCACTCAAGTTTATAAAGTCAAAATGTTTTATTCTAGTAAAAATCACTCAAGTTTTTAGGCATTAAAAGTCATTTGTTAGTTCACTTCTTATCATTCAGAATCATTGATTAAAGTCAGAAAATTATTAAACACTAAAGTACTTACATTTAACTTTGCACACGTAAAATAACTTAATTAATTACTCATTTTTTTTTTAGCTAGCACGCACATAAATGTTGACGACTTTAATTGTTCTTTCTTTCATAATTTTTCCGCTACTTTTTCAAAAACTGTTACCGAGGCAATACAAGAAACTTTCCGGACTGACACTTTAGGTACTGTAGATTTTAACTCAAACTGGACAGGACTGCGAACTCATCTCTCAACTGACAATTTTTTCCACTTCTAAAACCGCGGTATTTATATTAAATCGATCCCCCCGCAAAGTATTATTAATTATCCCCCGAATCGTCAATAGGCGGTCGTTTGCCTAGCAATCCGAATTCCATTGGCCGACCTAAATATTATTAAAAATAATGATTCAATTTCCTTGAAATTTTGATCATTCTTAGTTTAAAAGAATCGAATAATTATGTCGCAATATCCTAATTTATCGAGGTCAATATATTTTGTTTTTTTTTTTTTTGGTTCAAGAATGCCATAAATCATTTATAATTACTTGGCCTCGCTCTTTTAAGTTCATTGATTTAGGAGATGACACAGGCTTGATGACGAAACACCTAATATAATATCAAACGTTAATTTGTTCCCTTTTCAATTTATTGATGCTGATTTGGAGATACCGGAAATTCTGTTTTTGATTATTTGACATTTATTAAATTTTTACAGTAAAGACATTGTGATTTATGGGTCTATTTCCTCGGAATAGTACACTGGAATTCTCGAGGGGAAAGAGAACGGCAGAGAAACCCTCGATCTAACATTCCTCGAAAATCGAAACATACTGTGTAATTTTAATAATAATTGTGAGTCATTAATTCAATAATTTAAGTCAATACAAGTTTAAATTAGGTACCGTCTTTGGTCTTTGTGCTAAAATTTTAATGACACACTCAACATTCAATCAACACTACCTATATTCAATACTGAAGAGTTTTTTTTTGTTAGTTAGCCAGTTTCCCAGCGGATACTGAGGTCCCATACGGGAAGCTACTCAGCTATAGTTGTTTTTGAGCCAATATCTCTAGATTGATTATTTCAATTTGTTAGGATATTCTCTCGTCAGGGTAGGAAAATGTTAGTTAATTCAACAAGGCTCTAATGCACGCTCTAAATCCACAAAATCAAAATCTCAGCACAAAAAGACAGCACATAATTTCTTAGGTTCTAATTTACTTCTTTATCTGTGTTGTTTACAGTATGAAACGATTTTTTTTAAATACATGAACAATGCACATGTTATAAAAAATGTTATAAACAAACAAAAAATACATAAAAATGAACAAAATAATAGAAACTTGCATAAATTGAACTCTCAAAAACAAAATAACATTTAATCCACTAACCTGTGAACGCTCCTTACACACACACTAATAACAAATTGGATTGAACAATCAATTTTAATGCAAAATAGAAATGAAAATTGAATAATGAATAATTACAGACACGCGTCTAAAGCAACAGCCCCAGCTTGTTCTCCAGTCTCTCTAATGCCTAATCGCCTCTTTTCTAGCTCCCGTTCGGTTTGGTACCCTCGTTTTCTGTGGCGCGCCCCGTTCAAACCTAAATTTGATGGCGCAGACATGGTTGCAACATTTACTTTTATTCAGTAACCGATTTTTAAAAGTTGAAGAAATAATATTTTAAATAGGTGGTTTTCCTCAATATTTAAATGGGATTTCCGTGTCTTGATTATACTCTTATATATTATATATAAATGGTCGATGTTAGGCCGATGGTTATATTCAAAAAACAAAGTACATTCTTGATTATGGTTATTCTGGATATAGGATGGTGAAAGTTAAACACCCTGTATCTCGAAAACTAGGCATAGGATCAAGTTGTGCCTATGGACACTTTCAATCAGAATGTAACATCATATCAAATTTTCAGATAAGATGACCGAATCCCAAAATACTATAAGTGTGCGGGGTCCGTTCTCTGTCTAAGCACAAAAATATTCCAAGTCAATTCACTCAAGATAATAATATTTATTGATAAAGTCAAAATCAAACTTGTCACTAGAGTACTTATATTTAAATATCGCCCTTGAAGTCACTTAATTATTCTAATTTCTTTTGATTATCAAGAGCTTGCATCGAGGGGTTAATCACTCCCCGAAATCGTGTCACAAATTCATCCGAAATCCTACCAAAATCCCCGAAATCCACGAAATCACTCCGAAATCCGCCGAAATCCCTCCGAAATCTGTCAGAAATCTTTCCGCAGAAATCACCTGATATTCTCCGAAATTACCCGAAATCACTCGAAATCACCCGAAATCAACCGAAATTCCTCAAAAACTCTCTAAATCCGAAATCTTGTCACGGTAAATAGTCCCTCGAAATCTTTCCGAAATCCTACCGAAATCCTTCAAAATCACCCAAAATCCCTCAGAATCGCTCTAAATCCAAAATCATGTCACATATTTCGCTTAGTGAATAACCCCTCGGCTTGCACATAATGTTGAACAAATTTAAATATTCTTTCTTTCACAATTTTCCAGACTTTTCCAACATTCGATTAAACGTGTTTTTCCCGAGGCAAAAATAAAAGAAACTCTTCGCGAATTTTATCCGGACTAGACTTTAACCCTTCCACCTACAACCTGGGTACATTTTGGACCCACACTCTGAATTTTTGGCATAATTTGTGAATTTGACAGGTTAGCGGAGCGCCACTTATAATAGCTGTTTATTATTGCAGTATACACGTGTATGCAGATTGTAGGTGATTTTGTTTAAATTATTTAATTTTTATTTACAATAATTGAGGAAGGGTACATTATGTACCCCGGTTTACTACAACCGGCAGAAAAACAAATTATTCTTGATTACTACTCTACAACAGGGGGTGTTGATACTTTGGATCAACTTATAATACATATATAACAACATATAATAATTATTATAATCATAGAAAAATTAATAAATAACAAATAATAAATTCTAGGACAGTTCTGTGTGCTATGGGAGGGTTTGGAATCTACATACCAAAGTTAGCGCCCGAACTTTTGTTTCTCAAAATTATGTTTTAATATATTTTTTTTTATTGTTTGAAGATGTTTCTCAAATGTGTATTTATTATTTATTTGATGATGGCATAACCTATTTCACTTAAACATTCACTTTGATCGTGGGGACAAAATGTACCCAGGTTATCAAAAAACGTGCAAAAAAAAGCTTGTAGGTCGAAGGGTTAAACTCAAAACTGGACTGCAGGCTGAAGACTGACAACTGGACTGAACTTAACTGATCCTCCACTTCTAAAACCGCTCATCATTCAATAACGTTTCTCTTTTATTTGTTTAAAATTGAATAATTATGTCGCAATTTCCTGGTTTATCGGGGTCAACAGATTTGGTTGTAAGAAGATGAGGACATCTAAATCAATAAATCAAAGAATGCCGATACACGTGTTAGACGTCTCGGCCATAACTTACCGATTTAATTACTTAAGCCTTGCTTTCAATATTTTTAGGAATTTGATTTAGATGATGACACCACGCTTGGTGACTAAATAATAAAATTTTGAACATATTTCAGATGTTTTAATTAATTTGGGGTCAACGTTATTTTGTTTCATTTTCAATTTATGGATACTGATTTGAAATACCGGAAATTACTTTTTCAAGATTCGATTTAACGCGTTTTCCCGAGGCAACAAAATAAATTTTATCCGGACTAACTCATTAATCTTACGGTAGACTCAAGACGCTGAACTAAAGACTGACTTAAGACTTGCCCCTTTTATACTATTATTTACCCACCACAATAGACAATATGGGCGGTCGTTTGACCATCTGTAATTCAATTCTATTGGTCAACGTAGATATTATTCCAAAAAATTCAACTTGCTCATCGGATAATGACGAAATCTGTGTCGAAATTGTATGATTATTTGGGGTCAATGAAACGGGAAAGATGTGAGGTGCATGCAGCATGAATAATGAATTTTAAAGAGAAATCCAATGATTGTTTTGTGTGATCTTTAATAGCAAATTTATGAATTATCCATCAAACTTTTGATGATCCATTATTGCAGATTTGGGCTGTATTAATGAAACGTCACAAAATGGCTCTACTAATGTGGCAGCACGGAGAAGAAGCCCTGGCCAAAGCCTTAGTCGGTTGCAAATTGTACAAAGCAATGGCCCACGAAGCGGCCGAAGACGACATGGAAACCGAAATCTACGAAGAATTACGAGCTTACGGCAAGGAATTCGAAAACATCGCCTTGGCAGTTTTGGATTATTGCTACAGACAAGACGACGATCAAACTCAGCAACTTCTAACTTGCGAACTTCAAAATTGGTCGGGGCAAACTTGTTTGAGTTTGGCTGTGGCGGCCAATCACAGAGCTTTACTGGCTCATCCTTGTTCGCAAATAATTTTAGCTGATTTATGGATGGGTGGCCTAAGAACTAGAAAAAATACTAATATTAAAGTAACTATATTGAATTTTTATGCAAATTAAATACTTATAGTATTGTTTTACAGGTTATTATGGGCCTTATATTTCCCTTTTACATATTCAGGCTTGAATTTAAATCGAAAGAAGAGCTACAATTGATGCCTCAAACAACTGAGGAACATTTGGAATTGGAAAATGAAGATGATGATAAGTCGGATTCGGAAAAGAATCCAGACGGAGAGGTAAATATTTATTTACTATAGAATTATCAATAATATACTTAGGTTGATTAAAAAATTAGTTACTAACGTTATTCTTGTAGCATAAGCATAGTAAAGCATCAGTAAGAAAACATTACATAAAATTTTATCCAGGCAAAGTAAGCATAGTGCTTGATTTATTTTTTTCTAGATTTATATTTGCACTTGTTGCACAGTTGTCCAAGGAGAGCTTTCATATATGCACTTATACACACTCAATGAATTAAGTTTAAATATAAAGTAATATTTTTCCATAATGGTGTATGGTCTTTTTTACTTTCAGCTTTCTGATTTATCTGATTTAAGGCGAATTTTTCCCAGTAAACACATCTAATATAAATTTGAGATAATTTTTCATGTCAAGTGTATGTAGGTAGTGTTAACGCAACATTATTTATAAATTTGGTTTCTTCTCATTTTTATTAAAGAATTACTTAAATGTCAATTTCGCGTAAAACACACAGGAGTGTATTTTCTACGACCCTGCGCCGACCGTTGAAGATTTGGATTTACACTACATACTAGATAAATGATGCTTCATACGCACGTTGCAATTTTTACCGGTTCCGTGTTTTACGCTCAAAAAGTCTTGCAGCTATATGCAACATCCTCTTTTAACTTAAAAGCGCTTTTTAAACTGGTAGATACCTTTAAAAATTTGTATGGCTTAGAATACACATTTTTAAAAGTGACCAGTTTTTAAAAGCGCTTTCAAGTTAAAAGAGAATGTTGCATAGAAAACCTAGGTGAGTGGTAATAACTGTTGTGTGTTTCGACAACCCTATGGTATCATTTTCATTTCTATTTCTATTTGTTTGCGCGATTTTCCAGACGCAGTCCAGTTTACTAAATTTCAAATACTATTGCGTAAACAGGTAGTATGTATCAGAATCTAAGCTTCAATATCTTGATATTCGTGAAAGATATTGTTCCAAAATTTTCAGCAATTGTAGCTCCTATTAGGGTCTAAAAAATCTGTATTGGAAAAGCTTTTCAGGTCTATAGTTTTTGAGAAAATTAAATTTGAAGTTTTTGACTAAAATTCATCTTTGCTTAAAAAGTATTTGAGCTATCCAACTCAATTTAGCACGGATTTATAGAGAATTTAATGCTTTTTCTGATAGTATATAATTTATTTTGATTTATTTAAATTTTAATGGAGATATTGGCAATGATTCAAAAAAAAATCAGGCTCAAAAAATTTTGATTTTTTTTTTCTCCTTATTTGGAAATGATTTTAGGGTTTTTTTTTCGACTAATTTAGAGTCGCTCTATCCTTTGGAAAAGTCAAAATTCCTGGATTCTGACATGATGCATTAAGATTTTACCTCATTGTAAATGTCTACCTCAACTTTATGTATAGTTGTGTTTACTGGGATAAAGTCTCTTGTGTTATTAGTATGTATAAACAATTAAATGCTTAATAATTATTATTGATTATAATTTGTTATAAATTTTAGAAGCGTACTAGAAGTTTGAGTATAAGAAGCAAGCCGCCTAATCCGACTGGTGTAAAGGTAGAGAGGGCTAGAATTTATTGTGTTGTTATTATGTATTTTACCTAAAGGGGTTTTTAAAACAAAATTTAAAAAATTTCATTAAAAACCTCACTAGGATTTGCTTATTTGTTTTGCACTTGTTCATGCTTTTTGTAATTTTTGTTTAAGAAACACAATACACCAAATTGGATATTTAATTGACATAATATAAACTTACTACACTATAATACTTTTTTGATAATATTGATTGTTGTATGTTGTAATAAGTTAAAATAATGAAATTATTTATAACAAAAAAAAAACGATTTCCAGGCCCTCCTTGCAGAAAACTTCTTAGCCAGAGAAGCGATAATCCATGAAAATGGGAAAATCATATCTGAATACGACGACAGCAACAAATACCATATATTTTTCACCGACGTTTACTCAGACAAAATGCCCAAGCAACGAGAATTGAGAGTCAAAAAGAAAATGTACGAATTTTTCACTGCACCTATTACCAAATTTTGGTCAAATTCGGTAAGAATTTTCAGTTTTCAAATAAAAAATTAATTAAAAACTATACTGTTTTAATTCCAGATTGCCTATTTGGTGTTCCTATTTCTGTTCAGTAACACAGTATTGGTAAAAATGAACGATATGCCTTCTTGGCAGGAATGGATGTCGATAGCTTTTATATGTTCCCTTGGCTGTGAAAAAATTCGGGAATTGTTTTCGTCAGAACCGGTGGGAATCACTCAGAAATTGGCCGTTTGGAGTTGGAACATGTGGAACCCTTGCGATATGGGTGCCGTCGTTATGTTTTTGATTGGAGCCACTTTAAGGTCGGTACATACTTCTTTGAATAAATCTGGAGCTCAGAAATACAATGATTTTTTTTCTAAGTCTGCACTAAAAATTCTT
The DNA here is from genome assembly GCA_917834065.1 of Ceutorhynchus assimilis. Taxonomy (NCBI): domain Eukaryota; kingdom Metazoa; phylum Arthropoda; class Insecta; order Coleoptera; family Curculionidae; genus Ceutorhynchus; species Ceutorhynchus assimilis. The sequence goes on along the minus strand of OU892287.1, from coordinate 9,078,715 downwards.
TGAAAATTTGGCCTAAATCTTCTTTAAGGGCCTCTGAAAAATACTTTCAGTAATCACAGCAATTTGAAACTACCAGGATTTGATAATTGGGGTATTTTCATTAAGCAAAATAAAATTTAATTGTGTAAATCTGAAACTCAAAAATAGAATAATGACGCTTTCTCTAAGACTGCACCAAAAATTCTCTGAAAATTTGTCCTAAATCTTCTTTAAGAGCCTCTGAAAAATACTTTCAGTAATCACAGCAATTTGAAAATTTCAGGATTTGATAATTGGGGTATTTTCATTAAGCGAAATAAATTTTAATCAAATCTGAGACTCAGAAATAGAATAATGACGTTTTTTCCAAGTCTGCACCAAAAATTCTTTGAAAATTTGTCTTAAATCCTCTTTGAGGGCCTCTGAAACATACTTTCAGTAATCACAGCAATTTGAAACTTTCAGGATTGATTTGATAATTGGGGTATTTTCATTAAGTTAAATAAATTTTGATTAAACCTATGACTCAGAAATAGAATAATGACGTTTTTTCCAAATCTGCACCAAAATTTCTTTGAAAATTTCTCCTAAATCCTCTTTAAGGGCCTCTGAAAAATCGCACAGCAATTTGAAACTTTTAGGATTTGATAATTAGGGTATTCACATTAAGCAAAATAAATTTTGAGTAAATCTAAAGCTCAGAAATGGAATAATGATTTTTTTTCCAAGTTTGCACCAAAAATTCTTTGAAATTTGTCTCAACTCCTTTTTAGGGGCCTCTGAAAAATAGTTTCAGTAATCACAGCAATTTGAAACTTTCAGGATTTGATAACTGGGGTATTTTCATTAAGCAAAATTAAATTTGATCAAATCTGAAACTCAGAAATAGAATAATGACGTTTTCTCTGAGTCTGCACCAAAAATTCTTTGAAAATTTGTCTTAAATCAAATTTCAGGACGTCTGAAAAATACTTTCAGTAATCAAAGTAATTTGCAACTTTCAGGATTTAATAATTGGGGATTTTCATTAGGCAAAATAAATTTTGAGTAAATCTGAGGCTCAGAAATAGAATAATGACGTTTTTTTCAAGTCTGCACCAAAAATTCTTTGAAAATTTGTCTTAAATCCTCTTAAGGGGCCTCTGAAAAATATTTTCAGTAATACAGCAATTTGAAACTTTCAGTATTTAATAATTGGGGCATTTTCATTAAGCATAATAAATTTTGAGTAAATCTGAGGCCCAGAAATAGAATAATGATTTTTTTTCCAAGTCGACACCAAAAATTTTTTGAAAATTTATCCTAAATCCTCTTTAAGGGTCTCTGAAAAATACTTTCAGAAATAACAGGAATTTGAAACAACCAGGATTTGAGAATTGGGGTATTTTCATTAAGCAAAATAAATTTTGTGTAAATCGGAAACTCAGAAATAGAATAATGACGTTTTCTCTAAGTCTGCACCAAAAATTCTCTGAAAATTTGTCTTAAATCCTTTTTGAGGACTTCTGAAAAATACTTTCAGTAATCACAGCAATTTGAAACTTTCAGGATTTGATAATTGGGGTATTTTTATCAAGCAAAATAAATTTTGTGTTAATCTGAGGCTCAGAAATAGAATAATGACGTTTTTTCCAAGTCTGCACCAAAAATTCTTTGACAATTTGTCTTAAATCCTCTTTAGGGGCCTCTGAAAAATACTTTCAGTAATCACAGCAATTTGAAACTTTCAGGATTTGAAAATTGGGTTATTTTCATTAAGCAAAATAAATTTTTATTAAATCTGAGGCTCAGAAATAGAATAATGACGTTTTTTCCAAGTCTGCACCAAAAATTCTTTGAAAATTTGTCTTAAATCCTTTTTAAGGGCCTCTGAAAAATACTTTCAGTAATCGCAGAAATTTTAAACTTTCAGGATTTTATAATTGAGGTATTTTCATTAAGCAAAATAAATTTTGAGTAAATCTGAGGCTCAGAAATGGAATAATGATTTTTTTTCCAAGTCTGTACCAAAAATTATTTGACAATTTGTCTTTAATCCTCTTTAGGGGCCTCTGAAAAATACAATTTGAAACTTTCAGGATTTGATAATTGGGTTATTTTCATTAAGGAAAATAAATTTTGAGTGAATCTGAGGCTCAGAAATAGAATAATGACGTTTTCTCTGAGTCTGCACCAAAATTTCTTTGAAAATTTGTCTTAAATCAAATTTCAGGACGTCTGAAAAATACTTTCAGTAATCAAAGTAATTTGAAACTTTCAGGATTTAATAATTGGGGATTTTCATTAGGCAAAATAAATTTTGAGTAAATCTGAGGCTCAGAAATAGAATAATGACGTTTTTTTCAAGTCTGCACCAAAAATTCTTTGAAAATTTGTCTTAAATCCTCTTAAGGGGCCTCTGAAAAATATTTTCAGTAATCACAGCAATTTGAAACTTTCAGTATTTAATAATTGGGGCATTTTCATTAAGCAAAATAAATTTTGAGTAAATCTGAGGCTCAGAAAGAGAATAATGACGTTTTTTCTAAGTCTGCACCAAAAATTCTTTGAAAATTTGTCCTAAATCCTCTTTAAGGGCCTCTGAAAAATACTTTCAGTAATCACAGCAATTTGAAACTTTCAAGATTTGATAATTGGGGTATTTTCATTGGGCAAAATAAATTTTAAGTAAATCTGAGGCTCAGGAATAGAATAATTACGTTTTTTCTAAGCCTGCACCAAAAATCCTTTGAAAATTTGTCTTAAATCCACTTTGAGGGCCTCTGAAAAATACTTTCACTAATCACAGCAATTTGAAACTTTCAGGATTTGATAATTGGGGTATTTTCATTAAGCGAAATAAATCTGAGGCTCAGAAATAGAATCATGACGTTTTTTCTAAGTTTGCACCAAAAATTTTTTGACAATTTGTCATAAATCCTCTTTAGGGGCCTCTGAAAAATACTTTCAGTAATCACAGCAATTTGAAACTCTCAGGATTTGATAATTGGGGTATTTTCATTAAGCATAATAAATTTTGAGTAAATCTGAGGCCCAGAAATAGAATAATGATTTTTTTTTCCAAGTCTGCACCAAAAATTCTTTGAAAATTTGTCTTAAATCCTCTTTAGGGTCCTCTGAAAAATACTTTCAGTAATCACAGCAATTTAAAACTTCCAGGATTTGATAATTGGGGTATTTCAATTAAGCGAAATAAATTTTGATCAAATCTGAGGCTCAGAAATAGAATAATGACGTTTTTTCTAAGCCAGCACCAAAAATCCTTTGAAAATTTGTCTTAAATCAACATTGAGGGCCTCTGCAAAATACTTTTAGTAATCACAGCAATTTGAAACTCTCAGGATTTGATAATTGGGGTATTTTCATTAAGCATAATAAATTTTGAGTAAATCTGAGGCCCAGAAATAGAATAATGATTTTTTTTTCCAAGTCTACACCAAAAATTTTTTGAAAATTTATCCTAAATCCTCTTTAAGGGTCTCTGAAAAATACTTTCAAAAATAACAGCAATTTGAAACTACCAGGATTTGAGAATTGGGGTATTTTCATCAAGCAAAATAAATTTTGAGTAAATTTGAGGCTCAGAAATAGAATAATGATTTTTGTTCTAAGTGTGCACCAAAATTTCTTCAAAAATTTGCACTAAATCCTCTTTAAAGGCCTCTGAAAAATACTTTCAGTAATCACAGCAATTTGAAACTTTCAGGATTTGATAATTGGGGTATTTTCATTAAGCAAAATAAATTTTGATTAAATCTGAGGCTCAGAAATAGAATAATGACGTTTTTTCCAAGTTTGCACCAAAAATTCTTTGATAATTTGTCTTAAATCCTTTTTAGGGGCCTCTGAAAAATACTTTCAGTAATCACAGCAATTTGAAGCTTTCAGGATTTGATAACTGGGGTATTTTCATTAAGCAAAATTAAATTTGATCAAATCTGAAACTCAGAAATAGAATAATGACGTTTTCTCTGAGTCTGCACCAAAAATTCTTTGAAAATTTGTCTTAAATCAAATTTCAGGACGTCTGAAAAATACTTTCAGTAATCAAAGTAATTTGAAACTTTCAGGATTTAATAATTGGGGATTTTCATTAGGCAAAATAAATTTTGAGTAAATCTGATGCTCAGAAATAGAATAATGACGTTTTTTCCAAGTCTGCACCAAAAATTCTTTGGAAATTTGTCCTAAATCCTCTTTAAGGGCCTCTGAAAAATACTTTTAGTAATCACAACAATTTTAAACTTTCAGGATTTTATAATTGAGGTATTTTCATTAAGCAAAATAAATTTTGAATAAATCTGAGGCTCAGAAATGGAATAATGATTTTTTTTCCAAGTCTGCACCAAAAATTATTTGACAATTTGTCTTAAATCCTCTTTAGGGGCCTCTGAAAAATACTTTCAGTAATCACAGCAATTTGAAACTTTCAGGATTTGATAATTGGGGTATTTTCATTAAGCAAAATAAATTTTGAGTAAATTTGAGATTCAGAAATAGAATAATGACGTTTTTTCTAAGTTTGTATCAAAAATTCTTTGACAATTTGTCTTAAATCCTCTTTAGGGGCCTCTGAAAAATAGTTTCAGTAATCACAGCAATTTGAAACTTTCAAGATTTGATAATTGGGGTATTTTCATAAAGCAAAATAAATTTTGTGTAAATCTGAAACTCAGAAATAGAATAATGACGTTTCCTCTAAGTCTGCACCAAAAACTCTCTGAAAATTTGTCTTAAATCCTCTTTGAGGGCCTCTAAAAATACTTTCAATAATCACAGCAATTTGAAACATCCAGGATTTGATAATTGGGTTATTTTCATTAAGCGAAATAAATTTTAATCAAATCTGTGACTCAGAAATAGAATAATGGCGTTTTTTCCAAATCTGCATCAAAAATTCTTTGAAAATTTCTCCTAAATCCTCTTTAAGGGCCTCTGGAAAATACTTTCAGTAATCACAGCAATTTGAAACTTTTAGGATTTGATAATTGGGGTATTTTCATTAAGCAAAATAAATTTTGAGTAAATCTGAGGCTCAGAAATAGAATAATGATTTTTTTCCACGTCTACACTAAAAATTCTTTCAAATTTGTCTTAAATCCTCTTTAGGGACCTCTGAAACATACTTTCAGTAATCACAGCAATTTGAAACTTTCAGGATTTGATAATTGGGGTATTTTCATTGAGCGAAATAAATTTTGATCAAATCTGAGACTCAGAAATAGAATAATGACGTTTTTTCCAAGTCTGCACCAAAAATTCTTTGAAAATTTCCCCTAAATCCTCTTTAAGAGCCTCTGAAAAATACTTTCAATAATTACAGCAATTTGAAACTTTCAGGATTTGGTAATGGAGGTATTTTCATTAAGCAAAATAAATTTTGAGTGAATCTGAGGCTCAAAAATAGAATAATGATTTTTTTTTCCAAGTCTGAACCAAAAATTCTTTGAAATTTGTCTTAAATCCTCTTTAAGGGCCTCTGAAAAATACTTTCAGTAATCACAGCAATTTGAAACTTTCAGTATTTAATAATTGGGGTATTTGCATTAAGCGAAATAAATTTTGAGTAAATCTGAGGCTCAGAAATAGAATAATGACGTTTTTTCCAAGTCTGCACCAAAAATTCTTTGGAAATTTGTCCTAAATCCTCTTTAAGGGCCTCTGAAAAATACTTTTAGTAATCACAACAATTTAAAACTTTCGGGATTTGATAATTGGGGTATTTTCATTAAGCAAAAAAAAATTTGAGTAAATCTGAGGCTTGGAAATAGAATAATGACGTTTTTCCTAAGTCTGCACCAAAAATTCTTTGAAAATTTGTCCTAAATCCTCTTCAAGGGCCTCTGAAAAATACTTTCAGTAATCACAGCAATTTGAAACTTTCAGGATTTGAAAATTGGGTTATTTTCATTAAGCAAAATAAATTTTTATTAAATCTGAGGCTCAGAAATAGAATAATGACGTTTTTTCCAAGTCTGCACCAAAAATTCTTTGAAAATTTGTCCTAAATCCTTTTTAAGGGCCTCTGAAAAATATTTTCAGTAATCACAGCAATTTGAAACTTTCAGGATTTGATGATTGGCGTATTTTCATTAAGAAAAATAAATTTTGAGTGAATCTGAGGCTCAGAAATAGAATAATGACGTTTTTTCCAAGTCTGCACCAAAAATTCTTTGAAAATTTGTCCTAAATCCTTTTTAAGGGCCTCTGAAAAATACTTCCAGTAATCACAGCAATTTGAAACTTTCAGGATTTGATAATTGGGGTATTTTCATTAGACAAATTACATTTTGAGTAAATCTTAGGCTCAGAAATAGAATAATGACGTTTTTTCTAAGTCTGCACCAAAAATTCTCTGAAAATTTGTCTCAAATCCTCTCTGAGGGCCTCTGAAACATACTAACAGTAATCACAGCAATTTGAAACTTTCAGGATTTGATAATTGGGGTATTTTCATTAAGTTAAATAAATTTTGATTAAACCTATGACTCAGAAATAGAATAATGACGTTTTTTCCAAATCTGCACCAAAATTTCTTTGAGAATTTCATACATCTGTCAAAACTGGTATTCCAACAATAAATTGACATGTTTTGATTGTTGATTTGCACCAATCAGATTGTAATTAAGCGATAATTTGCACTAGTGCAAATTATCAGATAATTGCATACTAACTGGTGCGAAAACTGGTGTTTTGACATTTTTTGACAAACAATTCAAATTTTTGATTTATGAAATTCTCTCATTCAATACAACTCGTGCAATGGAAATATATTTATAATTTTCGACAAATTTGCACTCATGCGTTTTAAACTGAAAAAGGCCCTCGTGCACTACGTGCACTCGTGCTCTTTTTCAACTAAAAATGCATTTGGGCAAATTTCCCAAAAATTATCAATAATTTCCATTGCACTAAGTTATATTACTATTGAAAATTTCTCCTAAATCCTCTTTAAGGGCCTCTGAAAAATACTTTCAGTAATCACAGCAATTTGAAACTTCCAGGATTTGATAATTGGGGTATTTCAATTAAGCGAAATAAATTTTGATCAAATCTGAGGCTCAGAAATAGAATAATGACGTTTTTTCTAAGCCTGCACCAAAAATTCTTTGAAAATTTGTCTTAAATCCTCTTTAGGGGCCTCTGAAAAATACTTTCAGTAATCACAGCAATTTGAAACTCTCAGGATTTGATAATTGGGGTATTTTCATTAAGCATAATAAATTTTGAGTAAATCTGAGGCCCAGAAATAGAATAATGATTTTTTTTCCAAGTCTACACCAAAAATTTTTTGAAAATTTATCCTAAATCCTCTTTAAGGGTCTCTGAAAAATACTTTCAAAAATAACAGCAATTTGAAACTACCAGGATTTGAGAATTGGGGTATTTTCATCAAGCAAAATAAATTTTGAGTAAATTTGAGGCTCAGAAATAGAATAATGATTTTTGTTCTAAGTGTGCACCAAAATTTCTTCAAAAATTTGCACTAAATCCTCTTTAAAGGCCTCTGAAAAATACTTTCAGTAATCACAGCAATTTGAAACTTTCAGGATTTGATAATTGGGGTATTTTCATTAAGCAAAATAAATTTTGAGTAAATCTGAGGCTCAGAAATAGAATAATGACGTTTTTTCCAAGTTTGCACCAAAAATTCTTTGACAATTTGTCTTAAATCCTCTTTAGAGGCCTCTGAAAAATACTTTTTGTAATCAGCAATTTGTTTCTTTCAGGATTTAATAATTGGGGTATTTTCATTAAGCAAAATAAATTTTGATTAAATCTGAGGCTCAGAAATAGAATAATGACGTTTTTTCCAAGTTTGCACCAAAAATTCTTTGACAATTTGTCTTAAATCCTTTTTAGGGGCCTCTGAAAAATACTTTCAGTAATCACAGCAATTTGAAACTTTCAGGATTTGATAACTGGGGTATTTTCATTAAGCAAAATTAAATTTGATCAAATCTGAAACTCAGAAATAGAATAATGACGTTTTCTCTGAGTCTGCACCAAAAATTCTTTGAAAATTTGTCTTAAATCAAATTTCAGGACGTCTGAAAAATACTTTCAGTAATCAAAGTAATTTGAAACTTTCAGGATTTAATAATTGGGGATTTTCATTAGGCAAAATAAATTTTGAGTAAATCTGAGGCTCAGAAATAGAATAATGACGTTTTTTTTCAAGTCTGCACCAAAAATTTTTTGAAAATTTATCCTAAATCCTCTTTAAGGGTCTCTGAAAAATACTTTCAGAAATAACAGGAATTTGAAACAACCAGGATTTGAGAATTGGGGTATTTTCATTAAGCAAAATAAATTTTGTGTAAATCGGAAACTCAGGAATAGAATAATGACGTTTTCTCTAAGTCTGCACCAAAAATTCTCTGAAAATTTGTCTTAAATCCTTTTTGAGGGCTTCTGAAAAATACTTTCAGTAATCACAGCAATTTGAAACTTTCAGGATTTGATAATTGGGGTATTTTCATCAAGCAAAATAAATTTTGATTAAATCTGAGGCTCAGAAATAGAATAATGATTTTTTTTCTAAGCCTGCACCAAAAATTCTTTGAAAATTTGTCTTAAATCCTCTTTGAGCGCCTCTGAAAAATATTTTCACTAATCACAGCAATTTTAAACTTCCAGGATTTGATAATTGGGGTATTTTTATTAAGCAAAATAAATTTTGAGTAAATCTGAGGCTCAGAAATAGAATATAATGACGTTTTTTCCAAGTCTGCACACAAAATTTTTTGAAATTTTTTTGGTTAAATTTTGTGACTGAAAAATACTTTCAGCAGATTGAAACTTTCAAAATCTATTGATTTTGAAATATTTTTATCAGATAAAACAAATTGAAAGTAAATCTGGAGGCTCAGAAATAGAGTTATAATGATTCTTTTTCAGAATTGCCAAACTTGATTTCAAGTTTGATTATCAATCTCAGAAGTAATAATTATTGAGTATCTAATTTTACTGTGTTGTTCTCCATAAAATATGGATTTCAAACAATGATGGAATCTTCCAGAAAATACAACTAATATTTGAAGATGCCTTTTATACTAAAATTATTATTTTCGATTTCAGATTCCAAAAAAGTACATTCGATGAAGGCAGAGTCATTTATTGCCTAAACAGTATTTACTGGTACTTAAGAATTCTCAATATTCTAAGCGTAAACAAATATTTAGGTCCATTGGTAACGATGATGGGCAAAATGGTGAAAAACATGATCTACTTCGTGGTTTTGTTGCTTATTGTTTTGATGAGCTTCGGAGTTTGTCGGCAAGCTATTTTGAACCCGAACGCCACTCCTCATTGGAAAATAGCTAGAGATGTACTTATATGCTTCAAATAACTAAAAAATAATATAACCAATTGATAATAATTTTAGGTATTTTTGGAACCATATTTTATGTTGTATGGTGAAGTATATGCTGACAAAATTGATCCAGAGTGTGGAGGACCTCATCAAGACGCTTGCGTTCCTGGTAGATGGGTTGCCCCAGCAATTATGTCCGTGTATCTTTTGGTAGCTAATATTTTACTCATCAATTTATTAATTGCTGTTTTTAACAATATATTCAATGAGGTATATGATTATTAAAAATAATTACAATTAAGCTAATTGTAGTTTTTTATAGGTCAATTCCGTTGCTCATCAAGTTTGGATGTTTCAAAGGTTCACCGTTGTCATGGAGTACGAACAAAAACCCCTTTTACCTCCACCATTTATTATTTTTTGCCACATATTTTTACTAATGAAATACATTAGACGAAAATTGGAAGGCAAAGAAGAAAGTTATGATAACGGGTTAAAGTTGTTTTTGGATCGGGACGAAATGGAACGGTCAGTATAAGAATTAAATTGTATTATTTGTAATAAATAAAGGACTTTATGTATAGGCTGTACGATTTTGAAGAGGATTGTGTGGAGGGTTATTTTGCCGAACAAGAAAATAAATTGCAACAATCTACTGAAGAAAGGATTAAAGTGACTACTGAAAGAATTGAACATCTTACACAGGTATATTAATGTTAAATTGAATTATAAATTGAATAATAATTTTTTGTTTTTGTAGAAAGTGGAAGATATTCATACGAAAGAAAACATGCAAACAACAGTTTTGCAAAACCTTGAAGTACGTTGCAGAAAATTCACTGAACAACTTACAGACATTACAAACGAATTTGAAATGATGAAACAATTAGTTCACAGGCAACAATTGAATCTTGTTACCCCACAAACGACACTAGTTGGTGAGTGAATAGTGCCACATATTTATATATTATTAATCAGAATTTTGAGATAAAACAAAATTGAATCATTAGATAGTTTTCGAGATATTAGGCCTCAAAGTTGAAGAAACTCTGTCTCAAATTTTTCTATTGATTATTATTGAAAAAAATTGAGTTACTTATCCTATGAGATTCATATTTTAATTATTCCTGGCTTTTGATTAGATAAGTTTTATTTCCCCATCAATCAAATTAAACCAAACTAATCCAATCAAGAGGCGGTAATAATCAAAAGGTATGATTATGGTATGATTTAGATTTTGGAAAACTTTTGGAAGGTTATAATTTTTTTTTATTATAGATAGAAAGTTGAAATTTTCAGCGATTCTTATCCCGGTAAGGGACTATAAACCTTGAAAATTTCAACTCATTTGGACTCATAGTTCCTGCGATAAAATCGTGTTAAGCAATTTGGGGTGATTTATCAATGTTTCAATTTTTCTGAGTACCTTTTTTCATAGATTTCGGCTTGAAATCTGAGAACAATTTAGTGTATGAAGTTTGGGGAATGTTATTTGACCATTAGGATACAAAATCTCAACACTTTTAACCCCACCACCTACCCCACTCCATCAAACTCCAAATTTCTAAAATGCTGCGTTAAGTTTTCCACCGCTGTTGTCAGGTTGTATGTTGGCGTCTCTTGCACATAGGCTAACCACATCTTGACTGGTATTGAAATGTTGAAACAGCTTTGCAAGCTTTAAGTAGGTACCTACTAAATTTGAATTGGTAGGGGAGTAAAAAAAAAAAAAAATATCAAGCTTATAATGTATTAATTTTTATTTTCCAATACAATTGTTAACAAATTCTTCACAAACATATGTTTCAACATCTGGTATTATACATGCAGTATAAAAATTCAACAATTTCATGACACAACAAGCATTTATATTATTTTGGTTTGTTGAAGCTGAAATAGTTTCATAAATATTTTTGTTCAAATCACAATTTTTCATAGAAACACTGCTATAGGTTTTTTACGTTATATTTAGGATGACGTCATGGAACCAGCAGAGACAATGTTGTCAATGCCGCTTTTATTTCTTAAAATTAAAGAAAATGTCATGTTTAAATTCTGTCGAACAAACGGAAAATGGAAGTGCTGTCACTGCTGTCAGCAGATATTTGTTTGTACACTGAAAAAAGAAATCCTCTGAACCAAGAGATTGACATTCAGCCAAAAGATTTTCGGATTTGAATAGGTCAAATGCGAAGTCTTTTGAACCAAATTCCTAATTCTCTTGAAAAAAGTCGCGATGTTTTTCTTATGGAAATAGCCCTTTCTCTTCAATAGCATTGAATATCTTGTGCCAAGAGCTTTCGGACTTGGCTCAAATGAAATGGTTGTTGTTTCAAGAGTGTAGTTTACTAATTTTTGGCCTGTAGCTTAGCCATCCTCAGCCATTTTTTCAATATTCAGATAAGATACCGTGAAATGAAAAATATAAAATAAAAATGATATTGAAAAACGAATTTATTAGACTATTACATAAATAGAAAAGTATTAAATAGGGTAGAACCAATTCAAGAATGGTACCATGGTTTCATTTCGACCCGTACGAAAGCCGCTATCACGATAGCGTACCAAATTGTCGGAGTTCTGACTGGTAGTGAGATTGTTGTTCTCGCGCCAAGAGCGAAAGACTGGAAATCTGAACGTTTTCTCTGGCGCTAAAAGACAGATCGTGCATCCGCTACCGTTCTTGTGAGAAGATCTTCCAAATGACGCGGTATTTTCCCAATAGCGTCAAGGATTTTGAATCAAAAGCTTTGGATATAAATTAAAAACTTTTATCTCTTGAATGGAATGCTTAATTCCCGCAATTTTGAAACAAGAGCTTTCGATTTTGTCTGCTGTGAAATACATCCAAGAATCGTTTTTACTTTAAGAAAGCCATTTCTCTTGTCCCAATATAAATGATCTTAATTCAAATAACATTCACTTGAAGCAAAATATTTTCTCTTGTCTACAGTAGATTGTAGATTTCTAGATTTGAAGATTGTGCGGGGGAGTCATTTCGGCTATTCAGCCGCTCAGCACTGCTACCCTTGCAGATATTTTGTACGTGACTCTACATCTTAAGTTGTCTTCAGGAAGCGTAGACTTCTGCCTAACGAAGCTATTTTCCTGGGTGTCAGCTGGCCCACTTCTTCTGATGACAGTGTTTTCCCCTCGAGGAATTTGAGACTTGCAGAATTGGGCTGGACATTCGTGCTGTGCGGTCTCTATTGCGTCTGAGCAGAATCTGCAGAGATTGTCTTCTGCTCTGCCCATTAACCTTAAATGGTATTTTACCAAGCAGTGTCCTGTGAGCAGTCCTACCACCAATCTGATGTCTAGTCTGCTTATGTTTAGGAGCTGTTCAGCTCTTTTCGCTGAAAGGGTAATAAACCTTTTTGTCTGCTTGTCTACAGTAAATGACGTTAAAAACCAGCTCAAGAGCGTTGGGGACTTTGGGCCAAGACCCTCTGTTTTTTCAGTGTATGTTTTACTGGTCACTGGTCACTATCGCTATCATCAGAACTATCATTGCCATTAAAATCAATTATAAGTGGTGGAATATCTACTCGATCAAATAAAACCTCTCTGTCCCACCAACGTTGTATTTCTTTTTCTGTATGTTCAACAGTTTTTGCCTATACTTCAGGAGTTGCTTGTTTTAGAGCTTCTTTCCACGTTTCTAGTGATTTTTCTGCTGAACTACCAAATTCTCCTATATGGTCCCTATAATAGTTCTTGGTGAAACCCCAAATATGTTCGATAGGGTTGAAAATACAATGGTATGGAGGCAAACGAAGAACGTGATGACCATATTTTTCAGCTAGCTCGTCGGCTTTGTACACTGGCTGTGGTTTATTTCTACAAAAAAAAAACAAAATGTTTAATAATTATTTAAACTTCTTTCAAACCTACGTCACCCTACGTTTTGACTAAATTCAATAATTGCTGTTTTAAAAAAGTGCTGTCAAAGTGAATATTATTTTCTTTGAGCCACATTTGAATATCAGCTTTCTTGGTTGCTGTTGTAGGGGCCTTATTCACCAAAGTGCTATGGTAACTAGCATTATCCATTATTATAGTTGAAGGTTCTTCCAAATTTATCAGCAGCTGATACTCAAACCACTGTAGAAAATTTTCTTGATTCATTTCCCCATAATAGTCAGCATCTCGAGTTTTTGAAGAAAATATCAATTCTGCACCAGGTATAAATCCTTTAGTGCAACCAGCGTGCAGAATAACATATCTAAAACAATAATTAAAAACAAATTAATTGTCAAAATTTTTGCCATAACAAAAGCTAAGAATATAGGATATAAAATTTAAAACAAAAACATATGCAGAAATTATCAATATAGCAATTTTCACTTAGGGAAGCAGTTGCGTAGGTAACTATATCAACAGCATTGTTCGATGGAAAACCCTATATGAAAATTTACCTTTTGCCACCAACTTTAGTCTTCTTTACACTTTTGGTACTTGAATCCTGCCAAGAACGACCAATAGTGCCATCTTGGAAAATCCATGTTTCATCAAGAAAAACAAACTGTCGCAAACCTCCATTTTTGAGTCGAACATATTCTCTCAAAAAGTTAACTCGTTTTAGAGCAATACTTGGCAATTCCATTAGCCCACGTCGTGGATCATCTTTGCTATAGTTGAAGCCAATATTTTTCACAATTTTCCATAATGATGTCAAGCAGCCACAAGCAATATCACGTTCAATTAGTTTATTTCGTAAGGTTTTCAAAGTAATATGTGTCTCTGAAATAATGTTAATAAAGATTTATTTGAATACCAACAAAATATAATTCAATTAGCTCTGTGCCATTTGCGCGAGGGAGAAAAGCGCGATACGAAAAGCGCGAGGGATAAAAGCGCGATGGAACAAAAACGCGACTGGACAAAAGCGCGAGGAACAAAAACGTGAGTGAAATACAGCAGGACGGTGTCTATAATTATCGGCGCGTTTCTGTTCCGTCGCGCCAACCCAAACTAACCGAGTTATTATCGGTAAGTTTGGAAATGTCTGACTAAAATTGCGAACTAACCGGGTTATTATGAGTAAGTTTGGAAACGTCTGACTGAAATTACAAACTAACCGGGTTTTTATGAGTAAGTTTTATAATGTCTTGAATTCCATTTGCATTTTTGTCCCTCGCGCTGTTATCCAGCCTTTTTATTTCAGTCGCGTTTTTGCCCATCGTGCTTTTGTCCTATCGCGTTTTTGTTCCATCACGCTTTTGTCCTTCGCGCAAACGTTTGTCGCTCAAATGACACAGAGCCAATTTAGTCACTCACTATTTTTATACATTTCGTAGATAACATTTCGGATTGCAATTTGATCAAACTCATCAATATTAACAACAGTTTTTGTGCGATTACGTTTTTTTGATGGACTTTTAGTGGTTCTCCTCTACGGCATTTCGCTGCAATGCTATTGACAGTACAACGGCTTAATTTTAATGCAGCTACAACTCGCTAAAAAGACATCATTTTATTAGAATCATAGAAAAATATTTTAATTTATACTTTCAAATAAATAGGTACCTATATAATAAAAATAGGTAATTTACTTACATCCCTCACAGCAGTAAGAGGCAAAAATGGTCCTCCATTATCGCGTTCCTGCTCGAAATACGATATTAGGTTTGCTACCATTTCCTGCGACTGACTCGACAAACCTTTAGGCATTTTCTGAGGTTACCTAGTTCACGCGTTACGAAAAAGTACCGAGTTCTTAGAAGAACTTTTTTAAACTGTATATTCTTGGCACTTAATTAAAATTAAGTATACAAAATAGTTAATAATAAATTGACAAAACCAGTGACAAGTAAAAATAATGAAATGAATCGACAGGCATTACATGAAAAAGTTTATATTTTTTTAAATATAAATCGTGCATCGTCTCGCGCCATTACCAAACAAAAACTTTTGAAATTCCCCTACTTTAAATGCGTTAAAAAGTACTTTCAGTTTTTTCAGGTTGGCAGCAGAAATTTACTAAATGTGACGTCATCCTAAATATAACGTAAAAAACCTATAATTATGTCATTGTAGTATTTGAAAAATTCTTGGGATTTCAACATGTTCTGTGTTACTAAATTTATAAGTTCATGTATAGTATCGCCAGCTAAAAATATTTCGTGTTCACCATCTTGAGTGATCTTGATTATTCTTGCATAACCAATAAACATAAAATGGATTTCATAACCATTTCCTAACATAGATTGCCATCCGGTGCTTTTGGAGTAAATAAATCCCAACATATTTTTTTGATTATTCAGAAAGGATATCCATTGCTCTTCATCAAAAATCACATTTTGCTTATTTTTTTGTCCTCCCAACTTAATGACGGGAATATATTTTCTCTCCAAGGAAAATCCAATGCTCACCCACTTGGATTTTGATTTGTTGATATAGCAAATGCTCTCATTGATTAGAGATCCAATATGGTTTTTATTAAAATCATCAATTTTACAACTTTGTTATCATTTGATTGGAACATTTCAAATATAATGAACAAAGTTTCAAACTGAATGTTGGTTGCACCGTTCATCTGTTCTATCAGAAGTAGATGGTGGGGATACTATTTGGTGTGAGAAGTGGGAGGACTTTGAAATAAAATAGTAGGCGGAATTATGTGGTTAGTTCGCAAATATTATAAAGTTGGGTAGATTAGAAATTCAAAAATTAAACACATACAGGGACACTTTATCCGTTAGGACAATTAGGTCATGTCCTACGGGCCACTTGAGGATGAAGGCCAACTGCTGGCCTTTAATTTATAATATAAAATATAAAAGCCCACTATATTAAAAACATCGACTTGTTTAATAGCAGGACTAGCATATATTTCAATACTCTTTAATTCTCATAATTCACACTGCAAAAGCACATTTGGTTTGGCCAGAGTGCACTGCCTGATGTCACGATGCTCTGGAATCGCTCCGCTCGCTCCATGGAGCATCAATCCGGAAGACGCCCTAAAGTCACCAAGCTGCGCTGAATCGCCGTCGATTCATTAGCGCAGCACGGGTACGTGGCAACTAGCAACGACTACAGCAGGAACCTGTTAGTATTTGCGCTGCTTTGCCAAATTGTAAGTTTCTTTGAACTTCTTCTGGAGCATCCAGGGACTTGAGCAGTGTCTTCAGGGTCCAGTGTACCATGAAGTCGTGCCTTGTTGTTGTTGAGCTTGTGGGACATGTACAGGCAACATAGTACGAACTCTGAGTTGCAACCCTTTATGCATCTTTTCCTCGCTACTAAATTTGATTCCAAGCCATGCAGCTGTTCTTCCGAAGCACCCATCAGTACACTTAGTCCCCAGCATCCATATATGGTGATTGGTAGGCTGGGAGCTCAATCCCATCATTTTCTTTTAGGACGTCACTTGTCTTTTCATCTGAATGTGTGTTTCTGAGATAGTCTTTAATCCTCCTTAGGGTGGAAAAAGACTTCTCTCCAGACGCGTTAGTCGATGGAAGGCAAAGATACATTCTCAATGGTACCTCGATATTGGGAAATGTCGAGATTACTTTTTCAGACTTTAAACTTTGTGGAGGTTTATCCAAATTTAAGGTGCCATCGTGACTACTAGAAATCAGGAAATATTTATATTGAAGACATTTCTGAGGAAAATAATCGTCCAGATCGTTTTTACATGTTCCCTCAAGTCGCTGCCCTTTTGTTTTTATTTCTTCGCCAGATAGGGCACTTTCCAAAATTCACCGGTTTCTAAACCGGTGCGATACCGGTTTAATAGTTCACTCACCAAACCGTTCCAAAATGTACCGTCTTTTTACCGGTTGAACCAGATCGTCCGCTCCAAAATTGACCGGAATGATCTACTGTTTGAATCCGGTGAGGCACCGGATCCACCGGGAATTTTTTGTCGGTTTTTTCGGTTGGAGATTTTCTGACACTGTTTTGACGTACATCAGTTTCTTTGAATGGGCATTATCGGCAGTCGTTCCTTGAACTGTTGCAACTCAACCGTTACAACCAAACTTTAACACACCGAAGCGTTCCAAAATGCATCAGAAAAATCTTGTACCGGATATACACCTAACTTTTACCGGAATTTTTTGACAGCTACCGGTTTATTTAACCGGTCAATTTATCGGTGAAATTTGGAAAGTGCCCATAATAAAACAAATTTATACAAAAATGCAGTTCCAAGGTCAAAATGTTGTCATATTATGTGTAGGAAGCCAAGTTTTTGTCATTTGGTGTTTGATTTTCTGAATTTTTTCCTTTTATTTTTATTTTTAAAATTTTTTGCCCCCTTTGACTTTTTGCCCCTGGGCGATTGCCCACTTCCGCCTTATGGTTAATCCGGCCCTGACTACTTGCCAACATTTTTTGCCTCCATATTCTGCCAGGTTAGTAGTTTGAAATCGTCTGAATGATTTCATTTAACCCCATAAAAAAGAACAATCACTCATGAAAGGCCATACCAAATAATTGACCTACGGGCCAGAGACAAGTTAAAGCGTCACTGAACACATATAAAATACTAGATAATTTAGTAGTAATATACATGATATAACAGATAACCTGATATACTCAGAAATAATACAAATGATAAAACCGAGAAAATTATCATTCCTACATTTTTATTTTTTTCACAAGGCTTAATATACAGGGTGGGACAATGGAAACTTTCCACCCTGATTTTTTGACTTTCAAATGAAAATTTGAAAAAATGCTCGGACACGTCGATTTTTGATTTGAGGGGGAACCATTTTTCAGTTTTTTTCATCCCCGTAGCTTTAACCCCCTAGCTAGGGGGAGAGCAACCCCCCAAATTTGAATAGGGGATAGGGGTCGTATCATACCTCTTTTTAAAGGTCTCGAGTTCTTTATGACTCTAGAATTTCGTCTTATTATTTCCATCTGTAACGAAATGACAGCTTGTCAAAATCTTGGAAATAGCCTATTGTTTCAGTAGGAAAAAAATCGATACTTACCTGCCTTAATAAAAATACTTACAATTAAAGTTTTTTATTATTATTAATAATTATTAATTATTATTATTAATTATTAAACATAATAAAAAAACTTTCATTGCAAGTATCGCTTCTACTCCTACAAAGGCAATGGTCTATTTCCAAGATTTTGACAAGCTGTCATTCCGTTACGGATGGAAATAATAAGACAAAATTCTAGAGTTATAAAGAACTCGAAGAGACCTTTAAAAAAAGGTATGACACAACCCCTATCCCCTATTCAAATTTGAGGGGTTCTTCTCCCCCCAGCTAGGGGGTTGAAGCTACGGGGATGAAAAAAACTGACAAATTGTTCCCCCTCAAATCAAAAGTCGACGTGTCCGAGCGTTTTTCTAGATTTTCATTCCAAATCCAAAAAATCGGGGTGGAAAGTTTCCATTGACCCACCCTGTATGAATTATTCCATTCTCTCGTTGTTTCATATATTCTATCTAAGTAATAAAATTTCAATTTAAATTGCACAATTGAAGATTTTTTTGTAATATTTTCATCAATTTTGTATTTATAGATTCCATAATTTGAAGGTATTCTGTTCCATGCAGATGGCCATGTATCATTATTTTCGTGATCACTGGATAGACAGATAAATGCTTCTTTGACATTAAAATTTACATGTATAAAATAAAGTATTGTTCAAAAACGCAGAAAGAAACAAGACTCCTGCTGGTAACATGGTTACTTTTAAAATGAATATCTATATATACAGGATGTATATTTTAAGTGATACCACTATTGCTATATCCGAATCGGTAAGAGCTACAAGGTCAGTTAAATTAGAAAAAAGTTGCCTTTTTTGATGCCCATTCAAGATTCGTTTACAGTGTTGCCAAGTTCTTTTTAGTTTATGAAATACAGGTTCATAACTAGGGCCGAATTAAGGTAAAATTTTGGTAAAAATCACTAATGGTCACTTTTTAGAGCAGAAACGTCGGCCAATCATACTTAAGAGGTATATCATTAAAGACGGAATAGAGGGCGTTTTCTAAAAATGAGATAAAAATTCCAGGTCCGTATTTAAAAAAATAAAGTTGATGATGGTAGCTCGATCACGAAACGTCGGATTTGAAATTTGAAGATGCCATGTTGTAGAGCGAAAAAAATTATAAAACTTTGGAAATGGTGTCTCGAATATCAATAGTTTTCGAAATAATTGATGAAATAATTTTGAGCGTTTTTTGGAAATCACCCTGTATTTCATAAACTAAAAGGAATTTGACAACACTGTAAGCAAATATTGAATGGGCATCAAAAAAGGCAACTTTTTTCTAATTTAACCGTCCTTGTAGCTCTTACCGTTTCGGATATAGCAATAGTGGTATCACTTAAAATATACACCCTGTATAAAAAATCAATGTTTGCTGGGTATCAGGCTATGCGCTCCTACACGATTTATCCGATTACGATGAAACTTTGGTAGATTGTTATGGCCATCCCAAGGAAGGTTTGTGGATAGGTTACGCATCTCGGAAAAAGAAATTAATTTTGAATTAACTATTAATTTAATTGTAAACAAACTCATTCACATTACATAACAACATAACCCAACTTTTTTTGACAGCATGAAACAACGTTGCCATATTTCATTTATTTAGGCTTGCATTCAACCGACGTAACTTTATTATTTTTTGAATTCAAGAACGGCTGGACCGATATTGAATTAATACCACGTATCTCTATATAAGCTGAATTCGATTGACCCAGATTAGATCGATTTGGGTTCAATTTAAGTGAACTTCTTCTAATCTAGATCATTTTTTTGTTGATGAGGGTGCACTGATCCAACCTCAATCGTACACAGTGTGGTTCACTTAAATTGAACCAGATCAATCGAATTCGGCTAAAGAGGGGTGTTATAGGCTATTTTTTATCCCGAAAAAAAAAGTTCGGTTGCGCGAAACTCTGATACACTGGAACGCCTATAAACAGTCCGGGGCGTTCTAGAACAGCTCTGGAGTGCTTAAAATGCGTCACTGAACTCACTGGCAAGCGACTCTGGTATCAGATTTAAAAAAAAAAAATAAATAGAAAATCAACAACAAAATTTGAAAAAAATGTGTATTATTTCAAAATGTATTTTCACGCTGGCAACGCAGAGGGTCATTAGCTAGTAATTTATAATTTCTACAGTTTATATTTATCGTAAAGCAATCCTTGGAGAATCTTTGTATACATCATTAACTGTTTCATCATCACTGGTGTGATCATATTTTAGCATATTTATATCTTTGTGTCCCCAGGCTGAGGTTCTGAAAATCACCTGAATTATATAACGTTTATCATCTTTAGGAGACAATGCAAACTTATTTTTCAATTGCGTGTACATATCGTGCATAATTGAGTTAAATATATTCATTTTTCTAAGTTGAATTCTAGAATTTTCAACTACGTCTTTATAATCTTCTTGACTAATTTAATTTTGAATCACATATTTCTTTATTCCTTTTGCTTTCTTTTCTGATCTATTTTTCAAGTTAACACAATACGCTTTAGCACCAGTGCCAAGAAAGCTTACTATCGGTTGTCCAGCAAATTCATCTTTCATACGACCTAGCACCGATTTATTTTTTGTTATGTTATATACCTACGTTATTTTCACAATAGTTAAAAGTGTCAAATTTATCCAAATTTTCTTAAATATCTCTATGAAAATTATTAGTTTTTACATGTAAAATTAGACTATCCGTATCAGTATACAATAAAATTGCATTGTCACCATATTTTTGTTTAATATAATCATAATAAAAATCATATATTACAGTTTTTGATAACTCCAATACAGTAAAACCGACATAAACAGGTTTATTGTATGTTACTTTTACCCTTTCCATTTGAATTGCAACTAGGTTTTCGATGAAAATTAAAGAATTTTTAAAATTTGGTTTGACTATAAGTGATTCTGCACCTTGTTTATTTCTAATACTTTTCCATTGTGTCAATAATCTTATATCTACACGTTTATCGATATTGCCATATACAGGGTGTCCCAAAAAGATACCGACAAACTAAAAGGGGTAGTAGGGGACATCAAAATAAGCATTTTTGTAATCTAAGGTTTTAGGAATGCAGATTGTTTAAATTTAACGCCTCTGTAAAATTTTGTCACTTTTAATCCATTATTGATGGCTTGTTTGAGATTTCTATAATGAATAATGTATTTTTCTTTATGGTTTAAGCTGCAAATTAATTTTATTTGTTTCGAGTCAGGTGGGCATATGTTTTCAACCAAAAAAGGTAATTCATTATGCTTTTCATGTAAATTTAGAGGATACTTAATATCTACTTCAAAAACATAACCATAGTCGGAATCGTCTGGTACAGATAAAACATAAGAATCTAATTCTAATTATTGCTAATCCAAGAAAAATCACTTATTGGTAAAAATTGACTCAATCTATGTCCATACAAATTAGTTGCATCTAAATACATTATAAATGAATTAGGTTCTGTAAAATTGAAATTTGAAAGAAATGGATTATTAGCCTCAACTTTTCGAACACTGCAATGACATATCTCACCCTTAATACTGTTTTTAAAAAAATGCAACATTTCAATATCTGTTAATAATTCCAATTTAACACCTGTAAATTTTAACATAGCATCCCAAGATAAGCCTGGTGCTGTATAGTATTGTGCGGGATCCAATTTAAATATATTAAGGGATATACTGCGAAAAGTCTCAAAAAAATCCGTCAATATAATAAGAACATCGGATAGTAAATAAATTTTAGTGTAATCCATTAAGTTTTGACAATGAAACAAATTCCAAATATTTATAGCTCTTTCATAATCTAAAGGATCTAAGGGCTTATCCTTGAGTTTATCATAAAAATTCTCAAAGGATAAAAGTTGCCTATCACATAATTTATCCATGGTGTCTACATAAAAATATGGATATACTCCTTTCTTTCTAATTTCATTAAACTGGTTTGGATCTTGGAAATATCTTTTAATTTCTACACACTGATTGGAATCCAAGTTTTCACTAAGACTATCCAATGAAGAGGCAACAAAACGAAAAGAGTCTAAAAATATAAGCTTAATAAAAATATGTTTAATTTTTTTATCAGGTTGTTCAATTTTATCTACCAATATCGACTTTGAGAATGAAATATATTTTTCTTTAGTTTGTGCAAGAATATCAATCCTATCATTTTCACAACATATTTGTTTGATAAATAAATGGCTGTCATAGCCTGTTAGGTTGTGAAATAACACTGGAATGTGAGCCGGAAGTTGAAAATTTTAGTTGCAGATACTGTGAGCTCCACCCCTAAATCTACCAGTTAAATGATCATGATCCCTTACTTTTTCATCTAAAGGAATAATTTTTCTGCTGCAAATACTGCAAATGTCACAGTTTTCAAATTCACACTTTTCTTCATTTGTTAGAGGAAACATTGGAATTATATGTTTTAAATAATCATTATACGTCTGCTTCAATGCGCTTCAATTCGTTTACAAAATTCATCAGCTGCGTTTAGACCAAAATAGTAATCTACTACTGATAGAGTCATCATATGAACATTTAATAAAATAAGCAAAAGCATACGGCTCATGTTTGTAGGTATTTATAGTAAAAGAACAGTTATTATTTTCTGATTCCTAAAATTTTAGAGGTTTTGAAACGCATTCAAAGTCAGCATATATTAAAAATGGAACCTTTAACCGTTTTTGAAAATTTTCAAATTGAAGAATATTTTCTGGTATATCTTGACCTTATTTATTGACTCTAATATCAGTTGATGGAATTTTTGTAAACAAATGATTACAATAATTTTTGTGATGTGTATCTAATTTCAGTTTTGAATTGAAATATACTAAACAACCATCACAAAAATATTTTTATGCACTTCAGGGATTAAAAGTACCCTTTTAATCCCGTTTTAAGGCAGTAAAGTGGGTCTTTTAATCCCCGGGATTAAATTTCAATTTATTTCCCGAGGATCAATTTTTACTTTATCTGTTTTAATAAATCCCCGGGAAATAAAGTAAATTGCATAAAATAGTGTATACACCTCAGGACTAAAGTGTTTTTTAATCCCTCGACAAAACCTTAGTAAAAAAAAAGTACCACTTTAGTCCCTAGGTGTATAATGTACTATTTAATCTGTTTACCTTTAATTTGAGCTGCCACTAACCTTGACATGTCCTTAATCCAACAATAATCACTATTTTTACCTACATTGAAAATTAACAAATTCCCATGTGTTGTCAGTTTTTACTCGTATAATGAAGTGGACCTACCACTTAATGTTTAAACTTATTTTCTTCATAAACAGTTTCTAATCTGTATACGTTAATAGATATTTGATTCAACACTTCAAATTTTTTTTAATGTCTTTCATCTTCACTTCGAAATTTAGAATATTAAAGAAATTCGGATATGAACTCGTCCTATCACTGTGTTTTTCAGCTGGAAATAACGCACTTATCACACTCCATCCAAAACAATATTGGTCATTATTTTTAACATTAATTACAGCTTTTCTGTGCTTAATTTGTTTTGGTAAAGGAATATATGAAGAATCTCTAATAGGATTATACTTGTTAACGCTAACTTCTAAAAACAATACTTTTTCCAGCGCCCATCCAGATCCATTTTCGGTGAAGGTTGATACCTTTCCTTGATAACAGACAAAAAACCATTAAAAATTTCTTCAATATCCGAAGTTGTCGTTATAATTTTATTTTTAGTATTAAATGACTTGGTTTCAGTAGTTTCTTTGGAATGTGAAACATATTGACCAAATAATTCAGCATTAATTTTAACAGCTCTGTGTTTTTTTACTTGTTCTGTAACCAATTTTATAAATTTACTTTTAAGTTCGTCAAAAAATTCATCAATATCTATCAGTTTTTTTGATGGAAGCAGCATAAAAGATATAATCCAGCTTTTGGAAGCTGATGTAATAATTTTTACACGATCATCATCATCATCATCATATTCATTTTTCTGAAGTAATGCAGTTTTATGAACATTAGATCGTGAATGTGCACTAGCTTTATTTCTTGCATACCATACATCACATTCCTTACAACGTGCTTGTATAAGTTTTGGTAATTTCGATTGTTGTAAATTTTTTTGTACATTACTTTCTTGTATTTTCGGTTTTTTTGGTGGTTGATCACTTATTTGGGAATCAGCATTTCTTTTGATAGAGAACTGGTCACTAGAACATGATGGTCTATATATGCACGATTCTCTTTTGTATCTCTAAAGATTGTATTTTTGAGTAAAAGTTTTACTACAATCTTACATTGAAACTACTTGGACAGAAAATTTATTCTTCTAAAGTCATACTTTCCATTTCTTTTGCTAATTTATTTGACTGTAGTCCCAAATTCACTATATACATATGATCACAAAAATGTTTAATACTAATTATCTTATATTGTAGCAAATTTTCACACAATTCTATCACTTCCTCAATTAAAAGAATTATTTCTGCATTATAAATTGAAGTACTTTCTGTTTGAATGAATTCATTTAAATGTTCAATAAAAAAAAATTTGAAGTTCCGAAACTGTTGCCACTACTCACGGAGTCAACATTTGTGCTATATTCATCACTCACTAAACTGAACAACTTAATGAAAATCGTATGAAACCGGAGAGTTTGATATACACTAGTCAAAGGAGGAAGAAAAAGGTGGAGCGGGGTATTTGGTAGGGTTGGTGGTGGGGTTAGGAGTGGGGTGGGTGGTGGAGTTAGGAGTGGGGTAGGTGATGGGGTTAGGAGTGGGGTGGGTAGTGGGGTTAGGAGTGAGGGGTATGTGGTGGGGGGAAGAATGATTCCCTAGGTGGAATGACGCCTTACCTTCCACTCTACTGAAGGGCATAACTTTTTTTCTATTATTTATAGAAAGCTGAAATTATCACTGAATCTTATCTCGATAAAGGATCTCTGAAAATTTCAGCTCATTTGGACTTACAGTTCCTGAGATAAAATCGTGTTAAGCAATTTTTCAATTTTTCTGAGTGCCTTTTTTTATAGAATCCGGTTCCAAATCTCAGAATAATTTAGTATATAGAGTTTTGGGGATCCTAAAGGACCATTAGGACACAAAATCTCAACAACAAAAAAAATTGAAATTTCATCATTTTAGTACTGAGGTAGCTATCTTATGATTTAAATTTTGGAAAACTTTGAAAAGTCATAACTTTTTTTCTATTGAAGATAGAAAGCTGAAATTTTCACCGATTCTGTATGTGGAAAATCAATGAATATGTGATTGTTTCAGCTCAAGATTCAAGAGAAAGGAGCGTGAGCGAAAAATCCGAAGTTTTCTCAGAAGACGAGTCATCAGTTCTGGGACAAATGTTGGCAGCCAATTATCCAAATAAGAAGAAACCTATTGTACGGTCTCTCACCGAAGTAAGACCGGACGCTTTTATTTTCGACAACGGACAGCATATCGAGTATAGGTTTTGTGAAGACGCCGATACAAGTCAAGATAAAAAGGAACAACTTGATAATATTTCTGTAGCAGGTGAGGATTTGACTCAGAATTCAATCTTGTCCAACATAAACCAAACCAAAAAATCTCATTAGAGTAGAATCTGAGTAGATGTCACTCAATCAAAATCACTATGTATATGTTTTTTACAGGTAGTAGATCAAAATTGAATCTTCTCAGACAAAGGACAAAGAGTACCGAATCCAAAACATCCTTGGAAAGTGATAGGAATTCGCTGGACATTTCCGCAGACGACATTGCTGCGCTTAGCTTGGACATACTCAGAACCAGAGCGGCTCAGAAGCGCAGAGACAGCGAAACTGCTCGCAGAGGATCCGAAAGCGGAACAGGTAGGATCTTTTCATTGGATCTCGAATATTTAAATTTGAGTAGGTAATGTATAATATATATAATTATTTGGAATGGGTAATTTCCAATAACTTATAGGATTTGAGGGACAAAATT
Source organism: Ceutorhynchus assimilis (assembly GCA_917834065.1). NCBI lineage: Eukaryota > Metazoa > Arthropoda > Insecta > Coleoptera > Curculionidae > Ceutorhynchus > Ceutorhynchus assimilis. The sequence continues at coordinate 9,052,505 of OU892287.1, read as the reverse complement.
TCCATGCACGTGCTGTATTTAGTAAGGTTTTAGAATTGGCAAATGGTGTACAATAAATATGATATTGCTTTACTAATTACAGCTACACAATTTTTGTATACAATATTGTCTCTTCCCAATCACTATACGAAAAAAACTTTCTCTTAACGCTGCCTAGCATGTGAATTACGGACAACATTTCTAACTCCGAAAAGTTTGTCTTTTTGCCACATTTTCCGGAAAGTAGGTAGGTTGTGGTATCACCCTTCTAGATCCTCATCTATATGGAGTTTCATTTCACAAATAATAGAAAAGTATTTCTATTAGGTATTTTTGTCAAACCATGCTATTGCATGAAAACTTCTCTAGTTCTCATATAAGTAGATGGAAATCATATGGAGTATAGGTTGATCCAGGCTTTTTGATGTTTCATTTTCATGTTTTCTAGTATAATTTTGTTTGTTGCCATATTTCTATAATTATTATCAGGCGAAGAATTATCAACATCGTCAACCAACAAACCAACATTGGGCAGACGCCAGTTCTCGCAAACCCAATCGGAACCGGAAACTACAGATTTGCCGCCTTCGGCTTCGGGTACCATTCCTCATCAGCCCTCTTTCGATCGTAGCGTAACTTTTACGGAACCCAGAATCAAAGTTATACCGCCGAGTGGAAGGAGTAGTATTTTGATGCATATGCATTCGGAGTATACAAGTATTACTGATGAGTTGGAGTCGGTTTGTGGATTATTGAGTCCGCCCAGGAGTCCGGGACTTTTGAGTCCTCCGAGACCCGAACAATCACCACCGAGTAAGTTTTTTGATGGTGGTGATCGACAATTGTGCACTTGTAGTATATAGAATTTGGACAAATTTATTGTTGTAGCTTGCTTATTGTAGTTTTTAGCTTAGAAATGTAGATCAATGTTGTAGCCTTTGTTGTAGATGATTTCAATTATCGAAATTCTCAGGAATTGTAGCTCTGGGTAAAGGGCTTCAAAATGGTAATTTGAAGTTTCAAACAAAATGACAACTGAATTTTAATTTTGAAGCTCAGTATCTCAGAAACTTCAACAGTTACAAATACCAATTATGCACTGCTTATAGAAAATTTACAATGCTTTTTCCATTGATGTATAATTATAGACAAGAAGAAAATTGATTGATTATTTTCGGCTCTTGATCCGAATCAAGCGCCGAGGATCAGTGGCGGCTCGTCAGAGGAGGCAGCGGAGGCTAAGCCCCCAAAAAATTGAAAATTCAATCTCAGTTTTTTATTCCTGATTCCTAATTTAAATAATAATTTACAAATTTCGATATTTCAATGTAATTTAGAAAAATCTGACATTATTTGAATCAATCCCGCGCCTCCACGACAAAAATCTGTGAATCTGGGATACTCAGTAATACGATCCCGAAGGACCGGAGTTATACGCGAGCTTAAAGGGCCGGAGTTATACGCGAGCCCGAAGGGCCGGAGTTATACGCGAGCTTAAAGGGCCGGAGTAATACGAGCCCGAAGGGCCGGAGTTATACGCGAGCCCGAAGGGCGGGAGTTATACGCGAGCCCGAAGGGCGGGAATTTTACGCGAGTCCGAAGGGCCGAAGTTATATGCGAGCCCGAAGGGCCGGAGTTATACGCGAGCCCGAAGGGCTACAGTTATTTTAATCGCGGGGCCCATGCAGTCTATAATAATAATTGGTCAGCGGATAATTTGGAGCCAATCCAAAATCGAGAATATTCAAAATGTGACTTTCAGTCGATATTCCGAGTTTCAGTTTCAAAGAAACATTTTTTCGAGTATTCATGGTTCATGGTCACCCCAAAACAAATTTTGCCTGCTGTGTAGTGGTTACCTTACTGTAATTCCGAGGGGTGGTTAACTCCTTACAATATGTACACAGATTTTAAATCTTTATTGATATTGTAGGATTTTGAAAATCTTCACACAATTTTACAGGATTTTAAAAGATTTTAGATCTTAGGTGATTTTGGAGCATTTTAAAGGATTTTGAAGAGTTTTTAGAGATCCTAAAGGGTTTTCAGAGATTTTTACGAATTTTTGGAAACCCCAAAAGATTTTTGCAAATTTCAAAGGAAATATTTTTTAGGATTTTCAATGATTTTATAAGATTTTGCGGGATTTTTTTTTTTTCTAATAAAATTTCATGAGATTTTGTAGGATTTTATGCGATTTCAAGTGATTTTAAAGAATTTTGTAGGATTTTATGCGGTTTCAAGTGATTTTAAGGGATTTTGTGAGATTTTGTTGAATTTTTAAAGATTTTAAGGGATTTTAAGTTATCTTACGAGTTTTTCTGGGATTTTGACCAACTTGTAAACGGATTTTGACCAATTAACTGCTCCGAGGTTTAGTTAACTCCTAAAAATAATTACACAGATTTGAATCTTTATGGATTTTGTAGGATTTTGAGGATTTTGAAAATCTTCACACGATTTTACAGGAGTTTAGAAGATTTTAGTTTTTTGAGATTTCAGATGATTTTGAAGCATTTTAGGGGTTTTTGAAAAGTTGTTAGAGATTCTAAAGTGTACTTAGAGATTTTAACAAATTTTTGGGGATTCCAATTCCAAAGGATTTTTGTGAATTTTAAAGGAAATATTTTTTAGGAATGTTAATGATTTTATAAGATTTTGCAGGATTTTTTCTTTTGGTTTCAGTAAAATTTTGTAGGATTTTATACGATTTTGTGGGGTTTTGTTAAATTTTTAGGGATTTTAAAGATTTTTAAGGATTTTAAATAGGTAATTCTTACGAGATTTTCTGGGATTTTGACCAACTTGTAGACGGATTTTGACCAGTTAACCGCCCCTCGGTTATTGTGTACTTCAAAAGTTTGAAATTTTGGGAAAATGAGCTTCTAACTTTCCTCTTCTCTTGCAAAAAAATTCAAATTTTTCCTTTCATTAGTTTTCCAGGAAAAATTTTAAATTTGTGAGACGGTATTATAAACTAATTCAGTTTTTGACAGGTTGATTTCCAAGATTCTTGATGTTGTTATTTTCCACTGGAAAAATTTGAAATTTTGGGAAAATGAGCTTCTCACCTTTTTCCTTACATGCAAAAAGTTCCAAAATTTTCCCTTCTCTAGTTTTCCAGGAAAACTTTGAAATGTGTGAGACGCAGTATTTTCAATTAATTCAGTTATTGAAGGTTCATTTCCAAGATTCTTCATGTTGTTATTTTCCATTGAAAAAATTTAAAATTTTGGGAAAATGAGCTTCTCACCTTTTTCTTCACATACAAAAAGTTTCAAAATTTTTCCTTCACTAGTTTTCCAGGAAAACTTTGAAATGTGTGAGACTATATTTTCAATTAATTCAGTTATTGTACGTTGATTTCCAAGATTCTTCATGTTGTTATTTTCCACTAGAAAAATTTGAAATTTTGGGAAAATCAGTCTCCGACATTTCTCTTCACATGCAAAAAGTTTCAAAATTTTCCCTTGATTAGTTTTCCAGGAAAATTTTAAATTGTTTGAGACTGTATTAATAATTATTTCAGTTTTTGTAAGTTGATTTCCAAGATTTTTCATGTTGTTATTTTCCACTGGAAAAATTTGAAATTTTGGGAAAATGAGCTTCTCACCTTTTTCCTTACATGCAAAAAGTTCCAAAATTTTCCCTTCTCTAGTTTTCCAGGAAAACTTTGAAATGTGTGAGACGCAGTATTTTCAATTAATTCAGTTATTGAAGGTTCATTTCCAAGATTCTTCATGTTGTTATTTTCCATTGAAAAAATTTAAAATTTTGGGAAAATGAGCTTCTCTCCTTTTTCTTTACATGCAAAAAGTTCCAAAATTTTCCCTTCACTAGTTTTTCAGGAAAACTTTGAAATGTGTGACACTGTATTTTCAACTAATTCAGTTTTTGTAGGTTGATTTCCAAGATTCTTCATGTTGCTGTTTTCCATTGGAAAAATTTGAAATTTTGGAAAAATGAGCCTTCCATTTTCCTCTTTACATGCAAAAAGTTTCCTAATTTTCCCTTCACTAGTTTTCCAGGAAAACTTTGAATTGTGCGAGACAGTATTTTTTATTAATTTAGTTATTGTAAGTTGATTTCTGATATTCTTCATGTTGTTATTTTCCACTGAAAAAATTTGAAATTTTGGGAAAATGAGCTTCTCACCTTCCTCTTTACATGCAAAAAGTTTCAAAACTTTCCCTTCATTAGTATTCCAGGAAAACTTTGAAATGTATAAGACTGTGAGACTGAACTGAAATAATTGTCAATATTATTTCAGTTTTTGTAATTTGATTTCCAAAATTTTTCATGTTGTTATTTCCCAATGGAAGAATTTAAAATTTTGGAAAAATGAGTTTCTCCCTTTCCTTTTTACATGCATACAGTTTCAAAATTTTCTCTTCACTAGTTTTATTAGATTTTGTAGGATTTTATTCAATTTCAACAGATTGTGGGATTTTGTTAAATTTTTAAGGATTTCAAAGATTTTTAGGGATTTTAAGTAGATCTTATGAGATTTTCTGGGATTTTGACCAACTTGTACACGGATTTTGACCAGTTAGCCACCCCTCGTGTAATTCATTATTTTTTAGCCTCCTTACTTGAAATAGTCACGAGCCGCCACTGCTGAGGATAATCAAAAATTGAAAACAATCAACCAATCAAATCGATTCTGATGCCATTTTGTGATTTCCAATCGACATAATAAAACGATCAAAATTCAAAAAGAAAATGGCGGATTTATGATTTATGATAACAAGTGCCGAGAATTTCCAAAAATTGAATTTAAAGCCAATCAAGAACCGGAAATATTTAAACATTGAATTGTAAAACATCAAATTAGGCCAATCAAGAGCCAGGAATAATTAAAAATTTAAACATTGAAGCAAATCAAGAGCCGGGAATTTCAAAAAATTGAATTTCAAAGCCAATCAAAAATGTATAATTCAATTCAATTCAAATTCAAATGTGTTTCAGATTCAAGAAAACGCAACGCATCCGAAATGTCCAACCCGGAAATAGCGATAAACTTTGAAAAAGAGCATCTCCGTAGTGCAGAAGAATCCGACTACATGGTAATGGAAAATCTCATCCAGAGACGTTACGAGCACGAGCTCGAAGAAGAATCCGAAGAAACTGAAAAGGAAGATTTGGGCGAGGGAGGCAGTAGCGCCCCTACATCGAAAAATCCGGCCTTGTTGAGCGTAGTTGCTGAAACTAGAGAGTTTAGGTAAGAAGTTTTCCTACACACCCTATAAAAATTGCTATAGTGATTAATTTTCTAGGGTGAATTCTTGGCCAGGAAGACAGCAAACTCTGAAACGATCTCAGGCAGTTGACAGTGACTCACCCTCTACACAGGGTCTAGGTACAACTTATTTCTTTCCTACTACTGCTGAAGATGGGCAAATGGCTTAATAATATTTATTTTATGTTTTGTATTTTTGTTGGCTACTTTTTACAAAAGTATCTTAAAGCTTTTATGTTTTTTTTTTTGCTGTACGTCTATGCAATGCTTTTTTATTATTATTTATGCATAATAGAAAAATATGATAAATTGCTTTTGTTTTTGATTTGTTTTACCCCCGTTTAGGTTCAAGTTCCAATTCTTCGACCGATCGTCAAGATTCGACCGAGTCCAAGTCGAGCGGCGCTTCGGGTGGGCTACAAACGGCACTTAAAAGGCCCACCATTGTCGTAGATTCGAAAAATTTGCCCACTTTGCGTCAAAAGGCTGATTCCGATATTAGTTTACACATGCAATCTGAAACTATGTGTTAAATTCTGTAACCATTTTTGCTTTAAATTTTTCAATTTTCACACCCCATACTTCTTTTACGACAATAAAAATAATCAAAGTGAATTGTGTAAAATAAAAATATGATTCTTCAGCTTGTTATTGAACAAGTACTTACTTTATTAATATTAAATTTAGGCGAATTTATTCAATTACTATTGTGATATTTTTAAATAATTTATAATAACTTATAGGTTTTTATTTTTTTTAATTAATTTATTGTTTTTGGGAAAACTATGCTTTGCATAATTGACAATACCCAAAAAATTATGTATTGTGTTGTAGAGCTCAAAATTTTAGTGCTCAAAAGGAAAATCTTTGTAGCAATAAAGGTTGTGTGTGTAAACTTTTTTCATACCTATCTCTCAATATTGTAATCATTAATTAAGAATTTATTGTAGAATTTAATCATATCTGCAACAAAGATGAAAAAAAAAAAAGGAATTTTACCACTTTATATAAGTACAATAATAAATCAAAATAATATTGTAAAAAAAGATGAGCATATCACAGAAAACTTTATGTTTGGAGCAAAAAAATAGTATATATTTTGATTGTAGTTTAGAAAAAGAAAATTTCAACAATCTAGATTTTAATTAATTGTAAAATGGATAAAAAGGAATTTAAAATATAAATAAATAGGTAATAATTATTGTAGTTTTATTGTAACAGAGAATCAAAAATATCTACTAAGCAAGTGTCTCTTTATTGAATTAAAAAAATACACGCAGCTGCAAAACTGTTGAAGCTGTATTGGAATTTTTAGTTAGAGATTTGTAGAGAATTTAACTAGCCTCAATTAAAGCCTAATTACGTCAAGATCGGATTGAAATTAACAAAGTTGGGAGGCAAAACATGTGTCGATATCATTTTGGAAAAAATACAATTTCCAAAAAAAAATCAAAGGTGAAGGAGTTTGAAGAAGCTACATTAAAATTATCATATAGAGATTTGTAGAGAATTTAATTAGCTTTAAAAGTACGTCAAGATCGGATTGAAATTAATAAAGTTGTGAGGCAAAATATGTGTCGATGTCATTTTGAAAAAAATCAAATTTCTAAACAACAACATTGAGGAACGTATTATTTTTCTTTGAGAAAAATATTCGGGGGATTTAATTCAAATTTTGCAAATAGATGTGGCGGGAGTGGACTGTATATTTTTAAAGTTTATTGGTTGAAGAAAGTAGGTATATCCTGTGAGCCTCTGTTAAACTGGTTAAAGTTAAACACTTCTATTGGGCGAAAAGCATTTAACCAATAAGTTTATTCAATAGCGAAAAGTACAATAATTGTCGCGCAGTTTGACTGGCACGCATACAGTATACACTGATTTTAATAATTCAATATCACTAATCCCACTGCACAAAAAATATTCGTTGCCATATCAAATTTACTACAGAACTATGGAACGTTGTTTTTCTAAAGAATAATAGATGTCCGCGAACTACCGGCAAGACTCTACTTTTTGGAAAACTAGAAAAACAGGAAGGCCTTCAATTGAGGATTGCCTCAATTTGGCATAATATAGTATAGAATTCTTCGAGAGTTAGATTAGCGTTACCAATGAGTCTTCTCATGTGGTATTTTGCGCTTTTTATGGCTGATTCCCACAGACCTCCCCAATGGGGAGATCTTGGAGGAATAAATTGCCAGGTAGTCTGATTTTGGGATAAAAATTCATTTATTGCAGAAGAGTTTTCTTGTTTCTGGAAAAAGATGTAGATATCTCTCAAGTAATTTCTGGCTTCACAAAAGTTGGTGGCATTATCGCTAAAGATGGTTTTTGGATTTCCTCTTCTGGAGGTGAACTGCTTGAGTGTCAAAAGAAATAGCTCTGCTCTGTGGAAAGACCTGTTACAACTTCAATGTGTATGGCTTTACTAACCATACACACGAAGACAGCAATGTATGCTTTAATTTGAGGAGATTTTCATAGCCCAGATGACTTAATGAGAAACGGACCACCGAAATCGACACCGACTTTATGAAAAGGTCTACACATATCTACCCTATCGCGAGGAAGACTGGACATTATTTTGTTGGGCGGCATGATTATTAAATCTGAAACAGATCGTGCAATTTGTTATGATCCTTTTTATGTCTCTCAGGCCATTAAGTAGCCAGAACCGAAGACGGACATTACTTAATGTAGTTTGAGATCCGGCGTGTCCCAAACGCCTATGCTCATAATTCGTCGCTAATCTGACAAAGGGGCGTAAGGTACAAATTGATAATTTTACAGGATTGCCATTTGAAAAAAAAGGTTGTTAATTAAGAAGCTATCACTCTGTTCGGTTATATATTTTTCTATGCACAGATATTTATCGAGGCAGATAAATTGTCATAGACTCAGGCTAATATAATAGATTTTCCATATCGTTTAGATGTTATACAAAAATTAGTACCCAATGGACATACGCCCCTTTGTAGGATCTTCATTAAAATAATAATGACACATACGCCAGTATGATATTTATGCCAATATTGTATTTATAGCTTTTATTCTAATTACCATACTCCAGAAAAAACGAGGATAGAAATTGAAAAATAAAATAAGATTCAGAGTATACGGAAACAAAGGTAGAAACTCAAATAACACTAGTTTTCGTGAGGAAAATCTCTAAAAGATTTTTGGAAAGTTGGGACCTTCACTAGTATGTTGGTCCTTTACAAAAGTCCATAAAACACAAGCAGATTATGGAGAATAAGGTGAAACAAATTAAAGGTAAATTCTTAATGGTGGAAATTTGAAGAGTTGGGTTTCCTAAATAATATACTAAAAGTCCCATCCAATCTGACAATGGCAAGTTTTGAAAAATCGCGACCATTATGAATTTTTGAAGTTTTCGGATTTTCTTTCAAAACATCAGGATTTTTTTAAAACTTTGAAGTCAGGTACATTTTTTCAGTGTATTTCTTTTGATTTTTTGAAATATTCTCTATACTTTGTATTCAGTTCACAAAGTTTAAAACTTGATTTGCAAGTATGTTATCTAAAATATCCTTAGAGCAGGTAATTTCCTAGGTGGGAGGAGTAGCAACATGGAGTTGGAAAATGAAGCAGTTTTTTTCCACGTATTTTGAGATCCAAAATAATGGTGGTATAGCTAATCTAATTTAATGCTTTATTTGTCATTTTTGGTGTACAAAAATCTGTGAAAAACTGGCTTCATTTTCAGTTCAATAGCAGAATGGCCCGTTCCTACTCCTGGTGTCCGTAGGACATTCTTTACCTGCTTTAAAAAAAATAACCATGCCATATTGCTCAAGACGCTAACATGACTATAAATCGGTCAATAAATAAATGCCTACTAATACGATATCATTACTCACGAATGGGAATCTGTATAGTGAAATCTATATTTGCAAATCTGCATTTGCAAAAATGTTTATTGAGCTGTCATTTTCAAAGGTTTCTGTTGAATGTTTCTCATTCTCAAGAACTTTTGGTAGATTTGTTATTTGGTTTCTGATTTTCAAACATTTCTGTTGAATGTTTTCTTATTCACGTGAAGCATTTATTAGCGTGGTTTCTCATTCTCAAAGAAGTCTGTTGAGTTTGGTGGCATTCTTGAGAATCTGTTATTAGTTTTTAATTTTTTCATTCTGAGGAATCTCTGTTGAATCTGTCGTAGTTCACCATTCTCAAAAAACAAAAATCTCTGTTGAATCTGGCTAGTTTGTTTTTTATTTGCAAAAATATCTTTTGAGCTGTTCTCCATTTTTACAGATTTCGGTTGAATGTTTCTCATTCTCAAGAATCTTTGTTAGATTTGTTGTTTGGTTTCTGATTCTTAAATATTTCGGTTGAATCTTTTCTCATTCTCAAGAATCTCTGTCGAATTATTTGGTGTGGTTTCTAATTTTGAAAGATGTCTGTTTTGATCGACATTCTTTAGAATTCGTTATTAGTTTTTCATTATTTCATTCTGAAGAATCTGTCGTAGTTCCCCATTCCCAAAAAATTAAAATCTCTGTTTAATCTGGCTAGTTTGTTTCAAACTTGCAATAATATCTTTTGAGATGTTTTTCATTTTTAAAGATCTCTATTGGATTTTTCTCATTCTAAAAAATCTTTGGTAGATTTGGTTTCTGATTTTCAAATATTTCGGTTGAATGTTTTCTCATTCTCAAGAATTTCTGGCGAATTTATTGCGTGGTTTCTTATTCTCAAAGAATTGTCTGTTGAATTTGAGAATCTGTCATTAGTTTTTCATTCTGAAGAATTTCTGTTAAATCTGTCATAGTTTCCCAATCTCAAAGAATCAGAATCCCTGTTGAATTTGGCTGGTTTGTTTTTCATTGGCAAAAATATTTGTTGAGCTGTTTTTCTTGAAGATCTCTGTTGTTTGGTTTCTCACTTTAAACAATTTCTGGTGAATTTCTTGTGTGGCTTCTCATCCTCAAAAATGTCTGTTGAGTTGGTTATCATTCTCGAGAATCTGTCTTGTAGATTTTCATTCTAAAGAATCATTAATCATTAGATCTGTTAGCTGTTTCCCATTCACATAAGTATGGTACTCTCTTCTATTTATCGTTTGCATGCGCTTACTACTTCAAGGCCCAGTTTATTCATCTTATAATAAACTGTTAGAAAATACAATCTCAGGGATAAAAATTGGGCCAAAATAATCAAATCAAGTCAAAAAAGGGTTGAAGAAAACCCAACTAAAAAACAACACAAACCTACTTAATACAAAAATCAAGAATAAGATCTAATTATAGTTTGTTTTTTTTTTGGAGGAAATAATTTTAGGTTTTTAACTAAAAATGGTAGCCATTTTTTTCTAACTTGCCATTGCAATATTTTAAGCTCGATTTTATGGGACTTTTATTATGTCATCAATGACCATAAAAACAATACATTTTCGTTGAAAACCCCAGTCTTTAATCTGTTCCGCCCCAACTGCCAATTTGACCACACTATAGATACATACTTTTTACATCTTTGTAAAGGTTGTGGTATGGTATTTAAGGTATTTTTCTTGAGAGAGAAAGTTCCAGAAACGCTGATTCGATTGTTTTTTTTTATCAATCGCGTATATTGATGAAAGATGAAAAACAAAAAGCTGGTGATCGGGTTAATCGGAGCAGCGTTTCCAAAAAATATGCAATGTAGGTTCTAACAAAATGGCGTAAGTCTAATATTTGGATATACGCCTTTCAGTCAGATCCTATATGCAATTGCTGTGTACTTACGCCTTTAGCTGATTTTATGTATAGAGAAAAGTAATACCTTTGAGCATACGCCCTCTTGTCAAATCATACATACAACTCTAAGAAATCACTCGGCGACCTTAACTCCAATATGGAATAATTGACCGTTACGCCTCTTTGTCAGATCAGCGACGATATGTGAGAATGAGATTAGTAATAATGTTCCTTGAAGGAAGAATAAGAGGGTGTTTTTGTTGATATGAAATATTGGCATGGTCTAATCGACCTCCAACCTTTAGAATACCAAACTTGTCAAGAATAGTTATTTATGTATCAAGGGTACTAAGTAGATGATTATGCCCTGAGGGCGACAGTCTTACAAAGCCGAGGGCCTCTGGCCCGAGGTTTCGTAAGTCGCCCGAGGGTATATATATATCTATTAGTACCCGTGGTGCATACAAACTTTTATGTCATACCAGTTGGTTGTGAATAATAAATATCTGGGAAAAAAGTGTCACTTCGCAAATTGTCATCAGTGTGCAAACATCATCATTTTTTGACAAAAATAATATGTTTATAAGCGTAAATTTATATTTTGTTAATAAAGAATAAGTTAATTGAAAATTTTTTTTGCGTCTTTATGCCCGAGCGGGCCATAATGTGTACTTTATGCCCGCGCGGGCCATAATGTGTACTTTATGCCCGCACGGGCATAAAGTAATGAATTATGTAGATGGTATCTAAGGTATAAAAACACAATAATGTATTGGTATGACATAAACGATTTTAAATAAGGAAACTGCTTATTGGTCACTTGTTAATTTAAAGTTAATTCAGAAATCTCTTTTTCAAAGGATATTTTTTGAGTTTCTTTGATAATAAACTGTAGAGAGAACTCAAGTTTTTGAACAGAGATTGGGCTAAAATCCCTATTTTCTTTTATGGTTTTTATATTTTTCATAAACCTGAAGATTACAGCTAGTGACCGCTGTAATCGGGAAAAGCTGGAATATCTTTGAACAAAGTCTTCCCAGAAAGTACTTTCAGTTATATTTGTAAGGACATGATATTTCCTCTCTTCAGGAATTTCAGATATAATAATTGGTCGATCTTCAGTGGATAAGTCTAGATCAGGGTCCATAAGAAATGTTGGTCCCTGCCACCATAATTCATTTTTTAATAAGTCATGGGGAAAAATTCCACGAGAAACGATATCGGCAGCATTGTCTGCTGACCGGACATGTCGCCAGATATATTAGTGAGGGCTTGAATTTGAGTGCGACAAATACCGTCCAGCGACTGGGATGCCTTTGCACCAACATAGTGCCACTTGAGAATCAGTCCATAAATTTACAGAACGGAAGGATAGTTTTTTGAAAATATATATTATTTTGTGGACCAATTTAGAAAGTAAAAGCATCGCGCATAGTTCCAGTCTTGGAAGCGTAACCGACTTTACTGGGGCTATTCTGGACTTGGAGGAAATTAAGGTTGAAGAGATTGTCCCATCATCGTAAATTGCTCGAATATAAATGCAACAACCATAAGAAGAAAGGCTGGCATCTGCGAAATCGTGCAATTCAATTTCAGAAATGTTTTTATTTTCAAAATAAAATCGTGGAATTTTTAGAGTTGCTAACAACGGGAGATTATTTACAAAATTAGAGAGTTCTCGTGCCTCAGACGCTACTCTAATACGGTACCGCTAACAATACGGTATTTTACATGGTATTTTATAGTTCTCGGACACGAAGACACAAAAATCCTTTAATTCTTATTCTGAATACATTTTGACAGCTGAGCCGAGTGATCTCTCCGATCTAACCCAACTTTTTTTGCTTATTTTTTTAACTTATCATTTATTTTGAAGAATCTGAGTTTGATTAATTTTCCCTTGGTGTTTTTTATGGAGGAATTATTAGAAGTTGCTATTCTTGCAGACGTAAATGGAGCGTAAACTAATTTTGACATAGCATAGCGTTACGGTAAAGCATCCGCTAAGTCCCGTTAGATAACAGGCTCCGCTCATGCTAATACCGTAAGAGCTGTCATACTTGTCAAATAGCGTTATGGTATTTGAAATTTGGACAGCACGAGAACTCTCTAATTATTAAATTCCGTAAGAATGTCTGGATCGGTGATAATTGTGTCCCAATCAAACTTTTTAATCCATAATTTCTGAATCAAAAGTTTTCGCTTGACTATTATAGCATTAATTAATCCCAGGGGATCGTAGCATTGGGCAACAATGGAAAGTATCTTTATTTTAATAACTGGACCTGACTCTATTTTTTCCGGTACTGAAATGCACAAATTGTCAGTAGAGGGATTCCACTTCAATCCCAATACTTTGTTAGGGGTATCGTCGGGGTTAATATCATAGGTCATAGAAGTTGGCTGCTCTCCAACAGCTCGTAAAAATATTTCATCATCATTGGAGCAATATTTGTGAAGTTGGAAACCATGCTTGTTTAGAAGAGTAGGTAGTTAATTCAGAATGGAGATTGATAATAGACTGTGAGATAGGGGCTGTTTAGTGGAGTCATTTTTTTTTGTCTGGCATTTTGAGGGCTGAATGTGGCTACTAAGCTGATGAAAATATGCAGAAGAAAAAAATTGATTTACATGAAGAATTTTTTTTTTTGGTCTCAAATTTTCTAGCTTTTAAATAAAAGATTGACATTGATAAATAATTCATCCATGAAAAATATCAAATGCTTTTCAATAGCTGAAAAAATGGGGATGGGTGTCAACTTCCAAGAGAAAAAAAAAGAACCTTCCGCGTTTACTTTTTGTCTGGCAATCGAGAGAATGAAAGGTTTTGTTGTGATAATAACGCTGAAAAATTGCTAGACGGTAATCACAGTTCGAAATCGAGTTTTCCGGCGAAACATTCTGTGAACATTCGAACAGGAGGCAGGCATTAAAACCACTTATATTCTCATCAGCTAACTAGTCACATTCATCCTTCAAAATGCCAGACAAAAAAAAATGACTCCACTAAACAGGCCCTATCTCAGGGTCTATAAGGGTATCACGATCATGCGCACCGCATAGACCATCGTCCATATAAAATTGGGATGAAATGGTTTCCGAGGTAAAGGGGAAAATTTTCTGAATTCACAGATACGATTTCTTTTAAAACTTGTAACAGAATTAATGTTAATTTTCAAATCTCGGTTCAAGTTTTAAGAAATAGATAAAAATTTATCTTAATGGGTTTTACAAACATATGGCGATTCTGGGAACGATATAACTAATCTGGTCGAGAATTGAGGAAAAACACTTAAAGCCAAATGTATCAAGTTTTATTAGTTTTCAAGTCGAAAATAAGCCAAATTGACAAATTTATTAGGCAAAATTATGTGTTCTCCTAGATTAACGCCAAATGTGATTCTAATCTGCAGCTGCACTAGATTACGACATATGGTTGTAATAAAGTACCCAAGAACGATATAATTCCCGTTTTATGGTCAGATAACTTATATTCGAAGCATGTATGTGTTTGGGCTAAAACAATGATCACGGAGACCCGATTTTCCAAGATATAATAACACGAAATTGTATAGAATAGGAAAATCAAAGGAGATAGTTAACTATCCAATTATTTTAGGCATAAATTAGTATTTAAGTATAGAATAATTTAATTCATTTAACACCTCAACTAGCAATTATATTTTATAATTTTTAACTCTCCGCTGCTATTTTATTCTATAATTAGTTTATTACTGCTCGTCGAATGCCATTTGTTTTATTAAAATTGCAAGCGAGATAATTAAGCTTCCAAGAAAGTATTCTGCTCTATAAGGTAGTCGTAAGAACGTTCTTGGAGCAAAAATACAAAACAGTTCGGTAACAAGTTTTAATATTGTTTTATGAACGTTTGCACAATGATTTTATATGACATTTTAGCTCACCGAACAAATCTGTTTTATATTAGATTTATATTGATGTTATCTGATACTAGTTCATTAGTTGACGTACATCTATAAAATTGTTTTATTAGCGCTATGTGAAACATTTATAAAATTAGTTTACTAATATTTTCTTGGGATATTATTGCTGTCTAAAGCATTTTACATTCAGATGGAATCTTGAGAAGAATATTATATAATTATCATGAGCTCTGTCATATTAAAGGCTGTATATAATAATTATAAAACAAAGAAACTGTTTGACTAGGTTAAAAGAAAGCATATAGAATGTAGGATTTTCCAATTAAGGGGAAAACAGTTATTGCAGTTATCGAAATTATATTTCCCATATGACTAGCGAACTCTGTTGGAGGGCTTTCAAACTATATCACTAAGGGTGCAAATAGAATGAACAATATGAGAACCAATGGGAACACGGCAAGAAACCAAAGGGTACTCTCAGCGAATCGCTGAAAGCTAAGAGGGTTGGAGATCCTCGATTCTAGCAAGCCGGGTACGGAGGGGAGCCAATGGGCTTCTAAAGTGGTACCCAGAGGGTAATTCCTTTCGCCTATTTAAGCACATGTAGAGGCCACATAACTTCAGTTATCGCTAATTCGCAACTAGTTTTTACTACGAGTGATCGCTGGAAATTTAAGTCGCAAAGTTTCAACGAGTTCTCGATCCGTTTCTCATCATCTAGTTCTGCCGCCCTGTGTTTTAGTAGAAGTTCTCCAAAGAGGTGATAGTTGTTATTTTTTTTAATTTCAATTCCAATAAAGAATCAGATTTGGGAACTAAACCTTTTAATTGGGAAATTACTCTTTGCTTTCAATTGTCTTTAATTTTTCTTCAGTTAAAAATTAATTATGGTCTTAAATAAGGTAATTTTTTTTTTGGTCTTTTTTTTATATTTTACTTAACCTTTTTTTTTTATTATCACTAAATAATTAACACTGACTTTTCTTTTCGCTTATAAATAAATTAGTTTAATCTTTCAAAATTACTCTTTTCTTTTCTGGTTTTAAAATTCCCTCTAAAACACTGGTGGACGCGTAAAAAGTTCTTTCGTGCCGGTTTGTGCATTTGAGAAGAGAAGCAACATTGGCAATAAAAAGGTAAGTCTTCTTGAATTTATAACCCTTTGCACTAACCAAAACCGAAGAAGAAGAGAAATAAGGTTTTGTTTGGATTGCCTCCGGTTCAGAAAATTTGGTATCCCTTTTCAGAATAAATTTAATTACAGCATAATTATGGTACCCACGCAAACTAAGATGTGACAGAATTATTCACGCTACCAAAATGTTTATTCTTCGTAACATCTCAAATTTTGTCACATAAATAATTGGTGTGCAGCTTAAGGGATTTGAGATTTTCTTTTCCTTCAAAAACTCTTCATATTTCCATCAAATTTTCAATTTATTTTCCATATTACCGATATTGATTTTGACGAAATTAATTTATTTTTAAATACCTAATTTCACGGAAATAGATAAGCATTATTATTTTTATTTTAAAGAAATCTTGAACAATTTAGGATCTTAGAGAGTTTATCTTGTCGAGATGACCATGAGATCAAAGAAGTCATTTGATAGATCGAATTATGCGAAAAGGGTTTTTCTAATTATGATAAGGGTTGAATCGGTACGTTTTAAAAAGAAAGTAAAAAAAAAAAATAATAAAGAAAATAAGATAAAAGAAAGAATCGGAGGCACCCAGGAAGATGAAGAATTCAAGAACGACGTTGCATATTTGTTTAGTTACTAACATGGTTTTATTTTTGTTGTGAATTTTATGTTATTGTTATTGTTTATAAAGAAAAAAATTATTAGGTAAAGGTAATTGGTGATCACAACAGGAATGAATCAGTTGTGGTGAAACTAACATTTTATTGGTGATAACTCCCTTGACGTGATTTGTGCATTTTCGCGTCATTGTATAATGTACAGAATGTAACTAGGTATATTGCGATATTTGCTTAGTATAGGATGGTAATAATAATTATTATTTTCTTTCAGGAAAATTTATCGGTAGGTGAAGTTATTAGTTATATGTTTACTTATTTATATTATTATGATTTACTTTATTTTTCTTTTGGGGTGTAAATATTATCAATTTATGAGTTAATTTCTGAGTTGACTTAAATTTGGTGATTTATAGCGTTATCAAGAAAATTAGCTGATTCAATGTTCTCTTTCAAAATTTTGAAGATGATTCCAAATTGTTTCCATTGGTTTGCTGACCGTCGTTTAGTTTTGTCTTTTTGCGTATGTAAGAAGCACAATGGTTATTAATTGCAGTTTTGCGATTATTTGAAGTTTGTTAAATTTTTGGAATTAAAAATATGGTCAATCTTCTGGCACGTTTTATTATTGAGCATATTTTGGAAACAAATTTTACAGTCTGTGTCTATGTCTATGTTGACAATGTGAAATTTTACAACTGTGTCATCTAACAGTTTTAATATTGATTTTGATGTTTCAGTTGATACTAATATTCACATTCTTTGTTTTAATAACTCATAATCGTAGGTATAGTTGGGATTTTATTTTAGTTTCGAAGAATTAGGTCGTTTAATCATTAAAAAAAAAAATATAATATTATCTATAAGGTAGGTACAGTAGTAAAAAAAGCAATATCACAATGGGTTATATAAATGCACAATAAATTTAGGAAGGAATCACTGTAACTATTATTTTGGGTAGTATTGTTGCGTCAAGTTCGGTTAGTTAACCCTTAGAGAGGTGTATTTATAGGTATTTAACCAGATTTACCTTTTATTTTATAGTACGGTTATTGCTTGAACTTGACTAACTAAAACAACGCTAAAAGTAAAGGGATTTCTGATCGTTATTCATTTTGAATAAGTCAAGATAAGTTTTAATTTTAGGAAAGTGGTGATCGCGGATCTCACTACATGAAAAGCAGATAAGTTGTGAAAAGAAGCAACAAGGAGTTACTTATTGGGTACCTATAAATAATAATTTTCTGAGGAAAATTCTAGGAAAAATAAAATTAATATTTTATTTTTGGAAAAAAAAAGGTAAAACCTAAGCTATTTACCGTTATTCTAATTACTAGGCACTAGAAAATTAGGAATAGAAATTGAGTACGTTCGAGTGGGTCTAGCGATATATAGAGTTCAAATAAAACGAGCGGCCGAGTTTCGCCGAATTGGGCGTATAGGGTTTTCTAACCCACGTAGAAAAGAGTACTAAAGTAAGTTGTTAAGGACGTATTATCGGAGGTATTTATTGAGTTAAGAGGTTGAATATTAGTTAGTTTTGTGTGTGTGCCCGCGTGTGAGTAAATCCCGAACCAATCCTTTCGCATTATTGTCGAGAAACTTAACCAAAATATTTTAAATCGCTTAATTTTTTTTTATATTTATTGACTCAAGAAATAACTTAATTTTACTTTATAAAAAAAAAAACATGCCGAACGAGCACGAAAACTGTAATTCACCAAAAGAAAATTCGGAAAGTATCACAGAGGCCTTACGAGACCAGCTCGAAAATATGAGATTGCAACTTGAGGAACAAACAAAATTAAACATACTCCATTCAATTCAACAATTTAAAGATTCAGACGGAAAATCCCATGAGGCTAGCGCTGGACATATAAATCTAAATGATTTACAAGCAATTCGAGAGATTTTACGCAAAGATGAAGATATTTTGGAATCGATTGATCCTTATGTGGGAGCTAATGATTATGAAGCTTTTATAGAAGCCATTGAGAATGCCGCTACGATTAAAGGATGGACCGAAGAAGAAACATTTCGTACCATGGTGAAAAAATTGAAAGGAAAAGCAAAAGAAGAGTTTTACGCATTGAGGAAAAGTGAACGTCCGGAAAACGTATACGAAATAAGTACGTGGCTACGCAGACTATTTGGAGGAAAAACTGAACAAATTCAAGCTAAACGAAAACTCTTGACCAGTGTCAGGTTACCTGATGAATCGTTGGGTGCATTCGTCCAGAGACTTAGGAGAGTTTCTACAGAAGCTTTTCCAGACGAAGGAACTAGTCAATCACAACGGATATACAGAGAAAAGGTTTTAGTTGAACAATTCATACAGGGAATAGATTTGCGTCTGGCAAACAAAATAATAGAGAAGGGAGATTTTTACACAGTAGAAGAGGTACTGGCCGTAGCCGAAAAGTACGAGAACTCTATTTCAAAACAATTACCAGGAAACCTTTACGAAGATCGATATGCAGCCGCAATACGGGTTATAAATGAAGAGGCAACTAAAGGAGCTGTACCCAAAGACTGCAGCGAAAGAAAACAGGAAACTAGAACCCCGTATAACTCCTATAATAAGCAACAAACTCAAAATGGTAATAACTTTCGGAGTAGGAACTTTTACCCTCAGAGAAATAATAATTTCAACCAGAAACCAAACCGGTATCAAAACCCACAAGGCAATCAAAGGAATGCAGGATGTTATAAATGCGGTGATAGCAACCATTTGGCTGTTGGATGCCTAAAAGACAAGTTTCCGAGTCGTGAAAACGTTAGAAAGTGCTATAACTGCGGAAAGCCTGGTCATTTACGTGCACAGTGTTATTTAAACTATCAGGGAGCCTCGGACCAATCGAACAAATAATAGTTCCTCAGCGACAGACACAAATCATACTTGCTATTAACACCGAAAATGCAAAATTTCTTTTATTAAATGTTGAAGATGGACCAAAAATGTCTTTTCTGCTCGATAGTGGAGCGTCTGTTTCACTTATAAAAAAAAATTCTGCTCAAAAATTAGGATTATTGAATGTAAATAGGAAACCTATAAATATAAGAGACATTTCGGGACAAGTTTTAGAAAATTTTGGAAGCACTGAAATTAAGTTTATTTTAAGCAGTTTAGGGAGTAAGCAAACAATAATTGGCCACAATTTTATTATTTGTGGAAATGAGTTAAGTTTTTCGACAGATGGATTATTGGGTATGGATTTTTTAGAGAATTATCAACCAGTGATCGATTTTAATGCGAATGAAATGAATATGTGTGGTTATAGATTGGCCTTGTTAAATGAACTTTTAGAACGACGTCACAGTGCGGCTGTACAGAGCTGTAATGCAGTTGACGCTCCGTGTATCACAAAAGAAGTGGTAACTATTTTTCCTGTAAAAACGAATCGGGGTACAGAGGTCGTTTATAGAGGTCGCCGGAGTATTGAAAATGATTATGTTATTGAAAATGACTTTGTTAATGTAAATGGTTTTAGAGAGACTAAATCCACTGGCAGTGAGGCCGTGGTGGATTTATTTAAAGGGAAAGGGGTACCAACCTCTAGAAACGGGAAAAATAAGTGTGAGTTGACTGATCCACCAATAGTTTTGAGTAGTAAGGAAGATAGGGAAGATACAGGGTATCTTAACGAAAATCCTGAAACTCACCAGATTGATAATAGACTGAAACAGTTTACGAACTACACTGAGATAGAAAATAGTAATGAATTTCGCCAGTTTGCTACAGGAGGAAATGCGCAATTCTCCAATTGTGGTCATTTATCTAAAGGACCACATGTAGTAAAATTGCGTGAAAACTTGGAAATACCTGCTTTCCACGGTTGCGATTTTAATGTACCTGTAAACACCCGGGTCCCTGCAGGCATTAAAGTCTGTGAACCATTAAATCATACAGATGTCGGTATTCTTACCGCGTGTAGTGTAATAGAAATTCCTGAAAATTCAACAAAAGAAAATAGAAATATAGTAGTTCGTATTCTGAATACTTCTCCAATACCGCAGACCATTTATAAAAACACGCCCATTTTAAATTTGGTGGATGTGACTAGGCTGAAAGAATGTTCCACCGCGGATGCTCTCTGTGGAGCGGATGGAACGGATTATGTTAGTGAAAAGTTTAGTGAAATTCATACAAGTTGTTATGAAGGCCATATTGTGGAGAATATGGTTTCTCATTTAAAAGGAGGGGATAAGAGTAAGATGATGCAATTTTTACAGAGTTACTCTGATATTTTTGCAAAGGATAATACGTCATTGAAAGCTACACAAATGGTTACTCATAAGATCAATACAGGGGATCATTTGCCAATTAGACAAGCTCCGTACAGAATACCTTATGCTATGAGAGAAGAAATGGACCGGACCATACAGAATCAGTAAACTAACAGGTGTAAATGCAGAAATTACAGAAGTTCATGGAAAACATAGGAAAAAGGTACATGTCAACCGTTTAAAATTATGTTTAGCGACGGAAGAAACTGGTAATCAATTGGCAAATATTCCTCTAAAATATCGAATTAAGGAAAATTATTTTCCTTTAGACTGTGAAAGTGAAAGTGAAGAAGAAATTGTGACGGATGAAAGTGAGGAGAATGTAGACAGAACTGATAGAATGTCGTCAGTCTTGGAAAATGAAAATACCGAAAGTAATAGAAATATAGCAGAAACGGATCCCTTGAATAGATCTTCGAATATTTCAAGAGATGGTGTTGATGATGATAACCAAATAATTGATGATCATGAAAATGATTCTATGAGGTCCTTGGATGCAGATCGAGAGGAAAATGATGATGTAGCTCAAGTTTCTATAAACATACGAAACCCGGAGCCTTTAGAACAGCAAATTCGACCTCAACGAATAAGACAGTTACCAAAAAGGTTTGAAGATTATGTTTTAGACTCCTTGGATTAGATTTAAATAGGGATAGGGTAGAAATGTTATAATAATGTTGTATTTATTGTTTTGTGGTTGTCAGTTTTTGATATTTGTATAGAGGAATATCGCTAGACGCACAAGAAATCAGCATAGATTAGGAGAACTGGATACCGAATTGTAGTCGTTGACTGACAGTATTGATATGTATTCAAATCTTAGTTTCAAATTCAAACGGTTAGGTTAAGCATATATAATTATTTTTTTTTGAATGTTTTAGATTTGAAAGAAGAGAAACATGAAAATCATAAAATTTGTTTTGATTTTTCTCTACTATTTGAGGACAGCACGCCCAGAGATTATTGCTTATGATTGCGCCGACCGAGCGACCGAATTGACAAAAGTGTCTTTGCTGGCAGTAAAACCATGCCAAGACCCTCGTAACTTTTCCGAGTCCAACTTCAGACAAATCCAGCTGGTACAAAAACGACAATATGTACCAATTCATATACTCACCTGTCAAGTTACTGTCCAACAACTCATTGATCATTGCGGCATGTATAGTCATCGCAGTACCGTAGCCGGAGGTTTTGGAAAATATATTCAGCACATAGACCCAGAACAATGTCTGAAGGCTCACCGATTCCGTCAGTTAGACCTCCAAGGAATGGGAGCTGGTGTTATTTCCAAACTTAATCTAAATGGGACCACAGAAGTTTCGGCAACTCTTCAAGGTTTTGCCGACGCCAATGGTCGATGCGAAGGTGTAAGATTCGCCGTGGGTTCCATCCAATATACTAATGTCGTAGTTACCGCAGCAATATCCATTAAACTCCAAGATTATGTTGTGATTGCCGATGTCGAACGAAATCTAGTTACCCTACGGTCTGGTGGTGTCTGTCCGTACAATGATGGTTATTGTTTTGATGATGTTGAAGGCGAAGTTACATGGCAACAACATCTATCTAGTTTATGCTCTACAAGTGGTGTCGACGTACTATACGAAGGAAACGCTACTCTCCTTGTATTAAGTCGAAACCCACCTAATAGATACGTCGTTGTGGAAACCGAAGATACAGTTTTTGCTTTAAAACTGACAAAACCAGAAGAAATTTGTGCTCAAAAGGCTTGGCTAACTGAACAAAACCGCTTACTTGTAATTTTTGAGGATTCAGTCGGATTCTATTACCATCGTACTATTCGAATTCCTCAAAATACAGACATGATGGCTCAAGTACTAAGTAAACTGTTGTATTTGGAGATTGCAGTAAAAAGACAAATGGCTGATGTCATCTACGACTCGATTATGAAGAGATGTCATTTGAGAGAAAAGATATTACAGAACAGATTAGCAATGGCAAAACAATCGCCCGACGCAGTGGGTAATCTTGTAAAAGAAACCTCAGGATATGTTAGTAGAGTGATGGGAGAAGTACTCTATATTGCTAAATGTAGAGCTGTTGTCGTAGATTATCGGAAGACTTCAGAATGTTATCAAGAACTTCCCGTTACCTATCTGAATAGATCACTATACAGAACTGCTATTACTCACATCCTAGTTGAACATGGAACCAAAGTAGAATGTCAACCACTACTTCCGGTTAATTTCAAGTTGGAAAATAACTGGTTAGAAGTAACACCTGACCTAAAGCGCACCACCGACGCTTTAGAATTAGATGCCAATGATGAAGAAGACAAACTATCAATGCCAAGTATTTCCATCTCCCCTATCAGTTCTAATGGAATTTATTCCAAGGAAGACATGGAAAGCTTCCAGCAAACTCTCCTATATCCAAATACCAGAAAAGCAGTGACTAATCAAGTTGCCAGGAGGATCATAGCGCTCGATAGCTCAGACCCTTATTACATGCCAAATCTGTTCAGCAAAACCGAATTTACCAATTTAGCACATTCCGCTGCTGAGGAAGTGTGGGGATTTTTATCCAAAATGGGAAATTTATTTTCCATTTGTGGGTTCCTATACACCATAGTTGGCGCCGTTAGTTATTTGGCCGGCGTCGTATCAAACTATTTCACCATCAAAGAAGCAACAGTTAACCATCCACGACGCCGACGATACCTTTTAGCCAGTCTGTGGAATACTTTAGCTCATACATATTTGTATCAGTTAGCCAGCCAAAGAAGAAATCGGGACGAAGAAGACCAGAAGAATGAATTGAATCCAGTGTCAGTTAATGCTACCGCCCCCCAGGAACAATCAAGCAGTTCGTTTTATCCAATACTGCCGAAGTCTACCGCGCCGTGTAGTGATCCTAACTGTAAATTGAACAACGAAAAAATTAATCCGCGTGATCCATAGTTCGCGAGTGTGTGCGCTCGTTTATTACGTATTTATAATTGTCGGGATAAGGTGTTATATCTTGGAGGTTTGGTTGGGAGTGATTATTGTTTTGAAGTGTACAAACATGCTTCGAACTTAAGGGGAGGGTAATTTGTAACAGAATTAATGTTAATTTTCAAATCTCGGTTCAAGTTTTAAGAAATAGATAAAAATTTATCTTAATGGGTTTTACAAACATATGGCGATTCTGGGAACGATATAACTAATCTGGTCGAGAATTGAGGAAAAACACTTAAAGCCAAATGTATCAAGTTTTATTAGTTTTCAAGTCGAAAATAAGCCAAATTGACAAATTTATTAGGCAAAATTATGTGTTCTCCTAGATTAACGCCAAATGTGATTCTAATCTGCAGCTGCACTAGATTACGACATATGGTTGTAATAAAGTACCCAAGAACGATATAATTCCCGTTTTATGGTCAGATAACTTATATTCGAAGCATGTATGTGTTTGGGCTAAAACAATGATCACGGAGACCCGATTTTCCAAGATATAATAACACGAAATTGTATAGAATAGGAAAATCAAAGGAGATAGTTAACTATCCAATTATTTTAGGCATAAATTAGTATTTAAGTATAGAATAATTTAATTCATTTAACACCTCAACTAGCAATTATATTTTATAATTTTTAACTCTCCGCTGCTATTTTATTCTATAATTAGTTTATTACTGCTCGTCGAATGCCATTTGTTTTATTAAAATTGCAAGCGAGATAATTAAGCTTCCAAGAAAGTATTCTGCTCTATAAGGTAGTCGTAAGAACGTTCTTGGAGCAAAAATACAAAACAGTTCGGTAACAAGTTTTAATATTGTTTTATGAACGTTTGCACAATGATTTTATATGACATTTTAGCTCACCGAACAAATCTGTTTTATATTAGATTTATATTGATGTTATCTGATACTAGTTCATTAGTTGACGTACATCTATAAAATTGTTTTATTAGCGCTATGTGAAACATTTATAAAATTAGTTTACTAATATTTTCTTGGGATATTATTGCTGTCTAAAGCATTTTACATTCAGATGGAATCTTGAGAAGAATATTATATAATTATCATGAGCTCTGTCATATTAAAGGCTGTATATAATAATTATAAAACAAAGAAACTGTTTGACTAGGTTAAAAGAAAGCATATAGAATGTAGGATTTTCCAATTAAGGGGAAAACAGTTATTGCAGTTATCGAAATTATATTTCCCATATGACTAGCGAACTCTGTTGGAGGGCTTTCAAACTATATCACTAAGGGTGCAAATAGAATGAACAATATGAGAACCAATGGGAACACGGCAAGAAACCAAAGGGTACTCTCAGCGAATCGCTGAAAGCTAAGAGGGTTGGAGATCCTCGATTCTAGCAAGCCGGGTACGGAGGGGAGCCAATGGGCTTCTAAAGTGGTACCCAGAGGGTAATTCCTTTCGCCTATTTAAGCACATGTAGAGGCCACATAACTTCAGTTATCGCTAATTCGCAACTAGTTTTTACTACGAGTGATCGCTGGAAATTTAAGTCGCAAAGTTTCAACGAGTTCTCGATCCGTTTCTCATCATCTAGTTCTGCCGCCCTGTGTTTTAGTAGAAGTTCTCCAAAGAGGTGATAGTTGTTATTTTTTTTAATTTCAATTCCAATAAAGAATCAGATTTGGGAACTAAACCTTTTAATTGGGAAATTACTCTTTGCTTTCAATTGTCTTTAATTTTTCTTCAGTTAAAAATTAATTATGGTCTTAAATAAGGTAATTTTTTTTTTTGGTCTTTTTTTTATATTTTACTTAACCTTTTTTTTTTATTATCACTAAATAATTAACACTGACTTTTCTTTTCGCTTATAAATAAATTAGTTTAATCTTTCAAAATTACTCTTTTCTTTTCTGGTTTTAAAATTCCCTCTAAAACACTGGTGGACGCGTAAAAAGTTCTTTCGTGCCGGTTTGTGCATTTGAGAAGAGAAGCAACATTGGCAATAAAAAGGTAAGTCTTCTTGAATTTATAACCCTTTGCACTAACCAAAACCGAAGAAGAAGAGAAATAAGGTTTTGTTTGGATTGCCTCCGGTTCAGAAAATTTGGTATCCCTTTTCAGAATAAATTTAATTACAGCATAATTATGGTACCCACGCAAACTAAGATGTGACAGAATTATTCACGCTACCAAAATGTTTATTCTTCGTAACATCTCAAATTTTGTCACAAACTCTCGTGGCCAGGAATGGAGCACTGTCCGTTCTATACGTAACAGTGTTGAGCTGGATACATCTCAATTCGGTGTTTGAATTTTCACGTCACAAAATGTTCTGTAGGAATCGCTGTTCGGGGTAAATTAAAATTTGCCTGTACATTTTTTTAATGTCTGTCGTGAAGACAAAGGGGAAAAATCTGAAGCGACATAAGATGTCGTACAAGTCCGCTTGAACTTGATATCCTTTCAAGCAAATGTCATTCAATAAATAACCAGAAGAACTAACGCAGCTAGCATCATAAACTACACGTAGTTTGGTTGATACACTTGATTCGCGTATGACGCATAAATGTGGGATAAAATATTTATTTTGAAGTTTATAATTTTGTAAAGTTAAGGGAACATACTGTGTATGCCCTAAATCGACGTATTCATTAATAAATTTAGTATATTCTTGAAGTAGGGTATTGTCTTTTCGAAATCTGTTTTCTAATGTATTCCAACGTTTTTTGCAGACTGTAAATGAATCGCCAAGTTTATCTGACGTAGATTTTAGGGGAATATTGACTTGAAATCTACCGTTTTTTAATATCTCGGTAGTAGAGCAGAATACCTATATGTTCGGCTAATTTTTCCTCTTCAGATACATAACCCTTTTCCAAAGGATGTTCAGGAACTTCTTCCATATGCCAGAAATTTTGTAAGAATTTGTCGACCTTAGAAGTTGACAGAAAGGAACAATAGGATGAGTTTTCTTCTACAGTAAGTGATTGAGGAATTATTGGCTTGGCAGAAATGAGAAACAGTGAATTTTTTAGGAAGCACTCCGGCGACTATCCAACCAAAATGGGTCTCCTGTAATACAGGAAGATTTCTGCCAAGTTTCACAATATTATTTATAATTACATCGTAGTATATATCGAGGCCGATAATTATATCGATTTCTGAGGGTTCGAAAAAAGTGCTGTCTGCTAAAATAAGAATTTTTGGGATGTCTAGTCAGTCGACCATAATTTTATATTGGGGAAGTTTGCACGTTAGGTTTGGCAATAGATCACAAGAAACTTTAAATTTTTTATTCAAATGAGAATTGGAATAAATTTCGACATCTGCCATTCTATTGGCCATTGTAGAACTTTGACTTATTACCTGATATTATTCATTGAGACATTGTAAGTATTGCACTGTAATTTGGTTACTAATTTTTGGGTAATAAGCGATATTTGAGTACCAGTATCAAGCAAAGATTCTACCTGAATTGGTTTACCTTGTTTGGAATACAATACAATATAACTTCAACAGTAGCTATAAGAGTATATGAGAATTTTTTATTGATAAGGCAGAGTGGCTACTACTATTGT
This sequence comes from Ceutorhynchus assimilis, assembly GCA_917834065.1. Classification (NCBI taxonomy): domain Eukaryota; kingdom Metazoa; phylum Arthropoda; class Insecta; order Coleoptera; family Curculionidae; genus Ceutorhynchus; species Ceutorhynchus assimilis. Next base: position 9,025,124 of record OU892287.1, on the reverse strand, counting down.
TCAAATTTATGCTATTTTCAGAGTTACTACCTGTTGAATTTACCCCAGAAACTTCACCTGAAAAAGAGACGATACCTGGTTCATTTTGGCTTGAATGGTCACTATTATTTCTAGAGTTATTATTAGAGTTATTTGGCTGAAATCTGGGCTGAGAAGAATGTTGGGAGTGAGGGTTATTTCTGCCAGAAACGGAAGGTCTATAGGATTGAGATTTTTTACTGAAATATTTCGTGAATGTTGTTCTTCAAATTCTTTGTTTAAATGGAGCAAAGTATTGTGTGATTTGGAACACAGACTACATTTTTCAGTGGATGAACAATTTTCCAAATTATGCTTGCCTAAGCAGTTGAAGCATAATCTATTTGCTTTAACAAATTTCGTTTTTTCCTGGTAAGAAATATTTTTAACTGCAAAGCAAGAATATATCCTGTGCCCAGATTTGTTACAAAATGCACATGTTTGATTTTGTGAACTTTTTATTTTTTCGAAGTCACTTGCTGTAGTATGATTGACAGAAATGGTTTTATACGTTGAGTTTTAGGACTTGATAGTTCCATACTTTCCAAAATAGTACAGCGCCTTTCCAGAAATTTTAAAAATGAGTTCAAAGTTGGTATTTCAGATTGATTTCGTTCAGTTTCAAAGGCCTTTTTAGTATGGAAGTCCAATTTCTTTTGAAACAGAAATACAAGCAAGACATTCCAAAGCTCTTCGAAGGAAAGGTTTAAGTTTGATAGAGATTGGCAATTCTTATGTAGGTATTGTAGTTGTAAATTCGCGTAGTGAATTTGACTTACATTTATTGATGCTTGGAGCATCCAGCATTGCAGCTAAATATGAGTTAATTATAACAATCTTATTTTCATATCTTGACTTAAGAATATCTAGTGCAATATCAAAATTATCATGCGTTATTTTAAGAGAATCAATTAATTACAAAGGTTCTCTTTTGAGGTACCCTTTAAGATATTCTCTGAATAAGTATTTGTAAGCTGAGAATTATTTGTAATGAGAGCGTCAAAGAGCTGAAAGAACGACTCAAAGTCCTTGAGGCCCTTGCCAAAAACCTGGATTTTTATATCAGGCATAAGACTTTGAGATTTACCTAACAATTGATAGAATAAAAAAGAAAACACAATTCTTGGAACGCTCAAAAGAAACTAAAAAATTATATGCGTCTTGAAAACATTAACAATAAAAAATATCTATAGAAGTTTGGCTGTTTTTCATTGGTGAAAAAGCACTCGAAACAGCATACTTAATACTAAGCTAAGGTTGAAAGAAAAAAACGTTCAATACGAAATGTTTTTGGGAAAATATTTAGGACAGTAGGTACTGAATAAATCGGATCAAATACTTCTTACCAATACAGACGTCTTTCACCTTGAACCCCACTAATTTCACTCTTTTACTTGAAATTCGAAGCACACTGTGTAAGCAGAAGCAGGTTCAATATCTTCTTCAATAAGGCTGCAGGCTTTCCAGACTTTCTGGAAAAATCCGGCTCGAAGGACCAAAATGGCGGGAGTGGACTGTATATTTTAAAAGTTTGTTGATTGAAGAAAGTATATCCTGTGAGCCTGGGTTAAACTGGTTAAAGTTGAACACTTCTATTATTGGGCGAAAAGCATTTGACCAATAAGTTTATTCAATAGCGAAAAGTACAATAATTGTCGAGCAGTTTGACTGGCATTACTGACATGCATACAGTATATACACTGGTTTTAATAATATTCAATACCATCAATCACACTGTACAAAAAATATTCGTTGCCATATCAAATTCACTACAGAACCACAGCTTACGTGCGGTGGGGTTGTTTACTTTTAAAAGCTTCAAAAGAAGGCATAAAAACTTGCTATTTTGCTTGAGGCCCAAATAATAGTTGACCTAAATAATATATTCTTGCTTGATGATTTTCTAAATATGAAATAAAATAATTTTCTAGAGGAATATAAAGAATCTCCAACAAGATGATAGAAATCAAAGTCAAAAGACTTTGAAGCTTTACAGCTGTGAAACTAGTGAAGCTGCATTGAAATTATTGAAAGAGATTTATAGGGAATTTCATTAGCTTCAATTAAAGCCTAATAACGTTAAGATCGGATAGAAATTAATTTAGTTGGGAGGCAAAATGTGTATCGATATTATTTTGGAAGAAATCAAATTTCCAAAAAAATCAAAGTTAAAAGACTTTGAAGGTTTGCTGCTGTGGAACTATTGAAACTGCATTAAAATTATTAAATAAAATTTGTAGAGAATTTAATTAGTTTTAATTGAAGCCTAATTACGTCAAGATCGGATTGAAATTAATAAAGTTGAGGAGCAAAATGTGTCTCGATGTCATTTTGGAAAAAAACAAAGTTAAAAGATTTTAAAGCTTCGAAGCTGCAAAAACTATTGAAGTTACATTGAAATTATTGATCAGAGATTTCTAAAGAATTCAATTAGCTTCAATTGAAGCCAAATTAGATTATCGGATTGAAATTTGTGAGGCAAAATATATGTCAATCTCATTTTGGAGAAAATCAAATTTTGGATAGGCTTGTAACAAATAAAGACACAATTTGATTTACTTGAAACAAAAATAGATTTATTCACTTAAACTAAAGAATTACAACTAAAAAGCCATTGAGGCGAACTGAAAAGACGAAAAATTATACGCAACATTTAAAAAATAAAGTCCTAATACTTAAATATACAAAAAAAAAAACTTATAAAATAGCAAATTGTTCATACAAAAGACCTTTAATCTTATAATAGTCTTCAGAAATGCAACCTTCCAAAACAATTTTGCCAGTATCAAGCTGAAAATAACAAAAATTAGGAAACCAACAATAAAAAATAGCAATTTTGTACCTTTCTTACAGCAATTGTACCATTGCAACAGCACAAAACCCCACCGGAAAATTCCGAAGGCACATTAGCTTTGGCCAAAACCTTCTTGAAATCTGACAATTTCAATTCGTTAATGAAAACTGGTTCCCTTGAATAATCTTCGTTGCACGGTTCCAATGTAAGCTGATGGGCATCTTCTTCTATAACTGAAAAACAATATTCAAGCAAAAAGTCTTTACAAATATTTAGAAACATTTACCTTCCATTGGTTCATCATCAGCATCCAATCTTCTAGCATCAGCTTGGGACTCTCTAATTTGTAAATTAGCATTAACAAAAGCCACTTCTGCTTCTTTGGCTTTTTGGAATTGTAATTGGGATACTAAAGCATCAGTTAATCGAACCTAAATTGAATTATTAAAATTTTTATTTTTAATATATGGACAGCACAAACCTGATAAATATGTGTTTCACTTGTAGCATCAACAATTTCGCCTCTTTGCGGTGTAAACACTCTAGCTCCAATGTTTTCTCGGCAATGTTTTGCAATTATTTCAGTGTTTTCTGGTGTTCCATGGACAACTATTACTCTTCTAGGTTTCAATTGTGACAAAATCTTGATTAAAGACTCTCCATCTGATCGGCCTTCGAAATCTATATACTGCACTTGGCAATTGACTTGGACTGTACGCTCTAGGGCTATACATTTTGAAGGAAGATCGGTAACTTCAACTAGAAAAAATTGTGTAAGTTTTATTGCCAATAAATGATTAATGAAATTCTCACTGATTTCATCAACATCTTCCACTTTAATTTGAAGATTTTCTTTATTGTCTTCAACTTCTGGAGTAATGTCAGCCAATTTGTAGTCTTCTACTCTTATGATTTCACCATATTCGTCACACTAAAAAAAAAAAAAATCAGAGAATTGGAATTACATATTGTAAAATGTTATTTACTTTGATTTTTTCTTCTTTAAAAGGATACATTGGATGATGCTTTTTGGTCACTTTAAAAAAACCTCCACCCACTTTGCCTTCTTGTTTCACAACAATATCGTGCCTGCCTTTGGATATTACCGACATTTCTATGTCGCTTTCAGAGTCAGAGTCGTCTCTAAAAAAGAAATATTGTTAGTTGAGAAAACAATTAACAAAAAGCTTCATACTCTTTGGTTGTTTTTTCAACTTTAGTCATTTGCTGTCTTTTCTCGTACTCTTCCAATTCTTGACCTTCGAGTTTCACTCTTCTTTCGACAATTAAATCAATTGATCGTCCCGGTTCGTTGTTATCAATTAAATCCCTGGCCAAAGTTCCTGGAGATGTTCTAAAAATATTTTTCTTGTTATCGGTATTCCAGGCTCTTGAATCCATTGAATTGTTTATTATTTAAAAATGATTACTGGGACATTTGTAGAGGATTTATTTTCAGCCTAATTACGTTAAAATCCGATTGGAAAAAATCAAATTTCCAAAAAAAAATACAAGACTTTGAAGCTTCGCAGCTACGAAACTATTGAAGCTGCATTAAAATTATTCGTAGAGAATTTAATTGGTTTTAATTGAAGTTCATTTTCGTTGAAATCAGATTGAAATTAACACAGTTGTGAGGTAAAATGTCCATCGATCTATTTTCCAAAAAGTGACATTGAGGGACGTTTTATTTTTATTTTAAGGAAAATGTTCGAGAGATTGGATCGAAATTTTGCAAATAGATAAACAAAAGATTGAAATTTGAGAAAAAAAATTAAAATTATATTCTCTCAGCTCATTTTGATAAAAATTAAAGTCTCAAGACTTTGAAGCTGTGCAGCTGCGAAAATATTGAAGCGGCATGAAAATTATTCATTAGAGATTTGTAAAGAATTTAATTGGCTTTAATTAAAGCCTAATTACGGTAAAATCGGATTGAAATCAACAAAGTTGTGAGGCAAAATGTGCGTCGTTGTCATTTAGAAAAAAATCAATTTTCGAAAAAAAATTAAAGTCGCAAGACTTTGAAGCATCGCAACTGCGAAACTATTGAAGTTACATGCCAACGTCATTTTAACAAGTTCTGTTTATCCATGAACCATTACCTTGTACTAATAATTACACTATTATTTGAATTCGAACACCATTGCAAAAATAGTTCCCTAGCAAAACCCATTTCCAAGTCAGGGCTAGTAGCCAAAACTACCTTTGGGCTGGGAACTTTATTTAATTCCTGTAAGCTGTGGCACAAATTTAAATGTTTAAATTGAAACGGATTGTTCCTCGCACCCTCAAAACTTCTCATTAGCTTGTCGCTCATCCACTCTAAAAAGATTTAATTGAAATTGTATAATTGGCAAAACATCAAAAATTACCTATTTGCGATTTGGCAAACTCGACAACATTGTAAGCTACATTGCTTATAAGTGCTAGAGAATATGTTAAAAGCCCTGATTCCTTATTTCTCCACAACTGATCCAACATGTGGGCCAATTCCAATACCCTGCCGGCAGTGTCTACTGCTATTAGAACGTTACCGCTATTTCTAAGAGTTTGTAAAATGTTTGCTGAAAATTAATTGGTAAGTTTGAGTCTGCAATGGAACAATTCTTACTCATCAATTTCTCATCTCTGGCTCTACGTCTGGCCTGTTGATAACTGGCATTGAAAGCATCAGTAATAAACAAAGAAGGCCTTTGCAATTTTTCCAATTCGCAACCGTTCAAGTGCCTCTCTTTTTTGTGGTTGAATGAGTTAGCGTATATGATATCTTCTTCGCCTGCTTTCATTATTTTCCATATTGTTCCGCCAATCATGTGGCCTGCTGGTAAAGGAGTTATCGTGAGACCGTAACCTTTTCCTAGAAAATATGGAAAAAATTAAAGGTATATAATAAGCAAACATTCTATGAAGCAAATTTGCAAAGTGATTCCTTATTCAGATTCAAAATTTTAAGATCTAAAAAATATTTGTACAGGAACTTTGTTTACAATCTATAGAGTAAGAATTTTGGTTGATCCTATTGGTTGAAACCTATGTATATAGGAAGAGTTTTCTGAAAGTCTTCAGGAAATAATGAATTGAAATTAAGGATCTTATAAATCTTGTCTGAGGAGAATCAGAAAATCTGCGAAATGGTGAGTCAGAATTGAGGATTTCAAAGCTTTTGTCATTCAAGAAACTGAGAAATGTGCAAAATAATGCCTTGAAATTTATGATCTCAACACTGTCTCCTAGAATGAAACAAAAAATGTATGCAGGATTAGGAATTTTCTCAGAGAAAAACTAGGAAATTGGCACAGTAGTATTGATTCAGGATTCACTCACTGTATTCAGAATCTGAAACTTCTTACTCTGTATTGGATGAGGGCCGAGGGGTGGTTAACTGGTCAAAATCTGTGTACAAGTTGGTCAAAATCCCAGAAAATCTTATAAGATCTACTCAAAATCCCTAAAAATCTTTAAAATCCTTAAAAAATTTAACAAAATCTCCTGAAATTGCATAAAATCATACAAAATCTAACAAAATTTCATTAAAACCAAAAAAATCCTGCAAAATCTCATAAAATCATTAACATTCCTAAAAAATATTTCCCAAAAATCCTTTAAAATCCCCAAAAATCTGTTACAATCTCTCAGAATTCCATAATTTAGTGGAATTTCGAGGAATTTCGGTAGAACTATGTTATTCTGAAAAAGGAATTACATGTGAAATTTTTGCGGAGTTTCTATAGAATTTACATTAAATTTTAGTTCCTCTCGAATTTCATGAAATTTCAGTGAAATTCCGATCGAATTATACAAAATCCTAAATGAATTGCATGGAGGAATTCTAAACAATTATATGAAATTACATCGAAATTCCCAACATGAAGTTTCAGTTCTTACTTAATTTTAGTAAAATTCCAGTAAATTCCACAAGTGGAATGCCGAGGAATTTCCGGCCAAAAACACGGAGTTTCGGTGATATTCCGAAAAATTCCCATGTAATGACATCAAAATTTCAATATATTTTGGTGAATTTTCAAGAAATTATTTAATTTCATTAATATTCCTAGAAATTCCTGGCTATTAAAGGAGAATTTCAGTGAAATTCCGAAAATATTTTATGAAAATAGACGAAATTTTTAAAAATTCCTTGAAGTTTCATTGGACTTGGAAATCGTCGGCTATGAACGTGGAATTTCAAAATATTCTCATAAACTTTTTTATGAATTCCGAGGAATTTTAAAGAAATTACATGAAATGTCAATGAAATTCCGAAGAATTTTATGAAAATTTTGTGAAATTCCAGGATATTTCAAAGATGAAATTTTGGGGAATTTCAGTAAAGTTAAAAAAAAAAAAATTATGGAATTTTTATGGAATTTTAAAATTGAAATTTTAGTGAAATTCCGAGGAAATCCTATACTGTAATTCCAAAAACATTTTATCTAAGAATTCCATAAAGGCTTCTGGTAAAATCGTAAGAAATTTCTATGGAATTACTCTAGTAATTTCCGTTTTTCCATTCAAATTTACCGCATTTGGATGGAATTTTGAGGAATTTCATAAAATCTTCTGGTGAAATTCTAAGGAATTTCTATGAAATTGACTAAAATTTTCACGGAATTCCCATGGAATAACTTGAAATTTTAATGGAAATCCGCAGAATTTCATGAAATTTTATAGTGTCATTTCGAGGAATTTTTGTGTAAGAATGCCATTAAATTTTATGGTGGAATCCACAGAATCTTATGATGAAATTCAGAAAAGTATTATGAAATCTTATAGTAAAATTTCTAGGAATTTACGTTTTTCCATTCAAATTTATCACTTGAATGGAATTTTGAGGAATTCCATAAAATCTTCTAAAAATTTCGCGGAATTCCCATGGAGTAACTTGAAATTTTAGTGGAATTCCGAAGAATTTCATGAAATCTCTTATTGTAATTCTGAAGAAAAAAAAATTTCCAAGAATGCCATTGAATTTTATGGTGTGAAATGTGACATGTGAAGTTTTTGAGGAGTTTCCATAGAATTCACATTAAATTTTAGTTCCTCTCGAATTACATGAAATTTCGAGAAATTACATGAAATTTCAGTGGAATTTCGATCGAATTACATGAAATGTCGAGTGAAATGCTAAATGAGTTGCATGGAGGAATTCTAAACAATTACATTCAATTACACCGAGATTCCCAACATGAAATTTTAGTGCTCGCTAAATTACATAAACAATTTTAAAAAAGTTTCAAAAAATTACATGATTTCTGAGAATTTTTCGTCGAATTATATGGAGCTCCGATGCAATTGCATGGAATTCCAAGGAATTGTCAGGGAATTACATGAAATTAAGTGGAATTTTGAACAACTCTTATTGTTTCATAAGGAATTCCGTGAAATTCCGAAAAATCCTAATGTAATAACATGAAGTTTTATTTTTATTCCAAGAAATTTCCAGTTAAAAACATGACATTTTAGTGAAATTGAAATTTCGAAAAATTCCCATCGAATTACCGAATTTTAGTAAAATTAGAGAAAATTTTACAAGTGGAATTCCGAGGAATTTTCAGCTAAAAGCTTGGAATTTCGGTGAAATTTGGAAAAATTCCCATGTAATGATATGAAATTTCAATATATTTCGGAGGAATTTCGGTGAATTTTCAATAAATTACTTGAAGTTTTATTAATATTCTCAGAAATTCCTAACTATTGAAAGAGAATTTCAGTGGAATTCCGTAAAAATTCTTATGGAAATAAATGAAATTTTGAAAAAAAAAATTGAAGTTTCATTGGAAATTTCAAAAAAAATTCAAAAAATTTTAGTGAAATTCCGAGAAATTTCTAATAAATTACAAGAAATGTCAATGATATTCCGCAAAATTTTATGAAAACATTGTGGAATTCCAGGATATTTTAGTGGTGAAGTTTTGGGGAATTTTAGTAAAGTTTTAAAACATATATGGAATTTGGAATTTCTATAGAATTTTAGAGAATTTCAGTGAAATTTCGAAAAAACAAAAAACTATGAAATATTCGCAAAGTTTCCATCAAATTATATATAATTTCACTTTGTGTCGAATAACATGAAATTTCGATAAAATGTTGAGTAAAATTCCAAGGAATTCTCGTCGAATTACATACATGGGATTCCTTGAAATCTTATTGTGGAATTCCAGTAAAATTATATGGAATCCGAAGAATTCTCTTGGAATTAAACAGAATTTTCGTGGAATTTCCATGGAACCACGAGAAATTTCGGCGGAACTCCCAAGAATTGAATTAAATTTTAGTGGAACTTTGAGTAATTTCTTTCGAATTACATAAAATTTTTGTGGAATTTTGAGAAATTTCATGAAATCTTTTACTGTAATTCCGAGGAATTTTTGAACAAGAATTCCATTGAATTTTATGGAAGAATTTCATGGAATGTTGTGGTGAAATTCGGAAAAGTATTATGAAATCTTATGGTAAAATTTCTAGGACTTTCTATTTTTCTTCAATTTTATCATTTGAATGGAATTTCGAGGAATTCCATAAAATCTTCTAGGAATTTCTATGAATTAACAAAAATTTTCGAAGAATTCCCATGGAAAAACTCGAGGAATAATTTGAAATTTTAGTGGAATTCCGAAGAATTTCATGAAATCTCATAAGTAGTGTAATTCCGAGGAATTTTTGTCCAAGAATTCCATTGAATTTTATGGTGGAATTCAATAAAATCATATGATGAAATTCGGAAAAGTATTATGAAATCCTATAATAAAATGTCTAGGAATTTCCGGTTTTCCATTCAAATTTGTCATTTGAATTCATTCAAAGGACCCCGCAATATTTAAATGGAAATTGGTTACCCGTGATATTTGGATGAAATTCAAATATGTTATTGGGGATGCCGAAAGCAACATTTTTTACCATGAACACAACCCTGTATATATGACAGGTGAGGCGTGGTTAGCTGTCAAATATTGGAATCTTATACCCAAAAGCAGAGTAACTATGGCAGATTTTGATGAACAAAAAATCAATTTCCACTAAGTCGACCAAGTTGTCGAAAAATGTCAACCATTTTAACACCTGTCAAAACCCTGCCAAACGGCAGCACTTACCTTTTCCAGTTTTCAATATTTTATGTTGTCATTTGACATTTTTAACTTATATGTAAATTCTAAATTCAAAAATTAAAAAAAAAAATTACAGAACTGTCAAAACCTGTCATTTGTTTTAGTAGGAAAAAATACTCTAATCTGGTCCTTTCTCGCTTTAAGGTAGTTTATTGGTGATAAAACATTGAACAAAGTTCATGCACGTCTCATTTTGACAGCTGTCATTTTTTTTTTCAATTTTTGAATTCAGAATTTGCATATAAGTTGAAAATGTCAAATGACAACATAATTGAAAACTGGAAAAGATGAGTGCTGCCGTTTGGCAGGGTTTTGACAGGTGTTAAAACGGTTGACATTTTTTGACTAAACTTGGTCGACTTAGTAGAAATAGATTTTTTGTTCATCAAAATCTGCCATAGTTACTCTGCTTTTGGATATCAGATTCCAATATTTGACAGCTAACCACGCCTCACCTGTCATATATACAGGGTTGTGCCCATGATAAAAAATGTTGCTTACGGCATCCCCAATAACATATTTAAATTTCATCCAAATATCACGGGTAACCAATTTCCATTTAAATATTGCGGGGTCCTTTGTCATTTGAATTTAGAATCCCTAAAAACTTTTCAAAAACCCCTAAAATGTTCCAGAATCACCTAAAATTTTGAAAATCTAAAATCTTCTGAACCGAGTTCTGAACTCTTGTAAAATCGTGTAAAGATTTTCAAAATTTCCAAAATCCTACAAAATCAATTAAGATATAAAATATGAGTTCATTATTTTATAGAGTTGAAAATCATTAAAAATTTAACAAAATCTCACAGAATCCCTTAAAAATCACTTGAAATCGCATAAAATTTCGCAAAATCACACAAAATTTTATTAGAACAAAAAAAATCCGACAAATCTTATAAAATCATTAATATGTAGGTATTCCTAAAAAAAAAATCCTCAAAATTTCCAAAAATCCCTCGGAATCCTGAACAATCTGTTAAAATTTCTAAAAATCCTTTAGGATCTCTAATGGCTATTTCCACCAACTATTTTAGGGGAACTTCAACAATAAGTATTCTTATAAGTCTTCTATGAAGAAATGTCAGTTTCAAAAATACTTACAAAAATTAAAGCTTCCCTAAATTAATTGGTAAAAACGCCATAAAGACCCTTTCTAAATTCCCTGAAATTATCCAAAATCACCTAAAATCGCAGAAATCTAAAATCTTGTAAAATTACGCGAAGATTTTCATAATCCTCAAAATCCTACAAAAGCAATCAAAATTTAATTATGTAGATACACATTTTATGGAGTTAGCTAAACTTCGAGCGGTTAATTGATGAAAATTTGTATACAAGTTGGTCAAAATTCCAGAAAAACTCATAAGATCTACTTAAAATCCCTGAAAATCTTTAAAATCTTTAAAAATTTAACAAAATTTTACTAGAACAAAAAAAATCTGGCAAAACTCTATAAAATTCCTAATAAAAAACAACTTTAACATTTCCAAAAATTCTTGGGGATCCCCAAAAATCCGTTAAAATGTCTAAAAATACTCTGGGATCTCTAAAAACCCTTCTAACTTCCCTAAAATGCTGCAAAATTACCTAAAATCTTTTAAAATCCTGTAAAATCATGTGAAGATTTTCAAAATCCTCAAAATCCTACAAAATCAATGAAGATTTGAAATCTGTGTACATATTTTAAGGAGTTAACCATCCCTCGGTATTGGAGGATGAAGGAGCATTAATAAAGCCAACAACTAGTCTAATAGGACAACCATCTTTGTGTAATTTTATTAAAGAATAAAGATTACTAAATATCTTGCAGATTAATTGCTTACCTTTCAAAGGCACACTCTGATTATACTTCAGCTGTATAATTTTCTCAAATGTAGCATCAACATCGTCCAAATTAAACAACATAAAAGACTTCATGTTCATTTGTGACTGATACAATTCGTACATGAACATTTGACCCATCTTATAAATAGGAATCGTTGAATAAATCGGACAATTCAGCCCTAGTTTGCCCACTAAATAGGGCAAAGCCCCCAAATGCATTGTGTCAGGGTACGAGATCAGGACAGCATCTATTTGGTGAATGTGTCTGAAATAATTATTGTAGTTTTTTTAGCCTACAGTTATTGGTAAGCTACCTTTTGACTTCTTTAATGAATTCCATATTGAACTTTTCATCCCAGCCGCAATCCAATAGGATTTTTACGTCGTCGATTTGCAAAAGGTAAGCTGGCGGAGACTCGTCCATAGCCCCCGAGAGGACTTGTAGTTTTATTATTGAAGTCATAATTAATGATTTGTGTAGGTTTTATGAGAGGGTAAGCATTAAGGTCCTGATTTTGTTTGAATTTTGTTTGTGGGCTTTTAAAGTTTAAATATTTGTTGCTGCTGCAAACAAAAATAATGAATGGAAATTATGAATGAAGTTGTCAAAAAGTTAAAAGTGAGGTTAGAGTACGTACAATGTTGCCAGATTTCTCCTTCATTTCGAAGAGAAATTTTATTGAGATTTTGCAAAAATGGATAGAAAAAAGGTTTCATGAATGATTAATTTTTTATATAGAAAATTCTTTGAGAAATATTATGAAAAACAGCTATTAATTTGACGTATTTTTAAAACAAAATTACAGAAATCTTCAACTTTTCTATAATGCAATGTTGCCAATTTTAGCTAGTAATAAAATATTGTTGACGTGTTATGAATGAAAGAAAAAATTGAAAAATTTTCCTCAACTCAAATAGTAGTAGTTGTTGTCCACTACTGGCTGGATTTTTATTTAATTATTTAAATTTCCTGTTATTTACCTAATTGTTAATTATTTTATTAACCACAGAGGTAAATTAAATTAATCCTAATTAATTCTCATTCATTAAAATAACAATGACTTGTATAATTTATTTTTAGCCAAAAAAATGGTTCAAACTATTGATAAAACCCAATATGTATTGCCATTCGATCAACCCTTCGTAAGGCTCGAAATTGAATCGGCTTTCAATGGCCTTTCTCAGCAAGAGAAACTATATGCTCATCATATAAGTCGAGCTTCTTGGGCTGGAGGATTAGTAACGTTTTTACAGGTAAATAATTTGCATTGTAGAATATTGTCGTATTATCTTCGGTGAGAAATAATACTTGAATAATAAATTAAGGGTTTTATTCAAAAGACCTCATGACATCAATTTTCAATTTCAATTTATTAAATAATCATGTACTTATACAAATTTATAAATTTTTACATTTGTCATTTATCATACTAATTTATCAATTAAACAATTAAATAAAACACAGTGTCACAACAGTAGATCAAAGTCAGCAGCAACATCCCTATCCAGAAATTCCCTATGATGATAAAAAATCTGGCCTAACAAATATTTCTTAACTACAGACTTAAATCGCTGAGCTGTCAACTCTCTTACAGAGACAGGCAGCTTATTATAAAAGACAGGAGCAAAATAAAGTATTGCATTCCTTGATGTTCCTAGTCTGAGAAAATTAATTCTAATATTGTCGCGATGTCTGGCATCATGATGGTGTGTTTCACCAGAGCCGCGAAATTATGCAAATTATGGCGCATGTACAGTAGGCAGTCATAAATGTATTGTGATGGTACGGTTAGAATCTGAAAGTCACGATAAAACTGTTTGGGGTCATCTCGGTATCCGACATGAGCTAGAACTCGCACTGCCCTCCGCTGCAAACCAAACACTCTCAAGGCATGAGCCGAATGTCCCCAAGCCAACAGAGCATAGCAAATGACGGAATGGACTACACCATTTCAACCTCAATTTCGGAAAAAGTAACTTTTATTTAGGAAAATGTCAAGTCATTTCTGGAAAAACTCAAATCAATTTCAGAAAAAGTAATGGTTATTTCGGAAAAAGTAAAGTTAATTTCGGAAAAAGGAAATTCAAATTCGGAAAATGTAAATTCATTAATAGCTTACTTTTGCCGAATTTGAATTTACTTTTTCCGAATTTGAATTTACTTTTTCCGAAATTAACTTTACTTTTTCTGAAATAAATTTGACTTTTTCCGGAAATGACTTGACATTTTCCTAAATAAAAGTTACTTTTTCCGAAATTGATGTTGAAATGGTGTAGAGCATGGTAGGCCATTAGAGCAACACTCAAATTCGTGGTCCTACACAGATTTCGAAGTACATATATTCCAGATGTAATTTTCTTGGAGATATGGTTTACATTGGCACTCGAAAGTAAGTTTGAAGTCAAGCATGACTCCCAGAAATTTTATCTGAGTAGGATTACTGATTTCTTCATCTCGTTTTAAGGTAAAGGTTATATGTCTCATTGACTAGAGATCCCCGTAACACTCACTGACAGCTCGCGTTGTCTTGCCAACTTTCCTTACCCTCAGAGCTCTGGAGTAAGACGTGTTGCTACACATCAGGCCTTTTTTTTTTTATTATTATTATATAGCATTTATTGTTTTAAAGAAAAAATATACATTCAATTTTTTACTTAACAATAAATACAGGATTCAACCCCACAAGAGAAATTTCTCGTCTGTGGGGACAATAACAGGTTAGTAAATGTAAATCTTTATATAATTTATGAGAAAATGGAGAAATAATAAACAGTAAACCATATAAAATCTGAAACGAATACTATTCTCAGAAAAAAAAAAAAAAAAAAAAAAGTGAATCACCAACGAGCTCATCAAATAAAGCCCCGCAAGAGTTTGACTCGCGCGCAGAGGCATATGGCCTAATGGCACATCTCCCCTTTTATAATATTTTTTTAAACAATGAAAATACTTAAGTTTAACTTATAAACTACCTACCTAATTAACATAGTCGGAAAAATAAGCAGGCTTCTTAATATTACATTTGGGTCTGCAACACTACATCAGGATTTATTGTCTTATTCTCATTCTCACTGCTGAAACTTAGATGTTGCATCGAAACATCTTTCAAATCACCCGCACTTTCCTCATTTGAATTTTTGTTCTGTTCATTTGTTTCACTGAAATCCTCACAAGAATCATAAGCCTCTTGGTTTGGTGTATCAAAAGATAAGTCCGTGCTTAAATTATCAGACAATATTGGCAATTCAATTAATATTAGGATGTTAGTATCTGAACCTACACGTTTCACAAATACTACTAGCTCTCTTATTGATTATTTTTGTGTTAACTTTGGTGAAGCAAACAATTTTAATTTAACTGTAATACCCTCTGGATTACCAGACCATGAGGCAATAATAGCAAAGCTTTCTCTAAAAAATAATACTAAAGAAAAAACAAAAACAATTGGTAGAATCTATAGCAAGAAAAATTATAGAAATTTTCAAGCTGATACTCAATTGTTGAACTGGAATGTGGTTTTCCAGCATAATAATCCACTAGAACACTTCAATAATTTGTTGATTTTAACCTTTAATAAGAATTTCCCCTTGCAAAAAATTAAAAAGAAAAAGTTCAAAAAACCCTGGGTAACAAAAGGTTTGAAAATATCATCAAAGAATTTAAGATGTCTTTGTAATCTTAAAAAATATTTTCCATCTGAATTTATAACAAACTATCTTAATAAGTACAAGAGAATGTATAGGCAAGTCATTAAACTAGCAAAAAGGGACTACTATAAAAATAGGCTAAGTCGTTCAGGAAACAAGGCTAAAGAAGGGTGGACTATTGTGAGTGAATTAACAGGAAAATATAATTTGAACAGTAATCAAATTACCATAGATTCAAATATACTCAATGAATATTATTGTAAAGTAGCTAGAGAAATAATGTCTAATTTAAAACCACAAATTGACCCTCTATCTTTCCTACAAAACATAAATATCATAGAGAGTTTTTTCTTACGACATACTGATCTAACAGAACTTAAACATGTTATTAAAAATATACAAAATAAAACCTCCACTGGAATAGATAATATATCAATTAAAATATTTGAGAATTTATCAGATAATGCATTAAACGTTTTGGTAAATGCTATAAATAATTCATTTGACACTGGTGTGTTTCCGCAATGTTTAAAAATAGGTTTAATTACGCCAATATTTAAGGGTGGAGATTTGGAAGACCCCTCTTCTTATCGACCCATCTCTCTCCTCCCTACTCTCTCTAAAATAATGGAAAAAGTGGTCAAGGATAGAATGATGTCATTCATAAACAAACATAATATTTTAAGGGAGTGCCAATTTGGATTTCAAACAGCAAAAAGCACTAATGACGCGCTATTTAATTTTTTGCAGAAACTTTATTTGAATCTCAATGATGGAATGGTGGCTTCGGCAGTGTTCTGCGACTTGTCAAAAGCATTTGACTGCGTGAGGCGTGAAATACTGCTGAAAAAACTAGAACATTATGGATTTAGAGGTATTGCGTTGAAATGGATATCTTCATACTTATCAGAGCGACAACAGCTTGTTAAATGCCAGAACAAAAAGTCAACCATTCAAACCAACTCTTATGGCGTACCACAGGGATCCGTGTTGGGACCACTCCTTTTTTTATTGTATATAAATGACATAGTAAATACAAACATAAGTGGTCATTTCACACTCTTTGCTGATGATACAACAATTCTGTGGGTGGATCAGAGCTCTAATCAGCTAGAAGCACGAATACAAGCTGATATATGCAAAATAAAACAATGGTGTGATGCCAATTATTTGTCTTTTAACATTAAAAAAACAAATATCATGACTTTCAAGGGCAATATAGCGGACATAACTTTGGGCAATGATGAAATAGAAAAAACCCAAGTCTCAAAGTTTTTGGGTATATATATAGACTCAAAATTGAGATTTTCTGAGCACATAACATCACTAAACAAAAAATTATCATCGGCTTGCTACGCCATAAGGATAGTTAGCAATAATCTAAGTCATACTGGTACATAAAAAATATAAAAATGTTCAAGATAGCTCCAAATATGAGACTCGCAGAAATAATGAACTGCGCCTACCTATCCCAAAGAGCTCATTGATTAGGAACTCACTAATATATGAGGGATTAAAAGTTTATAATCACTTACCACAAGATTTCAGAAATATCAACAATGATAAAATATTCTCACGATCTGTAAAACCTTTACTATAATCTAAAGCATACTACACCTTGGAAGAGTTTTACAGTGAAACATTTTAAAATGCATGTAATAATTAATATGTGGCTGGTTACAACTTTTTTTATTTTTTTTTATTTTTTCGTCTTTTGTTAGAGATTAGGTATCATGTTTGTTTTGCACTATTTAGCTTTTGTAAAGTCATTTTTATTGTATCTGTGAATTTTTAATATATTTGTATAGATGTAAGTTTTTGTTAAATCTCGAGTTAAGTTTTGTATACACATGTGTATGTTTGTCTGCTTTATTATTATTATTATTATGTATTTGATCTCGATTTGATATACTTACTATTTTCTTTTTATATATACCTACAGCTTTGTTCTTGAGAACTGATTATGTTCTTCGTAACAATAAAGCATATTTTGATTTGATTTGATTCAGGATGTGTGTTTGAAAAATGATAAGGGGCTTGGATTAGATGCCACCGGTTTCTCCGGTATTGACCCACGTCAGTCTCTACAATGTACGAACGTGGTTCATCGCAAATTTCGATTATTCGTCCATACCTACGTATATCCACAACCCTAAAGTTCTAAAGGACTTGTCCTGTAAGCTAACAATGCTAAAAATATGTCCTCGTCCTTATTTTATTTTATCAAACGTTTAGCCGTTTGCACCGCTCTCTCTACCCCTCCGTTACTTTGAGAGAACTTGGGACTACAAGTTACGTGAATAAAATCATAGATTTGTGCAAATTCTTTAAATTTTCAATGAACCGCGCGGAGATTGCTGAATTGTGGGAAAATGCAATACCTAATAACCGAGATATAATCCTAGAAACCAAAAAAGGATTCTTACTAAAGAGCAACACAACCAAAACTATTCTTCAAGAAACTTTGAAGAAGTGGAAGGATGAAAAACTAATAACTAACTATTCAGAAACTCAGCCATACAAGAGAGAGAGTAGCGAAAAGCAGCATCCAGTGTCTTCCTACTCCTGCGTTATCTCTGGAGTTGAACAGAGCATTACATCCGAAAATCTATCCGAGCATCTTCAAACAACCCTTCCCCATATATACTGTAAGCGAATCGTCTCTAGATCAACAAACTTACCAACTATGCTAATAAGAATAATAACTCCGGATGTGTCAACATATGAAAAACTACTAAATGAGGGCGTTTATTATAAATGCAGGCATTACGCAGTTTACCCAAGTGCACCTCCACAACCAGCCCCCATTCCTTGTAATTGATGCCTACATTTCACACACAAAACTGAAGAATGCACAGAACCTGTTGTTTGTACAAGATGTGGAGGACAACACAAAAGTACAAGATGCCAGTCCAATCTGCCTCCAAAATGTGTTGCATGTGGCTCAGAAGAACACCAAGCATGGTCATTTAAATGTTCAAAACGTCCAACAAAACCGATTGAAGGAATACCAAATATACAAATTAAACCTCTCAATAAAAAATCTAAAGACATTGCCGACATAGGGAAAAAATCCAGCAAAATACACTTGCCAGTCACCATTCATGACCATATAGTTAACACCTACGTACACAAATTGAATAAACCAAAATACGGTAACAGAAATGAACTTCTTGAGAAGCTGCAAAAGAGATTTATCGCTGAGTTCAATGTCGAAACCTCAGTGTCGTTGTTCAGTGGCAACAGAATGTATATCCTTATGTTCGACCACGAAGAAAATGGACCCTCCGCCACCGAACCCATCCACGGAGCTCAAAGAGAAATCAATGGCTAACATAAATATACTATTTAACAACGTAAATAGTTATTCGCCAAAGAGGTACTTGATAAATCATGTAATGGAACAGAACAACATCCATTGTGGCTTATTTCTGGAGACTAAAACAAAAGAAAATTCTAACATCACATATCAAAACTGGGATACAATACAGACGGCAGGAAACATCGCAAACCAAAATGTGAGAGGAGGTTGCCTAGCACAAATAAATCCTTCTATTAAAGCAAAAAAGGCAAACCGCTCAATAACTGTATACATTTTTCAATACCATTCCAAGACAACAGACTCCACATTTTCCTAGTTTATATCCACCCATATAGTTTAATAGAAGAATCCATTTTCGTCATGGCCAAAATACATAAATATGCTATAATTGTGGGGGACTTCAATCCCAAAAGTAAACATGGAAAACAAAAACAGTTAGATAATTTCTTGGAGAACACCGATTTTGTGCAATATAACACCTCTCCAACTTTTCTAATGCCTAACAATAATGATTCAACTCCTGACCTATTGTTATATACAGAAAATGTCAGAGATAATATAAAAAGGGTGGAGATAATATCGGACATCGGGTCAGATCATCAATCAATGGTTATTTCCCTAGACTTGGAGGCTCCTATAGTAGCAAACAAAATCATCAAATACAACTTCAACAAAACAAATATAGACGAAGTTAATACTACCCTTAACCATCACTTGCGAGCCATAAGATCAGAACCTATCGCTGAACAATCAATAGATAACTTTATGGACACGCTACAAACTGCAATAATACGCCAAAGTATCAACGTAAATTCTACGGGCATGTTCTTCCTCCATTTATAATTAAAATGATAAAAGTGAAAAGAAAAATGTTCAGAGAATACTGTCGAAACAAAAGGCCGGAAATAAAAAGACACATAAACGAATACAACAAAAACATTCAAAATATGATCAAAGAATACAGAACAAGTAAATGGATTGAAGTTTGCGATGAAGTTAACGAACTAAAAGGAAAAAACTATTTCCAGAAAATCAAAAAATTGTCCAAATACAAGCCATCCTTCAACATACCCACTATCGATGATAACGGAGAGTCATTCAACACAGATCAAGAAAAAGCAGGTGTGTTCAAGCGTCACTTTGAAAAGGTTTTCGAGTACAAGACACATCAGGAGTTCAACAAAGACCAAGAAGCACTCATCAAGAATTCTTTACAGAAAACTCTTATGAAAACTATGCTGTCAATCAAGAAGACTACTTTAATATCTTAACTAAACAGAAAAATACCTCACCTGGTCATGATTCTATACCCTGGAATATTATCAAAAAGCTAGATTTAACTATACACAAACACATGAGCAATAATCATTTTCCAACAGTGTGGAAAAAAGGCAAAATAACAGTAATTCCTAAAGGTAATCCAGACAGAACAAAACTAAGTAATTATCGACCAATAACCTTGCTACCAGCGATTGGGAAGCTTTTTGAAAAGGTTGTACGGAAGGTTCTGGACTTCTATGTGAGCGAAAGCATTCCAAAACATCAATTTGGTTTCCAAACAAAAAGATCCACCCTCCATCCTCTGACAATTTTGATGTCCAATATACAAACAATGAAACATGAAAACAAGAAATCGGCAGCAGTTTTCCTAGATATCCAAAAAGCCTTTGACAGTGTCTGGTTCAAAGGTCTTTTATACAAATTGTTTATTCTCAAAGTACCCAAACATCTGATCTGTCTAATTAAGAACTTCCTAGAAAACCGAGAGCTATTCATCCAGATAAACTCAATATGCTCAGAAATATTCTATCCATCACAAGGCGTACCTCAAGGCTCACCACTATCTCCACTATTATACAATGTATTCTGCTACGACATATTCAATTCAAATGCACTGGGGGTCGAAAACGCATATGTTCTGCAGTTTGCAGACGACACTGGAGGAGTAGCACATTCTACAACTCTTTCTGGTGTGATGGAAAAATTACAATCACTTGTAAATCTGATAATGAAATGGTTGCAAACATGGAGAATTCTACTTAATCCAGAAAAAACACAATTTATCATATTCAACCACAAATTAAATGAAAATAGCCCAAAAATAACCATCTCAACTCATCAAATTCAAGCACAGCCATCTGTAAAATATTTGGGTTTCTCATTGGATGCCAAATTGTCACTAAACCAACAAACCAAAAATGTCCAGATTAGAGTAGTCACTAAAGCCAAACATTTTCGTTCACTCACATACAAAAACAAGGGAATCACTATCCAAACTGCAGCTCATATTTATACCTGTATTTGTAGACCATTAATTGAATACGGCCACTTACTTTACCAAAACATTAGAAGACCAGCTCTACAGAATTTGGAAATGGCTGAAAGAAAAGCTCTCCGAGCAATCACAAAGTTGCGGCACCCAAGAAATCCACTACACCACCCCTCCAATGAAGAGTTATACAATAGAACAGGGATCACACCAATTGTTGAGAGATTGCAGCACCTGTCGAATCATTTTTCTGAAAAACCATACAACTTGGAATTTTTAAGACCATTAATAAAAATTCGAACTCCTGGAAAAGTTTCACGCTATAAATATCCAGAAAATACTCTATGGGAAATGATAACAAGAACTCAATAACAGTGTACTTACCTATTTACTTACATATTTATTTAGCTAACTATAATGTATATATATATATTTTTTTTTTTCTTTTTTTTTATATATCCACACTATTTATCCAAATCTCCTTTTCTTCTAACCAGTAATTCTTTTGAATGTGAACCAAACAAGTGCAAATTTACTTTTTAGGCTGAAGGACTTCGGTCGATGGCCTTTTGGGTGTGTGTATGTATATTTATATATATTTGCCTAATAAAATTACATTTACTACTACTACTCTTTAAATTTTCGAGAAAACTGCGTTCCGTTATCCGATCTCACTACCTCTGGGATACCAATTCTAGAAAACATTTCTTTCATTTTTGGAATAATAGATTCTTCGGTTAAGCTACTTAACTCAAACATTTCAAAATATCGCGAATAATAATCTACTATTATCATAAACCACTTTTCATGTTTGAAGAAATCAACAGCTATTTTTTGCCATGGTCTGCTGACAGTTTTATCTTTGTAGAAGGTTACTTTTATGTTTTGTCGGTTCTAGATGCAGTTCGGGCAATTTTTAACTAAATTTTTTATTTGAATCGACAGTCCAAACCACCATACACTCATTTTGGCGCGCTCGCGACACTTAACAATACCCAAGTATCCGGTGTGAATGAATTCAAGCACTTTGAGCTGTAGACTTTTAGGAATTATTATACGCGTATCTTTTAGCAGTAGGTTTTCAGAAAACGAAATTTCATATCTAAATTGAAAATAAGTAAAAAGTTCAATTGGTAATTTAGATTTTTCTGGCCAAGACATAATTGGATATTCTTTCAATTTTTTGCATATAAAATCACTTTCCTGTTCTTATTGAATTAATTTCAAAAAATAGGATTTAATAAAGTGTGTTTTTTTTTAAAGATAAAAGTCAAAATGACATTATGTTGGCAATACAATGTAAAATTGTCAACGCTTTCAAATTTTTTTATGTAGAAAAGGCTTGTGTTGCCAACATAGTTACTAAATTTTTGACTTGGGGAATTATCTTTAAAAAAAAACAGATTTTAGGTAAATTTTTAATAACTGCTTTTACAAAAATATCGATTTCCACTTGTAGCTCATCAATTAAATTTTTAATTTGGATGGGACCACGACTCAAAGCATCTGGAATGATTAGGTTTTTCCCCGGAGTGTAAATAACAGTATATTTATATCTCATAAGACGCATTCTGAATCTCGGTAAACGAGGTGTTAAAGAATCTAATTTTTTTGTTTGTAAAATTTGTAACAAAGGTTTGTGATCTGTTTCAAAAATTATTATTAATTATTATTAATTAAATTTTCAACTCCCGAAACATACTCTGAAAAATACTCTGCTGCCCAGGTCTGCGCAAGAGCCTGTTTTTCAATCTGTGCATAGCGTGTTTCTGCTTGACTTAATAATCTTGATCCAAAAGCAACTATTTCACGAGATTTATCTTTATTTTCCTGCATAAGGCAGCAACCCAACCCAAATGAGCTCGCGTCTGCACTCACGATAATAATCTTGTTTGGATCAAAAAATGTTAAATTTGGAGGGTTTTCTAAAAGCATTTTGATTGTTTTAAATGCTTTATCCTGCGATGGACCCCAAAGAAAGTCATTATCTTTCTTAAGTAATGAAGTTAAGGGTGCTGGAAGCTCAGATTTATTATTGATATATTTTGCTGTAAATGTAAAATTTATCATACCCAGTAAGCGCATTGAATCTGTCTTATTTTTTGGAAGAGGGAACTCGCGTATTACTTTAACACGGTCAGGGTCAACAGCAATTTCTCTGTCCGAAATTAAGTGTCCCAAATATTTAATAGTTTTTTACCTCTATCTCACATTTTTTTTTTATTTAAGGTTACACCCTCGGCATGTATTTTTGTCAAAACCTTTATGTAAAATCTCATCATGTTCACCTATGCTAGGGGCATGTATGAGTACGTCGTACCACACCCTCTAATCCTAACAAAATTTTTGAAAAATTTAAAGCAAAATATTCCGGCGCACATGAGAATCCAAACGGAAGTCTCTTGAAAAAAAAAACGGCCATATGGTGTTATAAAAGTAGTCAAAAGTTGACTTTCCTCATTTAACTTGATTTGGTAGAAGCCACTTGTTGTGTCTAGTTTTGAAAAGTATATTGATCCACTTGTTGGGACAAAGTATGCTCGATTTTGGGTAAAGGGAAGTGAGACCGGAGAACACTTTCATTCAACTTGGTATAGTCACAACATAAGCGAACTGTATCGCCTTTATCAACACATACTATTGGACTAACTCATGTAGTTGGAGTCTCAATTGGCTCTATAATATTGAGTTTCAATAACCTATCTAATTCTGTCTTTAGCTTAGGGAGCAGGGCTAAGGGCACAGTACGAGGTACAGATTATACAAACGGCTTAGCGTTTGGCTTAATCTGGATTGACATTGTATTTTTAAATTGCCCTATTTCACTAAAAATACCCTGAAACTGTCTAGAAATGCTCTCTAAGGTAAATTTAGACAAACTGTCCTGATTTTTCCTACAATTAAAATTATAATCGCTAATTAAACAAACATTTTTAGTAGGAAAATTTAGAACCTTTAAACTAATTATAGCATTTCTGCCCAAAATTGGCTGCCTTAACTTCCTAACTACATAAATGGTCTCTTGGTTCGTTTTACCCTCATATGTTAAGTTGACTTTTATTTTACCCATTGTATCTAACCTATGATTGTCAGCTGCCCCCACAGGCTCACATAAAATTAACTTACTTATGAATTCATCAGGTAACAACTCATAGGGAAAACAACTGACATCTGCCCCAGTGTCTACGAAAAACGGAATCTTATGTTTATTATTAAGTAGAATGTCTACATACCAACGGTCCTGTTTATCAAAGTATACTTCACCGATAAAATTTCCAACTCCGTCTTCATCCTTGGTTACCTGTGAAACATTCTGCTGTTCCTGCTCCTCAGAACTCAATTCAGAATCACTGTGCTCCACTGCACGTACTGACTTTTTACTTCTGCACATTACACTCCAGTGTCCCCGTTTCGCGCAGGCACGACAAACTGATGATTTTGCTGGACATTTGGCCCTGTCTTCACATGTACTCAAACCGCAGAATGCACATCTTTTTGTACGATTCCTGGAAGAAGCAGAAGGCTTTTGATTTGAAATTTTGACTACTGCTTTTTATTGCACTGACAGATTGCTCTTGTCTGATGGCACCTCTGCCACCATGTTGTATAATACTTGAATATTAAATTAAGGGTTTTATTCAAAAGACGTCATGACATGTCTCACACAAATATGAATTTTTAAAACATTTTTTTTCTAGACTAGTCCAGAATCTGGTCCAATTTTTGTATTACTCCATAAGCTGTTTGCTTCTGAAAAAGCTACAGACTTCACTGGGAAAGCCCTCAAAGCTGGATTTTCCGATGAAGAAGTCAAAGCCCTCTATGTTTATGCAGGAGGAGTATTTGCTAATGCAGGCAATTACAAGGTAAATTTTGTCAATACTGTATAAAAAATGTATCAAATTTTCAATATTTAGGGATTTGGAGATACGAAAATCATCCCCAATATTGAACAAGAACGTTTGGAGAAGTTACTGGAAGTCAGTAGAGTTTGGTTAGAAATCCAACCGTTGTGGAACAAAATTAAAGACAGCATTTACGATTTGGGACCTGGAAAAACTTATTTAGGGTAAATATTGTACAGAGTGTGTCACATCAATTTCTGAGTGACATATAAAAAAGTGAACTCAACCCCCTTTTCTGAGCCTGAGTTTGATGATGGTTTGTTCTCAGACAAATTACATTACAAACCAGTCAGAGGGAATTTTATTGGTTGAAAATAGTCAGACAACTGTTAATGATCACAGTAGCGACTTGAAATTTTCAAAAATAATGCATTAAAGTCTTTCTGATGAAATGGAAAAGTTAATTTAAAGCTCCAAACTAAATTTGGAAGTTTTTTCTTATGTTAACAGTCGCACTGGGACCCTAACTGGGTACCCGGAGAACATGGAACAGGGGGGTTAGCGACTGACCCTAGGTTTTCTTGAATTTAAAACAGGGGGGTTAGCGGCTCACCGAATTCGTGATTTGTAAAAAAATAGTGAAAAAATTCAGTATTTTATTCAAAACTAATTTTCAAAGTAGCTATATATTTATTTTGAAGTCCTCTATAGCTTGAGCGATTACCCATATCAATTTGACACAACAGCTTGCCTAAGCATTTTATAGAAGAGAAGAACTTTTTTTCTAGATTTTTGTTTTGGATTATCTCTCGCCCAATTTTCATTAGCTTCTATGAAAAAAATGTAGGAATTATATGCAACTATATCAATCAAATTGGAAAAACCGCCAACGGCCATCTTCTTGTGTCTCGCCGATGACTGTACGCATAACAAAAACGTCTGGCGAAGGTCAAAGATTGTACCAATCCCAACAAATTTTATCTCTACGGGTTGAAAAAACACGTAAAATAGAAGTCCTAAATGGTTTTTGAAGAGAAAGTAAAAATGAGCAAGTAATGCTAAAGAAAAACTGGGGTCATTGCCTGACCCCCCTGTTCCAGGTGCGACTGTTAATGCATGCAAAAATCACTTATGCCAAGTACTTCTACTGCATTGTTGCCAACCGTACTATAATTATAGTATTTATACTATAATTAAATGGTTATGTACTATGTACAGTTGCGATAAATAAAAGTAGTACAAGAAAAGTTTCCAAAATCTCCTGGTCTATTATACATTAATTTAATTCATAACCAAAAATGACATATTTTTCGACAAGTTTTAACCTAGAAAACTTCAGATGATATTATTTTGACATTTTTCCACCCGTTTTTAACCTAAAATATGTCATTGCCCGTCAAAATTTTGTATGTTACACCGGGAGCTCAAATTGAGGTTAATAATTTTTGTACTACTTTTTTTTTATCGCAACTGTACTATCAAAGGTTATTAAAGTACGCCTAAAATACTATAATTATGCATTATCAATATTGATAGAGCATGTATTTTTTGACAGTTGACCTATCAAAAGTGTTTAGTGTTTTTTAGGTGACTGGGTTTACACTGTCAATTGTCAATTTCATTGATTTTCCTGAGCAGATCCTTTTTTTATACCAAAAAAGATGTTATCGAACTCACCCCTATTTAATTTTTAAAATTATTTTTAATTTTCTTGTTTTTCACGGGAAAAATTTGAAATTTTAGTGTGATGCGCCCCTGACTTTTCTCTTTTTCTCCAGAAAATGTCATACTTTTCCCCTGTATAATTTTCCAGAAGAAAAATAAAATGTTGGATGGTGCATTTATGCCTAATTTAGTTGATTTTCATTAATTTCCAATGGGGTTATTTTCCACTGAAAAAATTTGAAACTTTTCTATGATACGCACCTGATTTTCTTCTTTTTTTCCAGAAAATGTCATAATTTTCCCTTGAATAGTTTTCCAGAAAAAAAATAAAATGTTGGATGGTGCATTTATGCCTAATTTAGTTGATATTCATTAATTTCCAATAAGGTTATTTTCCATTTGAAAAATTTGAAATTTTACTATAATAATGATACGCCCCTGACTTTCCTCTTTTTTTCCAGAAAATGTCATAATTTTCTTCTGGACAGTTTTCCAGAAAAAAAATAAAATGTTAGATGGTGCATTTATGTCTAATTTAGTTGATTTCCATTTATTTCCAATGGGGTTATTTTTCACTGGAAAAATTTGAAATTTTAGTATGACACGACCCTGACTTTTCTCATTTTGTCCAAAAAATTTCATAATTTTCCTTTAGATAGTTTTCTAGAACAAAAATAAAATATTAAATGGTGCATTTATGTCTAATTTAATTGATTTTCATTAATTTCCAATGGGGTTATTTTTCACTGGAAAAATTTGAAATTATAGTATGATACGCCCCTGACTTTTCTTTTTTTTTCCAGTAAATGTCATAATTTACTCCTGGACAATTTTCCAGAAAAAAAAAATGTTAGATGGTGCATTTATATCTAATTTAGTTGATTTTCATTAATTTCCAATGGAGTTATTTTCCGCTGAAAAAATCTGAAATTTCACTATGATACGCCCCTGATTTTCTTCTTTTTTCCAGAAAATGTCATGATTTTCCCTTGAATAGTTTTCCAGAAAAAAAATAAAATTTTAAATGGTGCATTTTATGCCTAATTTAGTTGATATTCATTAATTTCCATTTATTTATTTTTTTCTGGAAAACTGTCCAGGAGAAAATTATGACATTTTCTGGAAAAAAAAGGAAAGTCAGGGGCGTATCATTATTATAGTAAAATGTCAAATTTTTCAAATGGAAAATAATCTTATTGGAAATTAATGAAAATCAACTAAATTAGGCATAAATGCACCATCTAACATTTTATTTTTTTTCTGGAAAACTATTCAAGGGAAAATTATGACATTTTCTGGAAAAAAAGAAGAGAGTCAGGGGCGTATCATAATAAAATTTCAAATTTTTCCAGTGGAAAATAACCTCATTGGAAATTAATGAATATCAACTAAATTAGGCATAAATGCACCATCTAACATTTTTTTTTTTTTCTGAAAAACTATTCAAGGGAAAATTATGACATTTTCTGGAAAAAAAGAGAAAAGTCAGGGGCGCATCACACTAAAATTTCAAATTTTTCTAGTGAAAAATAACCCCATTGGAAATTAATGAAAATCAACTAAATTAGATATAATTGCACCATCTAACATTTTATTTTACTTCTGGAAAACTATTCAGGGGAAAATTATGACATTTTCTGGAAAAAAAGAGGAAAGTCAAGGGCGTATCATAGTAAAATTTCAAATTTTTCCAGTGAAAAATAACCCCATTAGAAATTAATGAAAATCAACTAAATTAGACATAAATGCACCATCTAACATTTTTTTTTTCTGGAAAACTATCCACGGGAAAATTATAAAATTTTCTGGAAAAAAAAAAGAAAAATCGGGGGCGTATCATACTAAAATTTCAAATTTTTTAAATGAAAAATAAACCTATTGGAAATTAATGAAAATCAACTAAATTAGGCATAAATGCAATTATATCTAATTTAGTTGATTTTCATTAATTTCCAATGGGGTTATTTTTCACTGGAAAAATTTGAAATTTTAGTATGATACGCCCCTGACTTTTCTCGTTTTGACCAGAAAAATTCATAATTTTTCTTTGGATAGTTTTCCAGAAAAAAAATAAAATGTTAGACGATGCATTTATGTCTAATTTAATTGATTTTAATTAATTTCCAATGGAGTTATTTTTCACTGGAAAAATATAACATTTTAGTATGATACGCCCCTGACTTTTCTCGTTTTGTCCAGAAAATTTCATAATTTTCTTTTGGATAGTTTTCCAGAAAAAAAAAATTAAATGGTGCATTTATGACTAATTTAGTTGATTTTCATTAATTTCCAATAGGTTTATTTTTCATTTGAAAAATTTGAAATTTTTGTATGATACGCCCCTGACTTTCCTCTTTTTTTCCACAAAATGACATAATTTTCCCCTGAATAGTTTTCCAGAAAAAAAAATAAAATGTTAGATGATTTTCCTCTTTGTGGAAAAGTTAGTTTGAAGTTAAGTTGAAGCTCCAAACTAAATTGAGAAGCTTTTTCTCAAGTTAATGCATGCAAAAATAATTAAAATCTGCAAAAATCACTTGCGTAAAGTACTTCTAATGATCACAGTGACTTGAAACTTTCAGGATTAATGAATCAAAGTCTTTTTCATATGGAAAAGTTCATTTGAAGCTCCAAATCAAAATTGCATGAAAAAATTATAAAAATGTGGTAACCTGAAAATTAATGAATTTTTGAATTAATAAGTTAAACCTCTGAATCAAAAGAAAAATTCTGACCTGAGGATTAGTTAAATTTTGAACTAATAAGTAAGAAGTACATTTCATGCGTCAACTAAGTTCTATACTCATTTTTGAACCTCTGCAAGACGAGCGGAGCGAGTTTTACAGCAATTAATTCATTATTGAGTCATTCTGATATAAAAATGATGAATCTGGAACCCCACCTGCTTGTACACTTTAATTCTAAGGTGGTTCACCCTTCTTTACGCTTCAATATCTTAAGATTTCGACTAAAACCCAACTCTGAGGTTGCTCAAAAAGTATTTGAGCTATCGAACTCAATTTAGCACAGATTTATAGAGAATTTAATGCTCTTTATACTAATGTATATTTTATTTCCATTCGTTTAAATTATAATGAAAATATTGGCAATTTTTCTTAACCTTGTACACAATAATATAATCATTGAGAATCAAACAAACAAATTGAATTATTGTAGCTACCATCCGCAAGGACTAACAACTTACCTGTCCAAAAACATCACTCCTGAAGATACAACAAAAGTTCAAGATTGGCTGAAATCAAGAAAAATTGAATGTTACAACACTAGATTATTTAAGACTGAACAAAATGGTAAAGTTTTATATGAAATTCGTATGGCTTCTGAAGAGAAAAAAGATCCGGAAATATTTGAAGATGGCAACGTCACCTACAGCATTACCTATGGAGATTATTCTCCTTTAATGGGCCTAGTAGCCAAAAGCTTAGTTGATGCTGAACAATATGCAGCTAACGATACTGAAAAAAGTATGCTACAAGGCTATGTGTCTTCTTTTAAGACTGGCTCTTTAGATGATCACAAAAAAGGTACCTAATGAAAATTGCAGTTAAGGTCATTGTAAATTATCATTTTTGTAGGTTCTAGATTCTGGATTCAAGACAAAGCTCCAGCTGTAGAAACCTACATTGGATTTATTGAGACTTACAGAGATCCAGCTGGTGTCCGAGGCGAATTTGAAGGCTTCGTTGCTGTTGTCAATAGAGAAATGACTTCGAAATTTACAACCTTAGTCACAAATGCAGAGACATTTTTAAAATTACTGCCCTGGAGCAAGGATTTTGAAAAAGACACCTTTTTAAAACCTGATTTCACTTCTTTAGACGTTTTGACTTTTGCTGGGAGCGGTATACCGGCTGGAATTAACATTCCCAATTGTATGTTAGCAAAATCGCAAACAAAACAATATTGTAAAAATAATTCACTTTTTAGATGATGATATAAGACAAACTGAAGGCTTCAAAAACGTGTCTCTGGGAAATGTAATACCGGCAAGCTACCAACAATCAGTTACTCCATTTTTAACACAAGAAGATGCAGAACTGCTGCAAAAATGGCGAGTTCCAGCGTTTGAACTACAAGTGGGCCTTCACGAACTCCTGGGACACGGTTCTGGGAAATTGCTGTGCAAAGAAGCAGATGGACAAAGTAATTTTCCTAATAACCTCATTGATCCTCTTACTGGTAAGTATCTTTATTAATCAATGTTTATTTTATACAAAGTGTTTTTATAGGAGAACCAATAGCTTCTTGGTACAAACCTGGCGACACTTACGATACCCAATTTGGTCCTCTTAGTTCGTCTTATGAAGAATGCAGAGCAGAAGCTGTAGGATTATATCTTAGCTTGGAACCTGAAGTATTAAAAATATTTGGACACGAAGGTAGCCAAGCTGAAGAAGTCACCTATGTGAATTGGTTGTCATTAGTTTGGGCAGGTGCTGGTAGAGGTTTGGAACTTTGGGAGCCTGGTCGTGGATGGTTGCAAGCTCATGCACAAGTAATAATAATTACCACTATAATCCAGAAATTTGTAAAAATTATTTTTAGGCCAGATATGTCCTTGCAAAAGTTTTAATCCAAGCAGGAGTAGTCCAAGTCACTCAACCAAGTGAAGGTGATCTTTTAGTTTCAATGGACCGTGCAGCACTTAGAGGTGCAGGTCGTTGCGCTATAGGTAGTTTTTTGCTAAAGCTTCAAGTGTACAAAGCCACTGGGAATCTGGAAGCCGCTCAAAAATTGTACAATCAATATTCTGAAGTCAATGAGCCTTGGCTCAGCTGGAGGTCGATCGTTTTAGCTAAGAAACAGCCCAGGAAAATTTTTGTGCAAGCCAATACGTATGTGGAAAATGCTAGTGTGAAGGTTAAGGAGTACGAGGCTACTGCTGAGGGGCTTATAGAGTCTTGGGTAGACAGATTTGATAATAAGGAGTTGATTTATGAGGCACTTTTAGACCAGACAAAGGCTGACGCACAATATTTTTAAAATCACTTGCAGTGATTCATACAAAATCTTTATTTTTTTCTATTAAATCAATTGATAATGTAAGTTGTTTATTATAATAATAATTATTAATAAAATGAAAGTGCTTTTTTATTTAATTTAAATTTTGTTTTTCTACGGGCGTGCACAAAAGTGCACTCTAGCATTTCAGGTCATGAAAGTACCACTTTTCCTCACCGAGTCCGGAAAAGTAGAATACCTAACATTTGTAGGGTACAGTCTTTGTAAAGTCAACTAAAATAAATTACAACTGGTGGTTGACTAGTGGCAGTGCATTTCTTATGAAATATTCAATCACCAGTTGTGATTTACATCATTTGACTAAAAACAGGTATACTGCAGGAAAAGTAGTGTTCCTAACTCGCGCGGAAAGTCTCTTTTCCTCACTTGATTGCTTGCCGATCTCCGTAAACTGCAATCGCGTGCAGAAAAGTAGCACTTTCCGCACTAATTAGGAAATATACTATTTTCTTTTTTGGTTTTGGGTATTGTGAAAATAAAAAGCAAAAAACTATCAGTTAGGAAATCATTTATTAATCATCAACAATAAGAAAATTCAGCCTTTTAAATGAAAATACAAATTTGCTAAGCCTAGTTTCCACCACGAAGTCTGAGTACCAAGTGGAGAGTAGATTCTTTTTGAATGTTGTAGTCTGACAAAGTTCTTCCATCTTCTAGTTGTTTGCCAGCAAAAATCAACCTTTGTTGATCTGGTGGGATTCCTTCTTTGTCTTGGATTTTGGCCTTGACATTCTCAATGGTATCAGATGGTTCGACTTCAAGAGTGATGGTCTTACCAGTTAAGGTTTTCACGAAAATTTGCATACCACCTCTCAGTCTTAATACCAAATGGAGGGTGGATTCTTTTTGGATGTTGTAATCTGAGAGGGTGCGGCCATCTTCAAGTTGTTTGCCAGCAAAGATAAGACGTTGTTGGTCTGGTGGGATACCTTCTTTATCTTGGATTTTGGCCTTGACATTCTCAATGGTGTCAGAAGGTTCAACTTCAAGGGTGATAGTCTTTCCAGTTAAAGTTTTGACAAAAATTTGCATGCCACCTCTCAATCTTAATACCAAGTGAAGGGTGGATTCTTTTTGGATGTTGTAATCTGAGAGGGTGCGGCCATCTTCAAGTTGTTTGCCAGCAAAAATAAGACGTTGCTGGTCTGGTGGGATACCTTCTTTGTCCTGGATTTTAGCTTTGACGTTTTCAATGGTATCGGATGGCTCTACTTCAAGGGTGATGGTCTTACCAGTCAAGGTTTTTACAAAGATTTGCATACCACCTCTCAGTCTGAGTACCAAATGCAGAGTGGATTCCTTTTGAATGTTGTAATCAGATAAGGTTCTGCCATCTTCAAGCTGTTTGCCAGCAAAAATAAGACGCTGTTGGTCTGGTGGGATGCCTTCCTTGTCTTGGATTTTAGCTTTAACATTTTCAATGGTGTCTGAAGGTTCCACTTCAAGGGTGATGGTTTTTCCAGTCAAGGTTTTGACAAAAATCTGCATACCACCTCTCAACCTCAGTACCAAGTGAAGGGTGGATTCTTTTTGGATGTTGTAGTCTGACAAAGTTCTGCCATCTTCAAGTTGTTTTCCAGCAAAGATCAACCTCTGCTGGTCTGGAGGGATACCTTCCTTGTCTTGAATTTTGGCTTTTACATTTTCAATGGTATCAGATGGTTCAACTTCAAGGGTGATGGTTTTTCCAGTCAAGGTTTTCACAAAGATTTGCATACCACCTCTCAATCTTAGTACCAAGTGGAGAGTGGATTCCTTTTGGATGTTGTAGTCAGACAAAGTTCTGCCATCTTCCAATTGTTTGCCAGCAAAGATCAATCTTTGTTGATCTGGAGGGATTCCTTCCTTGTCTTGGATTTTAGCTTTGACATTCTCAATGGTGTCAGATGGTTCTACTTCAAGGGTGATGGTCTTGCCAGTCAAAGTTTTGACAAAAATTTGCATACCACCTCTCAATCTCAGAACCAAGTGAAGGGTGGATTCTTTCTGGATGTTATAATCAGAAAGAGTTCTTCCATCTTCAAGTTGCTTGCCAGCAAAGATAAGACGTTGTTGGTCTGGAGGAATACCTTCTTTGTCTTGGATTTTAGCTTTGACGTTTTCAATGGTATCAGATGGTTCAACTTCAAGTGTGATGGTTTTACCAGTCAAGGTCTTGACAAAAATTTGCATACCACCTCTCAACCTCAGTACCAAGTGAAGGGTGGATTCCTTTTGGATGTTGTAGTCAGACAAAGTGCGTCCATCCTCTAATTGCTTTCCAGCAAAGATCAACCTTTGCTGGTCTGGAGGAATACCTTCCTTGTCTTGGATTTTAGCCTTGACATTTTCAATGGTGTCAGATGGTTCAACTTCCAATGTGATAGTCTTGCCAGTCAAGGTTTTGACAAAAATTTGCATACCACCTCTCAATCTCAACACCAAATGAAGGGTGGACTCTTTCTGAATGTTGTAGTCTGACAAAGTCCTGCCATCTTCTAATTGCTTTCCAGCAAAAATCAACCTTTGCTGGTCTGGTGGGATGCCTTCCTTGTCTTGGATCTTGGCTTTAACGTTTTCAATGGTATCAGAAGGCTCAACTTCTAAGGTAATGGTCTTGCCAGTTAAAGTTTTGACAAAGATTTGCATGCCTCCTCTCAATCTCAACACCAAGTGAAGGGTGGACTCTTTCTGGATGTTGTAGTCTGACAAAGTTCTACCATCTTCTAATTGCTTTCCAGCAAAGATCAATCTTTGCTGGTCTGGGGGGATACCTTCCTTGTCCTGGATTTTAGCCTTGACATTTTCAATGGTGTCAGATGGCTCAACTTCCAAGGTGATGGTCTTGCCAGTTAAAGTCTTGACAAAGATTTGCATGCCTCCTCTCAATCTCAACACCAAATGAAGGGTAGACTCTTTCTGGATGTTGTAGTCAGAAAGGGTGCGACCATCTTCTAGTTGTTTACCAGCAAAGATCAGACGTTGCTGGTCTGGGGGGATACCCTCCTTGTCCTGGATCTTGGCTTTGACATTCTCGATGGTGTCAGAGGGTTCAACCTCCAAGGTGATGGTTTTGCCTGTCAAGGTCTTCACAAAAATCTGCATCCTGTAACAAGGAAAAAATCCACATTAATTACAAGAATTTCAAATGAACATTTCAATTTCAAAAAAAAAAAACAAAGAGGGTATGTTTTTTTTTTCATAAAGCAGTTGGTCCAACTATAAATCAATTAATGAAATAGAAATCAAAAATGGGACAAACAGTGCAAGAAATTTTAAAAGAAAATCCTTAACAGCAAAGAAATAATTTAAAAGGGAAAAATTTACTCTTTTTTTTTAAATGAAATATTTGGTCCAAATTTAAGGTAAAGTCTGTTTTTTTTAAGATAAAAGTCAATATGACATTATGTTGGCAATACTATGACTATGTAAAATTGTCAATGCTTTCAAATTTTTTTAGGTAGAAAAGGCTTGTGTTGCCAACATAGTTACTAGATTTTTGACTTGGGGAATTATCTTTAAAAAAAAAACAGATTTTAAGAATTATCACAATCAGTTGGTAGTTGATAGGTATTTTATTTTTATTGCCTGCATAAGTTGGTAAACATTTTGATGTCTTTATGAGGTTATGCATGTGTCATGTTATTTTGAAACCATAACAAATGCATAACGTCATAACCATGATTTAAAGACATATCAAAATAATAATTACCAATTTATGCAGGTAATAAAAAAAAATCCCAATCAACTATTGTCTGTTACCAACTGAAAAATGATAAATCTTACCTTTTTAGTTCAGACTTCGGATTGTGAATAGAGTATAGATATGATTCATAAAAGATTATTAAGCTATGTTCCAACCGACATGAGAACTGTTATTTCCAGTTGCCCACCTATTTTTCAGTAAGTTGAAAGTTTATCTTACTTGACAAATGAATTGATTGGCTGGAAATTATCATTCTGGAACAGTGTCAGTTGGAACAGAGCTATACAGGGTGTCAATTTCAAAAATTTCCCACCCCTATTATCTCGGAGTAGACAAATTTCTGAAAAAATCCCTGAAACACATCAACTATAATTTGAAGGGGGATAAGTTTTTATGCAAAATTCACCTCCCTTCTTTCAACCCCCCCAACCCCCAGAGCCACCCCCTAGAAAATCTTGAATGGAAAGAGAAGTAAAGTGATACATCATTTTGCAGGGTTTTTAATTCCATACACCACTGATCTCAAAAATAAATGGATGAACAAAGAACGCTTTTAATGATGCTAATTTATGAGGTCATAACGTAAACAAAAACAACTGACTGGGACAGCTGTGAGCGTGCGCAGTAGATCCATGTATTGTGCATGCACAAAATCTGGCCAATGAAAACGAAGTAATTTCAAAATTTAGAAGAGTTGTTCGAAAGATAGGACACTGCGCAGGCGTTAGGCTGTTCCGTTGCACAACTGTTCCTAGAATATTGACCCCAAATTTTCGCACAAGTTTAGCCAATCAAGCCGTACGATTGTTTATCCATTTATTTTGGTTGAAACACCCTACCAAGACCAGTGGGCATGAGGACATTAATTTGAGAAATTGTAATGAAAATAACTAGTTGTTTACGATATTGACGTTTGGATTTCATTCAACTACAGTCTATTTTTTCTCAAGATAGATTTTGACATTGTCAACTTTGAAACATAAACAATGCCGCTATTAGTGGCAAAATGCCATTTGCATGCATTGCAAAACTGATGTCAAACTACAGGGACACCTCATTGCATGTTTCCAGCTGGTTTTATAATAGTTATTTTTGTATCTAGTGCGCGAAATGCTACTTTCGACTATTTTTTTAACTCGGCTGCGCCACGTTGAAAAAATCAGATCTCAATCACCAAAGTAGTTCGCGCCCGAGTTGCCAAACAATATTTTTTCTACAATTCCATTTAAATATCGATCATTCGAAGCCAAAATTGCATTCTCAATCAAAGGTAGATGAATTTTAATTATTTTTGGTTTCCTGACAGATATGTGTCAACATGACACCAGTGTGCGAATTAGCTATTTCGCGCACTAGGGTGCGAAATAGCTAGTTTGCACACTGATGTCATGGGAACGTTAAAAAATCAATACCTGGGAAAAAAAGTGTCACCTCGCAAACTGTCATGGGTGTGCGAACATCATCATTTTTTGACAGTTGTAGAAAAAATATTTTTCTACTGACGTTTCATAATAGCAACTTTTCGATTGTCATTTCAGTTTTGAAACGACATTCTTTTAGGCAATGAGTGCGTGAAAGTTACTTTTAAGCACTCAGTGTGTAAAAGTGACTTTTGAATGCGTAAAAGTGACTTATGAGTGCGTAAAAGTAATTTTTAAGCACTAGTGCCTAAAAGTGTCATTCATTATTCAGAAA
Source organism: Ceutorhynchus assimilis (assembly GCA_917834065.1). Lineage (NCBI taxonomy): Eukaryota > Metazoa > Arthropoda > Insecta > Coleoptera > Curculionidae > Ceutorhynchus > Ceutorhynchus assimilis. Next base: position 8,988,210 of record OU892287.1, on the reverse strand, counting down.
TAAAAAACACACTAAACACATATTTGAATTTTGTTTTGTATTTATTATGAATATTGAAAATGGAATTACTGAATTGAACGTTTGGATTACTCAAAACAGAACTTTGTGTTATTACCTACTTTCTAGGATTTTAATTATTGATGTCAAATTTTGAAAAGATTATTTCATTCATTATAAAATAGACCCATCAGACAACATCATTTTTTGAATGAATTTTGTTTAAATAAGTGATTATTTCACAAGACCTTGTTTATCAGCGATTAAATTTTTGTTTACCTTTTTTGACAGAATTTTGATAGAAATATTCTGACATTTTATAATAAATAGAACTCTTTGGATAGGATTGACGCCAATAATTCAATCCTAATTATTCAGGAAATAATCTAGCCGTATACCACTCGACCTATAAATTTAAATGGATTAAACTATCCAAATATTTTTTGCATAATTTTGCTTTTTGGCAAATAGTTTCATGCACAATAACTTTTAAATAAAAGCCCTCGACCGCTTCGCGGTCTCGGGCTTTTATTAAGTTATTGTGCATTCAACTATTTTCCAAGCAAAATCATGCTCAAAATATGTTGCATAGTTTAATCGATTAAATTTAAAGGTCTTGTGATATAATATATGAAAATCGCATGAAAAGTGTCAGGTGTCAAGTAGAAACAGGTAACAAAGATTTTGGGTGTAATCGACTTATTCACATGAAATAAAATTGTGTTTTTTTATTATAAAATGCCATTACAATACTTTACGAAACGATGTCTTTTAGTCACTCGACGTGTTGTCCAACTCGGCTTTGCCTTGTTGGACAATTTTCACGTCGCATGCCTAAAAGACGCTCATTTCGTAACTTATTGTATAAATAGCTATTATCTTCCAACACTATGAAAAAATTGAATTTTACTGCCTCCCTAAGGATGAGAATGTAGGTGTTTCGTGTTTCCAAGACTAGCCTGGCAAAACACTCAAAAATGGCTAGGCAAGAAAATTATTTTTTACTTTTTCTAATAGATGATGCTACAATAATAAATTTAAATTTTAAATTATTTAAATTTTAAATAATTTTCGTGATTTTGATTGAATTTCAATTTAAAAAAAGCTGTGACGGTTTTATAATACATCTACCTTATAAAAAAAAATTTAGTATTAGAGGTTGTTTATGAATTAAATTTTCCAATATAAAATTATCATCCAATATAGATTTCTTTAAAAAGTTGACAAAATGGCCGTGATGTAGTGCCATCTAGGTACCGGTATCGGCATTTCGCGAATAATTGTCAAAAAACCCCCTATAAAAGTAAAATTTTAATTTTGAATATTTTGAATATTGAAATCAATTGAATCTATAATAAATTAATCAATCATGGAATTTGTGATGGACCCTAATGAAGAGGAAATGGAATCTTGTACCCCACCTGAATTTTACGACAAAGCAAACAAAGTTTCGATCAATTTGCTGCCAGAAAAATCAAGAGCCAAATACCAACTTCATTATAAGTTATTTATGGATTGGTGTAGCCTTAAAAATGTTAAAAAGTACAGTGAGAACGTGATTTTGGCGTATTTATCAGATGTTTCACAAAAATGTAATAAGTATAATCATGTATAATCTATTTTTGTTTTTTTTTTTTGCTTTTTGGAGTGAGTAAGTATGGGCAATGCTGTTGCGGCAAGTGTTGCCTACCAGTTATGTGGTGTTGGAAGAAAAATAAAGTGTAAACCATGCCAGTCAAGTGAGTTTTCCAGGCTTCAAGAAGTGTCCGCTCGCTGAAGCTCGCCCGTACATTTCTTCTTTCAGCCTGGAAAAATGTCACTTTACTGCCTAGGTCTACAATATGCTATTGTCAAATAACTTCAAAGGTAACTTCAGGAAAGATGACATATCTCAAGAGGAACTTTTAGTCAAATTAGTTTTATAATTAGGCAATTCAAACCACGTGACATTCAAGATGGCGTGGCGGCCAGACATGGGCCAAAAAACACAAAAAAATATCTTTTTCTGTCCGAATTAATAGTTCAGGTACCTAGTCAACAAATACTTTATTAAATAATGAAAATCAAAGTTGTAAGCAAAACTGTATGCAAAATAATTTAGAATACGCATAAAAACATATTCAAAACAAACTTGCTTGGCCGCCACCTCACATTGAATTTTCCTTTTTGACAGATGGATTGAATAGGCCCCTTGCATCAATTTTTTTTATTGCTGATTTCGATAGTCCATGAAAAATAAGTCAACACCTGTTTTTTCTTTTTCTTCTTAGTCAAAAATTGACGGAGATACAACGCTATGAAATATGCCTATGACGTCATCAGGTATAATACTTTATGACGTCGCACATGCTCAGTATATCTATATATACAAAACTTAATATTTGTATAACTTCCGAAATAATCATATTTGGGCGAAATGAAAAAAAAGTAACGATTTTTTTTCGATTTCCTACAGTTTGCAATAAACAATAATCAATTTAATTTTCCATGCAAGTACCCTATTGCCTAATACACCCTCCCCCCTACCTAAACTAGAACAAAAGAAAAGATCTTTTTGGAAATGCTGATCTGATCACCAGCTGTTTTATTATTTATCCTTTTTTAATGAACACAATTGAAAAAAGACAAAGCACATGAGCTGGGTAATCCGATTAGCGTTTCCGAAAAAGCTTTAGAAGCAAAGGGGAAGCTCAAATTTGGATAAAATGCAACTGCAAAAGAGCAAATATACAACAAAGAGAAAAATCTGTGACGCATTCTTTTTTTTTTCACAAATTCAACCAATCTATCTTCGTTTAGTTTAAAGAAAATCGAATAAAGATGGATGAAACAAAGAAAGCGCCTATGACTAATGAAAACCCTTTGTCCCAGACAAGTCAATAATTTTTGCCTCGCCCATTAGACGCCATTTTGTTGATTCTAGAACAAAGGATTGCACTATTGCACCATTTTAATTTTAAAAAAAAAATCATCTTACATGTTGTTGAATCCCTTTTTCCCTATTATTATTTTATGAATATTTTGTGTCTGATTCGTTAGTACTAGAACACTGGAACTAATTTTTTTACTTGTTTGAAACAATGAAAATGACAATGATACCCTAGTAACGGAGCTACTCGATTTAAAAAATGCTCTTACCTGATTTGTTTATTATTGGGGCTGCACAAAATATCACTTTTTTTTTTTGGAAAAATCACAAAATTGTCGTCTGGAGCTGTTTATGCTTCAACTTCTCTCGTTTGAATAATGGCGGAATTTGCTGGTCGATTGGTTTTATAGACTGGCCTTCTCCCACCATCGAATTTTCCAGAAAAATTCTCAAATTTGGAAATTGGACATTTTTATTCGGGAAATTGATTGCAAACGATGTAAATAATTATTTTAAATTTTATAATAATAATTAGAACAATTTTCACTGATTATTTATTGAGTAATTTGAGTTTTTTCATTGGGGATTTTTAGTTTTTACGAGGTGAGTTGGCAACGCTGACGTAGGCTGACATGCTGTTATTTGAAATTTATCGATCAGCTGATTCATGTTTTTGTTATTAATATATCATTAAATTTGTTTAAATAATGGTTTATTGTTTATTTATTATTAATTGAGGCTTAGATGAGGAAAAATATATAAAGAAAATATCAAAATGTCTCTTATTTTATTGTTAATTCAACTCAAATACATATTAAACAAAGGATTTTATTGTTAATATTTACTAAAAACAATTTAGAAATTCTCGAATTTAGAAAACTAGAATCTGGTGATGATTGATAAACATTTTAATACGTATAAAGTTCTAAAGTTCAAGGTGGTGTGTTTTCAAAATCTAAAACACAATTTCCATTAATTTGTTTTTAGTACAATTAGATTAGACGAGAAAGAGAATAATTTTAGGGAAACCCTTGAATTTCTCATTAAATTCCAGGTCATTTACGTGTTTATACCTAATTGAAGCATTGCCAAAATTCCTATATTTGACAAAGAACTATTTGGTTTATTTATACACCAAAATACGTATAATTTCCAGAAATGTAACTGCGTTTTAAAACAAATATAGATTTCCTGAAGTTTTAACTGGGAAAAACATAATATTTAAAGTGTTTGAACTTTGAATAACCTTATCAAGAAAATGACACTGAGACAGTTTCTGCCTCACAGCTCCGTTAATTTCCATCCGATTTCAATGTAATTAAGCTCTAATTGAAGCCAATGAAATTCTCTATAGACCTATCAATTAAGATTTGAATTTAGTTTCAACAGTTTTGCAGTTAAGAAGCTTCAAAATTGAAATTATTGAACATTGACAATTTGCCAAAAACAACATTGAGACAGTTTTTGCTTCACAGCTCCGTTAATTTTCATCCGATTTTAACGCAATTAGGTTCTACTTGAAGCCAATTAAATTCTCTACAAACCTATTATAGTTGAGATTTTAATTTGGTTTCAACAGTTTTGCAGTTGATTGAGAATTCAAAATTGAAATTACCAAACATTGAAAATTTTTCAAAAATGACACTGAGCCAGTTTTTGCCTCACAGCTCTGATAATTTTCATCCAATTTTAATGAATTTAAGTTCTCATTGAAGTTAATTAAACCCTCTACAACCCTATTATTTAGGATTTCAATTTGGTTTCAACAATTTTACACCTGAGGAGAGGCTTCAAAACTGAATGTATCCAACATTGAAAATTTGCCAAAAACGGCATTGAGTCAGTTTTTGGCTCGTATCTCCTTTACCTTCGATTTCAACGCATTAGGCTCTAATTGAAGCCAATTAAATTCTCTACAAACCTATTATAGTTGAGATTTCAATTTGGTTTCAACAGTATTAGGGCTGATAAGCTTCAAAATTGAAATTACCAAACATTGAAAATTTTCCAAAAATGACACTGAGACAGTTTTTGCCTCACAGCTCTGGTAATTTTTATTCAATTTCAATGTATTTAAGTTCTTATTAAAGTTAATTAAACCCCCTACGAACCTATTAGTTAGGATTTCAATTTGGTTTCAACAGTTTTACACCTGAGGAGAGGCTTCAAAACTGAATTTATCCAACATTGAAAATTTGCCAAAAACGACATTGAGACAGTTTTTGTCTCGTAGCTCCTTTATCTCCGATTTCAACGCATTAGGCTCTAATTCAAATCAAATCAAAATATGCTTTATTGTTTAAAGATACAAATCTTGATAACAAAGCTTCCAAATATAATATAATTAAAATTAAAATCACCAACAAAGTAGGTACGTAAAAATAAAGATAATAAACAGGAATAAAATAGGAATAAAAACAACTGGATAAAATAGATCGAAAGACTGCTCAACATTAAAATTAAAAACAAACTTAAAATTATTGACCATTAAACAGAGGAGATGAGAAGTATTCCTCTACAGAGTAAAAACCCTTATCCAAAAGTAATTTTTTGACTTGTTTCTTGAAACATCTACTCTCCTTTATTGTTCTTATGCTATGAGGTGATTAAACATTTTCTTACTCCTATAGTGAATAGATTTTTGAGTTAGCGAGGATGTGGGAATTGGTAGATCAATTACATGTGAACTTCTGGTATTGACCAAGGAGGGAGCATGAATATTAGAGGAGTACTTCTTCTGCATGAGACACACCGATTCTAAAATCAAGATATAAGGCGAGGTTAAAATAAATTGAAGCTAATTAAATTCTCTACAAACCTATTATAGTTGAGATTTCAATTTGGTTTCAAAAGTATTAGGGCTGATAAGCTTCAAAATTGAAGATACCAAACATTGAAAATTTTCCAAAAATGACACTGAGACAGTTTTTGCCTCATAGCTCCGTTAATTTTAAAGCTAATTAAGTTCTTTACAATTGAATTATTTATTCACCAGTCAACTATGCCAACCCTAAAATAACATTTTTGGAAAACAGCTCATGTAAATTTTAATTTCTCTTATTGGAAGTAAATTAGAAACACTATAAATTTAAAATAGATATATTTTTATTCACTTTTATTTTCCCTTACCAAGGGATATAACACGATATTTTAAGGCACATTGATTTATATAAAAATCAAATATACATTTATAATATTTTAAACAAAAATAAATATATCTATAAAAATAGAGTTCTGTTTAATTTTAGCACAACTACATAAAAAAGGCAAGGATACACATACAATTTTTAGAATACACCTACACTATTTAAAACAATTAAATAAATAACATTTTTTAATGAAAATATTTCGATTCTGCCTAAACATAACTTAGCGCCATAATATGTAGGAACAATATAATAATAAATTGTAAAAGCTGCAAAAATCACAATAATAAATTAGGACAATCCAAAAAGCTTCATGGCATTAAACGAAGTAGCCAATGCAACTTCTTCTGGTTTTTTGTTCATGAAAGCCGCAATCATTTCGACAATGGCTGGCAAACAACACGGTTCGTTTCGTTGAAAAGTACAGTAACGGTGCAAAAACGTCATAGACCTTTCAGTAAGGCCTTCTTTAACATGCGCCGGTAATTTAGAGGCTCTTGTGTTGGGATACATAAAAGGAGCATCAGTTTCAACTAATAATTTATCTAGAGGTATTAAATTGTCTACTAGAAGTTTTCTTACACCTGTGTCAGACTTATCTTTGCATAGGTAACCTACAACAATAATTATTAATAATTATTAGTTATTGTAGATATATTTAAAAATTACCTGTTAATCCTATATAATAGCCTTTATTCAAGTATGCAAGGGCATTTTCAATACTTCCAGTAAAACAATGAATAACAACTGGAGGCAACCTGTTAGTGTACTTATCTAAAATTTCGTTGAGCTCATTAAAAGCATCTCTTTCGTGGACAAATAAAGGCTTATTGTGCTCTATTGCTAGTTTAATCTAAAAACAAACACTTGTATTATAGCTAATCACAATATGATACAATACCTTACATGTTTTTCAAAAACAGCTTTCTGATCCTCAGGATCTGAAAAATTTCTGTTGTAATCTAAACCACATTCACCGACAGCTACGCATTCAGGATTTTCTACCAGTCTGCGTAATTCCTCCCAGGATTCTTCATCATAGGATTTGGCGTCATGAGGATGAATACCTGCTGTTGAATACAAAGTTCCTGGATAAATTCTGGTTAGTCTTAAGGCTTCTTTACTGCCTTTCACTGATGTTCCTGTGACCATAATTTTTTGAACACCTGAAATTGTTATTGTAAAGTATTCAAATTCTAATTTGAAATTGAGGCAAAGTTAAAATTGATTACCTGAATCTTTTGCCCTTTGTACTACAGTGTCCAGGTCCCTGCTGTATTTTTTGTTGGTCAAATTGGCCCCGACGTCGATCAGGATGTAATTTTCGTAGCATTTTTCCATATCGGTGGCCTTCAGTAGGTCTTCGGATATAGTTTGAACACTTTGAGCTGCCATGTGATATGGATATTTAATTAAATTTCTAATTAATAAAGAAATATTTTCAGGATGAGTAAAAGCACAAATATAACCTAAACATTTTTTTGTCATTCTCTATCTGGATCTGGAATATCAAAATTTCAAAATCGAGTCAGAGCAGTGTTCTTAGAGTAAAAAGAGTAGTATACCCCGAACGATTAGGAACTCTTAAAAAAAAACTCGAACATTAATGCTTTGTGAATTTAGTTATTTTCATACTTTGAATCTCACTATTTTATTAATTATAACAATATTCACAAATTATTTATTTAACATTAATAAATTAGCCAAGAATATCAAAAAACTATTGGTAAAAAAAAAATACTTTGAAAGTTACTCGTATGCGTATGCGCCAAAAAGCAATACGCGAACGTCGCGAACGGCTAGAGTGCGAAAAGAGTCACTCGGAGTGCACGGAGTGAGCAAGCCGAACCCACCTTTGATGACGCGTCTGGAGTCTGGGGTGTCATGGAGATTTGCATTATATTGAGGCACCCTAGATGACGTCATAAAGTTATCAGGCAACCTTCCTCTCTCAGGGGCCCGATTCTCGTCTCAGGGAGAGGAGAGCTCTCCGAGAGAACAAATTTTTGGTCTTTATCATCCTTGTTCACTTTTCGATTACGTTGACAAGGACAAAAAACTCGTTTTCTCGGGGAGCTCTACTCCCTTGGGACGAGAATCCGGGCCCAGGGCGGTTTCAAGTAAGCATCCGGTCGGTGAACATGGCAACTGGACACGCTTACTTTGGAGTTAAAACAAACCAACCAACGAGGAGACAAATGCTCACGTAAACAATTCGAATTGTCTACGCGTAGACAATCAATTGTTTACGTTGACATTGTCTACAGGCACATCACTGACGAGGTGACTTGCTATTGAGAACCCGGCCCTTAAACAACCTTGTGATTACCCAAAATAGCGAAAAATGCAATAAAATGACAAGACCTGTCAGTCAGGTGTTCCACTTTCAATGCTCACGACTTGCAAGGATGATACACACTACTACTACAGGATGGCCTATCCTCATAAGGCCAGTGTGTAAAAAATCCCCCCCTAACCCCCCGTTTTCAAACAACCAGTTTGGACGTAAGCAGCATGGCGTTTCTCGCCTTGATGTAGGATGTTTAAACCTTTAAACAGCTGACGCTGCTCTAATGGTGCATTCACATTCACTTCAAAGTCCAATTTGTCTTGAAATTGACGTGCTTGCCCATATGTCGGCAGCATAGATCCATTTACATTGAAATAAATTTGAAGTTCACTTCGAAGTGCACTTCAAATTTGGGCGAACTGTTTGCCATAGCTGTTTGCCAAGGCCAAGCAGAAATTTGTAAAATGTCAAATTTATAGATTATCCATCATGATTTTTATAAAATTCTGACGTTTTGACTTGAAGTTTTTGTTCTGCAATGTACAGCCGCTTTCCAGCTGACCATTTTGAGCACGCAATCGAGCATTTGCGCGCGCAAATGCTTCTAGCGCGTGTTTGTACTCCAGAGCCGTACTGCACTTCGAGAGCTGCTAACTTTTGCGTTTCAAACACAGAACGACAGAACACTGTGCTGCACCGTGCTTGAAGTACACAGCTGGAAAGCGGCAATAGTTGTATTCCTTTCAAGAGTTTGAAACGCTCGAGCTACTCGCTTCGGTGTTCAGTAGCCCCCGATTTGCAGGGAACGGATGCGTGGTGCAACAAACACTTTTCGAATGGAATAAGCGCGTGAAGCCCCGGAGCCGTTCCGGAGCTCCTCCTAGGTGTGACAGGAATACCACTTATAAATGAGTGTATTGATAAAATAAATCGAACGACAAATTTAACTTGAAGTTAGAAGTGAATGTAAGGGTGGGTTCCGTTGTCTAGTTAACCGGTCGGTAAATCGTCGGTTGACATCGGTTGACAACGACTGACAAGTGCTTGCTGATAATTTTGGTTTCATACGGAACGCTTTTCCAATCGCAGAATTACCGCCGGTAGCCTTGGTGACATGTTTGACATAACCAACCGCGTTCCGCATAGACCGGTTTTTCAGGAATCAGACATTACAGAACGTGTAACGCTGTGGTGTAACCGTAACCAAGGTTGGCAACGGAACCCAGCCTAAATAGTCACCCACAGATGTGACAGCTGACAGGTTGACGCATACGTACCAGCTCGGGAGCTCAACGCTCCGAATAGCTCCGAGCGTCACACTCCCATACTGGAAAGCGGCTCTGGAGTGTGACGCTCTTGAACTGTTCTACATAAGCAGCACTGGAACGCTCTCGTGTGCGAAGATAAGAAACCGCCATAACTGAATCAAAATAACCTCAATTTTCTAAAACCCCACCATTTTGGACTTTTGTAGCATGAAGCACGGAAATAAAGGAAGGTGCACGAGGGGGCAGGGGATAACACAAATGAATGGTTCAATTATACGTAACTCTAAGCACTGGAACGCGCAAAGTTATTGCGGAGCACCCCTGAGTAGCTCAAGAGTAACTCAAGTGGGTCACTGGAAAGCACCTTAGGCTGGTGTTGTATTTAGAAGAAAACATCGAAAAAACATCGCAAAAAAATATCGATATAAGAAAATCGATGTTTTTGAAACATCGATACATCGTGCGCATCCCTACTCTGTCCACTCCAAAGGCGTTTTCTCTCGTCTCAAATGTTTCAAAACATTTTTCAAACAGGCTTAAAGTAATGTCACCATGACGTCAATTTCTCGGCGCGAGAAAATGGTTTGCTGCCGGATTCTATTTTACGAGTCGAATCGAATTGGTTGTTATGACACTCGATATCGAATACGACAGCTTCGGACGTACCGTGTAATACGTATCGAAAATAGAATCGCTATTTTAACAATTCGATACGAATTTTGACTCGACTCGTAAAATAGAATCCAGCAGTTGAAAACGTGGATTGGATTGTATTTCGAAACGGTTTGAACCAATTTTGACGTGACGTCATGGGTTTATCGTGAGAATGTGGGCGCTTTCTTTTATTCAGCGGTGGATCCATCGGCAATCAGCCTTTCTTTGTCTAGCTCATAGAAAATTGGAATGTCTGTTTCATAATGCTGGCAGCAGATGGATCTATTGCTGAATAAAAGAACGCGCCCTGAATGATTGAATCCAAAAGTTTCGAGTAAAGCCTAGTACTCATAACTGCGAAATTCGCATTTTTTTAACATTTCTTCGACAATTTGACGTTTGATTCACGCATAATCTGTCAAATTGTCGAAGCAATGTCAAAAAATGCGAATTTCGTAGTTATGAGTACTAGACTTTATTCGGGTATATTTGCACGTTCTTCTCATCTCACTCCTAGTGTTGCCAGGTGTGGCGCATTTGAGCCAAAGCGGCGCTTCCAAAATTGAAATGGCGCCTTGAATTTTGGAAAATGCGCCAGGCGCCCACAAGTGGCGCTTTACAGTGACTCAATAAACTATAGTAACGACTATTGCCGCCCTATTTTTGATTGGTTCTTTTGAATCCCATATATTTACATTGGAAATAAGCAAGAATATGGCGGGGTTTACTTCTAGATTCCTATTTTAAATTAGCAAGAATTTGGCGGCGAGACCTTTAGGCTTTAGGGCCAAATTTAGGGCGGGTATTATAAAACTACTTTGAGAGTTAACTTAAAGTTAACTTCTGGAATTACATGTAATTCAAAAAGTTAACTTCAAGTTAACTGTCAAAGCAGTTTTATAATACCCGCCCTTATAGTCGTTCCTTGAGTCTTCCTTGGAGGTCGTGAGTTTAGAATGGACACATGCTGCAACCTTTAGAACTATATGGTAGGTTTCACACCGGAGTAGCGTCGCAAAAATACGACGTGGCAACATGCGTCGTATATTTAGGGCGGGTATTATAAAACTACTTTGAGATTTAACTTAAAGTTAACCTCTAGAATTACATGTAATTCAAAAAGTTAACTTCAAGTTAACTGTCAAAGCAGTTTTATAATACCCGCCCTTAGATAGTGTGCGTGCTTCCTACTTGAGCTGGGTTCGGCTATTCGGCGCGGAGTTGGAGTGGAGTGAACAGAGCTAATGGAGTCACCCCTAATACGGTAAAAAGCAATACCCGAACCTTAACCCGAATGGCTGGAAATCGAATGAAGTCACTCGGAGTACACGGAGTGAGCAAGCCGAACCCACCTTTTTTAGTAGCAAGTCGAACGTCGCATGCTACATTGGTGTGGATACCCACTTAAGGTCTGAGAAAATCTCAAGAAGCTACTATAAATTTTGCCCTTAGAGCGGCATTGTTGGCAAAACAGGTGTATTGAGCAAGTGTAGTTAGTAGTTTTGTTTTATTAATTTTTATTGTTAAAATAAATATAAAAACTGGCCTTTGTATAGCCTAATAGCCGATGTTTGAAGCTCCCACAACTTTTTACTCCTATGGCGCTTTGGTGGTGTATTTTAATGAACTGGCGTTAAATCGCTTCGAATTCATTTATTTACTCCTAATAGTTCGTTTCTCGAGGTGGAATTTCTAGAGTCAGCTCTATTTAATCGACTCTATTTACATTAAAAACCCATATCCGAATAATTGAAACTATAGTCGTTTTCTCGCGGGGCGAATGGTTCGAACACGGTTCGAACCGCGGTTTAAACCAATTTCTAGATGACGTCATTACGTGTCAACGCGAGAAAATGAGAGGTTTGAACCACAACCTTACGTCAACGAAGGAAAGGAATGATGGCCTAACCCTACTTTTTTTCAGTTTGGCGGGACGGGTAGAGTATTCAGTGACTGTGATCTCTTTTTGAATAATATATTATTTTTGATTTTGTCCAAAGTAAAGGAACTAGTTCCCTTATCATAGTAAGAATCATGGACATTAACAATTTTAATTAATAGACCATCGTTGGCACAACAATTTCTACTGCAATGGATAAATAGAGAAGATGCTTATTTATTGAATTATGCATCCCTGGACCCCTTCGAGCATCATATACGACCGTATGCATATTGCCAAAATTGGCTCCCTGAGTACTTGGAGTACGATTTCATTCAGCTTTTCCGAGTGCACAGAGCTGCCTTTAATAGCTTATTGCAACAAATTCACCAGGGATTAAGTATTCCATATGTAGGAGGAGAAATGCCAATATCCCCAGAAAAAAACTCATGATGACTTTGTGGTGGCTTGGAAAAGGAGAAACTCTTTTGTCGGTTTCTCATAAATTTAATGTGGCTTTGTCAGCAGTCCACAAGTGCATATATGTTGTATTAGATGAAATTATTAATTACTAATAAATACCATTTATGTCATACCAGTACATTATTGTGTTTTTATACCTTAGATACCATCTACATAATTCATTACTTTATGCCCGTGCGGGCATAAAGTGCACATTATGGCCCGCGCGGGCATAAAGTAAACATTCTGGCCCGCGCGGCAATAAGACGCAAAAAACAGTTTTCGATTAACTTATTCTTTATTTACGAAAATATATATTTTTTATTCAAAACCAACTGGTATGACATAAAAGTTTGTATGCACCACGGGTACTAATAGATATATACCCTCGGGCGACTTACGAACCCTCGGGCCAGAGGCCCTCGGCTTTGTAAGACTGTCGCCCTCAGGGCATAATCCTCTATTTAGTACCCTTGATACATAAATAACTAACATTATTTGAGTAGTGTTAGATTTCAAACTAAACCGACAACGGTAACAACCAACTATAACCTCAAACTCTCAAACAAAAGAAGAAATCCAACCGAACAACAACAAACAAAACCGACAGCGCATGCGTCTATTTTTGGAACATGCCATGAGTCCGGTTCGAACTTTTTTGAACCAGGTTCAATGTGACGTCACTGGTTCAACGCGAGAATGTACAGTTTCGAAACGAATTGAACCGGGTTCAACCAGTTCCATCGCGAGAAAACGGCTTATATCAGGTGGGTTCGGCTTGCTCACTCCGAGTGACTCCATTCGCACTCCAGCCGTTCGGGTTAAGTTTCGGGTATAGCTTTTTACCGTATTAGGGGTGACTCCATTAGCTCTGTTCACTCCACTCCAACTCCGCGCTGAATAGCCGAACCCAGCTATTGTACGGAGTGAACAAGCTGTTCCCAGCGTTATTTTCGACTAAGAACGTAAGCGCCTAACGCCACATTTGGCCACACTGCAAAAAAAAACCCACCTAACCTCAAACCTTAAACACACACAAATGTCAAGTAGAAAATCAAACACAGAAAACAGTATATTTTTTTAAAAAAAGCATAATTTTAAGGCCCCCAAAAACAATTACCATGGGATAGATAGGAAGTCCAACAAGTCATGTACCGATAGGATGCTGTCCTGTCAGTTCCATCACGGATCTAACATGGCAAGGGCAGACACCGTGTGCAACCAGTCGCTGTTGGAGGCTGGAGAAAGGCCTCTGGAACGGCCCCTAGGAGAACCAGGGGATGTTAAGACAAGTTTCGTGACTAGAGAGGGAATTTACAGGCTTATGACGCTCAGCGAATATTCCAGACCGAATAGGGTGACGTACCAGCCTCAGGGACAAACACCGCCCCAAGTGAATGTTTCTCTGGTCAGTCTTGGGGATCAGGGTGATCGGATTTGTTTTAATCACGGCAGAGAACTTTACGTGTACGTTTATAAAGGTATCAAGAAGGCTGCCGACTTGAATAAGCCATTGGAGAAGAAGATTTATAAGGGTACCAATCCTACTTGTCACGATTTTAATGATGTTTCTGCTAGTGGGGATAGTGTTTATTTATTAATAGGTAATTATGATTTTTGAATTTCATGTCAACGTATTCATAAGAATATGTCAACATATATTTAGTGCTCAGTAACCACAGCTATAGTTGAACCAAATCCAAGCAGCAGTAATGACATAACTGGTCATTTTCGAATGTAATACCACAAGAGGTTTTAGGATTACCGGATAATACTTTTAACGGTCACGAAACGCGTTACGCAGCAACACCACGACTCCGAAGGAGGAGTGGTGTTGCTGGTAACGCGTTAAGTGTCAGGTAAAAGTATTAGGTAATCTTGAAACATCGAGTGGTATTCAGAAGGTTATACAACGAACTAAACTTCAATACTTTATTAATTTTCACTATTGTTAATGCCAAATGAACAATATTGCCACCAAGCGCGATAATCCCAAAAGGCTTATCACTTGTTAAGCCTCTAGTGTCATATAAGAATAATGTACAGTGAGTTGTATAATCATTACAAGCTATTAAATGTCCTCCCTGCATGCGTACTGGTCCAGGTAGGGTGTTTCAACCGAGGTTTCAACCAATAGGAAGGCTGGTGTTTGTTTAAAATTTAGGTTATTTAATGTCATTTACTGCCGCTTGGATTTGGAAATGGTGTAGGAACATAAATTTAAGGTAGAAATTTACATAACTACTTCAAGTACTTATGTAAGTCACAATAAAGTAAAATTTACCTTAACCATAATGCATATAATGTGATTAAGTAGATGTAAAAATTGAGTCCCGGAAAATTGTTCGAAAATAATTGTTCGAACGGAAAATTCTTTGAAAGGAAAATTGTTTGAACGGAAAATTATTCGAAAAGAAAATTTTTCGAAAGGAAAATTGTTCAAACAGAAAATTGTTTGAAAGGAAAATTGTTCGAAGGAAAAATTGTTCAAAAGGAAAATTGTTCGAATGGAAAATGGTTCGAATGGAAAATTGTTAATAAATGTACTTATATGCCTCGGAAACGTAAATCTACCAAAAACGTGAAAAACCTTTTTAAAATCCAACAGCTCGAAATTTCAATTATTTTGAATCTCCGATTGCTTGCTTCGCTCACCGAATCTCAAAGAGAAGATTCGCGGAACCGTAAATTCGGCGTTGGTACAAAAGAGCGCAGCTCAAAGGCGAGCGGACAAAAGGGTGCAGGTCAAAATATTATTGGCAACCAGTACACTTCTAATCAGTATTAAATGAACTGTAACGAAACTAACCAAAAATATGCAAACTAACCCGTCCACGAAATGCGGTTTAGTCCTTGTATGTCAATATTAAATTTAAAAAACCAAGCGCCTCCTATTGCCAAGCAGTATGCTTTTAGCCAGTATTAAACGAACCGTGATCAAATTAAACAAAAATATGTAAACTATTTATTTATTTATTTATTTATTTCATTACTTTACAAACACCAAAAATAGTAATTACATGTAAAGTTAAAACAGCGAAGTGTAAAACACAAAAATAAAGATAGAGTACACAATATAAACATATATGACTAATTTAAAAGGGCCTTCAATTGATTGAAAGTTACATTAAAAAGATCTACCTGGACCTCATTAAGTGCTTGGTTCGCAACTGTCATCATGCGATTAAATGGTGACATATTATTATGTACTAGGATCAGTACCAAAGTATTTCTTGTTTTTCATAATTCTTAAGTTAATCTTTTGTACAATTAAGGAGACATAGTTAATTAAATTACAATCCTTATACTTTAGGTTGTTTAAAATATAAAACAAAAATATCACAGCCTGATTATTCCTTCTTTCCACTAATGACTTTATCTCAAAACTAACAAGCATATCCCTGTAAGGAACCATATATGGGTAAATATTATTTTTAACCACATAGAGATACCGCAAAAATCTCTTCTGCACTTTTTCAATTTCATCAATATGCGTGGCTTCCAATGGCATCCAAATGTGTGATGCATATTCAAGGTGTGGTCTCACCAGAGCATTATACAAGTTAATAATTGTACTTATTTTAAAGTTCTTACTATTCCTGATTACAAAGCCAAGTGCTTTTACTGCTTTATTGACAGCATGATGAAAATGCTTATTGAACTTCATGTTGGCCTGGAAAAAGACACCCAAATCCTTCACCTCTGTTTGACGATCAAGCTCAGTATCACCAATCTTGTATGTTTCTTCTATTGGGTTTGTTCGTCTCGTAAAGCTGACAACAGAACACTTATTAACATTTAGGGACATTCTGTTGTTGTTGAACCAGTCCATCACCCTATCCATGTCACCCTGAAGCCCTCTGCAGTCCTCCTGCCTCTCAACAATCCTACAGAGCTTGAAGTCATCAGCAAAGCTAGCCCAAACTAACCCAAAAAAATGCAAACTAAACCAAATTAACCCGTCCACCTAATGCGTGCTAGTCCTTGTATATTAATATTCAAATCAAATCAAACTATGCTTTATTGTAAACAGAAAAACTTCTTACGTACAAAGCCGCCATCTAGGCAATATAAAGTAATCAGAATAAAAATCTCGATAAAAATATATAAAAAATAAAATAAAATATAACAAGCATTGAAACAAAAAGCAAAACAAATGTGAGAATAAATGCCAAAAATTGAAATACATGTACAATTAAAATAACAAACAGACGTAAAAATACAAATGTTGTATTGAATTTAAAAAACCAAGAATTAAGAATCAGGGACAAATAGTAAGAATTTAGGAATTGGGTAACTCCGGTCATAGATTCATTCACGATTCACAGTTAAACTATTGATTTTTCGGCAAAAAAACAATTTTCCATTCGAGCAATTTACTTTCGAACAAATTTCTTTCGAACAATTATTTTCGAACAATTTTTCGTTTGAATAATTTTCCGTTGGAATAATTTTCCGTTCAAATAATTTTCCGTTCGAATAATTTTCCGTTTGAACAATTCTCCGTTCGAACAATATTCCCTTCGAACAATTTGCTGTTCGAACAATTTTCCATTCGAACAATTTTCCGTTCGAACAATTTTCTTTCGAACAATTATTTTCGAACAATTTTCCGTGGACGGTAAAAATTATATGATTTTGAAAACCTACACATAATATGTTATATAATACAAATATTATATTATATTATTCTATTTAAACTGTTCAAATTGGACCACCCTATACAAAAAGATGAAAATTTTAATTAACAGCTTTGTAGAGAATTTAATTGGCTTTAATAAGAGCTTAATTAGGTACATTGAAATTGAATCAAAGGTAACGGAACTGTAAGGCAAGAACTGTCTCGGTGTCATTTTTAGAAAATTTTCAATGTTTGATATTTCAATTTTGAAGCTTTTCAGGTGCAAAACTGTTGAAACAAATATACAATTTTGCGCTCTACCAGGAACCAAATGAATAGGTCTGTTTCTGTAGCAATCACAAATTAGTCAGAGTGGATTTCATTGGTTGAAACTAGTTTTCTGACTGTTTTCAACCAATGAAATTAGCTCTGACTGGTTTGTGATTTCTGCAGAAATAAACCTAGTATATAAGTATATGAAAAACTGTATGCAAAAATTTTTTCAAAATTTGACAAAATACTAACGTCAATAGTCAACCCTGCTAAAAGATTTTCAAGATGGTGGCTCTTCTGGTTATATTTTAAATGGGTCACCCTGTATGTAATTGCATATTTGGATTCTACGTAAAATTCTGAGCAGATTTCATGTGATATGGCCTATACCCAATGAACTATAACTAAAAACTGGAATGCGAACACATAAGGACGAACGTGAAGCCTAGTGCGGCTGCTGCGGAGGGGATACCTGTTTTTGTGGCACTCATTATGTTAAATGGCGAAAATTGCTTCCAACACGTATTCCAATTGATGAAACCTGTGAAGGGAAATATGACAAAACTTTCGAAAACGTCATATGTCAGCGAGCAACAGAAAAAAACAACATTCCCCCTTGTGGCATCTGTCTTTCATGGCTTCATTTTTTTGGCAGATATGGCAATGTGTGCTCATTCCAGTTTTTAGCTATAGTTCATTGCCTATACCTAAGTTCAACTGTTTTAGAAATATTGACAGTTGAAAATTGACTTTTTGCAACTTTGAAAGGCTGTAAAACCTGAACAGTAAATTTTAGAGGTGAAACGATTTTACATTCCTATTTTAGATTTTCATAAACTATCATTTGACATCAACTTTGAATTTACCTGGATATCGAATTTAATTGGAATTTTTAATCATGGATTCAATTCAAAGTTGGTGTCAAATGATAATTTATAAAAATCTAAGATAGGAATGTAAAATCGGGTTTCCTTTAAAATTAACCGTTTAGGTTTTACAGCCTGTCAAAGTTGCAGAAAGTCAATTTTCAACTGTCAATATTTCCAAAACAGTTGAAATTAGGTATAGGTTCATTGGGTATAGGGTATATCCAATGAAATCTTAACACAGATAGACACCACATCGCATTTATAAACTGATGTTTGTTGTGATGACAAGACCCAGGGGCCAGGAGAGGTGAGCTATTCGAGGGGGGTCATGGTAGGGATGGTAGGGATGCCTCAATGATCTGAATCCAGTCATTAACTTGACCAAAATAATAAAGAAAAGCGCACGGGTGCAATTTGTTTATCTATGTGTCTGCCTGTAACTCATATGGTGCATTTACATTCACTTCAAAGTCCAATTTGGCTTGAAATTGATGTGCTTGCCATATGGTGACAGCACAGATCCATTTACATTGAAATAAATTTGAAGTTCACTCTAGATTTGGGCAAGCTGCTTGCCGAAGGCAAGCAAAAATTTGCGAAATGTCAAGTTTATAAATTATTCATCTGATTCTCATAAAATTCTGACTTTTTGACTTGACGTTTCTGTTTTGCAATGTAAATAATAAAATATCAAACGTCAAATTTATCTTGAAGTTAGAAGTGAATGTAAATGCTCCTTTATCGTCGTTAATTTCACAAAGTGACGTGTCTCAAATCAGGTTTTTTTTGAGATACGCCACTTTGTGAAATTAACGACGATATGTTTGATGGGCGCATTGACATGCCAATGGATTGCAGGTGTGTTCCACCTAGTGATGGGCAAAGGGAATATTCCCAATTTGGAAATTTTGCAAAATGGGAATTTTCCCGGGAATATTCCTCGAAGGATAAATAAATTTCCGTTACAGGGAATTTATTTTTTAAGTGAGTTTATTCACGCTGGTGGCGTTGGAATGTTTATTTTGACTTTGTGTGGAGTTTGAATATAAAAACCGCGCTATTTGGTGAGTGTAAACAACAAACAACAAGAAATTGAGAGTTTGAGTGGTGATTCTTCTGGATCTGAACAGAATGACGATAACCTCGACGATAACATGTACGTACAGGGTTTGTTCCTTATTTTTATCTCTATTATCTTTTGCAAATATCAAAACGGGCAAATGATGTGCCAACCGTCATAATGGCAAACACTTGCATTTTTTAAATGGAACACCCTGTATATTTTTGGCTAATATGATTTCTCTATTTCTTCTAGTTCCATTTATACCATAAGTTTATCCTGATATTTGGTTCAGCTGTTTTTGCGTTACCTATTTGGGTTTAAAATTGCATCAGGTAACCCTCGCCATTGATATAAGGAACTGTAAAGAGACCTAAATTAGGGTAATGTGAATTTGTTTAATTTTTCTCAGTTTTGAAATAAATAAAGCTGTTGACTTATCAACAAATAAATGTTTTATTGCACATTTCACACATTACTCTACAACTTTGCTCATATAAATAGGGGTTTTCACTTAAAGCAGAAAATTCCCCGAAAATTCCCACTTTGGAAACATTCTTGGGAATATTTCCAAGGAATATTCCCAAAAAATAAATTCCTGGAAATTTACCATCACTAGTTCCACCTGTCTTACAGAACCGGCATTGCCAGTGGTCGTTTTTAGTCTTGAACCTCCAACTTTTTGAAGCAAAGTCATAACAACATAAAATATCAATCTGTAATAATTTGGCAACCAAATTGGAGGGGATATACTGGTGGTGGATTGCTCTCCTATAGATGTTGACGACACAAAATTGTGTTTACTGTAATGACTATCTGTGTTGATATGTCATTGGGTATATCACATGAAATCTGCTCAGAATTTCACCAATATGCAATCACATAGAGGCTCATTTAATATAAGCAAGTTGACATCTATTTCCGGTATAACCGGAAGTGCATTTGGTTTCCGATGGGACACCCTGTATAAGTAAACACAAAAACTCTTACATGTCCTTGTCCATAACATTGAGCTAATTGTGCCATGAAAGTGTTACAGCAATTTACTAATTCGTTTCTAAGGGCTGTTTTCTCAATAGCGGATTAAGCATAACTCCAGGGTAAACATTGCAACTGGACACATTTACTCTGGAGTTAAAATCAACTCACTATTGAGAAACTGGCACCAAGAGGCAAAAGATAACAGAATTACCTTTTTCTTTCAGGATTTAGTACTGGACAAATACAATTAATTGATCCTATAAAAAAGGAAGTAAGTAAATTATTTAATGAAGAACGTTTAATAGATAAAAGTAAGGTGACGTGTCTGAAATGGGTACCTGGAAGTCGGTCTTTGTTCCTTGCAGCACATGCGTCAGGTAATAAATAAATGTGAAACTTGAAAACTTCTTTCATAAATAAGGACAAATTTTAGGTCAGTTTTATGTCTACAATGAAGAGTTGCCATGTTGCAGCACAGCACCGCACTACCAACCCTTCAAAGCCGGTGAAAACTTCTCTGTAAACACTTGCAAAACAAAATCGACTCGCAACCCTTTATTCAGATGGTACCTGGGTGAAGGAGCCGCTATTAACCAATTAGCATTTAGCCCTAACGGGTCTCAATTAGCAATAGTAACCCAAGACGGTCTACTGCGAATATTCCAATACGACAGTATGGAACTTTTAGGTACTGCCCGTAGTTATTTCGGTGGACTTTTGTGCGTGAGTTGGTCAGGGGACGGGCGATTGATCGCAGTAGGGGGCGAAGACGATTTAGTGACTGTTTATTCCAATGAACTGAAACGGGTAATTGCGAGAGCCCAAGGGCACAGATCTTGGGTGGCGGCAGTGATGTTTGATTGGTTTTTAGAGGGCGAGTCTTGTTATAGAATAGGGGCTGTCGGGCACGATACACAAATTTGTTTGTGGGAATTGCCTGAAGATAATTTAGTGCCTCCTAGGTTTGTTTGTATTTTTAGTAATTTTTTAGATTGAAATAAATTATTGTTTTAGAGCCAGAGCAAAAAGACGTTCTGATCCTCTTCAATTGGTCGGGACGCCATCATGTCCTAGATTGGACGAGTGTCCTATGCTTGAAGCTTTAGTTTGTAAAAAAATTGCTCACGAACGTTTGACTTCGTTGATTTTTCGACCAGACTGTCTGATAACCGCGTGCCAAGACGGCTACGTCTATACTTGGGCCAGGCCTCCGAGACTTCCCACATAACCAGAGGAAATGGGAGAGGGTAGCTAGCAAAGCATTATTTTCAAGTCGTGATAGGATGTTATTGTTGAATGTGTCAAAATTTTGTTAGTATTATTTTATGCATTTTCCTATTTGCTAGCTAGCCAAAGCCTGTTCCGGACTAAAAAGTATTTTTGTATGTTTTTGTAATATACTTTTGTACAATTTAAATGATATTGTAAATACGTATTAAGGCTAAAGTGTCCAAAAAGTACTTGTTTAATTTCTGTCACCTTTGTGTGCATCTTGTATACTACTTTGAGTAAATTCATATCTTATTTTATTTGTGTTTTAATTCAATCAACTGCGAAAATCAATCAATCTTATAAAAACTCAAAATGTTATTCTGAATCTTTAGCGTCAGAAAAAAAAATCGTAATTCAATTTCACTCATATTAATTGGGCAAATTTTTTATTAAAAGTTACAAAACAAATAAGGCTTCTATTAAATAATATGTAATTGTATCACAATATTAACAAATCTATATCATGCGGGAATTAAATAGCTATTACAAAAAGATTAATTTTATGTTAAAAATATTGTTTTAGTATTAATAAGGTTGTAATACAAAATCATCAACCTATAATTATTATTTCTTTTTGACACTAACAGGAATATTAACTCCCATTAAAACGCACAAATTATTCCTAATCGGACGTATTTCCTCCAAGGGACTTTCCCAATTAATGTCGCTCAAAATTTGCATGATTTCATCCAAATTTTCCATAGGGATACTGCTACTGTCTCCGCACACCAAAATCGATTCATACAATTTCACCGCAGTGGAACGTCTCACATAAGATTGCCGATGACAAAGAAGAATGCTCAATTGCACCAAAGCTGTTTTACAAACATTACCAGAAACTTGTACGAATTGGCACAAGGCATTTATGCCATCGATAAGTTTGTAGATGTTTTTGCAGCCGGATATTTCCATTTGGATTAGTTTTAGGATTCTTTTTGTCCAATCATAAGCGGGATCTTCGATTATTGAGTTGATGCAACCTGAGTCAAATAGTTTGTCTAAGAAGCTGAATAGAGGGATGGTTATTCTATCTTGTTTTTGATGGTCTAAAAAAATTTGATGAATTGTTTCACATATACGACGTATTTCGGTTGTTCCTTTAGATTTTTCTTCTTGCTTTAGGTAGTTGAATAAAGAAGAACTTGAGTTTTTGATCTGGAATTTTTTTAAAAATTAAATTTGTTTAATACAATTATTGTATGTGAACTTACCAAAGTCTCTGTTAAACCACCAATGCTACAAATTAAACCAACCAAAACTGGATAAGTGTAAGGGTTAAATTGTAATAATTGTACGAATTTTGGAAAAGTAGCTCCTGCTGAGTTCCAATTTAGAGAGGTCCACTCTTCTTTGGGAAATATTAAAGCTATTTCGTCGTGGTGCAAAATATTGGGCACCCGAGATTCACTAAAAAATATCTTATAATAGAAGCCTTAATAATAGGCTTTCGACTTACTTATAAATTAAGCTGCAAAATGCTTTTCCAGAAAGTGCTCTAGTTCTATCAATTTTTTCAACTGCTTGCTGTGCAATGCTTGATAAAATCTGATTCATTAGGTTTGGAGTTAGAATTTGTGGGAGATGTTCAGTTAATAATAGAGTAAGAACCTGGAAAAAGTTTTGTTTAAAATATGAATTATTCAGTTTGCTAGTTTTACCTGTAAACCAGTTACACAAGCTTCTCTGACCCAAGCTCCAATATCTCCTCTTTTATCCTGAGAGTAATCAGTTAATCCTTCGAAAAGGGTTTTGTAGATACTTGCAATGTGATTTTCATTAAAACCTGAAAGGGATTTAGGAAAATTATGATTATTTCAGCACATTTCAAAGTAGGTATACAGTATAAACACACTGTTCAATGAATTGAATGCAAGAGTTTTTTTCCCACTCATTTTCAGATCCGAATCATATGGGACAGGATCACTACTTAATTGAAAATCCCATGAGAAAATTGGGAAATTCGAATGAACAAATCAGAATAAAGTATACACTATTAGAAAGAGCAATAAATTCCCTATAAATCTGTGTTAAATTAAGTTTGATAGCTCGAATACTCTTTGAGTAGTTGAGTCTCAAAGTTAAAATTTATACAAAACTTCGAACTCAATTTTTTGGTTCTGATTTTGTTTTGAATCCTGACAAGGTTAAGAAAAATTGCCAATATTTCCATTAAAATTTGGACAAATCATAATAAATTATACACTATCAGAAAGAGCATTGAATTCTCTATAAATTTGTGCTAAATTGAGTTAGATAGCTCAAATACTTATTGAGCAATTGATCCTCAAAGTTGAATTTTAGTCGTAATTTAGTCAAAAACTTCAAACTCAATTTTCTGAAAAATTATAAACACAAAAAAAAAATCCAATACCTACAGGTGTTTTGGAGCTAAATAGGAACTACAATTCTCTTAATATCTCTTACGGATTTCAAGATATTGAAGCCTAAAGATTTTGAAATAAGAATCCAAAAGGGGTACCCTTTTAAAAAACTCAAAATTTTTATTTTTCATATTTTTCCAATTTTGACTTTAGGCTAGTAAAATTAGGTGGGCAACCCTAAATAAATTCGCTACAAGCTGATTTTTGCGCCATTGTGTTCCTTTCAGTGTTTCCTATAATAGGTTAAAAATCCCAAAAAATCCGATAGGGAGCAAAACCCCAAAGATACATTTTTTAGGTTTGTTAGAGTTTTCTCGAAAACGGTAAGTTTAACCAAAAAAGTACAAGGTATGTTTTTTGTAGAGTACAAAATTTCGAATCAAATGGTATACTCTTCTGTATTATTTGAAGAAATTTTAGTGTTGATACAGGCCTTAGAATTCAACAGTTATTTACTTTAGCTAGGAGGGGAGCAACGCGATCAGAACGCAACATCTTAAAATGCTATGACTCGGTTCAGTGTTCTTTGTTCATTCCAGTCGGCTCATTCTTTTCTTTCATAGGTAGTTCAAAATTCAATGTTCGAATATTTCCGTTATTAATTGATTTTAAAATTCAATTTTTCAATTTTCCCGGTTTTTCATTGGCTTAAAAATTAAAATATTTGTAAATTCCCGGTTCTTGATTTGCTTTAAAATTGAATTTTCAAATATTCTCGGCTCTTGATTGGTTTAGTTTGACGTTTTGAAATTTAATATTTGAATATTTCCGATTCTTAATTGACTTAAAAATTCAATTTTCCAATTTTCCCTGCTTCTGATTGGTTTAAAAATTCGATATTTGTAAATTCCCGGCTCCTGATTTGCCTTATAATTCAATTTTCAAATATTCCCGGCTCTTGGTTGGCCCAATTTGATGTTTTAAAATTCCATGTTCCAATATTTCCGATTCTTAATTGGATTAAAAATTCAATTTTTCAATTTTCCCGGCTTTTGATTAGTTATAACAATAAATATTCCGAACACCAGTTAAGTTCTTTAGGCACATGTCACTAGAATGATAAGGAAGACTAATACAAAGGACCCCGCAATATTTAAACGGAAATTGGTTACCCGTGATATTTGGATGAAATTTCAGTATGTTATTGGCAATGCCGTAAGCAAAATTTTTTACCATGGGCGTCACCTTGTATATATGACAGGTGAGGAGGTATCAGCTGTCAAATATTGGAATCTTAATATTCAGAAGCAAGGTAACTATGGCAGATTTTGATGAAGCAAGTATGGATTCCTAATAAGTCAACTAAGGAAAATCGAAAAATGTCAACCATTTTGACATCTGTCAGAACCCTGCTAAACGACGGCACTCATATTTTTCAGTTTTCAATATTTCATGTTGTGTCATTGGACAATTTCAACCTATGTAAACTCTCAGTTCAGAAATTGGAAAAAAAAAATTACAGAAATGTCGAAACTTGTCATTTGTTTTAGTAACAGAAAAAAAAAAATTCCAATTTGGCCCTTTTTCGTTTGAAGGTAGTTTATTGGTGATAAATCATTAAACAAAACTCATAGACATCAAATTTTGACAGCTCTCAGAATCTGACATTAGCATTAATTGAAGAAAAAAAAACTGAATTATAGTTTTGTTCCAATTATTTAGGTTATGCTTATTCATGATGAAGCATGAACAAACATTCACAGGTTTCAGATTTTGACAACTGTCAAAATTTGATGTCTATGAGCTTTGTTTAATGTTTTATTACCAATAAATTACCTTAAAACAAAACAAAAAAAACAGACATGAATCTTTTTTCCTACTAAAATAAATGACAGGTTTTGACAGTTCTGTCATTTTTTTTCCAAGTTTTCAATTCAGAATTGACATAGACTAAAACTGTCAAATGACACATCATAAAATATTGGAAACTGAAAAATATGAGTGCTGCTGTTTGGCAGGGTTTTGACAAATGTCAAAATGATTGACATTTTTCGATATACCTTGTTTGACTCAGTAGGAATCTAGCTTCATCAAAATCTGTCATAGGTTCCCTCCAAATATCACGGGTAACCAATTT
The DNA here is from genome assembly GCA_917834065.1 of Ceutorhynchus assimilis. NCBI lineage: Eukaryota > Metazoa > Arthropoda > Insecta > Coleoptera > Curculionidae > Ceutorhynchus > Ceutorhynchus assimilis. Next base: position 8,962,111 of record OU892287.1, on the reverse strand, counting down.
CCGTTTAACTATTTGCGGGGTCCTTCCTCAGGCTCAGGTGCCCCCATTACTGGTGCTTAAGCATATGCCTTGGATATTCCTGTCACATAAAAAGATCTTCATGGCATATGCATCGGATATCTTTATATTCCCATGAAATATGCCACAAATATTCCTGCAATATGTTTGTGCCATCAGGGTATTTCTCAATTTCTTTGTCTCAATTTTTGTCTATTCCTAGTTCCTGAATCTTCAATATCTTCTGAGCTTCTTTAAAGAAAGAAAATTCAGAAAAATAGTCAAAATATGAGAGCCAGGAATAGGAATACTATGTGTTTTTGTCTAACAGTTTTTCTTCAATTTACTTTAAATGTCCTCTTTATTTCTCAATTTCATTGAATCAATTTTTGTCTATTCCTGGCCCTTGAATCTTCAATATCTTCTAAACTCCTTTAAATAAAGGAAATTTAGAAAAACAGACAAAATATGAGAACCAGAAATAGAAAAACTGTACGTCTTTTTGTCCAACAAATATCAAATGCGTTAAATCTCCTCTTCATTTCTCAATTTTTGTCAATTCCTGGCTCTCGAATCTTCAATATCTTCTGAGCTTGTTCAAATAAAGAAAATTCAGAAAAAATAGACAAAATATGAAAGCCTGGAATAGAAAAACTATGTCTTTTTGTCTTAATTGACTTCAAAGATCCTCTTCTAGGGAAACTCTTGGGCAATCTTACTGGTAGTCAAAAGAAATCTGGGAAAATAATTATTGGTTTCCTCTAAAACCGGAATCTGGTGTACAAAAACTGACCTGCGAGTTACTCCTCAGGCAGCGGTAAACCGCAAGGGAAATTTAATGTACAAATTAAGGCAATCAGGGGATGTTAAGGAAATTCTTAAAGAATTCAGGGAAAATTTAAAGGAAATCAATCAATCTCTAGATCCAGCGTATGCACAGTTTTCAAATATCTTTATAATTTGAAGTTATGTTATTATGAGAACTCTTGGGCAATCTTATTTATATCAGAAAAAAAAACTGAGGAAATAATCCCTCAGGGGTAAACGGCAAAAAAAATCTGGTGCACAAACTAGGAGAAATCAAGAGGAAATTCAAGGCAATCAAGGGAAATCGAGGAAATTTTTATGGAATTCGGGGGAAACCTTGGAAAGATAGTGGGAAATCTTAAGGAATGAAATTAATCTCTATAGATCCAGCGCATGGGCAGCATCCGAAAATCTATAAAATTTCAGGTTATGTATCAGGGAAATTCTCCACTCTGCAGTGAAAAAATACATGCATGTTTATCATCGACAAAATATAAATGCAAGTCTGAGCTTGCTGTTTTTGCTAGAATCGGAACGCTTATCAGTTATAAGTAAAAATAACCGTGAAACATGGTACCCCTGTTTGTTTCCACATTAAACGTCGGTGGCATGATGATTTACGAATTTTCCCTATTAACCATTACAGCATCCTGTAATAGGATAACATCATGACGTCGAAAAATTTGGGGTTGGCCCGGGTTAAATCCCCGAAATTTCAGACCTAAGGCGCCGCCAATCTAGAGATTTTCCCACGGTATCGAAAAAGGACCCCGGAAATTAGTTACCCGTGATATTTGGATGAAATTTAAATTTGTTATTGGAAATGCCGTAAGCAAAATTTTTACCATGGGCGTAACCTTGTATATATGACAGGTGAGACGGTATCAGCTGTCAAATATTGGAATCTAATATTCAAAAGCAGCGTAACTATGGCAGATGTTCATGAAGTAAGTATCGAAAAGGAAAATCGAAAAATGTCAACCATTTTGACATCTGTCAAAACCCTGTCCAACGACAGCACTCATATTTTTCAATTTTCAATATTTCATGTTGTGTCATTTGACAGTTTCAACCTATGTAAACTCTCAGTTCAGAAATCGAAAAAAAAAATTACAGAAATGTCGAAACTTGTCATTTGTTTTAGTAACGAAAAAAAATCCAATTTGACCCTTTTTCGTTTGAAGGTAGTTTATTGGTGATAAATCATTAAACAAAACTCATAGACATCAAATTTTGACAGCTGTCAGAATCTGACATTAGCTTTAATTGAAGAAAAAAAAACTGAACTCTAGATCTGTTCCAATTATTTAAAAATTTATTCACAGGTTCTAGATTTTGACAGCTGTCAAAATTTGATGTCTATGAGCTTTGCTTAATGTTTTATTACCAATAAACTACCTTAAAACAAAAAAGAACCAGACATGAATCTTTTTTCCTACTAAAATCAATGACAGGTTTTGACAGTTCTGTAATTTTTTTTTTTTTTTTCAAGTTTTCAACTCAAAATTGACATAGACTAAAACTGTTAAATGACACATCATGAAATATTGAAAACTGAAAAATATGAGTGCTGTCGTTTGACAGGGTTTTGACAGATGTTAAAATGGTTGACATTTTTCGATTTACCTTGTTCGACTTAGTAGGACTCTATACTTGCTTCATCAAAATCTGTCATAGTTACCCTGCTTTTGAATATGAAATTCCAATATTTGACAGCCGATGCCGCCTCACCTGTCATATATACAAGGTTACGCCTATGGTAAAAAATGTTGTTTATGGCATTTTTAATAACATATTTGAATTTCATTCAAATATCACGGGTAACCAATTTCCGTCTAAATATTGCGGGGTCCTTTAAATCTTACTTTTTTATATTTTTATCCCATTTTGACGTTTAAAAATTACATTATTGAACGCATAACAATAAAGGTAGTAGACGTTTATCATCTCAGTGATTTAAAAACATTTTAACTCACTCTTGGCATTTTAAGTCACTCTGCCCAACTAAAAATCTGAAACCTCAGTGATTTAAAATATTTTTAACTCAATCTCGGCATTTTTCTTTGTACTTAATTTTTTAAATTTCCAAAAATGGGATAAAATTTTGTATACATCACGTGATTTAATATGCTTATTCATTCGAAGAAAATTAACTCACTCGCTAGGGTTCGTGGGTTAAACTTTCTTCTCATGAATAAACATTCATTTAACTCACTTGGTGTATAAATAACTATTATCCCATTTTGACGTTTAAAAATGACATTATTGAACGCATAATAATAAAGTTAAGTAGAAGTTTATCACCTCCAGTGATTCAAAAAAAATTTAACTCACTCTCAGCATTTTAGGTCACTCTGCCTAACCAAAAATCTGACAACTCAATGATTCAAAATATTTTTAATTCACTCTCGGCATTTTTCCTTGTACTTTATCTTCTAAATTTCCACAAAATGGGATAAAATTTTGTATACTTAGAGCACGTGAGTTAAAATGTTAATTTATTCGAAGAAAATTAACCTATTCGCTAGGGCTCAAGGGTCAAACTTTCCTCTCATGAATAAACATTCATTTAACTCACTTGGTGTATAAATAAATATTTTACTCTTATACAGGATGAGTTACTAAGCGCACGATGGTCCATATATCCTATACTAACGGAGATCGAAGAAAAAACTAAATACAAAACTTGTAGATAAACATGAGTATTACATTCCTAAATTATTTTCCAGTATCCAGGGTGGCCCAATAAGTAGTGGTGATACAAGCTATGTTTTTTAAATGACTCTTCCTGTAGGTATATTATGACATTTCTGGATTCTATGGAAAATTCTAGACAAATTTCATGTACAATATCATATACCTATCTTCAACTGTTTCGAAAATATTGACAGTTTAAAATTGACTTTTTAGCATCTTTGACAGACTGTAAAACCTAAATTGTTGATTTTACAGCAGAACCGATTTTACATTCCTATCCTAGATTTTGACACCAACTTTGAATTTAACCGGAGATTCATAATTTTAGCGGAATTTTCAATCATGGACTAAATTGAAAGTTGGTGTCAAATGTCATAATATACAGGGGGAGTGATTTAAAAAATAATAATTTTGTATCATCACTACTTATTGGGCCACCCTGCCTGTATACTGGAAAATAATTTGGGAATATAGTACTCATGTTTAACTACAAGTTTTGCATTTAGTGGTTTCTTCGATATGTTAGTATAGGAGTTATAGACCACCACGCGACTAATAACTCACCCTGTATATCTTAAGCTTATTTAAATAATAAAATATCTTATACCAAAAAATTGCAAATTCTGTGCTCTACAAAAAAGGTATCTTGCAAATTTTTCAAAAAACTTGTTGATTTTAAGAAAATTGCAAAAAACTTAAAAAATGTACCTTTAGTGGTGATTCAGGAGCTGTGCCCCATATCGGATTTTTTGGGATTTTTAGCCAGTTATATAAAACCTCAAAAGAAACACAATGGCGCAAAAATTAGCTTGTAGCGAATTTGTCTGAGGTTCACCTCAAAATAAGCATAGTTTTACTAGCCTACTTTTCCAATAATTCAAGGACTATTAATACAAGTCAGGCTAAACCTAAATATGAATTGAAAAAATCAAAGCAACAAATCCAAACAAATTCTTACCTTTTCCAATTTCTTCAGCCATAGTGACAATAACCGAAGTCAAAGCTCTAACACAATCTCGTCTAGCTTCAGCCCATTTGGCAGTAGTCACATTTATTTTCGCCGCATCAATAAGGGCATCAAAAACAAGCTGGAAATTCGATTGCAAAATATATTTGGGCAAAGACCCTAAAGCCAAAGCATGCCCCATCCTGGTAGATTGTTTAATTTCCATCGACAATTCTCTGACGTAGATTTTTATAAGTGCGTTGTTAACTTGTTCTTTGTCTAGGATACTGTAGTATTCGTTTAGTAAGACTGGTAAGGCAGTTATTGAGGCTAAACGAACATTGGATACTTCATAGGATAAACAATCGTTTAGGAGTGCCAGCCATTCATCTTAAAATAATTATGTATTTTTGTTGCATTTGTGCATTAAAATTAATTTTTACCAATAACAGCATCCTGATGAAAAGGTAGTTTAGCTAGGGAACATTTCCCTATAAAATCTGAACAGGCTTGTTTCATCATTTCGCCTCCCAATCCACGAAAATATTGGCTGGCATTGAATTTCTGTATCAAACCTTTGATACTCTGCAAAATAGATTCTGGCAAAGGCAAATTGTCTTTTGAGAGTGCATAAATTATTTGACCGATTGCTATTACTGCACCGTGTCTATTGTTCAGGTCAATACTTGTGGTTTTCTCCAAAAGACTTGGTAAGATTTTGTCTATCATATATTCAGGAGCCTAAAATTATAAATTACAACTCTGTTTTTTTTTTTTTAAACATATCATTTACCTGTGGAGTAAGATTGTGTAAAGCCTTTGCAGTAAGCTCCCTAATGGAACTATCCCAATGATCAACTTTCCTAGCCAAAAGATGATCAATCAAAGGAATTGTGTACTCTTTAAACTGAGCAATATAAACGCTTATGTTTAAGTAGGCATTATTTTGCACACTGACAGCAAAAAAATCCGCAGTAGTTAAAATATCAATACCGTGAGGAAAAGTGCCTTGCCTTCCAACATTTTCTTGAAAAGCTGCTGATGCTGCTCTTCTACAATTTATCTAAAAAAAAAAACTCAATAAAACCTAATAATTCTAATAATTATTATTACCTCTCTATCAAAACAAGTAACAATAAGTAAAGTGCTGGCAATATCCTGTACATAAGGAGCCAAATCTGATGGTTCATACGCCCTGGCGAATGCCCAACAAACGTAACATGCAGCATCTCGAATGTGAGAACCCACTGAAGCGTAGCCTCTTGGTTCGTCGTAAACCAAAGCCTTTAAAACAAGAGGAACCACTTGCGGTAGTCTTGCAGGTAAAAGAAGACCTCGCCTGCCTAATTCAGCCAAAGCTATACATCCACCGTGCCAAGCTGCATCATTTTCACGAGGTCCCAATAGCTCCAAAACCGAGCCTACAACTTCGTCTGCTAAATCTTTTGGAAGTCTTGAAGTGACTCTACCAACTCCTTTTGCCGCTGACCATCGCACCACGTTGTCTACGCATCTTAAACCTTGGATTAGTTGATCGATGACTTCTTCAACTTCTTCTGGAACGTCTAGTTCCTCTTCGGGTTGTTCAGCCAAGTTATTGCTGGGCAAATTTGATTGAGATAAATCCCCTGCTGCACTTAAGTTGGCTAGAAGGGATCGGTTGCCTCTTTGGTAGCGCCAAGCAGCGATACGGGGAGGTAAAAATGTAAGACCTAAATTTGGTTTTAAATAATTATTATAATATGAGGATTGTTTTAATTATTTACCAATTCTTTGGATGATTTTGTAAACGAGTTTCTGAACTACTTTGAATTCGGGATTCGTTATCCAGGAAAGTAGTTTTGGGGCGTGCGGCAAAATATCTTCTCTTTTACCGTGTTTGATTATCATTGCGACGCACGCCAAGGTGCCGTGTTTTACGAAAGTGTTTGACTCTGGTGCCAGGCTTTGTTCTGAGGCCCAATCGAAAAAGGTTGTCAGGTGTTTTTCTTTTACGTCGTTACTGAAAATAATTATTATTGTTGGGTGACTAGAAAGGCAACTTTAGTGGTTTAACTAAGAAAAAGATCCAGAATTTTATTTCTGGAACTATAAGTTCAAATGAACTGAAATATTTAGGGATTATAGTCCTCGACTGGAATAAGAATCGCTGAAAATTTCAGTTTTCTATCTTTAATAGAAAAAAAGTTATGGCCTTTCAAAGTTTTCCAAAATCTAAATCATAGGGTACTGGGGGATTATCTATATTTTGCACCTACACTTATCTCACCTGTTTAAAGAGATATCCAGAAATGTCAAATGTGAAAGTTGTGTGGTTGTAGCAGGTAATATCAGATAGTTCTCAATGATGTTGGTTACAAATATACAAGTTGTGTCACAAAATTTTGATGAAGCAAAGTTATACTTTTTTAAATGGAAAACCCCATATATGTATGTTAGATGGCGACACACCGAATTTACTTTTTTAAGAACTTTTTTATTAGTACTTCAAACTAACATATTTGGATATAACATGTATTATTGTCCCATTGGATTAGCCTTTCAGATTTTGTGTCCTAATAGTCCTTTGGAATCCCCCAAACTCCATACACTAAATTATTCTCAGATTTGGAGCCAGATTCTATGAAAAAAGGCACTCAGAAAAATTGAGAAATCACCCCAAATTTCTTAACACGATTTTATCTCAGGAACTACCAGTACAAATGAGCTGAAATTTTCAGGGATTATAGTCCTCTACTGGGATAAGAATTTCAGCTTTCTATCTTTAAATAGAAAAAAAGTTATGACCTATCAAAGTTTTCCAAAATCTAAATCATGAGGTAGCTACCTTAGCACTAAAATGATGAAATTCCAATTTTTTTTATGTTGAGTAACTAAACTCCATACATTAAATTATTCTGAGATTTGCAGTCAAAATCTATGAAAAAAGGAAGTCAGGAAATTGAAAAATTGATAAGATCACCACAAATTGCTTAACGCGATTTTATTTCTGGAACTATAAGTCCAAATGAGCTGAAATTGGGATTGTAGTCCTCCACTAGAATAAGAAACGCTGTAAATTTCAGTTTTCCATCTTTGATAGAAAAAAAGTTAAGGGTTTTCAAACTTTTTAAAAATCCAAATCATAAGGTAGTGCATATCATAATCCAGCATAATAATAGTCCAGGAGGCAGTGAAATTTTTTAGCATTAATTTTCCCAGTTGGTGTGTATTAAATAGTTTGTTCTCTTAGTGATACAAAACAAGAATATTTGAGTTTCAATGAAAAATACATGTACACTTATTTTCCCAGTCATAAATATCTCACATTCACCAAAATAGAACATATGAAAATGGCTTATCTCAGATAGTGGAAAGTGAGTCTGGCTGAAATTTTTCGGATCTTCAATGCATCAGTATACTAGCGGACCCTCTACTCTGTTTAATTTAGTTATAAAAACTAGTACCTTCCATGCTGTCTGGAAAACAGCGAAAATCACCCCGATGTTTAAATCTGGTGACTCATCTTGCATAAACAATTATCGCCCAATCTCAATTTTATGCAATTTTTCTAAAATTTTTGAAATAATAATGTACAACAAAATATATCCGCGTATAAGGAACAAACTTTCAGACGATCAGCATGGATTCATAGACGGTAGATCGTGTATCTCTAATCTGGCATTATTGTCTCAAAAAATAAGCACGTCTTTGGATGGTCGTGGGCAGGTAGACATTGTCTACACAGACTTCCAAACAGCATTTGATCGTATTGTCAACTAGCTGCTTAGGAAAGGAGGACCCGGTATTCAACCTTATTAATTTAATTGCCGATTCGGTCGGATGTTTATTGCAATTCAGCAATAAATTGATATAAATTGCGCTGCAAGCCGCAGCAAAGGCAGACTTAAACCAGTGCAAGTACCTCTCGTTGGAAAAGCCCCTCTGGAATTAAGTCTCCCCAGTGCAAGTACCTCTCGTTGGGAACGCCCCTCTGGGTATCTTCAGCCTTATCGTTGTCCAGTGCAATTACCTCTCGTTGGGAACGCCCCTCTGGACAAGGCATAAGGGTGACGATAAACTTATCTACAGTCCCCCAAGCAGCATTGACGTGTGGCTCCCTATAAGGACCCCAGTGTACGAAGGGTCATGTATCTTATAGGATTAGCGTACATGTAAGGTTATATTTGGGAAAAATATATATCTATATTTTTATATAACCTGAGCGAGTTTCTCTCCATCAACCCCCAAAGCTACAAACCCCCCATGTCACCCCCGTAAAGCGGGTAGTTGTGACAGTATTGACCACTACTGTTTGTTATCTAAGCTTAAATCTTTTGGAATGTCTGATCGTCTTGTTTGCCTGTTGGATAGGACTCAATTTATAGATCATGAGGGATTTAGATCACCAGCGTTTAGCTCAAGTTCAGGTGTGCCACAAGGTTTGAACCTAGCACCACTGCTGTTTAATATATTTATCAATCACCTTCTTGATTCACTCTCTTGTTTTAAGCTGGCTTATGCTGATGATCTGAAGATCGGCGTGGCTGTGGTCTCAATGAATGATTGTCACATTTTACAACATAATTTAAATGCTTTGAATGCTTGGTGTGATAGAAACAAATAATATGCCTTTGCCAGGATTGAGTAGATCTGCGTCTCCTTTGGTTGTGGAGGATAATTATCATTTAGCGCTTGAATTGTCACTCAATTTGAAATTGAGTCAATATAGTCAAAATAAAAATGAAAATAATAATATACATCAATCTTATTGTTATGATTATGCCAGAGGCGATTTTAATCTTCTGTACTGCCTGATAAGAGACACGGACTGGACAACTATGTATGATTGTGATGGTGTAAATGATTGTGTAAGTGTGTTTTATAATAAACTGTATGAATGTATTGAACAAGCCATACCAAAAAAATGTAACAGTAACAATAGAAAACAAAGATATCCTTCGTATTTTAGTGTAGGGTTGGTTAGGGAAGTTAGACGGAAAAACAGGTTATATAGGTTAATTAAGACTGGAAGGGCTAGTGTTGCAAATGAAAAGGAATTTAAAAAAGTCAGAATTTCTATTAAAAAGCAAACTAAAAAAGTTTTTTTAGATTATCAAACTAATGTTGACCATAGTATTTCACAAGACCCAAATAGCTTTTGGACATTTATTGATAGCAGGAGGCAGACCAGAGGCTTTCCATCTGAAATGGTTTTGAATCAGGACACATACAGTGGTTTTCAGAGTATTGCCAACGCTTTCTCGCAGTTCTTTAGCTCAGTTTACTAGATGTCTTCCGTGTATGATGGTATGTCCCATTCAGAGGGATCTTTCCACTTTTCTACAGTAAGTGAGGAAGATATAAAATTAAGTATCAACAAACTGAAGCCTAAGAAGGCCACAGGGGGGGATAACATTCCTGCCTATATTTTCAAGGGTTGCTCTCAAATGTTTTTGAAGCCACTGTCATTTCTGTTTAATCTTTCACTAAAAACACATTTCCGAACAAACTAAAGGAATCCATTATCACTCCAGTATTTAAGACGGGTGATACTGGTAATGTGCAGAATTATTGACCTATTGGTATCCTGAACACTTTGGCTAAGATATTTGAAACTGTCTTGTATGATATAATGAAAACAGAACAACATGGTTTCCTGCCAGGCATGTTTACTGCTAGTAATTTGTGCGTTTTGTCTAGTTTTGCTAGTGAAGCAATTGATAATAAGTTGCAGTTGGACCTGATAATGACAGACTGCGCAAAGGCGTTTGACATGGTTGACCATGGTATCTGTGTCTCATTGTTGGGCGAGTTTGGCTTTTCAGGTGATGCTTGTAACTTTATCAAATCATACCTTCAATCAAGGTTTCAAGGGGTCAAAATTGGTACATACCTTTCGGATTGGTTTCAGGCAACTTCCGGTGTCCCTCAACGACCCTTTATTTTTGTGAACTCACTACCGGGATATCTGACACACTCTTCCTGCTTAATTTTTGCAGATGATGATACGTACTCTTGATGATTGTCAGCATTTACAGGGGGACCTTGACTAAGTTGTGAAATGGTTCAGGGACCACAATATGGTATTAAATATAGAGAAGTGTGGTGTTATGTCCCTAACATGTAAAATTAATTTTACTGAAAATTGTTATACAATAAATAATCAGACTTTAATCAGGAAAACCAAATGTAAAGACCTGGGGGGGTGCACCTGCAGGATAATATGAAGTTTAATGAGCATTACAATAATATTGTTAACAAGGCATACAAAATGCTCGGATTCGTGATCAGAAACTCTAAGCATTTCAGCATAAATACAACAACAAGACTATATAATGCCTTAGTCAGACCAAATCTTGAGTATGCATCGATAATATTGGTACCGGAGGCTGAAATAAACATCAATCTTATTGAGAAAGTGCAAAAAAGATTTCTTAGACATTTATATTTCAAGAAATATGGAATATATCCATACCTAGTGCCTACCAGTAACTTGCTAGACATTTTCAATATGCAGTCTTTACAACAGAGGAGGCATATGCATAGTGTTCCATTTCTGTATAATATCTTAAATAATATCAAATACAAAACATGTAATTTAGTTAACTTTGTACAGTTCCACGTGCCAAAGGTTAATTTGAGACTTAACAGGAGTGACCTATTCTCTGCTAGCCCTTCTCCCATAAGTCGCATGCAGGGCCAGTGCAACATTTTAATTAGAAACAATAATATAGATTTTTTTAATTGTAGTGTCAATGATATAAAAAAATTATTTACGAGAAATTGATTTAAGTTGAAATCTGTTAAAGGCTTCTCCTCTAAGGAAATGTGATTGATTAAAAGTGTGATGCTGTTTGTCTATTTTTAGATTAGTTTAGTGTTTACGTAGTTTTAGGTTTTGTTTAGTGTAGGATTTGTATGCTAGTAACAAGCACTCTCACATGTTATTACTGCTCCGGCGGTGTTTGTAAGATGTACCTTTAAATAAATAAATTATACCTTAACGTTTCTAAATGTAATATAGTCAGTTTTCATCGGATTAAGGAGCCTGTAATGTTTGACTACACCACTGGGGACTCTGTGCTTAATAGGCTTGATGAGATTAAAGATCTTGGTATCATATTTGATTACCAGCTTACATTTAATTCACATATTCATAATGTCTCAACTAGTTCATCCAGGGTGCTTGGCTTTATCAGTAGAAATAGTAAATATTTTACTAATCCAAGTACGCTTAGGCTTCTATACTATACCTTTATTCGGTCAAAACTTGATTACGGCTCCATACTATGGAACCCAATATATAATTTTTACGCCAATGCAGCCGAGTCTATTCAGAGGCGTTTTCTTAAGTACTTCCATTTCAAAAGACATGGTTTCTATCCCGATAGAGGTTTTGACCATACTGCGTTACTTTTGGAGTTTTATGAAGTGTCTTTGGCTCATAGTCCAAGAGCCGGCAATACTAGCGGGTATGTGATCGTTGCAATCGATAATTTCTACATAAAACAATAGTTCATAATAGTAACCTTTAAACCAAATGGATCGGTGGCCTCGATTCTCATTGCCGTAAAGTTGTTTTATAAAAAGATACTTCAAGAACCATAAGCGCAACAAATAAGAAGTACCTTGCGGTGTAGGGGGTTCTCATCATATGCGGCAAACACTAATATTAACACAATTTCACGTTTCTTTTTTTGTCTAAAGACCCACAGCTGTATGCAAAATCCTCTTCACAGAGTCCTCTTTTAACTTTGAAAGTGACTTTGAAGGCTGTCACTTGCAAAAATTTGTATTTAGCAAGCAAAATAATGCGTGCCCTCGACTTTCAATGAGGGTTGCCATCATTTCCGGCCATCAAAATCGAGGCCACCCTATATATTATTTGAGAAGACATATTAAAGAATATATCTACCAATTTTCAGCTATTGCAACGATAACATTGTTCCTTCGGAAAAAGAGGGGTAGTTTACGCCCAGCCATCAAAGGGTTGTGGCCATGAGAATCGAGGCCACCCATCCATTTAGTTTAAAGGTAACTATGAGCTATTCTTTTATGTGAAAATTATCCATTGCAACGATCACATACCCGTTAATATTGCCGGCTCTCCTACTATCAGAGACGAAGGGTCCAAGCTGTCAAGTTTCTGTATAACCTCTTGCATGGTAAAATAGACTGTCCAAATCTTATTGAGAGCATTTATTACAGGGTCCCCAGGCTGGTGGGTAGGTATAATGAGACATTTTATTTGCACTCTGCCAGAACCAGCATGTTATACAGAAGTCCTTTATATTTTAATGAGGTTTCTGGAGACTGTGACATGAATGTCGATTCTATACAATCAATAATTAGATTTTTGCTTGACTTGCTTACCTTCTCTTTTTTTTTTGTTACAATTGTTACACTATACTTTGATTTTGTTTGTTATCCTGCCTTAATTATAGTTTACTCGCATCTACTTATAACACCATTTTTGTGTCTACCTGCTTTATTTTGTTTTTGGGTCCGGTACGCTTTCCGGACACACGATTTTTAGCATTTTTTCAATTTTAATAAATAGAGGGTCCTTAATATAGTATTTTCCAAAAGAAAAAAATTCGGAATATTCAGCCAATTTTCAGAAAAAAAAATTAATTGCAAATTTCAATTTTAAATTGTTAAACAGTGTTATAGGTACCTATTTATTTTTTTTTCTATATTTCTCCGGACTATTTTGTAAAATATATTTATTAATTAAGTACTATTTAGTAAAACAATTTCAAAATAAACACACAACAAAAATATTAATAAAAAATAAATATTTACAAGGTTCTATAACGTTCCGCTATTTGACTAATTAGATGCCTTATGCGTTCCCTTGATCTCCGACCATAAAAAGAATTCCACATAAATTGATCAATATATTCGGGCAAAAAAAGTTAACTCATGATGCACAATCTTCGCAAGAACCCTTTTAATTGGGACCAGTACCCTTCAACATAATTGGTACAAACATCAGTAACAGGATCACGAAAATATCAACTATGATTAACTGTACGATGCATATACCCATGATGTTGAAGAGTATTATACCCTCTCCACTCATCAGTCCAGATTTCGGACCCTGATGCAACAATGTTTCGGATAATTGGAATTAATGTTGCCGCTGACCTATTGGGGACATATTGAATATATCCCTTTTTCGTCGTGGTATCAAAAATTCCAATTACCCATTTTTGTTGCATCAGACTCCCTCTGTGGTATTTCCTTCTAGTTATCACACTTTCGTCAATTTGGACTACATGTCCAGGTCCTCCTAAAATACATATTTAAATTAACTTTTTATTTTTTACTGAAAAATAAAAATTCCTGGATTCTGGAGGAGTTTCCAACTTAGAATGTCTCTAAAAAAGCGATATATTTGGACAACAGTCGCTTTCCGGGTACCCAAAATGTTGGCGGCACAACTGGTACATTAAAAAAGAACTAGTACCGAGATAGATGGATCAATTTTTATACATTTACCTATTTATTTATTTTTTTGAAGTCGCCTCTCAACCTTTGACACAGATCAATGAATAATATCTATCCTTATCAGCTTAAGGGCCAAATTATGGACCAACTGGTAAGTGCATGGTTGTAACCTAGCAGGTACTTTCTATTCTCTAGTGCATAAAAAGTACCGAGGAAAGTACCTGCTAGGTAACAACCAGGCACTTACCAGTTGGTCCATAATTTGGCCCTAATATCGCTATAGCAGTTCAAGAAAATAACCCAAAAAAATTTCCCTTAATACAGTACAATATTCTGTGCTCAAATTTGCGCTACATAGGTAATAAATTGGGTAATAATTATTGACCAAATAAAAAAATCTGACAATGCTGCTTTTTAATTTATTTTGATAATTACACTGAAAAAAGTCCGTTTTTTCTCTAAATTGTCTGAATATTCCACATTTTTTTCTTTTCTAAAATACTATATTAAGAGCCCTCTGATAAAATTAATAACATGCAGCAATCTTTGCCAAATTTTCAAAATCAGCCTCCAAAAAACTGAAAATTCATTGTTATTACCAAAATGTCAGGGGAGTGAAGACAAAGCTAAGGGATTTAGTGTGCAACGTTATGGTGGAAAATTATGACATTATTCTCTTAACTGAAACATTCCTTGATGAAAACATACTAACTAGCGAAATCGGACTCCAAGGAAACTACACAATTTATCGATGTGATAGATCATTGAAGACAAACTCTGAAAAATTTCAAGGTGGAGGAGTTATTATTGCTGTCAAAAAGGAATTGAAATGTAAGTTTTTACCCTCAAATACAGACTCTTTAGAACAGTTGTTTGTTATGCTTACTATCGGTGACAGTCACTTTCTGTTTGGTAATGTCTACATTCCCCCAAATTCATCATGTGAAATATATGAGCGATATTCTTCTTCTGTTCTGTATGTGTTGGATAACTGTCCTTGCGAAAGACTTGATATGTTTCTCTGTGGTGATTTTAATCGTCCTAAAGTTTCGTGGATCTGCGATGATGATGGTTGCCGACCAATTGGTGCTACTTCAGATGAAACAAATTGCTTGGCAGATTGCATGTCTTTCTGTAACTTGTCACAACTCAATCAGATTTCTAATCAGTACGGAAATTTTTTAGATCTAATTTTTAGTAATAGAACAGATGTAACTATTTTTCCATGTGCAAGTCCGCTGTTAAGTTTAGATAAACCGCATCCTGCATTAGAGTTTGAAATTGGGGCAGTAAATACAACTAAAAGCTTGTCCTATGATTATTGGTACTACAACTTTAAACAATGTAACTTCAGAGAATTTGAACTAACTTTCACAATGGCTGATTGGAATAATATTCTGTCTGATCATGATGTTGATGTCTGTGTGCGAATGTTTTATGAAGCATTGAACAATTCCATTCAGGTGTCGACACCCTTAAACAGGCATAAGAATCCAAAATTTCCTAAATGGATGGATGACCATCTGAAAAGTCTTATTTTTAATAAAAAGGCCGCTCACAAAATTTCATCATCATTGTTGGATTATCAAAAATTCTCCCAACTTCGCTCAGAATGTCGACGGTATGCCCCAATCAGTCATTAAAATTATCTTGATAGTATTGAGGAGAGAGTGCAGGGAAGGGATGGATTCTGGAGTTACATAAACTCTAAGAAAGACACAAAAGGTTTTCCTTCTTCAATGATCTTTGGTGAACAAAAAAGTGATACGCCCCAGGGTATCTCAAATCTTTTCTGTAAACACTTCTCATCAGTATACACCTCCTATGACCACAAGGAGATGAATATATCTAGCGACCTCTCTGTCAATCTGGGTGATATCATTATAGAACCCATAGATGTTTACAACAAAATTTATCAACTCACGAATGTAGGATGCGGTCCAGATGGTATTCCTGTGTGTCTTCTCAAGAACTGCATTTGTTTTTTTTCTTTTGTTTTGTCTCAAATATTTAATAAATCACTATCAACTGGAACCTTCCCTGATGTTTGGAAATTGAGTTATGTAACTCCAATTTTCAAGAGTGGGGACAATTGTGATGTTAAGAATTACCGCCCTATCTCCAAAATCTCTATTTTTTCAAAGATTTTCGAAGCTATCATAGCTGACAAAATTACACCTTTATTTAAGCATTTAAGTACACCAGAACAACATGGCTTTATGAAGGGCAAGTCAACCACTTCAAATTTGTTGGAGTTTGAGCAGGTCCTGTTTGATGCCTTGGAGGGGGGGTATCAGGTGGATGTCATTTATACCGATTTCTCCAGGGCGTTCGACAGGGTTGATCATAGTGTCCTCTCTAGGAAATTATTAGCCATGGCTTTTCATGGTAAATTTTTTGAATGGCTTATTAACTATCTTTCTTATAGGAAACAAAAAGTTAAAATCGAAAACTATCTGTCTGATTTTATTGAGGTTACGTCGGGAGTACCTCAGGGCGGACATTTGTCTCCTCTCTTGTTCAACTTATTTTTAAATGATGTCAAGCAAAACTTTGTAAATTGTAAATTTTTAAACTTTGCAGATGACAAGAAAATTTTTATTGTAGTTGGAAGTTTGCAGGATTGTGTTACGCTGCAAAACGAGCTAAATGGGTTTTTTGAGTGGTGCGAATTGAATAATCTTTCTCTTAATATCGATAAGTGTAAAGTAATGTCCTTTGGGCGTCTAAGGAATCCTTTCATTTTCAATTATTCTATCAACAATGTTGAACTGGAGAGAGTTTATGTTATTAGAGACCTGGGGGTTTATTTGGATGTGGAATTAAACTTTCATGAGCATATAGATAGGATTTCTAATAAAGCAATGAGGCTAGTGGGATTTGTTTTTCGCAATTTGAAAGATTTCAATAATATTTTTACTTTGAGGAATGCATATTCTGCAATTGTTAGGCAAGTACTAGAATACTCCAGTCCAGTTTGGTCTCCTTTTTATGAAAATCAAAAGTATGCAATAGAGCGAGTTCAAAGAAAATTTCTGAGACAAATTGCATTTAGATTGAATATCAATTATGACTATTGATTATGATGACATTTTATCCCTTTTAAACATGCAAACTTTACAGCAAAGAAGAGACCAGCAAGACTTATGTATCCTATACAAAATTATAAATAATATCAATATCATACAGTCACCAGATCTTTTGTCACTGATTGGTTTTCATGTACCTAGAAATTGTAATGTTAGAACAAATAGGCTATTTTATATCAAACATCATCGAACTAATTATGGCTTAAAATCTCCCATCTCAAGATTCTGTGGGTTGGCTAATAATATCATTGAAAGACTGAATATCGATTTTTTTAATGTAAGCCTAAATTCCTTTAAAAGAAAAATAAAACATGTTTAATTAAGATCCCTAATGCCAGTACTGCAGCAACTATTATTGTAGTATGTATTATGTTCTTTTTTTCTCTCTTGTATAAGTCTGATTATATTATGTATATTACACTCTGTGAGTTGTACCTAAAAACCTGTGATATAGTGGTCTAAAGATAATCCTATTAACAAGTGTAATGTTCCTTGATTAGATTGTTATTGTTTTTTTTACTTGATTGTTTTACTAAATGTTTTTTTTTATATATATATTATATTTATTATTATTGTAAACACTTTTAAATGACGTTGTCGTTAATAAAATATTAATTGGGATTATTCCTGTTGGAAATTTCCCTTGTGCATATTTAACTGGTTATACAACTCACTGTACATTATTTCCATATGACACGAGAGGCTTAACAAGTGATAAGCCTTTTGGGATTATCGCGCTTGGTGGCAATTTGTTATTAATAATAATAAAAATTAATAAAGTATTAAAGTTTTGTTCGATGTATAACCGTTTGAATACTACTCGATGTTTCAGGATTACCTAATACTTTTACCTGACACTCAACGCGTTACCAGCAATACCACTCCTCCTTCGGAGTCGTGGTGTTGCTGGGTAACGCGTTTCGTGACAGGTAAAAGTATTATCTGGTAATCCTGAAACCTCTTGTGGTATTAGATTCGAAAATTTACCTTGTAATTTTCAAAAATTGATAAGTGGAAATATCCCTGGTGAGCGGGATATTTCCTATCAAAATATAACACGTGCATAAAATATTTCCCAAAGGAAATTTTATAAAATTTCGTCTTTAGCCAATTTTTTTAAACAAAATCATTCGTGCAGATGCTATCGAGGGCGCTATGCACTCATGATTTTGTTAAAAAATTTCAAAAATTTCCAGAAATATTTTATGCACTACACTTTATTTTTTTCCAAGATAGATTTTGACATTGTCAACTTTGAAACATAAACAATGCCGCTAATGCCACTTATTGGCCGCTATTGTAAAACTGATGTCAACCTGCAGAAACACCTCATTTTGCGACCAATCAGGGTCAAGCGTTATTGTTTATGTTTCAAAGTTTTCAATGTCAAAATCTAGCTTGGAAAAAAATAAAGTATAGTTATATTACTACTGGGAAATAAAGACTTATTTATTTTTTTATAGTTTATATATAGTTTATTTTCCAGAAGAAACTTCTTCCAGAAAATGAGTTTATTTCTCTTATATCTAACATCCAACAATTGTACATAAGTTATCTAGCTAGTTTTTAAATTATTCTATATATATTTTTTTTTCTATAAGCACCTTTTTTTTTTTGAAACAACTTTATTAACAATTCGAAATATAACAATTTTTGAATATTTTTTTTTGCATCTCAAATCAGTGCTTAAATAGCTCTGGCCTCGAGATTTAAATAACTTATATTAACAGTGTTATGTTGTCTAAGTGGTGATAGTTGATACTAACGTATAATATACTTTTGATTTTTTGATTTAACATACATTTTTTTTATAGCTTTTTTTTTAATAAATATTAAGGTAACTTTTACATTTTCTAACAAAGAGTGGATAAGAATTAGCAAACCTTATGTCATCTCCCAATTTATTAAAACATTTGGACGCAAGTTGGACAGGATTATTTAAACCTATGTTAGTTTTGCTCTGTGTCAGATATAAACTTGACTGCGACCTTGTATCATGATTATGAATTATGCTTATGGATTGAAAATTTGTATTTGATTTTTGTAGGTTATTAAGTATTTTATATACAAGTTTGCACTGCTCAAGTTCCAATATTTTTTCTAATTTAGGTACATTCAATTCTTGATATAAATCATTCGTAGGTGTAAGATACTCATAATTAAATAAAATTTTTAGGAATTTATTTTGCATAATTTGCATTTCACTGAAGCTGGTTTTCCCACAGGTTCCCCAAATGGGTAATAGATATCTCAGGTGTGACAAGAAAAATGCAGTATATATTTGTTTTTTTGTTTTTTGAGAAATATAACTTCTACATTTATAAATTATAGGTATCATAGGATTCACTTTATTTAATATTTTTTTAATATGTAATTGCCAATGTAGATGTTCGTCTACAATTAAACCTAAATATTTGAGAGATGATACTTTTTCTAGTTTAATATTATTAATTTTCAAATCAATATCACTTACTACTTTATTTTTTTGTGTGAGAATTATAAAATTAGTTTTATCGATGTTTACTTTTAATTTGTTAGAGTACAGCCACCTGAGATATTTATCTAGATCCTCATTAATTAGAATTTCCAATTCTTTTTCATTTTCACCTGTATACACTAATAATGTATCATCGGCAAATGTATAATACTGGGCCTTGAGGCCAGCAATTTGCAAACTTAGAACATATAATGAATAAAGCAGGGGCCCAAGGACGGAACCCTGTGGCACCCCATAATTGTTTTGTAGTGTCTCGCTACAACATTCACCCAATTTGACATACTGGCTTCGACTCTTAATTTAAGATTCCAGAATATTATAAAATTTACCCCCAAAGCCCATATAATGTAGTTTTTTCAAAAGAGTATCTATGGCGACTGTATCAAATGCCTTACGCAAATCGATGGAAACCACAACTACAATTTTTTTTTGGTCCATGGCTTTGGTCGAGAAATTTACAAAATCGAAGGTCGCAGACAACGTACTACTTTTCTGTATAAAACCATACTGGAACTGATCACTCAAAAAATTATTTTCTATGAATTGTGTCATTCTTTTTTTAATTACCTTCTCAAGAATTTTGGAGAGAACGCTAATGACAGAGATCGGTCTGTAGTTATTCATTAACTTTTTATCACCGCTCTTGAAGATGGGACACACTTTACTCGTTTTAAGCTCTCTTGGAAAAATTCCAGTAGTTAATGCCTGATTCACTAACGTTACAATGGGTTGAACTATAAAATCTTTAAGGTTAAGCAAATCCATAACCGATACCTCATCGTTACCAGGTGCCGAGTTTTTTTTCAGTTCCAATATAATTTCATTTATTTCCTCTCTATTTGTTAAATCTACATTAGAGATCACGATATCACAGTAAATTTCATCAAAAGTTGCATTTATACCCAACCTATTTATATCCCTACATACATCCTTAACTATAGATTCCCCTACTTTCACAAAATATTGATTTAAATAATTTACAATGTTCTTTTTTTCATAAATAATTCTACCATTCATATCTATACATTCAATATCAGTGGCTTCTGTTTGTTTACCAAAAAAATTGTTGATAAACTGCCACTGCTTTTTGGTATCAGTACCTGCTAATTCCCATTTTTTGCGAAAGTATAAATTTTTTGCAGATTTTATTAGATTATTGACCCGATTTTTATACTGTTTAAATTCAGCATCGAACCGAGGAACTTGTGGGTGTCTAATTTTTCTTTTGTACGCTTGATCCCGTAATTTAATCATGTCCAATATATTTTGATTAATCCATTCATTCCCCTTTTTAATTTTTAAAGTTTTAGATGTTATACAATTGTTCTTTGTCTCATTAACTTATAAGTTTTTGAAACGTATCTATCTTTTTGTCTTTGATTTTATTACTGAATTGGTGAACAAATTGTTTATAATTAATTGCTTTTATATTGAATAATACTTTTGGTTTGAATTCCTTAACATTCCTCTGCTTGATACTGAATAATATGCGATTGTGATCCGAAAGTGGGTTATCTTCAATACTCAAAGATTCAACCACATTAGAATTTATGTCATTCAAGACATGATCAATTATGCTAATATTATTAATTGTTTCTCTTGTTGGATGATTTTCTGATATGACATAACAAATCTTAAACCCAAGCAAGCTTAGATGATTTTTATAATCTGTTGTTAGTTTACAACTCTGCAATAAATTGATATTGATATCTCCCACAATGATATGTTTTTTTTGATATTTCAACATAATATTTTCAATATCGCTAAAGAATGTTACATTACTACAGGAAGGCGGTTTATATATTGCACTTACTTTTAGATTTTGTTCACCTATGTTAACACATACCCAGTCTATGACTTGCCTATCTGATGATCTATCTATTTCTCTCACTTTGATATGAGATTTTACATAGATTGATACTCCGCCGCCTCTTCCATCTCTACACTTGTGTATAGCTGCATAATTTTCAATGCTGTACAAATGGCATTCTTCATTGTTTAACCAAGTTTCGACTAATATTAGGACATCACAAGCGTTACTTATCACAAAACATTCCAGATTATGAATTTTATTCCTTACACTCTGAATATTCATATAGACAACTTTTATAGAATTTTTACGAGGCCATATCTCCTATTGTTCTTGCAGGATATCTTCACTATCCACTAGAATTACCTTCGAATTTTCATTCTTCCGTAAAAAAATATTTCCATTGTCAATCCAGAGAAATTTAAAATTGTTTTCTTTCTTAAATGTTCTGGCTGCTGTATGCAACTTTATATTGTCTTTTGTTAGTTCGTGGTTGAGATATATTTTGGTGTTATCTTGAAAACCTAAGTTGCTACTTTCTATTTGAAGTCTCTTTTTTGATTTAATCATCTGTTTTTTGTCGTTGCCATCTTCAAAATCTATTTTTATTGGGCTGCTGTTCTTCTTCCCCAATCGATAGGCAGTGAAGCTTTTCTTTATTGGGGCACCCAAATATTGTCCCATTTGTTTAACGATATCCTGCAAATTTTCGTCTTCTTCAATTGGTATACCCTGAACCAATAAATTGTTCACTAGCTTGCTTTGCTCAGACTTGTTAAGCTGTTTTTTGACTTCTTTCAGTTCTTTTTGGACAATATCATTAATTTTCATTTGTTCTTCATACTTCCTTAGCAAACTCGCATATTTTTCTTCCATACTTTCTAACTTATCCATAATATCCTCCAGAGTAACATTTTTTTTTGTGCTTCCCCTTTTCTTTGTTATGCATGCATCACATGTCCACGGCGCCGGATCCTTGCTGACTCGTTGGTATGTTTTTTTTGGCATGGAAACACATTCCCTGTGCTTCCAGCCAAAGCATGTCTCGCACAATAAGGCGTCCTGGTTATCCTCTACTGCTGATTTGCATGTACTACAGATTTCCTTAGACATCTCGCCAACCGACAACACTGCACAGTACCTACGCTTTACGATGAATACCGTCCGTGAATTGACTTTGTAATTCGGCAATATTAATTAATTTATTATTATTTACGTTCCTATCAGAACTAACTCAAATTAAAGCAAGGTAATTAAGTATTACTATGCACACATATACCAGGGCACTTGTTTCACCAATTAGTTGAATATTTTTTAACTTATTTAGCGTAATTTTTAGCACCGACTTTTCGACAACGTGTTCACTGCGTCGCTTCGCTTCACCTAGATGTGAAACATCTGTATGTGCAGCATCGCTAAGCAGTGTTTTTATTTGTATTTGTAGTTTTTATAATTTAAGTGTACATTAAGAATTAAGAGCAAGAGAGAGAAAAAAAAAGAAAAATAACAAAGTAACAGTTCACATATTGGTTGGTTTTACAATTTATCAGTCCCACACAAACATGCAGACAACAAAGTCTGCCCTACAAACACCACGGAACACTTAGCTAAAAAACCTTTCAAATTGATGAAGACTCTCATAAATAACATTTTTACTTAAAATTTTAAAACTTCTTATTGAAGAGCAATTTCTTACTTCCTGTGGCAATAGGTTGTACAGTTTAGGGCCAAAATAATTTATGTATCTTAGATTAAGATTATTAGTACTTATTGGTAGTTTAATTTGCCTGTCGCACCTCGATCTTGTTTCATAAGTATGATCAGCTAACATTTTCATGTTAGGTCGAGTGTGTATATAGGAGCAAACTTTGAGAATATATATTGATCGAATGTTAAAAATGTCTCTGTCAAAAAGCAAATGTGTAGGATACAATCTATTTTTTTTGAGAATAATTTTTATTATATATTTTTGTATTATGTTCAATTTGTACAGGCTATTATTATAAAGTCCACCCCACACCAATATTCCATATCCTATTATTGATTCTACAAATGCTTTATAAACTATTATAAGCGTTCTTTTATTTAAAAATTCTCTCAATAAATAAAACTTATGAATGAGTTTGTGAATTCTATTGGAAACATAATCAATATGTGGTTGCCACTTAAGAAATTTATCAATAACAATTCCGAGGTATTTCGTTGATGGAGTTTCTTTAATACAATGGTTATCTACGACGATGGAATCATATTGTGGTCTGTTTGCACCAGAAAGTGAAAATGCTACGTAGTTCGTTTTTGCTAAGTTTAATGTTAGCTTATAAGATTGAAGCCAGTTCTTAATTTTCGCCAAACTATTCACGGTCTTATTCCTTACACTATCCCAGGTATCTCCTGAGACAACCAGAGCCGTATCATCGGCATAAGATACAGTTACGCCCTCGACCTGCAACCTCAATAATGAGTTGATGTATGCTATGAAAAGTACTGGTCCCAAGACTGTTCCTTGTGGAATGCCAATTTTTATTTTTTGTTTATTATTCAAGGTGTTATTTAACTTGACCATTTGAAGTCGCTTTGACAAATAGCTTCTAAACAACTGTGAAGCTACTCCTCTTATTCCATATCTTTCAAGCACATTGATAAGCTCATCATGAGGCACAGTATCGAACGCCTTGGTAAGGTGCAGAAATACAGTTAAACATTTTTTTTTTTGAGTTTAGATTATCCACGACTTCAGTTAGCAATTTGTGCATGGCGTCCTCGGTACTACACCCATTCAGAAATCCGAATTGGTTTGTCGTCAATTTATTTATTTAATAAACACGATTAAAAAAAGACAAGATACATCAACTGGTGATCCGGTTAATTGAATCAGCGTTTCCAAAAAGGCCTTTTGTTTTACTTTTTCTTATGAAAATATAATGGAGATTTTTAAAAATTAAAATCAAAAAACACCCAACTTACCGATTGATAAACTTATAAGACAAAACCGCAGCCGCATCTCTACATTTATCAGGAACAATCGCATAAGTTTTGATCACGTCCAACACTCTATCCATCATAGACTTTTTCGAATCTTCGTTCTCGTAGAACCCATCAAATCGTGAAAGATGAAAAGGTATCATTATGATTATCGATAGCCACAATAGCAAAATGTATCTTGTAGCCCAAGTATCTGAATCATTAGGGTCTTGGTTTTCAAGCAGGCTCAAAACTGGCTCGAAATCAGCGACCTCGTGAGGCAAATGCTTGATTATATCCTTGTACCCACGCACATTGACTATGACAAACATGTAACTAAACGTAACATGTTTAAGCTCCATAGAATTTTCATTATTTCTTACGATTTCAATGAATTTTTCCAGAATTGAAGCTATATGGGAGTCGAGCAAATGGGGCTGCTCCTTGTACTGGCCGAGAATAAAAGAAAACTTTTCGTATGCCCTTTCTTGTAGGCTCTTCGAATCCGAATGGATTAGGACTTTGAGGTTATCGATCATTTTTAAGACTTCTTCGTATTCGGAGAAATAATCTAGGGCGCAACCCAGACCGAAAGGCTCTTCTTCCTCTTTTGGGGGCTCATCTTTTTCACCAAGAACAACCATAACTGATTTTTTTAGTATTTATATTTGTAATCAATGAATGGTGTTTTGTTTATTTATTTTTCATGAATGAAAAATTTGACATTTGACAGTTTAATGCCAGTTTCGATATTGAAAATTTTGGCAACAGTGCAAGAGGCTGTTAAATAATACGCTTTATAATAAATTAATTTATTAATAATTTAAAATCCACAAATCAATGGAATGCCTCCTATTTTAGTATTAGTTAATAATAATTAATTTTAAAACAATTGTCTTGATATAATAAAAAAAATATATATAAATTAATTATTGCTTCAAATAAATACTTGTTCACTTGCTAATCTATCGGCAAAAGGACTAACAATTTCTTTGGTAGCGAAATAAAATACCAATCCAAAAGTAATGGAAATTGGTAATGCAGGAAGGGCCTTTTTAAATATTGCCAATAGCAATAAGGTTAAACATAATCCCTATGGAAAGAAAAAAATTAATAAAATTTGTTTAAATAATCAAGCAACTTACAATCAAAATAGCTACAAAACAAGCCAATGTAGTATTCCAGTCTCCATATGATGAGGCTTTACCAACAAGTACACTATAAAATATAAAATCTCCTAGTCCCAACTTTACACCTCCTATAAAAGTTATCTCAAAATAAAACCAAACAAAATAAAATATTACTACTTACTTTCTTCTTCTTCTTGATTACCACCATGTTGGTCATGAATTTGAGTCCTCACTTGACCACTGGGTGCTTCATGTACTTCTAATTGCCTTTGAGTACCTCTATTGGCATGATTATTAACCCATTCCTGGGTAAATCCGTGATCAGTACTGTTGGATCTGGACATGTTATTTTCAGTTTCGTTTCCTGTAGCCATAGCAGTGTAAGCATACATGTATGTTGCTAGAAAAGTGATTTTTAGCCAATTATGTATATGTATATTATGTTTCCAAAAAACTGTTGAGGAAAAAATGTTGAAACTTTTAAAAAAGGAAGAGGAAGGTTAGAACCTGGTTATACTAAAATTTCGAATCGATCCAACAACCACAACAAGTTCTTGGGCATTAATATTGAAAATGACCCATAATAATAATTTACATAGGAACATTTACTCGCACTTTTATATTTTCCCAAAAAGTGTTGAGGAGAAAATTTTAAAACTTTAAGTAAAGAAAGAGGAAGGTTAGAAGCTCACTATACTAGAATTTCAAATGGATCCAATAAGCACAAGAACAGTTCTTGGGCATCAACTTTGATAATGACCCATAAAATCAATACAAATAGGAACATTCACTCACAGTCAAACGCTTATATTTTTCCAAAAAATTTTTCCAAAATGTTGAAACTTTTAGAATAGAAAGCGGAAGGTTAGGAGCCTATTATACTAGAATTTCGAATGGATCCAACAACCAGATGAAAAGATCTTAGGCATAAACTTTGAAAATTACCCCAATCATAATTTAAATAGGAACATCCATTCACAATCTTATATTTTTCCACAACACTGTTGAGGAGAAAATGCTGAAACTTTTAATAAAGAAAGAGGAAGGTTAGAAGCCCATTATACTAGAATGGATCCAACAACCACTTGGGCATAAACTTTGAAAATGACCCAAAAAATAAATTCAAATAGGAATATCTTCTTGCACTCTTATATTTTTCCAAAAAACTATTGAGGAAAAAATTTTGAAACTTTTAGGGAAGAAACAGGAAGGTTAGCTCATTATACTAGAATTTCAAATGGATCCAACAAGCACATGAAAAGTTCTTGGCATCAACTTTGAAAATGACCCATAAAATCAATACAAATAGGAACATCCATCACAGTCACACTCTTATATTTTTCCAAAAAACTGTTGAGGAGAGAATGTTGAAACTTTTAGGAAAGAAAGGTTATACTAGAATTTCCAATGGATTCAAAAACCACATGAAAAGTTCTTGGGCATAAACTTTGAAAATTACCCTAATAATAATTTAAATAGGAACATCTGCTCACAATCTTATATTTTCCCAAAAAACTGTTGAGAAGAAAATTATTGAAACTTTTAGTAAAGCAAGAGGAAAGTTAGAAGCTCATTATACTAGAATTTCGAATGGATCCAACAACTACATGAAAAGTTCTTGGGCATAAACGTTGAGAATGACCCATAATATTAATTTACATAGGAACATCCACTTGTACTCTTATATTTTACCAAAAAACTGTTGAGGACAAAATGTTGAAACTTTTAGAAAAAAAAAGAGCAAGGTCAGAAGCCTATTATACTAGAATTTCAAATGGAACCATTGGAACCAATAACCACAAGAAAACTTCTTTCTTGGGCATAAATTTTGAAAATGACCCTGATATTAATTTTTTCTTTTTTTTTTTTTCAATTCCAGACTTTTGACTGTCTCTTGATTCTCTTATAGAAATAAATTTTATTACAGGCTTTTGACTGTTCCTTGATTCTATTACAAAAAGAATTTTGGTTGGAAACAGAAATTCAAGAGCCCAGAATAGTTGAGAATGGAAACTAAAGAGAAGAGAAATAGGGACAAGAGTGTTAAGGAAATTTTATACCTAAATTTTCTTTTCTATTCCAGGCTTTTGAATGTTTTGTTTTCTTATCTAAAAATAAATTTAGGAAAAAAAAACAAAAATTCCAAAGCCTGAAATAGACAAAAATTAAGCTGACTATTTCACTAGTGTATTACACTGGTTATACAACTATAGAAATTTTTTAAAATTTCAAAGTATTAAAGTTTAGTTCGTTATATAACCTTTTGAATACCACTCGATGTGCCAGGATTACCTAATACTTTTACCTGACACTCAACGCGTTACCAGCAACACCGTAAAAGTATTATCCAGTAATCCTGAAACCTCTTGTGGTTTCACATTCGACAATAAATTCAGTATTCAGCTGACAATATTGCTACCTGGACAATACCACTGATCTAAAAAATAAATGGATAAGCAAAGAACGCTTCAAATACTGCTAATTTACGAGGTCATAATCCAAACAAAAACAACTGACTGGGACAGCGGTGAGCGTGTGCAGTAGATACACGTACTGTGCGTGCACAAAATCTGGCCAATGAAAATGAAGGAATTTCAAAATTTAGAACAGTTGTTTGAAAGATATGACACTGCGCAGGCGTTAGGCTGTTCCGTTGCACAACTGTTCATAGAATATTGACCCCAAATTTTAGCACAAATTTTGCCAATCAAGCCGTATGATTGTTTATCCATTTATTTTTCAGATCAGTGGACAATACTAACAACATGGTATTTCAGCCACCATTTTTTGACATTGTCAAAATGATATTTTTAATTTGAAATTTTTATTCATATTTTTGCATTCTATTTATTTTCAAAATCTTACGTGAAATAGTCATGACGTATACCACTCGAGAAAAAATTGTGTAGGCAAAATTGTTCTCAAGGTTTTATTAAAGTTTGTTGCTTTTCGGCAATTTTGCTCATGACATTTTTGTCATGAGCGAAAATTGCCAAGCAACAATATGACAATAAAGCTGTTTTTGAATTTGAGTGATTTGAATTTGACTAATTCACTAGAGTGTTGTACACTGGCAAAATGTCATAGGAACGGCCGGTTTCCAGGAAACCGGCCGTTCCTATGACATTTTTGCCAGTGTACAACACTCTAGTGAATTAGTTCAAATTCAAATCACTCAAATTCAAAAAACAGCTTTATTGTCATATTGTTGCTTGGCAATTTTCGCTCTTGTCAAAAATGTCATTCGCAAAATTGCCAAGCAACAAACTTTCATACCAGTCGAAAATTCTGCCAACAAAATTTTTTCTCTTGTGGTATTATATATGAAAATTTGAAACTTTCATACCTTTCGAAAATTTTGCCGACAATTTTTTTTCTCTTGTGATATTATATATGAAAATAAGTGATCTATACCGAGATCTATACATGTATTTGACTTTGAACAAGTTACCTCTTTAATTAAACCTATACAGGGTGATTTATGTAGCCCGAGCATTAGATTGCAGGTGGATTAAATGTGTTTTGTACTAATCCACTTGAAAACTGGACAACTTCAAATGCATGGGCTATATTATATTGTAGTAAATACTCACATGAATAAATCAGTGCTGGAAATATTTGTTCATTCCTCTCTTGGGCAGTTTCCACAAGAATTCTAAGAGGTCCTTTAGGAGTTAGAACCGCAATTAAATCTGAAATATATTCTCATTTAATAGCTGATTAAACAAGATTAATCTTTATATACCCCAAATTGAAATAACTGCCAATACAGCCCAAGTAGTCCATTCAGGTAGATATTTAATGAATACCAAGGCCATAAGTGCCGCTACAAAAATCAAATAGGCTTGTTGCAGAATCAAAGGACCTTGCCAATGGATGCAAATCATGCCCATCACTCCAAAATTCCACATTAGTATTAAGGCAGTTGGATAGTCCATTGGGATGTTGTAGGCTCTCAAAATTTCTCTAAAATGTTTCAATTATACAGCTTACTACTATAACTTTTAAGCCTTTTGTCCAATTTGGCTCAGATTTTCAAGATTCTGTTTTTAGGGGCTATTGCTATAGCAGAAGGGGTTTTCAAGGACATCAATTTGGAGATATCACAGGACACCCTACTTAACTGCTATAGTAGTACTTCTATAGCAGTATAGAGACTCTGACATTACTTATAAGAAAACACGTTACAAATCTAATTTTTTTTTTATCATTTCATAGGACAGTGCTCAACATTTTGAGGGTTTGCTGTGGGACAGTAAAATTTGTTTTTCTACTGCTATAGCAGAACTGCCCTATGTGTAGATAAATGAATACATACTCCAAATATAAATAGCTGAATATTGATAGCAGCATTAAAGATGATACAATTAGCCATCCGTGTATTATTTTATAACATCTATGTTTGTATAAGAGGATCAGTAATATTGTCATTCCTACAATTACTGCCATTAAAATAAGGGCGTTTGCTACGGCATTCCAGATTTTGGTGCTTGTATCTGGGCTTTCTTCATGAAAAGGTGTGTACACACTAAAAAAATTGTATTAATACTGTTCTTACAAGAAATCACAAACCAGCCAAGAGCATTTTTTGATTGGTGCAAACTGTTTTCAACCAATAAAATTCACTCTTGTGATAATGAATCTGATGACTTACAAATACATATCTTTAACTGAATAAAAGTTTACAACATTAATTGTAGCAACTACCACAACCATACAAAGTGATACAGGGGCGAATAATTTGATAACGTGACTTGCTCCATATTTGAGTTCTTCCTCTTCTTCGATGGGTTGTTGGTTTATTTCCGGAGCTCTTTCCTGCATAAATATTGTTTAGAGGATTCTCTAGTATACAGGGTTTTTGATTTTGGAAACTAGGGTGGACTAAATGCAAGGATTTTATAAAATGCATAAAGTTGATGACAGATTATTTTTAGGCTCTTGCTTGTGCAACTTTTTCCCCTATTTGGTCCACCCTGTATCTTCAATAGTTTCCAAAACCCCCTGTATAATTAGTTTTAATTCATTGTTCACCTGTCTGGAATTAGAAGGGCCACCCTGTTGTTCACCATCGTCAGGTTCTTGCCTTTTGCCCCTTTTTTTCGGAATTTCGTGAGGGACTTCCAAGGGGTTCGCATTGCTGCTATTGGTAGCGACATGGCCGTCCATGAGTCTTGTGGTCTCTGAGACGGTGTCGATATCACTTTCACTATCGGACATAAACCTTTAAGAATTTGTGCACTATTATTGTTTTCTTTGTAATTTATTTATGATAAAAATGAAAACAAATCCTCCCAACCCTGTCATCAAGCTGTGGTGGGGTGGGATTCCTGGAGTGCGTTCAAAAACGGCAATTGCTAATACCAAAACCTAATATTCCCCTTCTACCGGCGATGCCAAATCTGGTGTGAATTTGCTGGAACGCCAAATACCGTTTCTCAATATGCAATCCAAACAACGTGACATTCAATATGGCGTGGCGACCATACATGGACCAAAAAACACAAAAAATATCTAGTCTCTGATATTCAAAACTAACTTGCTGGCTGCCACGCCATATTGAATTTGGTCTCATCCAATCAAAATTCGCATAACCATTTCTAGACTCGGTTGAAAGAGCCTCCAAAAGTTACTTTACCGCGGCCGATTTGGAACGTGTAAAGCCAACCGTTTTTGGCACGCTGGAGCCGAACTTGAACGCAATATGCCAATTTTGGCTTGGCTTTAGCCGTTTTTGAACGCAGCCCAGGAATTTCGATTTGTTGATAGTTTGACTTGAATCATCTGAGTAGGGATGCCCGAAAAATATCGATGTTTTTCAAACATCGATATAAAGTATTCGATACATCGATATTTTTACATCGATGGTATTGTTACGATACTATCGACAATTATCGATGTTTTTGAAACGATATTTTGTGTGTTTTACAAATAGTGATTTGATTTCCTTTTTCCAATTTAGTGCATTCGTGAATTGAAAATCTAGAAATAAAATTTAAAAAATTCGCGCCAGTTCTGCAAATAGAAAACGCTATTGATAGGTTTGTTCCAACCCGTCAAAAAACCGTCCCAGAACAGTTTCGAAACCACTCTCCACTCTGTATACGAATTTTGGTTTCTGCGCAAAAATTTTAGGTTTTACGCTTTCGATTTCGATATCCTTGCTTTTGTTGGTTGACTATTGAAAAAAAAGAAAACAAAAATAGAATTGATCTGAAACAAAAATATTTTGTTTGGCTGATAATGAGGAGACATAAATAAATACAAAATATTTTAATTTTTATTACGAATTTGAATTAATTTCTTTCACAATAATCAGAACCACTGGTTGAAAACAAAAACCATAATTTAATTTACAAACTAAACCAAAAATCGATGTTAAAAAAACATCGATGTTTTTCTATCGATTTTTTCTTAACATCGATATCACCATAGATATCACCTTTCGATGTTTTATCGATACCAAAACATCGATGTTTTCAATTAGATGGGCATCCCTACATCTGAGTGAATTCAGTCCAATGAACTATAGCTAAAAACTGGAATGCGCACACATTGCCATATCTGCCAAAAAAATGTAGCCATGAAAGACAGATGCCACAAAGGGGAATGTTGTTTTTTTCTGTTGCTCGCTGTCATATGACGTTTTCGAAAGTTTTGTCATATTTCCCTTCACAGGTTTCATCAATTGGAATACGTGTTGGAAGCAATTTTCGCCATTTAACATAATGAGTGCGACAAAAACAGGTATCCCCTCCGCAGCAGCCGCACTAGGCTTCACGTTCGTCCTTATGTGTTAGCATTCCAGTTTTTGGTTATAGTTCATTGATTCAGTCAGAAAAAGGCTTATCGATACGATGTATCGATATATACTCGTTCGATGCGTTTTTGGATGGTTTTTGGTAATCGCCGCCATATTGGTTTTCAACTGTTTTTAACCATTGCCGACGTCATTGTCGTCAGCTCATAAGGCAATCAGCTCATAAGGAGTATTTAGTATTTACCAGGGATGTGCCGTAGACTTGAAATCTTTGAATATAAAACTACAGGAAGGAGCGTTGTCTATAGTCGATTAAAGGCGAATAACCAATCGGTTATATTGACAGATGAACAATGCATTTACCGTCATTTATCACCGATTGGTTGACAAATGACGTTTGCTTCATTGGTTATCTGTCAACTATGACCGACCGGTTAATCGCCTTTAATCGATGTATCTGTCACTACAAACAAAAAAGGGACGGAAGCGGCCATATTGAGCCTCCAAGTTTGGGTTAGTTTTGGTGGTTCGCTGTGTCCTCATTCAAGTGGATGTTTAATGGATTTTAGCGGTTTTAAGTGATAATAAGCACTGGGATTAGTGCGAAAAGAGTGAGTCATAATATTGACAGTCATATTTAAATAAATATACGCCACTGCCAAACCTGAAACACTAGTCGGCCATATGCAACCTCCACATATTCTGGTCCCGCAGATTCCAAGTTATGTTCCTTCCTGTGGTTTTATATTCAAAGCTTGAAATCTACTTTACGCGGTTTGTCTAATCGTTGTCTACGTATTGTTTACATCCACTTTTATCCATGTAGACTATGTAAACTATGTAGACAATGTAGACAACAGAAAATTCGAAATTTGAGTAATTTTTTTGAAAGTTTGCATTGCAATAAATTTATATTGTATAAAATTAGACATTATCCGCAGTTTAATTAACTTTAAAAAGCAAAAAACAAAACAAAGCATAAACAGAAACATAACCTTAAAGGCCTGCCAACTGTCAAAAAATATACAGGGTGGGGACTTTAACTGGAACTAATTCGCTAGAGCCTTCGGATAAAATATGTGGACAAAACGCAAAAACACGTCGATTAAGATTTTTTGCCTAGGATTTTTTCACATACATTTTTTTATACAGGGTGTACCAAGAACAGCTGTACGATTATCAACTTTATTTTGTTTAATATTAACCCCTGACATTTTCGGATTCTGCGGAAAATTCTAGACCTATTTTATGTACAATGTCCTATACTTATCTTCAACTGTTTCGGAAATATTGACAGTTGAAAATTGACTTTTTTGTATCTTTGACAGACTGTAAAACCTAAACGGTTGATCTTACTGCAAAACCCATCATACATTTTTATCCTAGTTTTTCGTAAACTATCATTTGACACCCACTCTGAATTTAATCCATGATTAAAAATTCCGTCAGCCGGCAAAATTGCAAAAAAGTCAATTTTCAACTGTGAATATTTCCGAAACAGTTGAAGATAGGTATATGAAATACATAAAATATGTCTAGAATTTTTCGCAGAATCCAGTAATGTCATAAATATACAGGGGCTACCATTTAAAAAAATGAAGTGGATAACCGTACAGCTGTTCTTGGAACACCCTGTATAACAAAATTTATGTGAAAAAATCTTAAGCAAAAAATCTTAATTGACGTGTGTTTGCGTTTTGTCCACATATTTTATCCGAAGGCTGTAGCGAATTATTTCCAGTTAAAGTCCCCACCCTGTATACTTTACGCGTTGTCTACATAGATTACATTGTCTACGCGTTGTTTACACCAGACGTAGACAATCTTTATTTACGCGTAGATGCCCATCCCTGATTTTGACCTTCATGTAACATAATTTCAAAATCAAAATCTGGCAACACTGCTTTTCTGTTTGAATAATAATAATAATAATTAATAATGTTAAATTACTATTCCAGGGTATACAAAAGAAAAACACATTTATTTAAATAATTAATAATACAAAGTTATTTCCTTTTAATAGTCTTATAATTCGTTTCCAAAAAATCAGGCCTCCATATATCCAAATTTCCTTCCTCACCTCCAGTTAATAGAAGTTTAGTCTACAAATAATTATATTAATGAATTTAAAATTAAAATACTCCTTAAAATTCTTACATGTTCATTGTACCAGCTTGCTCTGACTCTTTGAGTGTTTTCATTGAAACTCAAAGCAGGATTTACATTTCCATTTGAAATTTGCAAACTCCTAAAAGATTTGCCTTCCTTGCCATTAGATCCAGTTAAAATTATTAAGGAGTTACTAGCTGGATGCACTTTGGCTACATAAACTTTATTGGCATTTTTCTGAAAACATAAACTCATTAAAACATATTTCTACAAGCTGACAATTAATTATTTACCTTAATATTGCCTGCAATAGTATCCCTATTAAACCTTTTATAAGGTTCAGCCCCATCAACTTCCCACAGTTGCAAATTATTACTCGAAGTAATACAACTAATTTTCCACTGTTGCCTTTCCCAAAACCACTCCAACTGTTCAACTAATTCTTCAGTATTCAAACATTGTTGCAAAGCATCATCTTCATTACTTTCAGCAAGATTATAAGTATTTATTAAACCATCAGTTGACCCAGAAAGAAGCATATTTGAATCATCTGGATTAAATTTAACTTGAGTTATATCATCAGTATGGGATTCCCAATAAGCCCCTTGCAGTTTGGTGCTTCTTACATCCCAAAACAATATAAAAGCATCTCCTTCAAACAAATTAGTACCTGCAGCAAGTAATTTATCACAGGGAGAAACATCAAAGGAACTTAGAGGTTTTATTGGATCAGAATCTTCCAAAGTAGTATCAGCAAATGTAATAGCTGTTTTGCTAGTTCTAAGATCCCACAATTTAACAGTTCCATCAGCAGAGGCAGTGTACAATACATTATTGTCTTTTTGGCTGAATTTGCAACTTACTAATCTATCTGAGTGTTCTTTGAGCTGAGTTATTTTAGCCAGTTGGCTTTCTGCTGATTTGAAAATATCGCAGGAGAAATCTGTTAGAGCTGCAGCAATGTATGGATTTGTTTCACTTGTTGCTGATAAATCTAAGATATATTTGGAGCCCAAAGATTCTGTGTGGATGTGCTGACATTGTGGGAAAATTGAATTTATGTCTTCTGCTTCGACTGTATCGCTGCAATCACTGTCTGAGAGGGATTCATCGTGTTTTTCAATTTCACTTTTCATTTCTTGTAATGGCAATTTGTGGAAGGCAAATAGAACTTCTTTTATTATTTATTTATTCAAGTTTTTATGTGTAAACTGTAAAGTAAACTTGTTGTAGTGGAAGATTTTTTATGGTGTGCCTTTTCTTAGGAGGTTATGTATTAGTATTAGTGTATTAGTCAATGATTAGTAAAGAAGAGTTTATCGATATTTAAAGGTATCGATACGATAATTGTTTCAAAATATACACACCCCAGGGAAATTAGGCCAAAAAAAGGGCTATCTGCGGAATGAGGCCAAACAAGCTGAATTTTTGCAGAGACCTTCGTTTTGATGTTCTAATCAGAGATGTTCTAATTAATGAAGCCAGGCAGCCAGGCAGAGATGGGCATCTACGCGTAAACAAAGATTGTCTACGTCTGGTGTAAACAACGCGTAGACAATGTAAACTATGTAATCTATGTAGACAACGTGTAAACTAAGTAGACAACGCGTAAAGTATACAATTTTTGACAGTTGGCAGGCCTTTAAGGTTATGTTTCTGTTTTTGCTTTGTTTTGTTTTTTGCTTTGTAAAGTTAATTTATTTACGACTAATGTATAATGTGCGTATTATATTTGTGATTTTGGCAGTATAATGACATATGTTATTCCTCCAGGGATTAATGACGAGTAGCGGGATTAATGGTCATTATTCCACAAAAGTGTCAGTGTCAAACGTGTAGTGCTTGTGGATTTGTATTGAAAATTATGAGACGGATGAAATTTGTTCATTCAAAATCTCAAATAAATTAATTTGTCGTAAATAAAGTAGAGTATACTACTCGCAATAATGGCTATTATTCCCTCGGAATGTTACTCCCTCGCCGCTAGCGCGGCTCAGTTCGTAATAATCCTCGGGAATAATAGCTATCATTATTGACTCGTGGTATAATCTACTATTATTTACGAATGACATATAATGCAAGTATTATATTTGTGATTTTGGCAGGATAATGCCATATATTATTCCCGCAGGGATTAATGGTCATTAATCCCGCTTGCACACCAATCACAAAATTTCTCAAATTAAATAAGTAGTACTACCATGGAAACAATATACCTGAACAAACTCAAAAGTGACAGTGTCAAACGCGTAGTGCTCGTGTATTTGTATTAAGATGGATGAACAACGAGCGTTTTTAAAAAGAAAATTTAAATAAATTAATTTGTCGTAAATAAAGTAGAGTATACTACTCGCAATAATGGCTATTATTCCCTCGGAATGTTACTCCCTCGCCGCTAGCGCGGCTCAGTTCGTAAAAATCCTCGGGAATAATAGCTATCATTATTGACTCGTGGTATAATCTACTATAAACTGCAGATAATGTCTAATGTCTAATATAAATTTAATGCAATGCAAATTTTCAAAAAAATTACTCAAATTTCAAATTTTCTGTTGTCTACATTGGGTGAGTTCGGCTTGCTCACTCCGTGCACTCGGAGTGACTCCATTCGCACTCCAGCCGTTCGGGTTAAGGTTCTGGTATTGCTTTTTACGGTTTTAGGGGTGACTCCATTAGCTCTGTTCACTCCAGGGATGTGCGTCTACACGTAGACTTTCATTGTCTACTTTACGTGTAGACAATGTAGACAACGTGTCAACAATGTAAAATAATATAGGGTCAGTGTGCTGGTTTTCGACCAGTTAACTGAAACTTCCACTTCAAAACACGATAAAAATATGTCTAGTTAAAATATATTAATAAGACTAAGATTTTCTAAAAGTCTGAAGATTTGCGAATTCAAATTTTATATATTTTTTTAATTTTTGTTCGATGAAATGTGTAATTTTAGTAAAAATATGAAAAAAGTGCCATTTAGCTAGTTCTCGACCACTGGTCGCAATTTCCGACCATTTTTGGGTTGGTTTTCGACCACCTTTTAATAAGCATAGAAAGCTATAATAAATCCTACCTAGGTAGTAAAAAAAAAATAGCAGTAGTATGAAATGAAAGTTTATTTTCTAAAAGGCAGTTTCTTATAAAAAAAAAAATAGGAACATAAGTTTAAACGAGAATAAACGGATTATTACCTATGAAAAAACTTAGAGGATTAAAAAAACAATAATAAATTCTCTTTTAATTAGGTACTATACCTAGTACCCATAAAGACAAGGACATAAAACATTAAAAAAAAATATGAAAACAAAACAACTCAAAATATAAAAATAAATAAATAAAAATCTATTACAAAAGGGCAGTTCTTATTAAAACTAAAATTAGAATATTTAAAAATATGGAACTGCTAAAACTAAAAAGTTTCAATAGGCTAAGTATCTACCTATCTACCCCTATTTTAAATTAACGAAAAATATGAAATGTTTAGATTTGATGAAATTAAATTAGCATTGACTACATTTATAATCTTTGAACGGCGACAATCACATAGGGATTAGGGAGTATCAACAAATTCGGTAGGTACACTTTTTGTGAAAGCATTTTTCACAAAAGTCACAGCCGATGTTTTTCTTATCTTCATCCTCTGTGTCACTTTAAAGATCTTCTTGGCATAATGAAGAGGATACTTTAGATTTGGATGAGGTGAGTTTTTGAGTATTTTTTATTTTTTTCTTTTTGAGAGTTTTCTGAACTTTTTTTTTGAATTATTTTCTTTTGTCATTTTCCATTTTTCTTTTCTTCGGGCTACCTATACTTGTTTTTTTTTATGGATTTCGTCTTTCTTTTTATTATAGTATTCTCTCCATTTTTCAGAAGCAATTGCACTAGGGGTTTTCTCTCCTTTAGGTAAAGTTTTTTTTTTTTTTTAAGACAAAAGTCATAATGACATTATGTTGGCAATACAATGTAAAATTGGCAATGCTTTCAAATTTTGTATGTAGAAAAGGCTTCTGTTGCCAACATAGTTACAAAATTTTTGACTTGGGGAATTATCTTTAAAAAAAAAACGGACTTTAAGTGAAGTTAAAAAAAAAATTATGTGGACGAAAACTAGATGAGAAGAAATTATTTAAATAAAATCATGTTGGTTCGGCGTCCAGAGTTTCTCATTAGAAAAACATGCTGGTCGAAAATCAGATCCATATTTAGATGTTCGACCACTTGAAACTACAGTGGACGAGAAATGGACTATAATAAGCTAGTTTCTCGACCACATATTTTTGCAAAATCTATATCCAATTTTCTTCGCAATATTTAAATGAAAAGTGGTGGTCGTAAACTAAAAAATAAAAATTATATTCAATATTCAACTAACAATTAAAAACAGAAAGTCATCGCGACTTTTCTAAATATTATTATATGAATTGAAAATGGACGACTTGAAACTCAGTTCTCGACCACCCCGGTCGTAAACTGAATTCTGATATATTTTGTATATTAGTTCCCGACCAACAAAAATTTTATGTAAAAAATTGTTTCACACTATATTTTATTCGTAAATTCGATAGAAAAATTAACCTACTATAACATAAAATCAATTGGTGAAAGGTCTTACATTCAAGAAGAACAATACTTACTATTTTCTACATCAAACACACATACACTTTTTATAGATATAATGCGTAAACAACAACCCCCTTGACAGCGACTATTCAAATGAATTTTGAAGGCGAAACCGTTTATCGCCTATTAAATCTCAATGGTATTTTAGATTGGGAAAACTGTCTGGCAGCCATTTCAGCATTTATTGGACAAGAACGAGTGCATATTTACTATTTATTCCTGATTAAAGGTGAATGTGGTCGAGAACTAGTAGTGGTCGGCAAACCAGCGCAGTCACCCTAAATGACGTTTAATTCTAACCTCACACTTTCCTTTTTTTGGATTATTTTTATTTTATTATTGGTTTTCCCGATATTTTATAATCAGTGAATGCTGATATCGAAGTGATAGTGATAGTATAGTAACTTTTGATATTTTTTTTCGAATTTTTTAAAATAAGTTATTGTTTACGCCGCATGTAGACAATGTGCAGACAAATGCTCACGTAAACAATTCGAATTGTCTACGCGTAGACAATCAATTGTTTACGTTGACATTGTCTACAGGCACATCACTGGTTCACTCCACTCCAACTCCGCGCTGAATAGCCGAACTCACCGATTGTCTACATAGTTTACATAGTCTACATGGAAAAAAGTGGATGTAAACAATACGTAGACAACGAGTAGACAAATCGCGTAAAGTAGATTTCATAGTCTACGGCACATCCCTGGTCAAAATTATGTTAGTTGAA
This sequence comes from Ceutorhynchus assimilis, assembly GCA_917834065.1. Classification (NCBI taxonomy): domain Eukaryota; kingdom Metazoa; phylum Arthropoda; class Insecta; order Coleoptera; family Curculionidae; genus Ceutorhynchus; species Ceutorhynchus assimilis. The sequence continues at coordinate 8,922,520 of OU892287.1, read as the reverse complement.
AAAAAATTATAGTAACTGTGACAGTGACAGTTTTTTATTGTGACGTGCTGTCCGCTGACGTGAGTGAGAGTGAGATAGAAAAGAACGTCAATGCCACTGAGGCTCGACAACCAATCAACCACGCAACCGGATTTATGACGTCACTACGTCACGCATCAAATCTCTAAACAGCAAAAACATGTGAAAATAAAAGTAGAAGTATTTTAAAGTTAAGAAAAATACAAAGAGGTCGAAATTATGGTAAATTTTGTATTATTGCATTCGCGATTTTACTAAATACGTATTTTTCTGCAAAATTATGGTACAAATACATAATTATGGTACGCCTGGCAACACTGAGCTGAGGAAGAGACTAGCAAATTCCGTTTATAGAATTTATTCTATAAAAATGTATCCTTATCCTTATATTTTAACATGCTTTAAAAAAGGATGAAGATATACTCAGTGCGGACTGATTGACAATGCCATATTGTAAACAAACCAAGAAAAGTGAGGTTAATGTAATTTATTTTGATTCTTGTTGAATGTTTGTTTTCCAATTTTTTATAAATTAAATTTAATCATGACTTCAGCTCTAGCCTCATTAACAGCACAATACACAGACTCTGAAGCGGAAGAAGAAGACGAAAAGCCAAATAACGTGAATGCTTCTCAAAATAATTCGAAATCTCCTCCGGACACGAATTCGGACAATAAAAGTACAGCCTCTTCGAAACCAGAAAGTCCAGCAGGTAACAGTACTCCCAGTGTAACTGTAACTTCGAGGCTTGCAAAGTTGGTTTCTTATCATGATGATACAGTTGCTTCAGATGAAGAAGCTGAAGCTGACGATGATATTCCACAACAGCTTATTTTTGTTGATGAGAATAATGTTCCACAAAACAGTATGAATGATGTAAGTCGAGATTTTTAGCTGAAGACAATTGAAATCTATTTTTATCCCAATCCAAAGTCCATTTTATTCATCTTTAGGTAAACTTACTGATAACTGTCTACAAGACAAGATAGATTTACCTTATCACCTATTGGTTAGATTGCATCACCCTCGGCATCACCTGACCCTGACAGTTTATCAGAAGGTAAATATAAACCTGGCCTTAAATCACATAAATTTCGCATTCAGCATAAAGTGTGTTTTTTTTTTAAGATAAAAGTCAAAATGACATTATGTTGGCAATACCAATGAACTATAGCCAAAAACTGGAATGCGCACACATTGGGTGGTATGAATAAAAACGAAGTACTTGCTACTACTACAAGTATTAGCATGTTCTACGTAGTATTTACTTCATAACGAAGTAGATACTACATTTCAGTAGTTTCGAAATGTAGTATCTACTTCGTTTTGAAGTAAATACTACGTAGAACATGCTAATACTTCTAGCAGTAGCAAGTACTTCGTTTTTATTCATACCACCCATTGCTATATCTGCCAAAAAAATGTAGCCATGAAAGACAGATGCCACAGAGGGGAATGTTGTTTTTTTCTGTTGCTTGCTGACATATGACGTTTTCGAAAGTTTTGTCATATTTACCTTCACAGGTTTCATCAATTGGAATACGTGTTGGAAGCAATTTCCGCAATTTAACTTAATGAGTGCGACAAAAACAGGTATCCCCTTCGCAGCAGCGGCACTAGGCTTCACGTTCGTCAATATGTGTTCGCATTCCTGTCTTTGGTTATAGTTCATTGGGCAATACAATGTAAAATAGTCAATGCTTTCAAATTTTTTATGTAGAAAAGGAGGGTTGCCAGATTTACGAGAGGGAAAAGCGTTGCAACGTCGGGAGGGGGGGGGAGGTAAGTTCAAAGATAAAAGTCAAAATGACAATATCTTGGCAATACGATGTAAAATTGTCAATGCTTTTAAATTTTTTACATAAAACAGTTAGGTACCAAATTTTTGACCTAGGGTTTTATCTTTAATAAAATAAACAGCCTCGTAAACAGCCTTTATTATATGGAAAGAAAAAATACAACTGAAGGAGGTTTTTTTTAAAGATAAAAGTCAAAGTGACATTATGTTGGCAATACAATGTAAAATTGTCAATGCTTTCAAATTTTTTATGTAGAAAAGGCTTGTGTTGCCAACATAGTTACTAAATTTAGTAAATTTTTGACTTGGGGAATTATCTTTAAAAAAAAAACGCACTTTACATATCATTTTAAAATAGAAAATGGCACAGCGTTGTCGGGTTTAACCATTATCAGGTGTTTTCTGATTTTCTGAAAAGCTCTATAATTCTTGTGTTTTCCTTTGAATTTGAAAAGCGGGGCATTGGGGTACTTTGGCGTGGCGCGTGGCAGCAAGTGGAAAAGCGTGGTAATCACGCCTAAATCGGGGCGTCTGGCAACCCTATAGAAAACGCTTGTGTTGCCAACATAGTTACTAAATTTTTGACTTGGGGAATTATCTTTAAAAAAAAAACAGGCTTTAATTTTTGTTTGTACATTTTTCAATATTTTAATAGAAAAAGCACCTTTAGAACTAATTTGGACCAGATAAACTTGCTGGTGATTATCTGTAAGATAAACTTACTGATTTATGTAAAGATCTGTTCTCACAGAAATCGCAAACCAGTGAGAGCAAGTTTCATTGATTCAAAACGAGGTTGAAAATAGTCAGAAAACTCTGGTTTTTTGCGATTTGCACCAATCCAATAGACTCTGACTGGTTTGTGATTTTTATGAGAACAGATCTTTTATGGCCAATCAATGGGACTACGGATTGCATTACCTGATAGTTTATCAGAAGATGAATAAACTGGCCCTATATATGTAGATATTAATCCAATTTTGAACCAAAAATATAATTTGGAAAGGTTTTGTATGACTATAAGCTTCATAGGCCAAGGCACTTAGCGAAATAACAGCCATATTTTAACATAAAATTTAACAGCAAACTATCGATGCAGTATTGTTAAGGATCATTTATGGAAAAAATGTAATTTGCGTGGGCGGGGAGGAGCTCGCTGCAAACAAGGGTATTATGCCAAAACGACCCATCGGACCGGACCCAAATTTGGGCTCAATAAAGCCTGCCTCATCTACTATGTATGTGTAAAAAATTAATTGTCTAGCATGAAAATTAAAAAAGTTAAGAATTTTTTATGAAAAATTTTTTTTTTTTAAGGGAAAAAAATCATTTCTCGAAGACTAAAAGACCTACAGGGTTGTATGATGGCTCATTGTAAAGCTTGTTCAATGCTCTAAAACTATTGCCACAGCACAGTAGCAAAACCATCCGATCATTGGTTTTCGAAATACAGTGAATTAAACAAAAAAAGCCCCATTTTTGCACTAAATATTGTTTATAAAATCCCCTAAAAGTAATTAGATGTTGCATTTTTGATTTTTAGCATCTATAAATGATTCTTAACAATACTGCTTTGATAGTTTGCTGTTAAATTTTATGTTACGAAAAAATTTATCTGCCCAGGCCTATCAATTAAAGTTGTATTTTTGTTCAATGCACACATTTTTTGTGCTTATTTTGGATAGAATTTGATTAAGAAGTGAAATAGGTACCTAGGTATTACAAGAAATATCTAGAAAAAGTTTTTTTTTTTAAAAAAGGATTTATTTTTGACCTCAAATCAGTTACCTAACTGGTACCGAGGTCTTCACCTTAAATAGGTAATTGTAATTATAAACAGAAAAACAGTAAATATAGATCTAAAGTCTGTTTTTTTTTAAAAGATAAAAGTCAAAATGACATTATGTTGGCAATACAGTAATACAGTATAAAATTGTCAATGCTTTCAAATTTTTATGTAGAAAAGGCTTGTGTTGCCAACATAGTTACTAAATTTTTGACATGGGGAATTATCTTTGAAAAAAAAATATTTAAAGAGATAACTGAGGTTATCCAAAATAAGGACAAGTACTAATAAACATTTTCAGTCTCTGTCATTAAAAAGTCTTTTGTGATTATGGTATACTGCATTTTCTTATCCTTCTAATATTTTGGGTGGAACTTTGTTATAGGTTTGTATACATCCGAGGGGTGTCTCACGCTGTTAAATTTTGTAGACCTATTTCCTTTTTGGAAATGTTTTTCTGATATTGTCCATAATTTCCGAAATTTCCTGAATATTTGTAATTTTTATAAGTATTTCCTATAATTTCTAAAATTTCCTGAATAATTTATGAAACTTCCTGACTTCCCTAAGTAAATAATTACTATGTAGTTTCCTATGAAATTTCTGACATTTCTGAAACAAAAATTGATAATTTTCAAAATTTCTGAAAGATTTTTACCTACTTAATTTCTCCCCAAAATTTCCGAACATCTCTACAATATTCACTGTAGTTTTCTAGAAATGTTAATTTTTTTTGCTTTGCTGAAAAATGTTAGTTCATGGTGGTGACAAAAGTTGGCTGTTGGTTCCAGTTTGTCACTCTTTGAAAGTAGACCTTCAACTGCTTTACTCTTCAATTGTAAATCTAGACTAAAGGGCATCAAATGGATTAGAAATGGTATTTTCTCTAATCAAATTGTACATGATGAAATTCTATACTCCATTCCATATTTGAAATCCCAATAAATGATTTTGCAAAGTTTTGAGTGACTGTGGAAGCGTTTGGAAAAACAGTTGAAAATTATATTTTCCTATTCAATATTTTACAGCAAAAATTTAGTTTTTATTAATATTGTACGAACCTGAATTTGAGGTAGAAGGTAGAAAATACATTATATTCCCAACAAATACAGAAAACAACTTAAAATTTAAACACAGGAAAAAACATAAGTATTTTAGTGTTTGTAGCGATACTCGCCTTGGCATGTTTTCATCTTTGCGTGTCAAATTCAAATTCAAAAAGTAAAAATCCTGATATACATGTACTGTGATACTTCTATCAAAGGGTAAACCACCTCCCCATTATTTGTGCAAACAATTCCTCAAAGGGGAATTTTCTACGCAAAATTTCCCAAAATTCCTCCAAATTCCTCTAAGTTCCCTGCAAATTCCCGAAAATTCCTGCAAACTCCTCTCAGATTCTCCACAAATGCCTCTTACAAATTTTCTGAAAATCCTCATAATTGACCTTTTCAATTTAAAACCCTCTCTCTCTGGCGTCAAACTGTCAGACGCCAAAAGAGTATGAAAACAACGGTTGACAGCCGCTGACAGTGATTTGTTGACAAGATTTTTGTACATGTGGAAACTGGAAACTATTATTTCTTCGGTTTTTTCAAAGTTTTTTCCTAACAATAGTGATTGTGTAGTGTGCCTTTTTGTAAAAATAATTCCTATTTACTGGCGGACGTGTCTTTCCATAAGTTTCCATCAAATCCTACATTTGTCAAATTTTGGATACATAAAATCAGAAAGAATACTCGCAAAAAAAAGGGAAATCCACGGCCTATCAATTATACAAAGTAATCCACGTTCAAGTTTAGTTTGCGGGAGCTGTTTGCTTCCAAAATAATCCACCGCTTTCTCCATAGCGAAATTCTGCAAAGGAAGTAGTGACTTTTCCTGCATTTTCTTTCAAATCACCCCAATACACACTGGCATTGACAAGCAAGCAAATGTTGGCGGGAAAATGATTGTTTTCATACTTTATTGTCCATCTCTTTTAATTGAAAACGTCAATTGCTCATGATAAGTTTATTTTTTTAAATTTTTATTTTGCTTAGGCTTGGTTTATTCATCTTCAGATAAACTTGCTGGTAACTATCTATAAGATAACTTTATCGATTTCATAATCCTATTCGTCAAGGAAAACTGGCCAACCAATGGAATTACTAATTGCGTTTTATCCGTCAGATTGGATTACCTGACGGTTTATCAGAAGGTGAATAACTCAGTCCTTAGTGTTAAAACTCAAGAGCAGTTTGTCAAGTAGGATCAAATGCAGGGTTAGGTTAGTTAAAGAGCTAAAACTAATGATTGGTTTCCGGTAATCTAGAATACAGGGGTTTAAACCGAGGTTTAAACTAACCTAAACCTGCACTTTATATTATTATCTAATTGATAGAAAAAAAAACCTTTCAAGAAAATTAAAACAAATATAATACTGCATACATACCAAGTATAATGTACATGTAGTTACTTTTCAAACAACTTAGGCGAGAACTTAGGCATGTATATTGTTTCACAATATTGAGGATATATTATTTCTTTTTATTATAAATGGATCTTTTCCTTAAAGTTGAACAGGTTTACAGAACCATAAACGATACATTAAATCTGAACCTCAGCATAGGCTAAGCTAAGTAGGCCATACGAATGTGTCTAATTCCCTTTTCAATAATTTGATAATAATTAAACCATTTTTTCAACGTTCAGCCTTTTTTCCATATATGATGCTAGGATACATAACATATTCGGATTCAAATACATTTAAACTCATATCAGCTTCAAGTAGCTTGAAGTTCCTTTGCACTCAGGGTCATTTTTAAGGAGATTTTGTACCTCTTTCGGAAAAGTTCATCTTATCTTCTGGAATAATGTCAGAACTAACTAATAAATGTTCACTTTTATTATGTTCTTCCTTGTGTTTTCCTTGGTGTTTTCCAATTATGAACCATATTAAAATGATCTACTGAAATTATATAATCTCCATTCTCTTATGACCAATAATTTTTTTTCTCAGTAGGCGATTTTCTAATTTAGCTCCAATATGAAAAGAATCTTAAATGTAGCATTCAAGTCTAAGTGGATCCAATTCCAGAAGGTTTTTCCTTGACAGTTGTTAAAATTTTCAAACATTTCCATAATATTAAAATGATTATTCTTTTAAATTTGGACCTGTAAATCATGAATTGAAATTTTGGGAGAATTTCTTTGATAAAAATGAATGTCCAACGTCCAACACAAAACTAGATTTTTTAAAAAAATTCCAAATATTTGTGCTTCTTATAACAAGAATGTGAATCTCAATGACATCATGACCCTACAATTTCCTTACAATTCCTCAGAAATTCCTCCAAAATTACTGAAAATTTCTCTAAATTCCCCATAAATTTATTCAAATTTCCTATACCTCAATTAATTCTCCACATATTTGGCAAAGAATTCCTAGGTGGTTTGCACCTTCGAAAATACAGTTTCACACAATTCAAAGTTTTCCTGGAAAACTAATTGAGGGAAAAATTAAAACTTTTTGCATGTGAGGGAAGGTTAGGTCATTTTTCCAAAATTTCAAATATTTCCAGGAGAAAATAACAACATGAATAAAATCTTGGAAATCAACTTAGAAAAAGTGAATTAATTGAAAATACAATTTCACACATTTCAAAGTTTTCCTGGAAAGCTAATTAAGGAAAAATGTTGAAACTTTTTGGATGTAAAGAGGAAAGTTAGGAGCTCATTTTTCCAAAATTTATAAATTTTTCTAGTGGAAAATAACAACATGAAAAATCTTGAAAATTAACTTAAAATAACTGAATTATTTGAAAATACAACAAGCAAAATTGTGAAACTTTTTGCATGTGAAAAGGAAAGTTAGGAGCTCATTTTTCCAAAATTTCAAATTTTTCCAGAGGAAAATAACAACATGCAAGATATTGAAAATCAACTAACAATAACTGAATTAATTGAGAATACAGTCTCACACATTTCACAGTTTTTCTGGAAAACTAGTAAAGGGAAAAATTTGAAACTTTCTGCATTTAAAGAGGAAAGTTAGAAGCTCATTTAACCATAATTTTATATTTTTTCTAGTAGAGAATAACAACATGAAGCTTGACTTCTATAGTTTATGAGATGTGTTTATATCAGGTCTCCAGAAAAAAAAACCAACCAAAGATTGCTTTGGTTATGGATACGTACGTCGCATTATTGTTTCATTATTGGTCAGGATTTTTGACATGGCATTTTGACATTGAAGTTTATTGACAAAATTAAAGAAAAATATGGCTAAGACACACGTTTAAAAAACCATAGCAATCTTTGATTGGTTTTTTTTTTTTTGATGACCCGATACCTTGGTTTATTCATTAACATTGTTTCACGAGGGTTCATACTTTTTCAAGGCTTTTCACATACAATATATTAGAGAGATTTGGTTACGTTTCTCTTAGGGAATTCCATGATTACCATTATTTAATCACTTTGTTTAAAATACTAAATAATCTGTTGGATTGCAGTGGCATGCTTGGCAGATTATTTTTTTTTGTACCTCGTATGAACTCATGCCATATTACCACATTTTATTTGCCTCTAACAAGAAAAAATGCATTAAAATTCTCTCCTATTTTTTCAATGTGTTCTAAATATAACGCCCATCCTAACTTGGATTTTTTTTCTCAATCGATTTCTACAGTTAAGAAGATACTTCCGCATTAAATACTTTGCTATTTCCACTGATATTTTAAACCTGATTCTCTCATTTCGTTTTGAAGCTGCTCTTGCTGGCAGTTGTTAGTAGGTTAAGTAGTAGGTTTAAGTTTCACTCTGTCATGTATGTTACTGACTTACTGATTTACCCGATAATTTTTTGTAACTCTTGTTAGTTCCTATCTATTAATTGGGCATTTGTGCCTGTTGGGTAGGTTTTTGGTAAATAAATAAATAAATAAATTTGTCAAAAAAATTGGATGTGTCTTATGAATTAATCTACGACAACCCTTTTTTTTCAAGTTATGACTTGTTTGATGTCAAAAGTTTGAACTCTTATGAAACGATATGTACCTTTATTTTGTTAGCAGTTAAGTATTTGTATTCACAGAACACCGAACGGGAACTAAACAATATTCAAAACACAAAAATTCTCAAAATTTCTGGTGAAAATTTCTTAATTTCCTATAATAATTTCAGTAAATTTTCCATAATTTCGAATAATTTCCCAATATTTCGAATAATTTCCTGACATTTTCCAAATTTTCCAAACATTTTCTATAATTTCTGAGAATAAACATAATTTGTGACAATTTACAGGAAATTTCTGTAATTTCTCAACATTTCCGGAAATTATTTTGAGATTGTACACTTATTTCCGACCGTGAGACACCCTTCGTATACATCTATAGATGGAAGAGTTCTGGCGATTGTAGTTGTGATAGTCTCTATTCAATGTGGTCTGCACTTTTGTTTTAATAAGGTGGTTTTGTATTTTGTACATAAGTTTTGCCTGCTCAAACATCTTCAACTGATCAATTTTTAGGTAGGGATACTGCCTGTATAATGTTTCACTGGGTGTATAACAGTGCCTAGAAAATATTGTTTTTATTGATTTGTTTTGCAGTCTTTGTAGCCGTTTTACTGTTCCAGGGTAGCCATAGCATGGTATCATATGCCTGAAGTGTGGCTCGATGAAACTATTGTAGATTAAATATTTTGAGTTTTCATTTAACATATGTCTACACCTCCCAAGAATGGAGCAATTTTTGCATGAATACTTTCAATGTGTGCTCCCCATGTCAGTTCGCCTGTTATTATAAGACCTAAGCATTTATATTGCTCCACTTTTTTGAGAAAATTATCATTAATTGTAATTGTTGGGCTTATTGTTCTTTTTCTCACCTGATCTAGGACCATATAGACTGTCTTTTCAACATTTATACTAAGTTTATTGTAGAAGAACCAATCAAAATAACATACTAGATCTTCATTCACAATATTTTCAAGTTCTTAACCATTTTCTCCAGAATATATGAAAACAATATCATCACAAAATTTCACATATTTAGCCCTAGCTCAATCCAGCATACTTCAGACTTTGGACATATAGAAGGTACTCTAAAGATCCTAGTACTGATCCTTGGGCAATATCGACACATACATTTTCAGCGTTGCATATTTCATTATTAACTTGGGTACACTATTTTCTGCCCATTGAGTATATTTTCAGCAAGTTATGGAATGTCCCTTGAAATCCCATTATAATAATAGTATAAAGTTTATTAATGGACAAGCCATTTACAGTAAATAACATAATACAAAAATAAATGACGTTATAAAGAAAAACAAAAAAACTTAACACAACAATTTAAATTAAAATTTAACATTTACGGTACACATATATAAATACAATGACATTTAAGCGCTGCAAATCATTTAACAATTGTTTACAAGTTTTTAGAGACATGCCAAAAAAATCAAAATTGTTGGGTAGCTGATTAGCTTCTCTGCATATTCTAGCCATAGGGCAGAAAAAACCATAATTAGTCCTATGATACCCACTATGAAAAAGATGCACTTGCCTAATCTGTCTCACAGGGGCACGCAGGGAAATGCTGTTTAACAAATAACAAAGGGGGACAGTCAATTAAGTTATTAGGCAGCTTAAAAAGAGAGGAAATATCATAATTTCTTCTACGTGCCTCTAAACTAGAAAGACTCAGCAACCGCAACAGGTTATTGTAGCAGACCTCTTTCGATGGTATATGTATCTTATAGGCAATATGCCTTAGAAAGCGTTTCTGAATTCTCTCAACACAATTTATATGGACCCCATAATGAAGTTACCAAATTGGAGTAGCATATTCCAAAAGGGATCTCACTACAGAACAGGGGTAAAAATAATATTAAAATCTTTTAGGGTGCAAAATACAAATCCCAAAAGTTTCATTGCCCTATTACATGCCAAAAATTCAAACATTTTAAATTTTTTGAATTTTGACCATTCCAATCGATAGAGTGTGTCCTAATTAAATAGTTGAAAAAAAAACTCTTATTTTTATTTTTTTAACATAATTTCCAAAATTCTCTTTATTTCTAGATCGAATTAAACATTGACGATAGTTTAATTCCTCCAGAACCGGCCGGAACATGTTCGGCGGACATACAAGACAAAATCGCCAAGTTGCACGAAAAAATGCAAAACCAAAACATGGACATGAACGCAGTGATACAAAAACGCAAAGATTTCCGCAACCCCAGCATCTACGAAAAATTAATACAGTTTTGCGATTTAAATGAATTGGGTACCAACTATCCGGCCAGTATTTATGACCCCCTGAAATGGGCAAAGGAGTCGTTTTACGAAGAACTAGCTAAAGTGCAAAAAATTGAAATGGAGAAGAGGGAAAAGGAGCGCAAGGGCAAAATCGAGTTTGCAGCAGCAGGCGCTAAAAAGTTGGAAGAGGACAATAAAAATAAGAGGAAAAGCAAATGGGACATGCCAGGTGGTGGGGCTGTTAAGGTGAACCAGCCTGGATTGGTGGCTCCACCTTCTCTAACAAATACAGCTACAGGAACTAAAAGTACGGTTATTTCGGCTTTTGGTTCTTTGCCTAAAAGACCAAGACCTTGAAATTGAGTTTTGTATTAAAATTTGTGCATTTTAGATCATCATCAATGAGAGTCCTTGATTTTGAAGAAAGGAATTTTCATTTACAATAATTATTGATTATATTGATTTGTAGAATATAGCTAATTAAATATAAATGTTTTTTTTTTAATTGGTTGTTTTTACTTATAAGCAGTGAAGAAAATAATTGCTAAGTATGTACAGGGTGGCCCAAATTCAAGCCTCATCATTGGGATCTCGGTAACCGTAAGAGATACGGGGTCGATTAAATTATGGCAAAGTTGCGCAATTTTATGACCAATAGAATGCCGTTTTGAAACTAGAAAGATTCCGAATACTTCCGGAGATGTTCGGAAAAAACCAAAATTTGGTAAAATCGTTTTATTACTGGACCAAGGTTGTTTGAGAGAGTTAGGTTGCCTAATAACTTTATGATGCAGTGTTATCAGATGTCAAATTTAAAATTATCAGGATTTGAGAACAAAATTATCAGATTCCAAGAAAAATTATCAGAAAAAGTTTCTGTCAATTTTTTTGACTTTTTATATCTATTCTCATTTTTTGAATTCTAGCTGGGACTCTGGCAATTGTAGCTCTCAATAAGAGCTTCAAAAAAGGTTATTCAAGACTTCGAGCCCAGGGGTTTCGTTTTCAAGATAATCGGCTTTGAAGCTTTTGCAAAATTTGAGACAAAGTTTTAATTTTGAGCCTCAATATCTTCAAAAGTATTTAAGATATAGAATTCTTATTTTATCTTGAAGATTATTTAATTCTAATTCATCATGTTTGTTACAATAATAACCGAGTAATCAGCAATTTTGTGAAAGAATATAAGATTATTGAAATTTTTTGAGCCCAAAAATTGGAAATATCGTTTTTATTTTTTTACAAGCCTTAAAACTCTAAAAACAAAGTTGCGTAAATGCTTTTCCACTAATTTTCACCTCCTCTTTTGATTAGTAGAGTCAAAAATTGCATAATCCAAAAATTTAAAAATTCGAACTTTTCCAAAGGGGGTATCCATGGAAATTGGATTTTCAAATATTTCAAATGCTTGTATTTTGGAAACCAGTAAAGTTATTGGCATGAATCTTTTGCCCAATTGTAACTCTTAATAAGGGCTACAAAAAAGGTTATTTAAGACTCCGAGCCCAAGGGCTTCGTTTTCAAGATAATCCGCCTAGAAGCTTTTGCAAAATTTGAGGTAAAGTTTCAACTTTGAGCCTCAATATCTTCACAACTATTTGAGATATAGAATTGTATCTTATTTTATCTTGAAGATGATTTAATTCTGATTCAGAATATATAATTTTACATTATATTTGTTACAATAATAACCGAGTAATCAACAATTTTGTGAAAGAATGTCAGATTATGAAATTTTTTGAGCCCAAAAATTGCAAAAATCGTTTTTATTTTTTAACAAGGCTTTAAAACCCAAAAAGGAAAGTTGCGAAAATGCTTTTCTACTAATTTTAACCTTTTCTTTCGATTGGTGACGTCAAAAATTCGAAAAACTGGAACTTTAAAAATTCGAACTTTTCCAAAGGGGTATATACAGGGTGTCCCATGGTGGATGGCGTATTAGACGTTAAAGGAGAACTTAAAAGCGGATCATTTTGAAAATTTGGCAACCGGGATAAACAACCATAATCTACACTTTAAAAATATTTTTGTTTATGCGGTGTTGCCGCTTCTACTCTAAACTAGTGGCAACATCGCTATTTTAAATGGAACACCCTGTATGTGATTGCATATTTGGATTCTACGTTAAATTCTGAAAAGATTTTATGTGATATACCCTATACCTAAGTTCAACTGTTTTGGAAATATTGACAGTTGAAAATTGACTTTTTGCAACTTTGACAGGCTGTAAAACCTAAACGGTTAATTTTAGACGAAAACCGATTTTACATTCCTGTCTTAGATTTTCATAAACTATCATTTGACACCAATTTTGAACTTAACCGGAGATTAAATTTAACTGGAATTTTTAATCATGGATTTAATTCAAAGTTGGTGTCAAATGATAGTTTATAAAAATCTATGATAGGAATGTGAAATCGGTTTTCCTCTAAAATTAACCGTTCAGGTTTTACAGCCTGTCAAAGTTGCAAAAAGTCAATTTTCAACTGTCAATATTTCCAAAACAGTTGAACTTAGGTATAGGGTATATCACATGAAATCTGCTCAGAATTTTACGTAGAATCCGAATATGCAGGGTCGGCGCAACCATTAGGCGAACTAGGCGGTCGCCTAGAGGGCGGCAAACTTAAAGGAGCGGCAAAAAGGCAATAAAAACAAAAAAAAAATCTTTTGAATTCTGCTTTTCTTCATGATATCCAGGATTCCATTTCTCTTGCAAACCCAAACACAAACTTTGCCCTTCTTATGAGCTCATACTGCTATACCTCATGTTTCTGCTATTCGCTATAGGGGTCGTGCGACCGGGTGGCGGGCGGCCAAATAGTAGATTATACCACGATTCAATAATGATAGCTATTATTCCCAAGGAATATTTATGATCTGAGCCGCGCTAGCGACCAGGGAGTGAGATTCCGAGGGAATGATAGCCATTATTCCGAGTAGTATAGGGGAAACTGGGTAACACTGAGACACTTTTTTTTTCTAATGAAAATATTTTACCATAAACCTTTAAAATATGGATTTTTTTTTTCAGTAACACTCAAGAATAAATCTAAGTTAGAAATTTATTATGTTTTTGATTCTATAGTCACTTACAAAGACAATATTTGACATAAACAGTTATCATGACATTTGTCTCATTGATACCCATGCAGGGGGTTCAATGAGACACTATATCAAATGAGAAATAATTACTTGAATAAACTGAAACAAACTTCTACAAATGACCCAGACAAAATTTCAAAGCCATGGTAGGATCGATTTCAGTCTTTCCGTAATTCACTGGTTTTGGCAAAATCATCTTAATATCTCTTTTAGAAACAGTGGCAATATCTCTAAAATCTGGACATTTGGGGAAACAAAAATCCCTCCTTTTTATCACTTTTCCTTAAAAATGGTAATTCATAATCATTTTTGTTATCACTATCGATTTCTGATAACAATTTTCCTATGTAATAGGTAGATTTTTTCCCTTTAATGTTTCAGTTGCAAATTCTACTAGTCTCAGTGTTACCCATCTAAACATGTCTCATTCATACCCAAGTCACTTTAAAAAATATAATGCCATTTTTTAGTCCCCCTTTGATCTTAATTTAATTTTAATAAATCCAATTAACAGCAGAAAGGTTCCCTTATATCACTCAAAGACTATGCGTACTAGAAAAAATCACCGTTTTTTCAAATTTCGCCGAAAAAGTTCGTTGGCAAAAAAAAATAACCGAAAGGTTGTACCCCCTTCCGCGTTGCAGACGAAACTAAAAATGGGTGATGGTTGAAAATAGAATCGATACTCCTCTTAAGACATCATTAATGTCTTATTGGGGCGACACCTATTTAAAAAGTGAAGAAATAGCTAATATTTTGAATGTCTCACTGTTACCCGTGTCTCAATGTTACCCACTTTCCCCTACTCTACTTCATTTACGACAAATTAATTTATTTGAGATTTTAATGAACAAATTTCATCCATCTCAATTCTCAATACAAATCCACCAGAACTACACGTTTGACACTGACACTTTTGAGGAATAATGACCATTAATCCCTCTACTCATCGTTCCCTTTGGGAATAACATATGGCTTTATATACTGCCAAAATCACATCTATGACTATTTAATAATATACCTATTTTGCTTGTGATAGTAACCACATAATGTAACTCATCTTACACACCTGTGGAATATGAATCTCATATTCCACACCCGTGGAATATAGTTACATTTTTATACGTATTCCATGACAGCACTGACAGCGTTCCAAAATAGAATCGAGCTTGTTTGGATTGTTGGTTACTAGAGAAACTAAGATATTTGATTTTGACAAAATACAAAATTTCATGCACCCCTCGAAAAATTCGTGCAGCCGCACTAAGTAGCATCTCTAGCATTACTTCCAGAGAAATAAAGGAAAAATGACAAAATTATATACATCTTTGTAGACTGGCGACTAAAGAATGGTATCAATTCATTTTCTTCAAATCTACAAATTATTACCTATATATTAGCGTGCGCACGATTACCATACCTATGCGCACCATTACCCGCTCCAGTATGGCAATTGTGCGCAATGCAACTTTTTAGAAAATCGGCTGTTGTCATTTTCCTAATTCAAACTGTACCGTTTTGACATGGGAATATAGTAGCTTATATA
The DNA here is from genome assembly GCA_917834065.1 of Ceutorhynchus assimilis. Lineage (NCBI taxonomy): Eukaryota > Metazoa > Arthropoda > Insecta > Coleoptera > Curculionidae > Ceutorhynchus > Ceutorhynchus assimilis. The sequence goes on along the minus strand of OU892287.1, from coordinate 8,907,020 downwards.
TCAAACTAGCGATATGCATCGCAGAAAAATATCCTGACGTTTTAAATTTTCCGAAATATGGTGAGTGGCTTAGGTGCGCACCAATACCCGACTCTCCCCTACACGTGTATTTAATTGAATAATATTTTTGGTTTTTGTTAACTGTGTCTGTAACTACCATTTCTGGAAATTTTTTCTTCATGCTTACACTTTCAAGCCTTTCTACATCTAGCTTTTGAATCCATTTTGAAGTAAATTAGAATAATTAGATATCCTATCCTATGGCCTATTGTTAGAGAGCCGAGCGATCGGATCCGTATCCTCCAGGATAGGGAGCCGAGCGCTCGGACCTCTATACACAGCCTTTTTTTAATTATTAGGGGACTGCTAGCTTTACGTTTACATGTTGGTGTGTCAGAATGGCAAAAAAACTTCGGGATCTATATAATAATTAGGTGCTTTTTAGGTGCTAATTAGGGCCTCTAATTAAAAATTAGGTGCTCTTCTAGTTTTTTAGAAAATCAAAAAAAACTAAGGGTTTGAACTAGGTTTATGAAAGCTAGTAGTCCCCTATAGTGAAAAATATTTTTCCAAAATTTTCTTTTGTATTAGAATAAGGTGCTTTTTAGGTGCTCTTAAATAGTCGAAGAAAAAATAAAATTGATTAATTATTAACTGAGTTACAGATTTTTTTTATTTATTAGGGGATTGCTGGCTTTACGTTTACATGTTGGTGTGTCAGAATGGCAAAAAAAAACTTTAGGATCTATATTATAATTAGGTGCTTTTTAGGTGCTAATAAGGGCCTCTAATTAAAAATTAGGTGCTCCTCTAGTTTTCGAGAAAATAAAAAAAAAACTAAGGGATTGCTAGGTTTATGAAAGCTATTAGTCCCCTCCCCTATAGTAAAATATTTTTCCAAAATTTTTTTTTGTATCAGAATTAGGTGCTTTTTAGGTGCTCCTAAATAGTCGAAGAAAAAATAGAATAGACCTATCTATTTTTACCTGGTATGCGCGCGCAACACGAGGCAATGTCTTTTTATTGGCTAGCTAATACATATGTGAGGTAATCGTTTTGCACGCTGGGCATCTCTTTGTCCTTGTTCATTGCACGTAGTCTGACAAGAATAAATCTAATGTTGATATTGAACTTGACAAGTGTCATTCAAAAGTTGTTTGACCTTTTCATTGACAAATACGGTTGCACAACACGCGGTTTTTCTCCTTCCCTTTTTATCCCATGCAAATAAGAAGGACAGATTGCTATACGTAAGTCTAACATAATTTGGTACGTTTTGCCTCGTCTTGCGCAATGAGCGTTCTGTGTCTTTTTTTTATTTAATGAAGTTTTCGTATTATTACCTCTTTGTCTGGTAAAATAGATAGGTCTATTGATTAATTATCAACTGAGTTACAGATTTTTTTTATTTATTAGGGGATTGCTGGCTTTACATTTACATGTTGGTGTGTCAGAATGGAAAAAAACTTCGAGGTCTATATAAAAATTGCGTGCTAATTAGGGCCTCTAATTAAAAATTAGGTGCTCCTTCAGTTTTTGAGAAAATCAAAAAAAACTGAGGGACTGCTAGCCTAGGTTTATGAAAGGTTAAGCAAACCCCTATAGTAAAAACTATTTTTTCAAATTTTCCTTTTGTATCAAAGTTGGGTGCTTTTAAGATGCTCCTAAATAGTCGAAAAAAAAATTAAATCAACTGAGTATTAACTGAGTTAGAGTTTTTTTTTTCATTTTAAGGGGACTGCTGTTAATACATATATCAGCGAAAAAAACAATTTTTTTGTCACAAACGGCGGCAATAAGGAATTAAAAATGCGGAAAAATTCAAATTATTTCCAGCGGGAAAAAAACGCGCTGGTACTGGTGGTGACGTCATTTAGTATGATCTGTCAGTGTCTGTCAGCAACTGTCCATCAAACCGTGAGTTCGTCTTGAAACACTAAGCGCTCGGAGCATTTTTCGTCTTTTTTCCTTACGATGAGAAGAACAGGGATAAAAGAACAAAACAGCAGTTCCGAGCGTTTACTCGAACTTTACATAAATAAATACCCGTTAGCTGTGTTTATCCAGTTTTTCTCTTTTTTAAAAAATTTTATCATTTATTTTTATTTTAATGATTAGCTCAGCATTATATAAATAAAACAATGTGCCTATTAATTATTTATTTATTTATTTATTTATTTTTAACTTTATTTCAGATTACAGTAACATACATAAAAATATACACATAAACTATGAAATGAAATAGCGTCACAAAAAAGACCTTACACCTAATAGTCCAAGAAACGGGGATCTGAAAAGAGGATTTACCTCAACATAATTAGAAGTCGAAACCCCTTTTGGGGGATCGGTCCATTCTAATACGCTAAACAACACACCAAGCTTGCGACCTTGCACCTCCACAGGGTTTCCAGTTAGGGGCGGCTTTCAGGGGCAATCCGCGGCCTATGGAGAACGCTGCTCAAAGGGATGGCTCAACAGCAAAAAGCCTCAAATGAACGTTGCAGCCGAAGTTTCCCGCTATAAAAAACTCAGCGACAATTATGACCGAAGAAGGAAATTCCAAAGGCGAATCTTTTTTTCCATTATAAATTCAAAATTTACAACTCGCCGCAACACAAAACAACAACAAAACAAATAACGGTGGAAAATATGTGGAAATCAACCAAATTAAATACAATAAAGTATAACGTTTGGCGACAAGATGACGCAAAATCATACTACGTGACGTCATCTAGATTCGCGCGCTTTAAAGTCGTTTGAAATGCTTTTAATACGCGCAAAACTTTAAACATTTTTCACCAAGTTATTATGGAGTTTTAGGGAATAATATTTGGGGAATACTCTTCCGAGGCATAATTAAATGATTTAAAAAAATAAAAAAAAAGTTGTAAAGTTCCCTATTTAAGTCATAAATAAAAAACTAACAAAGAATCACCCCTTTCCGTTTGTATATGATATTCAGGAGCACCCTGTATAATACGCAGTTAATTATTCTATATATTTTCGGATTTCTGTTGATTACAAAACAATAATAATTCCGAACGTGCTCTATGAATTAATCAACGACAAATCTTTTTTTCTAAGTTATGACGTCATTGATGACGTAATTAAGTAAGTACAAAAAAATAAATAGTTTGGTTGTACCATAGAATGTTGTAGTAATTTTTTATATTATTAGTGTTAGGTAGTGCTATAGTGGGGTGCCGAATGGAGGTGCTAATTTCTGTTTTGGGGGTGCTTAGCACCCCCAAGTACCCTCCTAGTTGCGCCTATGCTTGCCTTGAGACTTTGTGAGCTATGCTTTGGACTGGAGCGTGCCTGGAATAATGAAAATAATTAATTTTTCAAGACTTTTCTTCTAAATATCAGCCTTTTGTGAAAATGGTAATACTTTTTCAATTATTCATAATTAAAAAAGGGCCTAAATTAATTTACCTTTTCAAATAAATGGATAACCACCATGCTGCCATCTAGTTTCAAATGTATAAATCAATAATAGCTGGAGGCATTAGGCAATGCTGCCAAGTTGCACATTTTCTCCTAAAACTACCAAAAATTTGAAACAAAACAACTAGCAATTTATCGATCGTTTTTTGGGGGTGTAATAGAAATCGGAATCGACAAGGCAACGTCGCGCACAGGCTGATTTTGACGAGTTCAGAGTATTGCAATGGCGGCCGTTAGTAGTGGTCGAATCGCGATGGACCTTCAAAATCAAAATGAAACGCAAATCGGGCCCGTGGACCGTTTGAAAAAACTTTATCCGGCCGTGAACGAGGCGAAGGCTCCGCTGCCTCGCGCCTGGAGCCCCAAAGAAAAGTACGGCTACATCGGACTGTCCCAAGGAAATCTACGAGTGCACTACAAAGGTAAGAGATTTCAAGGTTCATTTTGTCCATTTTCTTTTTGTGCAGTTGGGTTTTTCGGGTTTCGATTTGGATCAGTGTCGATTAATTGATTGATTAAGATTGTATTTGGGTTGTGTCATCGTCTTGGATGGCTTCTGTAGGGACTTCTTTGCGATCAAACAAAGAAATCAGCTGATCCGTTACAGGGTGAAGTTGTATATTGGGTGAAAACAAAAATAAATACCAAAATATTGATTGATTTCAAATACCTATACACAACCAAATTAATAGATATACATATTATAGTGCTAAAACAATTTAATTGTTTCATTTGGTGCCTTCTTGATAAATGACCATCAAAGTTGGTATTGGTAGAAAGTATATTTTGGTTGAAAGCAGAAGCCCAGCAGTTAAAATGGAGAATAAATTCTTATTATGCGTGTTTGTATCTCGAAAACGATGTAATCTGCGCAAGCGATATTTACTTCGAAATAAAATTCTACTTTGTTGAGTAGAAAATGCTTCCTACTACTAAATTGTAAATGGAACTGATTACATTAGGTGAATTCAATTAATTCACAATCATATTTGGTCGAAATAAAAATAATAATCTTTATTTACGTATTTAGCATTCAAAGATTATAATTTTTTTTATACTTGTCAATATACAGGGTGTCCCAAAAAGATACCGACAAACTTTAAAGGGTAGTAAGGGACATCAAAAAAAGCATTTTTGTTTATATAAACATATGTGCGCAAATGAGCCATTTGGACTGTAGAGCAAAAAAACTGTTTAATACTTTTATTCTTTCCAATAATTAAATCACTGTTTACTAATTGATTTTGTTCTATTAACAAATAAATTATGATTTACAATAATTGTTCAAAATGTTGACCATTTACTTCAATGCAAAGGTTGCACCGTCAGGTCATTTACTGTATTCCTTTTACCTGTTAATTACCCAAAGCTGCTCAATGTCAAAAGCTTGAATGTTCCTTTTGAAAGTGCGTTAAGCACTCGAGTCGCTCATAGTGCATCCCCCTTTCCCCTGATGCACCAAATTTGCAGCGGGTGCAAGAAGCCCTTTTAGGTAATGACGGTAATGTTAATATTAAAAAATAATGATAAAATCTGAATTGTGTATTTTGGAGTGATTCCCAGGAGCTTGTTCGGTGTAACTCGAACTCGATGTATAAAAGGAATACAGTAATTAACTTGCAAACCCTTTGGAATATTCCGGGAATAGCTTCTACATGGGTACAACTGGCGAGTATCCTTGCTAACAGATCTTCCTCATTACGAACAGGTGTTTCGTAGACTAAACTTTTCACTCAATGACCCGACGGTGCAATCTTTGCATTGAAGTAAATGGTCAACATTTTGAACAATTATTGTGTGCATAACTTATTTGTTAGTAAAGCAAAATTAATAAGTAAACAGTGATTTAATTATTGCGAAGAATAAAAGTACCAAACAGTTTTTTACAAGGTTTTTTTGCTCTACAGCCCAAATAGCTCATTTGCGGACATATGTTTATATAAAGGCACTTTGCATCGGTCTACGCGTCTGCTGGTCCTATGGGTAATGTGGGCAATTGTGAACCTGTTGCTTTTCGAGACATGGTACATATCAATAAATTATCTATTAACATTGGTGAAGTTTTCAATAAGCTGAGTCACATCAATATAAATAAAAGTCCAGGACCTGATGGAATACCTCCAACATTTCTTAAGATCTTTGCACTAGCCCTATCTAGACCCTTGTGGCTGTTATATAATAAATCATTGTCTGTTGGAGTCTTTCCAAAATATTGAAAACTATCTTTTGTATGGCCGATTTTTAAAAACTCTGGCAACAAGGAAGATGTTGAGAATTATTGCCCTATTACACTATTATCTCATTTCCCAAAGATATTTGAATCACTAGTAAACGATTTTTTAACTGAAAAATCAAAAAATATAATAATTCCAGAACAGCATGGTTTTACCAGTGGTCGATCTATAACAACAAATTTGCTAGTGTATGAACGAGCCATATCGGGGGCCTTGGAAGCCGGTCAGATTGTAGATTCTATCTATACTGACTTCTCCAAGGCCTTCGATAGGGTGAGTCATGCATTGTTGATAGACAAACTTTCCAAATATGGTGTATGCGGTTCACTTCTTCAGTGGCTGTATTCTTATCTTGTAGACAGAAGCCAGATTGTTCTGTGGTGCTTCTGGGCTGCCTCAGCAGAGGGGTCATCTTGCACCACTCCTGTTCTGCTTCTTTATCAATGACATAGGGTCTTGTTTCCATCATGTCCAATTTTTATTATATGCCGATGACTTGAAAATTTTCAAGAGTATAAATCAAGAAGGCCCAGGCAGGGGAATGCAAGATGATCTTCTGAGGTTCCACGAGTGGTGTGTTGAGAACGAGATAACATTGAATGGCAAGAAATGCAAATATATTCAGTTCTCCAGGAAAAATTCTCCCAAACTAAATGACTATTATATAAATGATAATGTTATTGCAAATGTTTCTAGTATTCATGACCTAGGTGTTATATTCGATGCAAAATTGTTATTTTCTGAACACATTTATGCATGTTGTAATAAAGCATTGAAAATGTTGGGTTTTATCAAAAGACACAAAAGAGACTTTAAGAATGTTTCTGCTCTCAAGTGCCAGTATGTGTCATTGGTTCGTTCCCATCTTGGAAATAATAGCTGTGTGTGGTCACCACATTATAAAATTTATGTTGAATTAGTTGAACGTGTACAGAGAAAATTCTTGAGATACATAGGGTACAAAATGGGAATACCTTCAGATTTTATTGATCATGGTCAGCTTTTGCAAAATTTGTCATTGGAAACATTGGAGCATAGGCGTAGAAAATTTGATCAGTTATTGATTTTTAAGTTGCTCAGAGGTTATCTGAATTGCCCTGAGTTGCTCTCGGCTGTAAACTTGAATGTCCCAGTGAGGAATTTTAGAGCTGTGCGCTGTTTTTTGTTGGAGAGACATCATACCTCTTATGGCCAACACACAGCCATTAATCGGGCTATATCTTATGCAAATGAGATGCAGGTGGACATATTTGCTGCGTCTTTGCATCAAATGAAGCTATCACTGTGATATTGTTTTGTAATCTAGTGATTTACTCTGTGATCTGTTTTTGGCTCTTTTTTGTTGTCCTTTCAATTTTTTAATTTAGAAATAATTTATTGTACTCTTCTTAAAATTTTTATTTATATGTGATTTGTTATTAGTATTAATATTATTATTATGGCAATATTTGTAAAATTGGGCTGCTGCCCGTTGGAAGTTGAAATAAATAAATAAAATAAATAAACAAAAATGCTGGTTTTGATGTCCCTTACTACCCCTTAAAGTTTGTCAGTATCTTTTTGGGACACCCTGCATAAAAACACAAATCTTCTGCGATCAAACCTAACATAAACGTCAGAAGCAAGATGACAAACTGACAATTCTTTCTCTGCAAGAAGATCTCAGGCTCAGGTATCAAAATCTTAAAACACATATAGACATCAAGGAATAAAATTTGCTTCTATTCTCAAGAGAAGTACCAGATTCAAAAGCTTCATTAAGTTGTCACCAATGACCCTCACAGTTTACCTATATCTTGATTAGAAATTTCACCCATCTTAAGCCCAACCCTCTTTGAAAGTTTTCTCTCGAGTTTTCTCTGGACCCTTTCCAAATTCTGCCTGTGTACACTATAATAAGGTTGGCATAGCAGGTGAACATACTAAGGCAAAGAAAACTTCCCTCAAAGTAAAAATAATATCAATTTCTCTCAGAACTCTCAAGACAAACCCAACCATCCTCATTGCTTTATTTATGGTTTTACTGAATGTGATAACGTTACATTTAGTTGAAGATTATTTAGTAAATACCATGTGGTAAACAAATTTAGTTGTTCTTGCAAAGATTGACAGTCCAGCACATCAATCTTAATCCTATAAATCTTAGTCATCAGCAAACACTTTAAAATCAATTTATTATCAATAATAACAAACACATTGAAAAGTATTGTTGAAAGGTGCCCCTCTTGCAGATACTTCTGATGTCACTACAATTTCAGATTTTTCATTTTAACATCCTAGGTTGCTTCAAACCATTTGAAAAGAGGGCCAGAAAGTGCCACAGCATTTAGCTTAGATAACAAAATCTACTCTGTTGAATGCCTGATACCATAGAATACTGATACTTATTCTCAAACGCACCCAATAGAGCTTGCTTTGTTATAGTGGATCATCTCCCCTTCATGAAACTGTGCTGTTCATTCATTATGATCCTATTAAGGTGAGGAGGCAAATTAGTGATTCAAATAGTCCAACTATGAAAGAGATTTTACTAATAGCTCTGTATTTTTTGATATCAGCTCTGTCACAATCTTTAAGAATAGATGAAACAAAGGATTTTTTCCAAAAGTCTGGAAAAACTCCTGTACTTGAAGATAAATTTGAAATTTTACATAAAATGAGAGAGATAAAACATATTCACTTTCCCCAATTTTTCTTCATTTTGTCACTTTTATCATGTGGACAATTCTAAACAACTTAAATTATTACAATGTTGAAGCGGTTTTCAATCACTCAGATAAAGTACCCAGAACTTTCAAGATAGATCAAAATATAGAATGAAACAAATACGGAGACAAATACAAAAGTACCTGACCAAAGTCTTACCCAAAAGCTATTTTATTCTCTTAGTTTGTCTTTCATATTGTGTTTTTTTCATTTCTGTCATTTCCTCTTTAATGTTACACTCAAAAATCATCGTATTATTTCGTGCTTGTGAATGTACAGGATATTTGATTATATTTGAACCCATACCTACAGCTTTTACTATTTAGGATAGAAAAAAAATTTAAATACAAAATTTCACAGTTTTTTTCTATACTTTCTTTTAACGTTATCAGAAGAAACAAAATCGCATCGAAAAATGGAGAAACGTAGACAACTTCGACTTTTCTTAATGAAACACCCTGTATATTTTGCGATAAAATGAAAGATCTTTTCTTCCTGATTCTAAATATGTATATTGATCACAGTTGAGTGAGCCGTTTTTGACATATTTTAGCTTAAAGTATAAATAATTTCATAAGGATATCAAGATATTAGAATCTATAAAAAATTTCTTTGGATTTTATTTATAATTGAAACTAAGATATATCAGAAACGGCTCTACCAAATATAATCAATATAATATACAGGGTGAGTTACTAAGCGCGCGGTGGTCCATATCTCCTATTCTAACGGAGATCGAAGAAAAATCTAAGGACAAAACTTGTAGATAAACATGAGTACTACATTCCTAAATTATTTTCGAGTATACAGGGTGGCCCAATAACTAGTAGTGACACAAAGTTTTGTTTTTTTAAATGACTCTCCCTGTATATTATGAGATTTCTGGATTCTGCGGAAAATTCTAGACATATTTCATGTACAATGTCATATACCTATCTTCAACTGTTTCGGAAATATTTACAGTTGAAAACTAACTTTTTTGCATCTTTGATAGACTGTAGTGTAAAACCTGAACGGTTAATTTTACAAGAAAACGGATTTTACATTCCTATTTTAGTTTTTCATAAACTTATCATTTGGCACCAATCTTGAAATTAAAATCCATGATTAAAAATTCCGCCTAAATTATTAATCTTTGGTTAAATTCAAAGTTGTTGTCAAATGATAGCTTATGAAAATCTAAGATACTTAGGAATGTAAAATCCGTTTTCCTCTAAAATTAACCGATTAGGTTTCACAGTCTGTCAAAGATGCAAAAAAGTACATTTTCAACTGTCAATATTTCCAAAACAATTGAAGATAGGTATATGACATTATACATGAAATATGTCTAGAATTTTCCGCAGAATTGGGAAATGTCATAATATACAAGGGGAGTTATTCGAAAAAACATAACTTTGTGTCACTATTAATTATTGGGCCACCTGTATACTGGAAAATAATTTAGAAATGTAGTACTCATGTTTATCTACAAGTTTTGTATTTAGTTTTTTCTCCGATCTCCGTTAGTATAGGAGATATGGACCACCGCGCGCTTAGTAACTCACCCTGTATATATATTTGGAATCAGGAAGAAAAGATCTTTCATTTTATCGCATAATATACAGGGTGTTCCATTAAAAAAGTCGAAGTTGCCTACATTTCTCCTTTTTCCGATGCGATTTTGATTTTTCTAATACTACCGTTAAAAGAAAATATAGAAAAAAAACTATCAAATTTTGCATTTAAAATTTTTTTCTATTTTAAATAGTAAAGGCTGTAGGTATGGGTCCAAATATAATCAAATACCCTTGTACAGGGTAGGCCAATTTGGAAACTTCCTTATGGAAACACCCTTTATTTTTTAGAGACAGAAAAAAATTAACCCCCAATCTGAGGCTCAAATTTCATGAAATTTTGATTGGTGCAAACCACATTTTGATATCTTCAACCGTTTAGCCGCTAGAAGGCGATTCTCGATTTTGACCAATACTGTGAATCTTTCATAACTTTTTTAATTATGTAAATAATTCATTTCTGTGAAGACTTTCTGAAAGCACTTTTTTAAGTGGAATTCAGTGAAGTTCTCAGCTTTTTTCTATTTGGCTCCGATTCCGAGATATTGACCAAAATCCGATTTTGTTCAATAGGACATCCTATATATTAATAGCTCATTGACAAGCTCTACTTTTGTTGATTTCAATGATATAAAATTCAATAGGTTTATCTCTAAGGGTGCGTTCGAAATCACCCTGGGCGTCACACCGAGTGCACACCAGCCATGAATAGATCATAGCTGGTGTGCACTCGGTGTGACGCCCAGGGTGATGCCGAACTCACCCCAACGGTTCCTGAGAAAAAAATTATCTCGATTTTTGTCATAAGACACAATGTGTTGGAAATGGACTTTATATCTGTAAGGAAAACGAGTAAGGTCTCTTTCTAACACATTGTTTCTTATGACAAAAACAGAAATAATTTTTCCTACAGCCGTGCGGAAAAATCGATTTTCCGCACTGATATGCGTGCGGAAAATGAGTTTTCCCGCACGGTGCGGTAAAACTTTTTTTTTTGACATATCAGTGCGGAAAAAATTTTACCGCACTGATATGTCAAAAAAAAAAGAAAAATTTTACATTTTTTCGCCTGTAGGAAAAATATTGTACCTAACACTTGCGGAAAAATTCATTTTCCGCACTTGTTAGGTAAATAGCTATTTTTTCTCGAAAACTGTTAGGGAAAAACCTATCGAACTTTATATCATTGAAATCAGCAAAAGCAGAGCTTTCCAATAAGTTATTAATATTTAGGGTGTTCTATTGAAAAAAATCGGATTTTGGTCAATATCTCGAAATCCGAGTCAATTAGAAAAAAACTGAGAACGTCACTGAACTCTTCTTAAAAGTGCTTCTAGAAAGTCTTTACGGAAATCAATTATTTTCATAAACAAAAAAGTTATGAAGGTTTCACAGTATTGCTCAAAATCGAGAATCGCCCTCTAGCGGCTAAACGGTTTGCAGCAATCAAAATTTCATGAAATTTGAGCCTCAGAGTGGGGAGTTCATTTTTTTCTATCCAATTTGGACCACCCTCCTGTACATGTATAACAAAACAATAACTAATTAAATTTTATCAAAATATGTAAGGAAAGATTTTGACAAAGTCATAGTGTTAGAATTTATAAGATTTTACTTATAATTGCATGTAGTATTTTTATTTTGAGGTGATCTACGTCTGTAAGGGTAAAAAAAATATGTTTCAATATAAATCAAATGAAAGCAAACGCAAACTAACTAAATTAACACTTTTGGACCATCAAGATTCGAGTACACAGGAGAGAAATGAGATCCAATGCCAATCCTAGGCATCGTCAGATTCATATCCATCAACAGTCATGCATTTTGGATATTATTCTGTGTTGCCTGTTTTTGATTTCACAAAGTTCCATAAAGATTATTTAGCATGCAGTTGATTTTCCAACTGTTTTACATAGTTTTTATGTAATGTTTGAGAAATATTATGGCATTCAATCTTAAAGTAACAAACTGATTATAATGCTGTGAGCGTGTAGTAATAAATTACCTTTTTCATATGAAAAAAACTTGAATTTATTAATCCTGATGGTTTCAAGTCACTGTGCTCATTGGAAGTATTTTCCACACTTCATGCATCAACATGAGAAAAACCTTTCAAATTCAATTGAGAGCTTCAAATTCACTTCCAATTGAGTTTTCCATGAAAGAGAAACTTTAATTCATGAATCCTGAAAGTTTCAAGTCACTGTGATCCTTAGAAGTATTTTGCACAAGTGATTTTTGCAAATCATTTTTGCATGCACCAATGTAAGAAAAAACTTCCAAATTTAATTTGGGGCTTCAAATTAACTTTTTTACAAAGAGGAAACTTCAATTTATAAATCCTGAAAGTTTCAAGTTACTGTGATCATTGGAAGTACTTGCGCAAGGGATATTTGCATATTTTAATAAGTGTTGTATGCATTAACGTAAGAAAAAGCTTCTAATTTTAGTTTGGAGCTTCAAATCAACTTTACTACAAAGAGGAAACTTCAGTTCATAAATCCTGAAAGTTTCAAGTCATTGTGGTCATTAGAAGTAGGTCCTTTGCACAAGTGATTTTTGCAGATTTTAATCATTTTTGCATGCATTAACGTAAGATCTTCTAAATTTAATTTGGAGCTTCAAATCAAATTCAAATTATTTTTTCCGCAAAAACGAAACTTCAATTCATAAATCCTGAAAGTTTCAAGTCACTGTGATGATTAGAAGAACTTTGCACAAGTGGTTTTTACGAGGGTTTTTACCTACAGATTTTAATCATTTTTGCATGCATTAACGTAAGAAAAAATTCCAAATTTAGTTTGGAGCTTCAAATCAACTTCAAATTACCTTTTCTACAAAGATTAAATTTCAATTGATAAATCCTGAAAGTTTCAAGTCATTATGATCATTAGAAGTAGGTCCTTTGCACAAGTGATTTTTGCAGATTTTAATCATTTTTGCATGCATTAACGTAACATCTTCTAAATTTAATTTGGAGCTTCAAATCAAATTTAAATTATTTTTTCCGCAAGAAGAAAAGTTTGGAGTTTCAAATCAGCTTCAAATTAACTTTTCCATGAAGAGGTAACTTGAATTCATAAATCCTAAAAGTTTCAAGTCATTGTGATCATTAGAAGTATTTTGCACAAGTGATTTTTGCAAATTTTAATTATTTTTGCATGCATCAACGTGAAAAAACCCTTCTCGATTTAGTTTGGAGCTTCAAAGCAACTTCAAGTCAACTTTTCCACAAAGAGGAAACTCCAATACATAAATCCTGAAAGTTCGAAGTCACTGTGATCATTAGAAGTATTTTGCACAAGTGATTTTTGCATATTCTAGTCAGTAATGCATGCAATTAATATGAGAAAAAGCTTCTAAATTCAGTTTGGAACTTCTAATTAACTTTTCCACAAAGAGGAAACTTCAATTAACACGTTCACGACCGCTATTATGAAATTGGACGATGTTTGAAACCGGCCGCGTTTTTTTGGGTAGGCATAACTTTTGACAGAAATAATATATTTTATACCAGTTATATTTGTGTTTTGTTATCTATTTTTTGTATTTATATTTGATGTCACACATATGTGACATCGGTTTCCGGTAAGTTTCCCATTGAAATTACCCACTTGTCATAATAGAAAACCGTGCGACACACATGTGTGACATGAAGAATTAGCTGTTTTAGACACTCGGCTAAGCTATAGGCGGTAATTATTGTTCAATATCCAGTGAGAACCACCTTGTAACGTCAAACTCTGGTAGAACTGTTATTATAAGTGTCTAGAAACAACAGAAATCTGTAATAGTTAGAAGACAATATAAACTGCAGCCGCCACAAGCTTATGATTGAAATCAATCATCCAATCCTGAAACCATGCAACACAAATGGGTGCCAAACACCCCCAGAAACTGACGCTAAAACACGTCCTTCGCTGCTAAACCGCCTGGGAGTTATTTGCATTTAATCATTGTAGGGTCATTGTCACACATGTGTAACATCAGTTCCTGGAAAAAACTGTTTGTCACATATGTGTGACGCGTGGCCGTGTATGTGTTTTAAGTAATTTTTTTGTAATGTACAAAATGTTTCTATTATAGTTGGATAAGAATGGACTGATTCACTAATTGTATAAAGTTTATCAGTTAAATAGCTTGAGGTCAACTTATTTTTCATTTAAATAATATAAGAAACATGACCTCAAGCTCAAGTAGTTTTTCAATAAAATCTAGATATCCAACTACAACTTCCTTGAATTTTTAATAACTTTTTAAGTGTTTGCAAGGTATATCTAATAAATGAATAGATGAACACCTATATCAATAATATAATTATTACATTCAATAGTTACAATATTTCTTCTTATTTCCATTAAATTATAATGGTTGTCTATTTTTACTTCGATTTTTATCCAATAGATCCAATTTGTAAATCCTGAAACTTTCAAGTTGTCCTGAATTTCTGATTGCTCAAGTATTTTTCAAAGAAACTTGAATAATTGTGTATACCTATTGTATACCTATAATTAAACATTTCCCAGAGAGGATAAGAAAGCTTGAAAATGGAACCCAACTGTGTATTTACTCGGGAGAAAATTAAATACCCATTAGTTTTTCTTTTTTTCCATTGCTGACGCCTCTAAACATTTTATAATCGAACGCAACCTACATTAACATTATAACTGCCTTTATGTCATGAGATTCCAATTATTGCCGTTTGCAAGCCAAGCTTTCACCTAATGTAGTTGATTGTTTCATCACATTTATAACTGTCTCTTTTAAAATAAGTTTTATTCAATAATTATTATGAAATGTTCACTTTTATGCAGTTGAAAATTTAATCAATAAAAATTCCATCATTTACTCATTTAACAGTCATTAATGCATCTGTTATTAGACGCTGATTAATTGTGAAACTGCGTGTATTTTTATTGCAATAATTAGATGAAACACTGTATTTTGGCCGGTTAAAATGAATCGATTTTCGTGCAATAGTTTTAAATAGACATCAAGTTTTATTACTGACGTCCTCATGAATATGCTTTTGCAAATGCGTGGAAATTGTATGAGTTTTGAAATAAGTGAGACACTTTTTATGCATCGAATTGTAGTTTCAACATCCTGACATTATAAACCTAATCACAACAAAGCAAACAAACATCACACACCAAGGACTTTTCTATTGTAATAAACATATTTACTAAATGAAATGCATTATTTATTTATACAAATCAACTTCAATGTAAATTAACAATTATATATTATGTTGTAGTTCTTTAGTTTATTATTCCAAAAAATCATTTGATCTACAATTGAAAATTACTTGTAAATAAATATCCATCATCATTTAACTCGCTCCATTTCATTTCAATCTCTTGTTTCTGGGTCAGCACCTAATTTTAGTTTGTTTGGGCTTGGTTCATTGTTTTTGATTATACTGCTACACAGGATTTTGATAGCAAATTGTATATCAGTTAATTCTTTATATTGTTTTGATTTTAAATTTTTATACTTAAGGCCTACGCTGAACAAGGATATACGAGTTTTTTTTTCTTTTCGTTTATAATGGCCAAGTTGAATATACTGGGATCAGGATGGAAGAGCAGGGTCGAGGACCGTCCTATATCAGAGGCGTGCTGAATTTGTTTGTTATTTTTTTCGACTGATAGGTAGCAACAAAGAAAATATTCATAGTGATTAATTTTCAAGGTGCAAGCAACAATGAAAATTAACATTCTAATGTGGATTTTTTCAGCCTTGAGTTACTATTTGTATTGTTTTTAAGAAATTTGATGATTTTCTTAGAGATTAAATCAATCATATCAACTTCTGGTTCATTTGAAATTGTGAAGGAAACCCCAAATATTGAATTTCAAAAGTTTTAAGTTAATAATAATAATATGGAATCAAGTTTTTATAACACACATTTTAAGGTAATTTTACGGACATTTTAAGTTTTAAGTGGAAATAAATACAATAAATCCCTCTTTGAGCATCATATCAATTTGTGGTTTAATTTAAATTGTGAAAGAGTCCCAAATCAGGGTTGGCATGATACAAATCAAATGATTTTATATAAGTATTGCACATTTAATTCCAAAATCCTGTAAAATTGCCAACAAATAAATGTAATTACTCAATTTTAAAAAATGAAAGCTAAATAAATTAAAAATGTGCAATTAATACGACACGCACTGATTGAACTATGAATTTATTTACAATGCATTTCATCTCCGCCCCTGTATATTAAAACAAGTATTTATGCCCATATTGCAAAATAATTTTTTCCAATAATAAAAGTTTCTCACTCCAACAAAAACCGTCTAGACGGCCCTTAAAGGACAATCATCTCTCGCTCCAGGCCCTTGTGTCTGGAATAAGTTTCACAGTTTGTTGTTCAATAGAAATTTCATATTTCTGTAATTTAGGGTTGAATTTTCTTTTTTTCTAGGTCATGGAAATTCGCACAGGGACGCGGCCAGCATCCAGGCCACTTACCCGATACCGGCCGCTTGCGGATTGTACTATTTCGAAGTGAAAATTGTGAGCAAAGGCCGCGATGGTTACATGGGCATCGGTTTGTCGGCTCAGGGGGTGAATTTGAACAGATTGCCAGGTAACGCGGGACGTAGACGTCACAGGGGTATTAAAAATCATATTTTTAGTATACCTTTCCCTGAATTTTTTTATTTTATTTTTTATGCTAGAGTGATAAAACATTATCTGTCAATGGCTGAATTTGGTACTTTATTTCAATTTGCTTTACAGAAATCTGTAGAAACACATTGAGACAATGCTTTATCACAATAATTACATTGTTAAAAGCAAAAAAATCTTTAAATTAGTAAAATTTAACGATATTTTTATGATAGTCCTTGTTTCAGGATGGGACAAACAATCGTACGGTTATCACGGTGACGATGGTCACTCTTTTTGTTCGTCCGGCACCGGTCAGCCGTACGGGCCTACATTCACAACAGGAGATGTGATCGGTTGCGGTGTCAATCTCATTGACAATACCTGTTTTTATACAAAAAACGGTCATCACTTGGGAACTGCCTTTCACGATCTACCTGTAAGTAACCAGAGATTTTTAGGGATTGTATATTGATTCTAAAATGATGAGTGACTATTAGTTATTTGTTCTGAATAGATAAATTGCTATAAGATTGCTATAAATTGCAATTGCAATAATTTTTTATCATTATTTTTGCTTGTGGCTATTCTGATAAAAATGTAATTCAATAATTATGTTTATTTGAGACTTTGGATAGTCTTATCATCATCAATTTAACATTGTAGGTAGGTATTGGTTATTGAAATTTTTCCTTTGAATAATTTAAAAAATGTTATTTTGATTATTTTTTTAATGTTATAAAGCTTGTTTGTAACTTTGCTTCTGGGCTCAAAATCCAATTCTAATTTATTTTCCCTTATAAAAGAGGCTCTATTTTATAATTCTTGTAAATTTCAAATCAAAAACTAACCCAAACATTCACCATTGAAGATCAGCTGCTTCAACTTACACTTGAAACAAGTTATGTTCAATCTTTTAACAGATTCTGGAATTCGATTGTAATACCTTAGTCCTTCTGATAAGATGCTGCATTGGCCAGTTGTAGTGTTCATTGCCGACGTTCTTAAGTTTATGTCTATCAACTTAGCGAGACAACTTCGAAAAATCGATTTTCCATTATGCCAGGAATTTGCCGCTTTTTTGCCGCTAATTAAATGTGGAATTAAAAAATTTGCCGCTCTTTTGGTTTTTTCTTAATTACGTGTTTTGCTAACTTGACGTCAAGATAGCGAGACAACATCACTAAATATGTCAGCATTAAAAAACTAGGTACGTGAAAATTTGCCGTTTTTTTTGCCGCTAATTAGTTGTGAAAATCAAAAATTTGCCGGTTTTTTTTTTCATATAAAATAAAGTTTAAAAAAAAATCATTTGTTTCGCTAACTTGACGTCAAGTTAGGGAGACATTATCACCAAAAATGTCGGTAGTGAAAAATTGAGTGAATGGAAATTTGCCGTTTTTTGCCGCTAATTAGTTGTGAAAACCAAAAATTTGCCGCTTTTTTTTTACAAAAAATCAAGTTTGAAAAAAAAATCATGTGACGTCAAGTTAGCGAGACAATATCATTAAAAATGTCGGTAGTGATGAGTTGAGTGAATGGAAATTTGCCGTTTTTTTGCCGCTAATTAGATGTGAAAACTAAAAATTTGCCGCTACCTTTCTTTTCATAAGAAAATCGTGTTCGAAAATAAAATAGTCTTTTGCTAATTTAACGTAAAGTTAGCGAGATCACTAAAAATGTCGGTAGTGATAAATTGAGTGAGTGGAAATTTGCCGCTAATTAGCTCTTTTTCTACAAGAAAATATCGCGTTTGAAAAAAATATCATGTATTTCGCTAACTTGACATAAGTTAGCAAAACAGTATCAATAAAAATGTCGGTAGAAAATGTCATTCATCTGTCAAAACTGGTATTCGAACCATAAACTGGGCTCTGTGTCATTTGCGCGAGGGAGAAAAGCGCGATACTAAAAGCGCGAGGGACAAAAGCGCGACGGAACAAAAACGCGACTGGAATAAAGCACGATTGGACAACAACGCGAGGTATCTAACTATCTACGAGGACTGTAAGCAAGAGATGAGGGACACATCAAATTGTATCAATAATATTCAGAAAAATGCAGCCTTACTCAAACTAACCTATACTAACCCGTTCGCCTAGTGCGATCTAGTCTTCGTTAAATAGAATTTTATTTGAAAACAAGGCGCGGTCAAGGGACCCTACGCTATAAATAAATTGACTGTTTTTTTGAATAAAATGCTAACTTACGAGTACTAGATCGCAATAGGCGGACGGGTTATTTTGAGTTAGTTTGAGCAAGTCTGTATTTGCTTTATTATCATTGGTTCAAATTGATGTCGCCATACACACTTACTCAAACTAACCCAAAATAACCCGTCCACCTAGTACGATCTAGTCCTCGTAAGCATTTTATGTAAAAAAACAAAGTTAATTCACTGATTGCTCAGGGTCTCTTGAGAGCGCAGTGCTTTTTAAATAAAATGCTAACTCACGAGGACGAGATTGCCCTAGACGGACGGGTTAGTTTGAGTAAGTCTACATAATTTTGATTAATATTGGAACAATTTGATGTTTCCCTCTTTTGCTTAGAGGTCGTCGTTGTAAATGTCGCTCTTTTAATTTGTCACTGTTCTAAATCTCGTTCTTTACATATGGCGCTCTTTTGATATGTTGCTGTTTTTTTAGATGTCGCTATTTTGAATATCGCTGTTCCAAATGTCGCTATTTTGATATATCGCTTTAACAATGTGTCGCCTTTTTGATGTTGCTATTTTAAATATCGTTCTTTTGAACCGGAGCCACCGAAAATATCTTGTATTTTGGAAAACGATCTTCAGTTCTCGTAGTAAGGCACTTCACGTTTTTGGCCAATCGCGCTTTATCCAGTCGCGTTTTTGTTCTGTCGCGCTTTTGTCCCCTCGCGCTTTGTCGCTCGCGCTTTTATCCAGTCGCGTTTTTGCGCAGTCGTGCGCTTTTGTCCCTCGCGCTTTTGTTCCTCGCGCTTCTAATCCAGTCGCGTTTTTGTCCATCGCGCATTTGTTCTGTCGCGTTTTTGTTCCGTCGTGATTTTGTCCCTCGCGCTTTTCGTATCGCGCTTTTCGTATCGCGCTTTTCTCCCTCGCGCAAACGGTTGTCGCGCAAATGACACAGATCGCATGCATAAACTGGCATTTTTTAATTGTTGATTTCAACCAATCAGATTACGATTAAGTGATAATTTGTACTAGTGCAGGATTATAGGATTGGATAATTGCTTACTAACAGGTGGCATTTGACATTTTTTCTGATTGGTGACATTTTATACTTACGAGGATATACTAAAAATTTATATTTTTGATTCATGAAATTCTCTCATAAAATACAACTCGAGCAATGGAAATATATCTATAATTTTTGAGAAATTTGCTCTCATGCATTTTTAACTGGAAAAGGCACTCGTCGCTCGTGCTTTTTTTCAACTAAAAATGCATTCGGGAAAATTTGCCAAAAATTATCGATAATTTCCATTTTATCCCAATTTAATTTTATTTCTAATTTTATTTTATTTTCTGTATAAATGAGCACACGATATTTCGCTTTCTGATTTTTGAAACCTATAAGGCCTCCAATAGAGTTTTCCTGAGCTAAAGAAAAAAAACTGAAAAACTATTCTCAAAAAATTTAGAAATAAATATTTGTTCCAACAAATGTTGAGTTTCACTAATTAAAATACTTACAGGGTGCATAAAAATCAAGGGTGGGAGATCATTTATAACGGAACACCCTTTTACTCACCTAATTTTATAGTGCCCTTCGTTTTTTGTGATGATGTCGGTCTAACTTAACGGCAAGCTTGCGAAACACAAGTTTTTTTCAAACACGATTTTTTCATAGAGAAAAAGAGCGGCAAATTTTTGGGTTTTCACATTTAATTAGTGGCAAAAAGCGGCAAATTTCCACAGCTTTTCTCTACCACTCAATTTTTCTCTACCGACATTTTTAATGATACATACTGCCCAAGTAGCATATAATATGGGGTAAACATCGTTTTTCAGTTGGGCCAATATTTATTCATTTTTGTTGATAAATCAACACAGTACCAATATTGGGGCAACGTTAGTTTTAACTATGTGGAAACAATATTTAAAAATAATCTTGTACCAATATTGTTTTCGTAGATTAATTAACTCTTCAGTAATTTGAATATTGGCCCAAGACTTTTCACTACAATATTGATTTATGAAATATTGGCCAAATATTACATTTTATATTATCGAAACAATATTGTAATATAATATTAATTCAATATTGGCATTCAATTTTTTATTGATATTTAAATTCACTTCAAAAACTTTGTATACCCAATATTTATTTCCAATTTTTTCGCAATATTGATACTTTTTTGAAAAACCCAATGAAGGGCCAATATTTACATACTAATTTTTACCAAGGTTAGATTTTCTGAATTGAAAACGTTGGTCCAATATAGAGTATTCAATGTGCGCACTTGGTGTGCCGACCAAAAAATAGATGGAGACTCTGTCTTCACTTTACCTGTCTTAAACCTGGTTCCAGGATGAAGCCAAAAATTGGTTGTTTTCTCTCTGCGGGACCCTGGCGGGACTTAACCATGCTGATGACTTGTGATACAGCGAAACGGGTCCACGGATGGTCCGGCAGAGAGAAAACACTTCTTAGTCGGTCCTTATAATTGGTCCGTTACCTTAATTAAATATAATATAAAGTCAAGATTTACATACGTCTTCGGGCCAATATTGGTAATTTCAATTGGCTCTATATTGCATAAAGTTCTTGATATGATATTGATTATTTCTTTTTGGGCCAACATTTGGTTACGTTATTGTACCAACGTTGGTGTTTGTTTTTGGGTATATATTGACATACGTTCTTGGACAAATATAGCAGAATGTCCACATCTTTTATTGGGCCAACATAGAGAATCTGACTTGGGCCAATAAATCGTAGTTATTGTCCCAATATTGGCCCAACATGGGAGTGCTACTTGGGATGTTTTGCTCACTTGATGTCAACTTAGCGAAACACATGATATTTTTTTCAAACGCGATATTTTCCACTCACTCAATTTATCACTACCGACATTTTTAGTGATCTCGCTAACTTTACGTTAAATTAGCCAAACATTTATTTTCTTTTCGAACACGATTTTCTTATGAAAAGAAATGTAGCGGCAAATTTTCAGTTTTCACATCTAATTAGCGGCAGAAAAACGGCAAATTTCCATTCACTCAACTTATCACTATACCGACATTTTTAGTGATGTCTCGCTAACTTAACGTCAAGTTAGCGAAACACATGATTTTTTTTTCAAACTTGATTTTTTGTAAAAAAAAGAAGCGACAAATTTTTGGTTTTCACAACTAATTAGCGGCAAAAAAACGGCAAATTTCCATTCACTCAACTCATCACTACCGACATTTTTAGTGATAATGTCTCGCTAACTTGACGTCAAGTTACCGAAACAATGATTTTTTTTTCAAACTTGATTATTTATGGAAAAAAAAGAACCGGCAAATTTTTGGTTTACACAACTAATTAGCGGCAAAAAAACGACAAATTTTCATCTACCTAATTTTTTACTGCTGACATATTTAGTGATGTTGTCTCGCTATCTTGACGTCAAGTTAGCAAAACACGTAATTAAGAAAAAACCAAAAGAGCGGCAAATTTTTTAATTCCACATTTAATTAGCGGCAAAAAAGCGGCAAATTCTTGGCATAACGGAAAATCGATTTTCCGAAGTTGTCTCGCTAAGTTGATAGACATCTTAAGTTTTCATTGAGTCTGGTATTGTAGTTATGGATTGTGTTGGCTGAGATGAGACTTATTGTAGAGTGAATATTGGAAGTCTTGCAAGAATGGATAAAAATGCATGTTTGCAAGATATACAGAGAGTGAATATCCAGGATGCCATTCAGACAGTGTTGCCAACTGTACTATAATTATAGTATTTGTACTATAATTGAATGGTTATGTACTATTTACTATCAAAGGTCATTATAGTACACCTAAAATACTATAATTATGCATTATCAAATTATTTATTATATTTTTTACTGGAAAATAATCTCTATTCTCCTAAACCTATTTTGTTGGTTTGCAAGCCCTTATGTCTAGTCACCTTTTTTCTTTTCTTCTTTTTTTTAGCTCTGTCGTTTTATGGCGATTTCCATTTGTCAATCAGTGCGCACTGAGTGTATATTCGCACCTTTTTCTAAAAGCATGTGAAATTGAAAGATGGAGACACATTTTTTTTTTTTTGCACTGACACTACAAATGGAAATCGGTACATATTAGTATTGATAGAGCATGTATTTTTTGACAGTTGACATTTTAAATGTCAACTGTCAAAAGTGTTAATTCAGTGTTTTTTAGGTGACTGTGTTTACACTGTCAAATGTCAATTTCATTGATTTTCCTGAGCAGATCCATTTTTTATACCAAAAAAGATGTTATCGAACGCACCCGTATTGAATTTTTAAAATTATTTTTAATTTTGTTGTTTTTCACGAGAAAAATTTGAAATTTTACTGTGATGCGCCCCTGACTTTTTTCTCTTTTTCTCCAGAAAATGTCATAATTTTCGCCTGAATAGTTTTCCAGAAGAAAAATAAAATGTTGGATGGTGCATTTATGCCTACTTTAGTTGATTTTCATTAATTTTCCAATGGGGTTATTTTAAAACTGGAAAAATTTGAAATTTTACTATGAGACGCCTCTGACTTTCCTCTTTTTTTCCATAAAATGTCATAATTTTCTCCTGGACAGTTTTCCAAGAAAAAAATTAAATGTTAGATGGTGCATTTAGGCCTAATTTAATTGATTTTTATTAATTTCCAATGGGGTTATTTTTCACTGGAAAAATTTGAAATTTTACTATGATACGCCCCTGATTTTCCTCTTTTTTTCCAGAAAATGTCATAATTTTCTCATAAACAGTTTTCCAGGAAAAAAATAAAATGTTAGATGGTGTATTTATGTTTAATTTAGTTGATTTTCATTAATTTTCAATGGGGTTATTTTTCACTGGAAAAATTTGAAATTTTAGTATGATACGCCCCTGACTTTTCTCGTTTTGTCCAAAATATTTCATAATTTTTCTTTGGATAGTTTTCCAGAAAAATAAAAATGTTAGATGGTGCATTTATGCCTAATTTAGTTGATTTTCATTAATTTCCAATAGGGTTATTTTCCACTGAAAAATCTGAAATTTTTCTATGATACGCCCCTGATTTTCTTCTTTTTTTCAAGAAAATGTCATAATTTTTCCTTGAATAGTTTTCCAGAAAAAAAATAAAATATTAGATGGTGCATTTATGCCTAATTTAGTTGATTTTCATTAATTTCCAGTGGGGTTATTTTCCACTGAAAAAATCTGAAATTTTACTATGATACGCCCCTGATTTTCTTCTTTTTTTTCCAGAAAATGTCATAATTTTCCCTTGAATAGTTTTCCAGAAAAAAAATAAAATGTTAGATGGTGCATTTATGCCTAATTTAATTGATTTTCATTAATTTCGAATCGGGTTATTTTCCACTGAAAAATCTGAAATTTTACTATGATACGCCCCTGATTTTCTTCTTTTTTTCCAGAAAATGTCATAATTTTTCCTTGAATAGTTTTCCAGAAAAAAATAAAATGTTAGATGGTGCATTTATGCCTAATTTAATTGATTTTCATTAATTTTCAATGGGGTTATTTTTCACTGGAAAAATTTGAAATTTTAGTATGATACGCCCCTGACTTTTCTCGTTTTGTCCAGAAAATTTCATAATTTTCCTTTGGACAGTTTTCCAGAAAAAAAAATAAAATGTTAGATGGTGCATTTATACCTAATTTTATTGATTTTTATTAATTTCCAATGGGGTTATTTTTCACTGGAAAAATTTGAAATTTTAGTATGATACGCCCCTGATTTTTCTCGTTTTGTCCAGAAAATTTCATAATAGTTCGATCTCTGTGTGTCCCACCCAATGAACTATAGCTAAAAACTGGAATGCGCACACATTGCCATATCTGCCAAAAAAATGAAGCCATGAAAGACAGATGCCACAAGGGGGAATGTTGTTTTTCTCTGTTGCTCGCTGACATATGACGTTTTCGAAAGTTTTGTCATATTTCCCTTCACAGGTTTCATCAATTGGAATACGTGTTGGAAGCAATTTTCGCCATTTAACATAATGAGTGCGACAAAAACAGGTATTCCCCCCGCAGCAGCCGCACTAGGCCTCACGTTCGCCATATGTGTTCGCATTCCAGTTTTTGGTTATTAGGCAATTCACTCCATCTGTCAACAAGGGAAATTCAATATGGCGTGGCGGCCAAGCAAGTCTGTTTTGAATATGTTTTTATGCGTATTTTAAATTATTTTGCTCAAAGTTTTGCTTGCAACTCTGATTTTGATTATTTAATAAATTATTTGTTGACTAGGTACCTAAACTATTAAATCAATCAGAAACTAGATATTTTTTTGTGTTTTTTGGCCCATGTGTGGCCGCCACGCCATCTTGAATGTCACGTGGTTTGAATTGCCTAATAGTTCATTGGTCCCACCAGGGCAATTGGTGGTCATTTGTCTCCAGCAGGATACTATAATTTGTACAAATGTACTATAATTTTATAGTGTTCTATACTATAATAGTTGATCCGCAGTTGGCAACACTGCATTCAGGTAATATAAGTCATAGAGAAATATAATAAACCAAGGTAAGAGTTACCGATTCATATGCGCGAAGTAGCAACGTATTTCTAGATGTTTCTTGTAGCACATGGTGTCGCTAGCATAGCTTGGAACTATCTGACAATTCTGACATCACCTTCCATTCTCATATCTATCTCTTTTTAACAGATGCGATAATAAAGGAAAAGAGGACAAAGGATTTTTTAATTATTGTACAATGACATGTTCAAAACTGACAAAAAAAATTTTGACACAAATTAGTCAACCTAAATCTCAATTTATCAGTTGATTTAAAAATGCATGATTCTGGTAAGATTTACGAGATATACAATGTGAAAATGGCTCAGTTTATATATAAGTAATGATAATTATTAAATAGTAACCTATTATTAGTAGAAAGTGAGATGTTTTGGCTGTTTTTGCTTTTTTTTTTGTTGTTATCTTGCGGTATAAGTATAATTTAATTTTTATTATTTCTTTATTTACGTTGTTTATGTATATTTATTTTATTTGTATATGTATGTTCTTTGTTAATTTCGAAAGATGAAAATATATGAGCCAATTTTAAGCGATTAACCGTATTTATTTTTGTTTCCAGGCCAGCGTTTTTTCGCAATTTTTTTTCTGTCGACCGCGGAAAAACGCTGGGTTAAATTTCTATCTTCAGAAATAACAAAACTATAATTTAAAAGTTCAAAAAGCCCGCCAAATGTTATTTAAGTTGGTCTTGTAGTGTATGGTGGCACTAGTATCGATCTGACGTCATCGCCACAGATTAGTCATCGCGTTGCCAGTGTCGTACCCGTACCCAATAGAATCGGTAACTCTCACCTTGGTTTATTATATTTCTCTATGATATAAGTCTTTCTCTAAGTTTGTGGTAACAGAGCCAATCGCTTATTTTCTGTAAGTCTTCTTCAATGATGATTTATAAGTTAGCAGGGTCTTTGTCAAAATAAGTGATGCAAAGTATCATCTACATATAAATTGAGAGCCTTGAGGAGGTATGTATGACAGTGAGTTCATGTAGACTAGAAAGAGTGTCAGTCCTAGAATTGAACCTTGGGGGCACTCCGTGTACAATGTTTTCCATTTTACTTTTGTAACCTTCACATTCAACATACTGTAGTTATTGAGGAGGTATTGTTGTGTTTTCTGAATCCATATTGACCCGCATACCAAAAATTTATTCCATCCAAATAACTCATATTTACACAGGTCTCCAATACCTTAGACATAGCTGGAAGCAGGGAAATGGGCCTGCAGTTATTTAGTTCTGTGCTACAACCACCTTTAAATAAAGGGACAACCTTTGCCATTTTAAACAAACTTGGTACAGATGCAGTATTTATCAACTTATTCCATTTTTCAATTCCTTGATTGTATCAATGCCCAAGCTGTCAGTTCCAGGTGATTTTCCTGGTTTTAATTTTTTTATAACTGCACTGACCTCCTCTGTAGTCACAGGTTCCCATTGATTATTATAAGCAGTAGAAGTTGGTTGGAGTTGAGGGAAAAAAATTTTTGGGGGAAGTTTTTTGCTAGTTTTGCAGCAATTCCGGAAAAGTATTGGTTTAGCAAGTTGGCAACATCCTGTGGGTTCTGCACAGTGTGTCCTTAATGTACTAACTTGGGTAGCAAGCGGTTTTTCCTGGGTTTGGAGTTGTTGATTTTAGTGTTTAGTGTTCTCCATATCTGCTTTATTTATCTCGGCATTATAATAAGCTTTTTTGAGTCAATTATTGATTTTCTATAATTCTTTTTGGGTTAATTTGTAAAGTTCAAGTAAATAGGCACTGTGTAGAAACATTTTATTTCGTTGATAGTGAAAGTCATGTCTTCACATTGTCAAAAAAAAACTCTCCTTGAATCACTCAGATCAGCATAAAACTTTCAGGATTTATTAATAATTAAAGTCTTAAACTGAATTTGATGATTTCCATAGCCAAATCTGTACCCGACAGTGGGTCTTCAAACGCCAGGCGAAGTCGTTGACGCAAACTTTGGTCAAGAGCCTTTCGTTTTCGACATAGAAGACATGATGAAGGAGCTGCAAGCCCGTACCAAAATGGAAATTAGAGATTTCCCTGTGCCCGCTAAACAGTCCGAGTGGCAAGCAATTTTAAACAAGTAAATACTTGTAGTTGGTTAGATTTGAAATACATTTATAATTTTTTGTAGAATGGTTTCTACTTATCTAATTCATCACGGATATTGCAATACTGCCGAGGCCTTCGCCCAAATCACCAATCAGCCTTTTACCGAAGATATTCATTCAATTAAAAATCGCCAAAGTAAGTACACAACTAAAAACATACTTGGGTGGTGTGTGTGTGTGTGTGTGCGTGTCCTTAAAACTGATGGGTTCAACACCTAGTGGTTCTTTTTCCAGAAATTCTCAAGCTTGTCCTGTCCGGACGCATGGGCGAAGCAATCGAGAGGACCAGCCGATTATATCCAGGACTGCTCGAAAACAACCAGAATCTTTTGTTCATGTTAAAAGTAAAATAATTATTTTTGTACAAATTTGGGTTAATGATTTTAATGTTTTAGTGTCGCCAATTTGTCGAAATGGTTAATGGTTCTGACATTGAGGTTTGCCACAGGAAATGTGGCACAGGTGTTTTAGCTTCCCCTAGACCTGGCAGCCCCATTCAAACTTCAGTAATTCAGTCCACTAAAGGATATAGTAGTAATAAGAATAATAAATCTTCGGTAATTTTATAAACTATTTAATTTTTAAGGTTTTAACTCTACTATTTTTTTTTTTAAAGGTTGATGAAATGAATGAAACAAACTCTTCACATAACGGCAACTGTCCAAATACGTCCGTAATTCAGACTGATGACGACCGCATGGAGGTGGACAATTCAGAGGATTGCAATAATGGACAAACAAGCAGCGAAAATTGTCCAAATATAACAGATTGCCCTAATATTCAAGTGAGTTTCTTAGCCATATAAAATTCTTATAATGCAAAGACTTTGTTGTTATTTAGGATTGTCAAAATGGTAAAGAATGTCACACTAATGAGAATTGTTTAAACGGTAAAGAATCATTAAACGGATATCAAAATGGCAATAACCATAATAGTACTGATGGGCAAGAGGCAAATTGTTGTGATAACGACGACGACGATATGGGTTAGTTAATATTTATATATTAATTTTTGTTTGTTTGGGTTGCATGTGCAAATTATATTATTATTTTCTGATTATTTTTGTGCCACTTCAACAGTGGATTCTGTTGCAGATGTAGACACGCCATTATGTAGAAAATCTTGTTCCAAACCGGCAGTAGAGAGAATACTAGAATTCGGTAGAGACTTGTATAGTATGAGTCAAAGATTAAAAGCGGATAAAACTAGTAAACAACACAATCAAGAGATGTTAGAAGTAAGTACTTGTGGTTTGTTTTAAATATTTTTTTAATGGGTTTTTTTTTTAAATTTTAGGATGCATTTAGTTTATTAGCGTATTCTAATCCTTGGGCAAGTCCTATGGGGTGGCAACTAGCGCCTTCGCAAAGGGAAGCGGTTTGTGCACAATTAAATTCTGCCATATTAGGTAAGAAACATATTGAACTTGATTCATTGAAACTCACTTCATGTGATTATTCCCACTAAACATGACTACATAAAGTTGAGGTAGACATTTATGCAACTAAGTAATTTTCAAGTTACAATAAGGTAAAATTTAACTTAAATGTTACGCATGTCATCTGAAAATGAGGCTTTTTTGTTAATAGGATATATATCTCACCAAAATAAGTTATTTGACAGGAAATTGTTTATATTGTCACAACTGCCCGCTTTACGGAGGTGACATGGGGGATTTGTAGCTTTGGGGGTTGATGGAGAGAAACTTGCTCAGGTTATATGAAAATATAGATATATATTTTCCCAAATATACCCTTACATGTACGCTAATCCTATAAGATGCATGACCCTTCGAACACTGGGGTCCTTATAGGGAGCCACACGTCAACGCTGCTTGGGGGACTGTAGATTAGTTATCGTCACCCTTATGCCTTGTCCAGAGGGGCTTTGCCAACGCGAGGTAATTGCACTGGACAACGATAAGGCTGAAGATACCCAGAGGTGCTTTTCCAACGAGAGGTACTTGCACTGATTTAAGTCTGCCTTTGATGCGGTTTGCTGTGTGCAGCTATTCTCTTATTTAGCCTTTCAGTGAGACCATTACAACAAGGATGATATGCGGTTGTAAAGTGGCTTCTTACTCCCAATAATTTTTCTAATTCCCTTACTAATTCCGATTGAAAGACTTTTCCTCTGTCGCTGAGCAGATTTCTTGGCATCCCGTGTATCAAGAATACTTTTTCCAGTAAAAAATTTGTAACTAGTCCGGATTTTCCATTCGGAAGGGCGGCTGTGATGGCATATCCTGAGGCGTAATCGGTAACTACAACTATCATTGTTTCCCCTTTACTGCTTTTTCTAAATGGGCCTAAAAGATCAATTCCTATTTTGTCGAAAACTGTTCCCACTGGTATTGGTTGTAACATCCCTGGCGTTTTTCTGTAAGGAAGGCCCCTTTCTAGCTTGGCAATCTGGGCATCCCTTAACGTACTTTTCGATGTCCTTTAGCATTCCGTCCCAAAAAAATCTGTTTTTAATTTTGTCCGTTGTTTTGCTCAGTCCCAAGTGTCCACTTGGCGGTGATGCATGTCTTATTAATTTTATAGAGTAAGTCTTTTTCAATCCTACAATTTTTTGCTCTTCTTCTGATGCCAATATTAATTTCTGGGTCGTCTGGGTTTCTTATAGCTTTGAATATTTGTTTTAGACTTGGGTCTTTTTCCTGTAATGTAGCCGTTTGCAGTGTGAATGTGGGGAGCTCCCCTTGCTCTTCTTTTTCCTGGGATTCTGGTTGAAGCACTGGATTGCGGGACATATAGTCGGCTTCGCTATGTGTTGAGCCTTTTTTTATATACAACCGTGTAATCGAATTCTGCAAGTTTTAGTGCCCACCTGGCCAAGCGTCTGTTGCTTTCCTTAATGGAGTCCATCCAGCAAAGAGCATAGTGGTCAGTGACGATTTTTACTGGTCTTCCGTAAATTAAGTGTCTCAGATAGCTCAATGCCCACACTACGCCTAAGAGTTCTAATTCACTAGTTGAATAGTTTTTTTCGCTATTTGAAAGACTTCTGCTTATGTAGGCTATTGGATGTGCTTCTCCCTTGTCGTCTTCTTGTAAAAGTACTGCCCCAATTCCATATGTTGCTGCGTCGGTGTGCAAAATGGTATCTTTATTTGGATTGAAATGTTGTAGCACAGGTGCGGAAACCAGTTTTTCTTTAAGGATGTTAAATGCTTTGTTTTGTTCAGAACCCCATTTGAACCCTATGTTGTTTCTTGTAACTTCATGTAGCGGTCTTGCTATTGATGCGAAGTTCTGTATAAATTTTCTATAAAAATTACATAATCCTAGAAAGCTCTGTAAGTACATCTTAAATTTTCTTTGGCGTCAGGAACCCTCTTATGCAAATTATTTTTTCTTCATCTGGTAATATGTCTTGCTCCTTTACTTTAAATCCTAGTATTTTGATTTCTTTTTTCAAATATTCGCATTTGCTTGGTTTTAGGGTAATGTTAGCTTGTCGCAATCGCTCAAAAACTTTCTTCAGTTTGCTCATGTGTTCTTCGAATGTTTGTGAGAATATAATGATGTCGTCTAGGTAGATTAGCACTTCCTTCCATTTCATATCCCAAAAAACTTGGTCTGCTAGTTCTTGGAAAGTGGCTGGAGCGTTGCATAATCAAAATCTTGTTTCTCCATCTTTTTTCTTAACTAGCACTACAGGGCTAGCCCATGGAGAGTGGCAAGGCCGAATTACTTCGCTATCGAGCGTTTCCTGGATTTGTTCGTCAATAATCTGTCTTTCTTTTTGTGACACTATGTATGGGCGGCTCTTTATTGGGCGAGCCTCTCCGACGTCTATTATGTGTTCTGTTAAGTTTTTCTTTCCCATATGTTTTGTAGATTTCGCGTAAACGTCGTTGTATTCCAGAAGGAGTTCTTTGAGTTCATGCCTGTTCTTCTCGTTTGTGATGCTGTCTAACGTATGATCTTCCATTGTTATTTCTTCGCTCTCTTCATCTTTTTCTGCTCGCAA
This sequence comes from Ceutorhynchus assimilis, assembly GCA_917834065.1. NCBI lineage: Eukaryota > Metazoa > Arthropoda > Insecta > Coleoptera > Curculionidae > Ceutorhynchus > Ceutorhynchus assimilis. Next base: position 8,875,658 of record OU892287.1, on the reverse strand, counting down.
CATGAAATTGTGTGAAAGGATGCTGTTTTTGCCAAAAATGCCATTGTGGTTCCGGCGTATATAGCTACTGGGTTCCTTGTGTTCGATTGTACTTTTAAAATGAGGCTACCTTCATTGGTGTGAATGTGCTTTTTAGTTCAAGATGATTTTTTGAGTTAATGATGAAATCACTTTGGCGTTTAGTCTGCCCTTCCATTTTTGACTCCCTGGTATTTCTATCGGAACTTCAATGTCTCCCAAAACTTTTATCTGGTGTCCCCCTGCAGTGACTAGAACCGTGTCATCATTTCTTGTTAGTTCCTCTTTGATTAGACTTCTTTGTAGAACGCTATCTTGTGTTTCTGTATCCACGACATTTATTTATTTATTTATTTATTTATTTATTTATCTCATTCAACAACAATATAATACACAGCAAGAAGATGATGATGACACAATATGCATATAATGGACATGCGCGTCTGTGTGAATGCATATTGGGCTCATCAATAAATTTTACAATTAAATTAACCTATAACATTAAAAAAAGAAAAAACATTTACACATATTACCAATAAAGGCCGAGAAGAAAAAAAGGAGAAAGAATTGAATGGTATTTGTGTTATCCCTAATCCATACATGTAACTGTTTCTTAATCCTACTATATTTTCTGTTTTTATATTATTCTGGTAACATATTCAATAATTTGGGTGCTATATAAGTAATACATCTTTGTGTCGCACTATAATGCGTAATGGGCAATATAATATTATGATTTGCATTTGCTCTTGTTTGAATGCCATGACTGATAAAATTCTGAAAGTTTTTGCTGGAAATTGAAAATCTAAGGACATTTTTAATATATAGTTGAGCAACAGTGAAAACGCCAGACTCCATGAACAATAGGTCAGATGGGAATTGCTTATGTTTAGACAAAATAACTTTTAATATATATTTTTCTGCGATTGACAAGAAATGTCAGCATTTTTGACCGGTTGACAGGTCGCAAAACTCAATATTCTGGTATTTCAATTATGTTTCAATAGTTGCTAAGGAATCAATGAATAACAATACAGGCCTAGGCCGGAAAAGTGATTCTCGTATTGCTGAATAATTGGAACTGAAAGACAAACATTTAATATTGTCACAATAAGTTAAACGTCCGCCAGGCTGTCAAGAATCGATCTCGGAAATACTAGAATCTAGCGAATTATTCTACTTTAATCTGGAAAATTAGATTATCGTGTGTATTCTAGATTTCACAGGAATAGATTTAGGGATATATAAGAAGGCCGGCATTGGTTTGTAAGTTAGTTTTCAGTTCGACTGTGATACGATTTAAATAGTGATTGTAAAGAGTTTAATTGTTGAGTTTGTTAATAAAGTAATTAGTGTCAGAGTGTTTTGTTAAGTGGAATAAATTATTGCTGTGTTAATTGGACTTTGATTTTTGGAATAAACGAAACGAACAACGAACCCAAGATTTTTGTCAGCAGGCAACCCAAAGCGCGACATTGGTGCCAAGAAGTGGGATATAAAGGACTGCAGAGTGAAATCCAATTGCGGAAGTGTGGGGACACTAGTGTAGTGTAAAAACTAAACACTAAGTGAACACTGGGACAGTTAGTGCAGTGCAAACAGTGACAATCACAAAAAGAGACTCAACCGATCGTGTGAATTACCCCGGAAGTGACTCTATCCCCGATTTAGACTGTGATAGTGAATCTTCGAGTGAGTTCTAGAAAATTCTATTTGGAAACTAAGGGAGATATCGAATTTGTGACTTCGCCGACGCATTCGGAACATCAATCGTCATTCAGAAGAAGTTTTTCGAGGAGTTTCGGGAAAATTCTAGAACATTCTATTTGGAAACCAAGGGAGATATCGAAATTGTGACTTCACCAACGTGTTTGCTGTATCAATCGACATCTAGAAAAGAAGTTTCAAGAAAATTCCAGAACATTCTATTCTAGAATAAGGCAAGTTATCCAATTTGTGACTTCACCGGCGTGTTTGGAACTTCGAGCAAAGACCAGAAAAGATATTTGAAGAAAGTTCGAGGGAAATTCTAGAACATTCTGTATATGCCTATCACAAGACAACAAGCCAAAATGGACGAACAAAAAGTTGAAGAACTCCTGCGCAAAATGTTGGAACTTCAAGAGACCAAACGACAACAAGAAAAACAAGACGAAGAAGCTAGAAGACAACAAGAAAAACAGGACGAAGAAGCTAGACGACTACAAGAAAAACAAAACGAAGAAGCCAGACGACTACAAGAAAAACAAGACGAAGAAGCTAGACGACAACAAGAAGAAGCTAGAAGACAACAAGAAAAACAAGACGAAGAAGCCAGACGACAACAAGAAAAACAAGACGAAGAAGCTAGACGACAACAAGAAGAGGCCAGACGACAAAAAGAAAAACAAGAAGAAGAAGCTAGGCGACAACAAGAACGGCAAGAAGACCTTGGAAAACTACAGAAGATATTCCAAACCATACAAGGAACTGTCGCTAACCTAGACCAGAAGATTGAAAAAGTTAAAGACGATGTGCAAGAAGTTAAACACGACGTTCAGGAAGTAAAAACTGAAGTCAAAATCGATGTTCAAGAAGTTAAAAACGACGTTCAGGGAGTTAAAGCTGAGGTCAAAGCCGATGTTCAGCAATTAAGACAAGAAGTTGAGGACCAAGTTCAAGCACTCGAAGATAAGATGCGTAGATTAGAAATACAGTCCATCAATCCAGCTAGTGTTGGAGCATTCTCCAGTATGAAGATAAAACCACCAACTTTCGACGGTTCTACGTCCTGGACCATGTATATTCGACAATTTGAAGCTGCTGCAAATACCAACGGATGGAACGACCAAGAAAAAGCTACAGCACTAATATTGGCGCTACGAGGACCTGCCTTAGACCTTCTTCAGTCCATTCCTTCAGTCTACCAGCAGAATTACCAGCATCTTAGTCAAACTTTAGAACTGCGCTTCGGAGACCATTACAGACAAGAAGTATTCAGAACTCAAGTTAAATCAAGAGTTCAAAAACCCGGCGAGAGTCTACAAGAATTCGAATCGGAAGTTAAAAGGCTAGTGAGTTTGGCGTTTCCTGCAGCTGGGGAAGACATGCAGGAATGGATGGCAGTATCTGCGTTTATTGATGGTCTCAGAGATTCGAAGATCCAGGAAAACCTAAGAATGTCCAAGTTCAGACAAAGTAGCGAAGCCCTTGTCCGAGCATTAGAACTGGAAGCAATATTTGGTGCCTCACGACCCAGAATACGAGCAGTGTCCATTGAGGACCCAAAGGAAAAACAATCATCAAAAGAGGATGGCAGTTTCGAGAACCTTATGAGTAATTTCATGGAGGAAATAAAGAAAATATTACGAGAAGACAGAAAAACGGGAAACGACTCCAGACAAACACCAACACCGAGAAACCGAGTAAAATGCTACCGATGCCAAAAGCTTGGACACATGCAATGGGATTGTAGACTAAGGATGTCCTTTCCATCTGGGGATCATTCTCAACGCTTTACAAGGTCTAGAGACGCCAGCCCTAATAACAAACAGGAACCAACTAGTACGGAAGGGAGGATGCTGGCTAGTAATGACGAAGCCCCCAGAGTTGTGTACATAAAATCATTGGGCAGTCATTATAGAGGATTAAAATTCGAAGGACAAATCAATGGAGAATTGAAAACCATCACTTTTGATACGGGTGCTGAAGTTTCCATAATTAGAAGAACATTAATCAAGTCTCGGGCAATCCAACCGCTCACTAGAAACCTGTCACTACGAACAGTCACCGGCGAATCTGCACCAGTTCAAGGAGAAGCGATGGTTGAGCTCACTTTTGGATCTACCACCTTCAGGCACAGAACATTAGTCGCCGATATAGAAGATGATTTTATTTTGGGAATGGATTTGATCGGCCAACATGGGTTCTCTTTTGACCCTTCCATGAACATCCTTAAATTTGGTAATGAAGAAATTGTCCTAACAACACAAGAAGAATCCGATGACGTTAAGATCTTGGCCACAACCCCAGTGAGGATTCCTGGAAGTACTGAGAAGATCATTTGCGGAAGATTAGAAACAAACCCTGGGTGCTGCGTTGGGCTAACACGTAATTTCATTGGAGATAAACCAGAAAGGTTTCTTGTTGGAAAGACTCTAGTAAGAACAAATGGAGACATTATGATAAGAATTGCCAATGTTTCTTCCGAAACAGTAAGAATAAAAGAAGGAGACATTATTGGAGCTCTCGAACCAGTGAAGCAAATATCGAACTGTGACCTACCAGATAAGCGACACTGTGTGAAATCCAAATTGGATACAGACACCTTGATGCAGACTTTGGCGAAATCATGGAAACATCTTGATCCAGATAGACTTCAAGAAGCCACAGATTTCATTTTGAAAGAAGCGGACGTATTTGTGATGGACAATCAAACCGGACGAACCAGTTTAATTCAACACAAAATTGATACTGGATTGGCACACCCAATTAGACAACCACCACGACGTATGCCAGTAGCTAAGCAACAGGAAGTGGAAAACCAAATTGATAAAATGCTTCAAGAGGGAGTCATTGAAGAGTCAAATAGTCCATGGTCCGCGCCAGTAGTACTGGTTACGAAGAAAGATGGGAGTCTTAGATTTTGTGTGGACTACCGAAAGCTCAATGACGTCACCAAGAAGGACAGCTTCCCTCTCCCAAGAATAGACGATACACTAACAACTCTATCGGGCTCCAAATGGTTTTCCACCTTGGATCTCAAAAGTGGATACTGGCAAGTGGCAATACATGACGATGACAAAGAGAAAACTGCCTTCAGTACCGGAAGCGGGCTATACCAGTTTAATGTAATGCCTTTCGGATTGTGTAATGCTCCAGCTACGTTTGAGCGACTGATGCATCTTGTTTTGCGAGGTCTTACATGGAGAACTTGCCTGGTATATTTGGATGATGTCATGATTATGGGACATCTCAATAACCTGAAAGAAGTTTTTGACCGCTTCCGGAATGCCAACTTAAAACTCAATCCAAATAAGTGTTTCCTATTTCAAAAGAAAGCGGAATTCTTAGGTCACGTGGTATCTGAGGAGGGCATACAAGTTATGGAAGGAAAAATAGATGCTGTCAGGGACTGGCCAAAACCACGCGACAAACGCCAATATAGCTGCTCCACTTCATCGATTAACAGAAGAAAAATCAACATTCAATTGGACCCAAGAATGCGATTCCGCATTTAGAAAATTGAAAGGAGCATTATGTACCAGCCCAGTGTTGTCCTATCCTGATCACAAAGGCATGTTGATTTTGGACACAGATGCAAGTAACACCAGTGTTGGAGCTGTCCTTTCACAAATCCAAAGTTCACAAGAACATGTCGTGGAGTACTACAGCAGAACATTATCAAAGCCGGAACGAAATTATTGTGTCACCAGAAGAGAGTTGCTTGCCATAGTAAAAGCAGTCGACCATTTTCATAAGTATCTCTACGGACGCAAGTTTCTAATTCGAACAGATCACGCAGCTCTAAAATGGCTTTTAGAAATGAAAACTCCTGAAGGACAGCTTGCTAGATGGATTGAGAAATTGCAGCAATACGATTTCCAAATTAAACATCGACCTGGAAACCTGCATAAAAATGCTGACGCTCTGTCTAGACGGCCATGTAAAGAAGATTGCAAACATTGTCAAAGAATCGATATACATGAGAAAAACACTAGTCCAGCTGTAAGAAGAACGGGCCTGATCGTCGATGACAAATGGACTACCAAGCAAATGAGAGAAGATCAGGAGGCAGACCAGGACATCGGGCAAATTCTACATCTTAAAGAAAATGGTGAATGTAGGCCAGAATGGGGGGAAGTGTCAAACAAAAGCTTGATTTACAAGGCGTTGTGGGCCCAGTGGAACTCTCTGGCTGTAGAAAATGGTTTGCTCAAAAGAGTTTGGGAAAGTGCCGATGGGAAATCCACTAAGAGCCAACTGGTTATCCCAAAAGACCGAGTGGAAGATGTATTAAAAGAAATACACGACGGAACCTCAGGGGCACATTTCGGAGTTAACAAGACTTTGGACAAAATTCGGGAACGTTTTTACTGGGTTCACTACCATGAAGACGTTAAAAGCTGGTGCCGAAAATGCGACATCTGTGCTACCAGTAAAGGCCCTAAACTAAGATCTCGGGGGCCCATGAAACAGTACAACGTTGGTCTTCCATTTGAGAGAATAGCGATAGATGTAGCAGGACCGTTCCCAGAGTCAGAGCGTGGTAACAAATACATCTTAGTTATCATGGATTACTTCAGTAAATGGCCAGAAGTTTTCGCTATTCCCAATCAAGAAGCCATCACTGTTGCCCAGGTGCTAGTGGACGAAGTTTTTAGTCGTCATGGTGTGCCACTAGAGTTACATTCAGACCAGGGACGAAACTTCGAATCTGCCATCTTTAAGAAAGTTTGTGAGATCATGGGCATTCGTAAGACAAGGACAACACCTTTACACCCTCAGTCTGATGGCATGGTGGAACGATTCAATAAGACCATAGAGGAACACCTGACAAAAGTGGTCGCAAAGAACCAACGAGATTGGGACAAGCATTTGCCTCTCTTTTTAATGGCTTACAGAGCGGCTGTTCACGATTCAACAGGTGAAAGTCCGGCTAGAATTGTTTTTGGAAGGGAACTCAGGTTACCTTGCGATCTGATGTTTGGAGTACCCGAAGAAGAACGAAGAGAAATCCGAGATTATGCCGACGAAGTAAGGGCACGACTTCTGGGTATCCATGATTTTGCTCGGGAGCATATTCAACTAGCCAGTGACCGAATGAAGACCAGATACGACTTGAAGGCCAATTCGGTCGGATTTCAAGAAGGTGATTTAGTGTGGTTGTATAACCCAGTAAGGAAGAAAGGAGTATCACCGAAATTGTCTTCAGCATGGGAAGGACCCTATAGAGTAATCAAGAGGATCAATGATTTGGTTTATCGAGTCCAGCGCAACACCAGGAGTAAGATGAAAGTTGTACATCTGGACAGGTTGGCGAAATATCATGGGCGTGAAGTTGATCGGGACGATCAACCTTAAGAGGAGGGTAGTGTCACAATAAGTTAAACGTCCGCCAGGCTGTCAAGAATCGATCTCGGAAATACTAGAATCTAGCGAATTATTCTACTTTAATCTGGAAAATTAGATTATCGTGTGTATTCTAGATTTCACAGGAATAGATTTAGGGATATATAAGAAGGCCGGCATTGGTTTGCAAGTTAGTTTTCAGTTCGACTGTGATACGATTTAAATAGTGATTGTAAAGAGTTTAATTGTTGAGTTTGTTAATAAAGTAATTAGTGTCAGAGTGTTTTGTTAAGTGGAATAAATTATTGCTGTGTTAATTGGACTTTGATTTTTGGAATAAACGAAACGAACAACGAACCCAAGATTTTTGTCAGCAGGCAACCCAAAGCGCGACAATATGTATTTAACCGATCGCAGAAAAAATAGTATGTGTATTTCGGTGGAAAAGCACATTCTCGGCCTTCGGTGTTTGCCGGCCTCGGCTACGCCTCGCCCGTCAACTTACACCGTCGGCCGAGAATGTGCCACTTTTCCACCTAAATACACAATATACTATTTTACAATGGTAGTGTTCGGTAATGTTCTTCAAGACGTCATTGTAAGCAGAACCCCAGCATATTATGCCATAGCTCAAGCAGGATTCAACTAATGCTTTGTACACTCTTAGGATTGTTTTTTTTTAATCTAGTATATTACGTAATTCATAAAATTTGTATATGAGTTTTTTTAGTTTGTTTTTAGCGTAATCAGTATGATGCTGCCATTTCAAGTGATTATCGAAGTAAACACCCAAATATTCAATTTTATTTGCTGATTTGATGTTATCAGAACATGTACAGTCGTTGTTCATATTACAATCAGTGGTGTGCACCCTAAGTACATGCCTGTTTGGTAACCCCCTCACGCTCATTGAAAAACACATGAAGTTAGTTTCTTTAACATTCACTGTGAGGGAATTCATGTCCATCCATGCGCGAACACTGCACATTGCACTTTCAGCTCTCGAAAAGGTTTCGTCCCAACAAACCCCTTTATATAAAAGAACTGTGTCATCCGCGAAACATACTACTTTTACTTCGGGGATTACATGTGGAAGATTATTAATATAAATTAAGAATAGTATGGGTCCAAGCACTGTGCCCTGTGGAACACCGCACTTCAGATCTAAAAGTGAACTTGAAACTGCATCAAGATTAACTCTTTGAGTCCTATTTGTTAGATACGACTCAAATAGCTCAAGCACTCTGCCTCTTATACCACTGTTATATAATTTGTTCAATAAAGTGCGATGATCCACAGTATCGAACGCTTTGGTAAGGTCCAGAAAAACAGCGAGAGGCTTCCAACCATTATCGAAACAATCTACAATGAAAGTGGTGACTTCATTCAAGGCATCATCTGTACCAACCCCCTCCGTGAAACCAAACTGTGACTTTGACAATACTTTATTTACATACAAAAAATTGCATAACCGTTTTTTAATACATTTCTCAATAATCTTGCAGATAGGGCTAGTGAGTGTAATGGGTCTATAGTTGCCCGGACCAGTTTTATCACCTCCTTTATGTAGTGGGACAATCACTGCCCTTTTGAAAATATCTGGAAAAATACCATTAACATATATCAAATTGACAATATGTACAAGGGGGGAAAGCAGAACCCTAAAATTTGATTTTACAATCTGGTTAGAGACGCCAAAATCATCAGCAGAAGACCATGGCTTCAGTGATGTTACAGCATTTATAATTTCGTCCTCATTAACATGGTGCAAAAACATGGAGGGAAACTGCCGCTGTCTAACCACACCACCTCGAACATTTTTCGGCTTAATTATTTTACTGGCCAGCTTAGTATAGATCGTTTCACCAGGGTTCATACTTTTGATATCGAACGCGTCATAACTCGAGAAGAAAGGGTTGTCGTAGATTAATTCATATGAAACATTCAATTATATATTGAATATATTGACTATATTGAATTAAAGTAATTCAATTACGAAAAGTAATTAAAAACAATTTTTCAATTATTTTAATTCAATTACCGACAGCTTTGCCCTGATCATAGACTTCTTGATTATTGCTATTCCTAATACATGGAATATTAGTTTTTATGTTACAGTCATTTGTAGCTTGTTTTATTACTTCCCAAGTTTTTCTCGGATCACCACTTGCAACCTCCAATCTTTGTTTATAGTAATTAGCTTTTGTATTTCTAATAAGTTTGGTTAACATATTTCTATAGTTTCTATAATTAATACGGAGCGTTTCATCTAATGGATTACGGACACAGAGTTTATGTAATCTATCTCTGTTTCTAATGGAAGCAAGTAAGCCTGCATGGTTTAAGACGATATTTTTTATTTGAGATTGTTTTCACATTTGTTGCAGCAAGTATATGTTTCTTTAAGGTATTCATAAAACTTTCAGAGGCAGTATTGGGATCATGACATGACAAAACTTCTTCCCAATTTTGGGTTTGAAGTGAATTTTTAACATGTTCGTAGTCAACCTTACTAAAAGACCTATTGTTCTTTTGTTGAGCATGGGAAATTACTTTATTTTCCAAGTTAACATTAAACAATAAAGAATGATGATCCGAAGCAGAACTGGTTAGTATTATCAGGTTATTTTTATATTTTGTTTTGCTCTTCATGAATATATGGTCTATACATGTCTTACTACACCCATCAATCCTAGTAGGTTTATGAACTTTAGAAATATAACCATAGCTATTGAGACAACTAACATATTCATTGACTATCATTGACTTAGAATTCAATAAATTTAAATTTATGTCACTGACAAAAAGCTCAATATCACAAGCAGTATAATGAGCTTGTCCAAAGAGACTTATCAGAGACCTATACTAGTATTGTCCTTAGTGAGTGTAACTCTCAAGAACTTATAGTCATTTATTTCATTTACATTACTCATTTTTACTATTACGCTCTTACAATAAATCAAACTGCCATCACACTTATTAATTTTGCTTTCATTATAAAATAAATCATAGTCTTTAATGCGAAAATTTAATACATTATAGAGAATGTTGGTCTCTGACAACACAATTAGATCGAAATGACTGTTCAGTGATTCAAAAAAAAATTACAAGGTTATCAAAATTCTTATTAAGACTCCTGATATTAACATGCAATAAATTGAAATTATGCGCTGAAGCTTTAAAAAAAAATTATGTTATCTAATGTATCGCATACTCTAATGCTACTGCAACCAGTATTATGATCGTCCAATACAGAATTAAAGCCCATAACGAAAAGAAGAAAGACGTACATATATACTACTATTTTACTGCCAAGTTTATGATTTTGTTCAATCGCCTTGCTTTATTTTCTCAATATCTTCCATGCTATTGATTCTTAAAACTAGATCATTCTCTTTCTTCCTCACAAATATTTTTCCTTCCTTAGCCCAGATAAATTTATACCCACGTTCCTTGAGAGTTCTAGCTGACATAAACAACTCTTTAGTTTCCTTAGGCATATCATCATTTAGATATATAAGGTGCGATCCGGTGATGTTACATTTGTTGCTGACAATTTTTCCAATTGGCTTTCTTTTTTGCATAACTTGATACTTTACATCAACTGAGCAAAATATTGCTAATATTGGGTTTTAGTTGGAGAGAGAATTTTTAATTTAACATCTTCAAATTTTAGTGTAGGATCTACAATACTTTAGAACTTTTTCAGCTCTCATTTCAACTTCTCTTGGTCCATTTCTAATTTCATTCAGACTACTTTTGATGCCCATAATGACAATATTGTTGGCTCTATTTTCAATATCTTTGACTATGGATTGACTTTTAAGTTTAACTAGTTCTCGACTCATGTCCTCATTCACTTTTTTTAATGCCAGGATTTCCTTGCTAAACATACTAACCCCATACTGTTCAGCATAAAATTTTAGATCATTTCTGAGGTCACGTATTTCCCTCCTAAGTTCATTTATGCATTCTAACAGGACTCCATCACAATCATCCTTGGTTTCCTTGGGTTCATGTGTATTAGACATGGACATATCCATTGATTTTCTTACTTGATTTTTTGTGTGGGCTTTACAACACATTTGAGAACCTTACGATTTCCACCCATGTTTGAAGCCAATGACGCTTCACAACATACGCCAATTTTACCGGACCACAGAATCCTGCAAGTTAGGCTAGGTCAGGTCCGCTATCTCTGACGACGCACAACAAAAAAAGTACCATAAATAAATATAAATATTTTCGGAATGTTTTTATTCTAGGCTATTGTCCTCCATTGTTTACTCCCTAAATCACGATTTCTCAGGAACTAAAACTTTTAGCAAGATACTAACTTGAAAACATGATGAAGCATACCAGAGTCCACAACTCCTACAAAATTCACCAAATTCCGACCACTATTTCACAACAAATTAGGCAAAAAACTCGGAATAAAATACAATCGCTCTTTACAAATCGACAGTCGACGAAACATGTATTTATTATCAGTCTAGGAAAATAATCGAAAAATACACGCATTGCAAAAATTCCTACCCAAATGAACTTTTCAGGGATGATAGGGGACGGGTGGGTGATCATAAAACTGAAAATATCAAACATTCACCCCTCGGGCATTTTGCGCTATAGGGGTTGAAAGTGCGCCATTGGCGATTACTTGGTACCTAGTGATTTTACAAAAAAATGTTTCAAATAAAAGATGCGCAAGATTATTTGATCTACAATATTTATGTAAAGTACTTTTTTGATTAAGGGCCGTCTGTGCTCATAAGGGCCGTTTGAAATTTTATAATGAAAAGGAAAAATTTTAACCAACGTGAAAAAAATTTCTACAAGACATACAACAGTTTTGCTTTATGAAGTTTTTACTCACCCCCTGCCGTTTTTCGATAGGGGTAGTTTAAAGTTTTTTTATTTTTTCCTATGTTATTGTTCTTCTCCAGGGTAAGGATGGCAGGGGCTTTTAATTTTGCCATCCCTTCTCGTTTGGGTTTTGTCGTCGTATTGTACAGGTGTTTGCATAGTGACCCTGTTTTCCACAAACAAAGCAACCAGGATTGTTTTTGTTGTTTCGTGGCGCATACGATTTGTTCCTTTGAGCCTGATGGCTTCTGCATACTATTGCAGTATGTCCTGTTTTCCCACAGTTGTAACAAACGGGGGCAATTTTGGGGTTGGAGTTATGATTTCTCATCTTTTGACTCCTAAAGTTTGTTTTTTATTTAAAAATAATTCCCCAAATCAAACATTTAGTAACTATGTTGGCAACACAAGCCTGTTCTACATAAAAAATTTGAAAGCATTGACAATTTTACATTGTATTGCCAACATATTGTCATTTTGACTTTTATCTTAAAAAAAAACACACTTTACATACAGCTGCGAAATGTCCTGTTTTGCCACAATTATAACACGTTTGGCTAGATATTGGTACTCTTGTGCTTCTGTGTTCTCTTTGCATTCTGATCCTGCAGGTGGCCATTATTTCATGTCCTCTTTTTCCACAATAATGACATATCTTTAGTTCTGTGTCTGGGATTGTATATCTTTCCTATAGCTGGCAATTTGGGTATCTTGCGTTGCATCTTTCTTCGTAGCTTTGTCTATTGTGTCTGCTATTTCTTTTAATTGTATAAGTGATGTTGGTGGCTTATTCGGCGGGTTTGTTAACCAGTAGTAATTGTAATGATTTGCCTCCGTCAATTCTTCGCTAAAAATCCTTACAAATTCTTGTATATCAAATGTATTTGTGTAATTGTGGTATAATACTTGGAAATCGTACAAGTATTCCTTGACTGACTCATCTTGACCTTGCTTTCTGTTTTCGACATTTTTCTTGAGTGCCCTTCGGCAATCTGTATCCTCAAATTCCTCTGAAAAATCTTTGACAATGTCTTTCCAGCTGTTGTTTTGGTGATCGCGCTTATATTCCTCAAACCACAGGTTTGCGGCTCCGTCTAAATACGTTTCAAAATAAACAATTTTCAGCTTTTCGTCCCACCCATTTGCTATTGCTGATCTGTCATATGTTCTTAGGAACTCGATCGCGATGGTTTTACATGGGTGGGAGGTTTGAGGGCTGATAAACTGAGGCAACTTTGCCTGTTTGTCCGCTGTCATAGCGTCAGTTATTGTGGTGTTGACATTATCTCCGGTTGTTCTACTTTCTCTTTTGATGGTTGCCTGGGTTTTGGTGCATTTTGAAGGGTAAGGTCTGGTGGGCTACCAAAAACACTGTCTTCTTCGTAGCCTGTTTGATTATTTGCTTGGTTTTCTATCTTGCTGTTAATCTGCTCTAAGCTGATACTGGGCGACTCTGGTGGTGATCTTTAACAGTGACAGTGTTGCCAACAGTATTTTTTCAATTCCGTTAACTTTGCTGTTGGTTTCCGTCAAAAATCCGTTAAACCATTTTTTTTTTCCGTCAACAAAATCCGTTAGAATAAAAAATGCGAAATGTGCTAATAGCCGGAGAGCCAGCGCCGAAAAAATTCTCTGAATTTACTAAAGCCAGTTTTTGGTCAGTTGATTACAGTATTTACGTACATAAACATACCTCGGTCAGTCAAGCGAAACTTGGGACAAGGACCTAGGGTGTCTGGTTAAAGTTGTCGAGATAGCTAGGTAATGCAACGAATTTACTGAGGCTGAAAATCGCTATACATGTTATATATAACACATAAATAACATTGATGTTTGTCAGTCAGTTGAATAGCGGAACTGGGCCGGTCATTCAGCCCCATTGAGGTAGTTCAGCCCCAATTTATGTAAAAAAAAAATAGGTCTATTTTTTTTTTAGAGTGACAGCTTGACAGTGACAATTCAAAATTGTAGGTTGAAGTATAAATTAATAGGTTTGTTCAGTAATATTAATATTTTTTGCAGATTTTTACATTTATTGGGGTTGACTGACCAGCACGGTCCCGCTATTCAACTGACTGACTAACACTACTGTTATTTATATGTTATATATAATATGTATAACGATTTTCAGCTTTAGTAAATTCGTTGCATTACCCAAGTTATCTCGACACCTTTAACAAGACACCCTGGGTCCTTGTCCCAAGTTTCGCTTGACTGACCGCGGTATGTTTATGTACATAAATACTGTAATCTACTGTCCAAAAACTAGCTTTAGTAAATTCAGAGAATTTTTTCGGCGCTGGCTCTTAGACTATAAACAAACAAAATGTATTATATATTTATGTTTTGTTGAGAAGATTCGGGCCCGGGGAAGTCCCGGTTCGGTCGCGCGGTAGTCAGTAGTGCCAACCAATAACCAAATCATGCGGAGCCAACGACATTGACGACAGTGCTATTTGACTTTAGACGTTTTCAGAAACCAGCTGTTTGTCATTCATCTTTTTTCAATGAACACCATTGAAAAAAGACAGACAACATCAGCTGGTGATCTGATCAGGCTAGTCGGATCATCGTTTCCAGCAAGGCTTGTTTAGAGACCCAAAAACCCTTTTCACGTGGCTCCGGTTTAACAAACCGCAACATACCGCTCAAATTCGAGTGGTAGGTATCCATCACGTCACTTTGTAACCGGGTTAGAAAACGGTATGTCATTTCTCTAACCGTTTTGTAACCCGGTTAGTTTCACCGGAGCCACGTGAAAAGAACTTATATAGCTTGAATCGCTAAACAACCAGTTCATTACATTTACAGAACATAATTTAGAATTTTCGAACGGAAATTTAAACCGAATTTTCGCGACGAACGTAGTTCATCCCAGAACGAACCTAGTTCGTCTGTTGACGTCATGAGTTTGGACGCTGTCTAGTAGCTTTGTCCATGCTTTCGACGAACTACGTTCAATATGACGTCATGAGTTTCTCGCGAAAGCGTTTGTGTTCATGAAATCATGGAAGTAGTTCATCGCGAAAATTCCGTTTCCGTTAAAAAATCCGTCACCCGTTGAAACTGTTTTTTTTCCGCTTCCCTTCACCAAAATCCGTTAGATATGACGGAAAATCCGCTAAGTTGGCAACGCTGAACAGTGATCTTCTCGGCAGAAAGAGCGCGTTTTCTGATTCTGTGCTCCTATAGGGTGGTCTTAATAATTCTATTGGTGTCGTTGCTGCTGCGTTTTTTGGCCTCAAATTGTATTTGATTTTGTCTGCAGTGTTGCCGGACCAAGAATTCTCATTACCCTTTCCAATATCATAAAATACCCAATTTTACCCGGACACTGAAAACAAAATCCCCCAATCATTAATTAATGGCCGTTTCCACCAAGAATGTAACAAACTATTGAGGTTAAACATTGCCTCCACATAGATGTGTGTTATTTCTACTTGTTTCAGAGTTTAATTTGATGAATTTTAATTTATTTCAATTTCCTTTAATGTTGATGGTAGTTAAAACCGAGTTACTTGGGATATTTATCTACCAATAAAATACCTGTGCATCAGGTACACTACAAAACTGACCCCAAGAATCTGTGCAAATGAATGTCAAAAACATAAATTACATGAACCACAGCAACGCGAAAAATAAAAAAAATTATCAAAAAACTTTTTCAAACTGATAAAAACACTTCAGAAATTCACAGGAAATACACAGTCTCTTATTCTTATGGACCTCTGCGTGTTTATTCTTATAAAATTTCACCAATGGATCCACCATTTTATGTCCGTCTTTGTCATTTCCCATTCACTAAACAATGATAGCTAGTTTGTTATGCCGCAACGCCATCTTGAACGTCCAACATCAAATTTCAATGTAGAAAATATTAGTTGAAATTTTTGAAAAAAAAAAAAAAAAAAAAAGAATAGGGCTGTACCTAATTCCGGATTCCCCGGTTTCACCCACATCAATATTTTACCCGAACACTAGTCGAAAATACCCGGTTTTTGGGAAATTACCCAGTCAACGGCAATGCTGTTTGTCTGGCATCTATTCTTGCCACGATGGCGGCGGTCACCAGTTTTTAAATCTACGAGTTTATTTTTTGTTTACCTTCGCCACGCTGTCGTGAATTTCTCTTGTAGACGTACCGCCTGGTGACGTGTTTGGTTGTTGGCTTTTTTCAAAGGCTTCTTGGGCGTCGGTTTCGAGACGGCGCCTCCACCAAATTTGTCACAACTGCCCACTTTACGGGGTGACATGGGGGGGTTTGTAGCTTTGGGGGTTGATGGAGAGAAACTCGCTCAGGTTATATAAAATATAGATATATATTTTCCCAAATATGCCCTTTCATGCGAGCTAATCCTGACCTTTCGAACACTGGAATCCTTATAGGGAGCCACACGTCAACGCTGCTTGGGGGACTGTAGAGGGAGAAAATAGTTCATCGACATGCGAACAAAAATATGGTGTTCCTCAAGGATCGGTTTTGGGGCCGCTGCTCTTTTCGATCTATATTAATGATCTGGAATGTAGCGACCCAAGCGCCGATGTCATATTATTTGCGGATGACACCACAGTTATTAGGAGGGCAAGAGAAATGGATGAATTGAAGGGCAAGTTGGGGGAGACGCAGGAGAGGGTCACAGATTGGTTTGTGGCCAACCAGCTCAGTCTAAACGCATCAAAAAGCCAGGAGCTGTTCTTGTCGTCGCGCGATATTGACTTGCCGGAAAACCGGCCGGTCACTTTCTTGGGGATAGGGATAGACTCGGGGCTCATGTGGAGCTCACAGGTGGACTCTGTTTGTGGGAGGCTGGCGTCGGGGGTGTATGCACTTAGAACTTTGGTGCAGAACGTCTCTGACGTGGTGGCGCGGTTGGTCTTCTTTGCGTGCATCCAGTCCAGGATTTCGTATGGAATCCTGGCATGGGGGCATGCAACTGACTCGCGTCGTGTGTTTGCATTGCAGAGGAGAGACGTTCGAGTTTTGGCTAAAATTGACTATAGAGCGGAATGCAGAGAACACTTTATCAGGAACAAAATATTGACAGTCCTATCGTTATATATTGTTCAATGTCTCCTACATGTCAGAAACAACATATCTGACTATGTGACACACGAACATGTTCACTATCATCACACCAGAAACCGAGACAATATTTACACACTCTTTCACAGAATAAAAACTGGAGTGTCCTACTATGGCCCTAAGTTTTACAATTTACTGCCACCTTCGGTGAGAATGCTACCTACGAAAATATTCAAAACTACTGTAGAAAACTATATTTTAAACAAATGTTTTTTCTCCACGGATGAATTTGGGAACAATAATTTTAACGATATGATTGTAACATTGTGATCCATAATGTATTCATTTATACTCAGCATATTATAATTCTCAATAATTCTACTATGCTACACTAAGCTGACTTGTGTAAACTTTGTTTGTAAGTAAATGCACCAATAAAATTATTATTATTATTATTATTATTATTATTAGTTATCGTCACTCTTATGCCTTGTCCAGAGGGGATTTCCCAATAAGAGGTAATTGCACTGGACAACGATAAGGCTGAAGATACCCAGAGGGGCTTTCCCAACGAGAGGTACTTGCACTGGGGAGACTTGAAAATTGCTCACAAGAATTATAAATATACACACACACAAGAACACTATGATCAGTTTGCTACTTTAAGATCTGAATGCCATAATATTTCTCAAACATCATATAAAAACTATGTGAAAAATTTAGAAAATCAACTGCATGATAGGCAATCTTTTTGGAGCTTTGTGAAATCAAAAAAAGGCGGCACAGAATATCCAAAATGCATGACTTTTGATGGATGTGAATCTGACGATGCCCAAGAAATCACGGAGATGTTTGGATCTCATTTCTCTTCTGTGTACTCAAATTTTGATGGTCCAGTAATCGATTTGCTTTTGGATTATGACAAATGTGTTAATTTAAGTTGTTTAGAGTTTTCCACTATTGATGTTTTTAATAAGATTGAGAAAATGAAGAAAAATTTGGGAATGGGTCCTGATGGGATTCCGGCATCTGTGATACAAAATTGTAAATATGTTTTATCGGTCATTTTATGTAAGATTTTTAATTTGTACCTAAGTACAGGAGTTTTTCCAGATTTTTGGAAAAAATCCTTTGTTTCACCTATTTTTAAGGATGGTGACAGAGCTGATGTCAAAAACTACAGAGCTATTAGTAGGATCTCTTTAATTGCTAAACTATTTGAATCACTGGTTGCTGATAGTTTGTCTCCTCATCTCAATAGGATCATAATGAATGAACAGCACGGTTTTAGGAAGGGGAGATCCACTGTAACTAATCTCTTGACCTATGAGCAGGCTCTGTTGGGTGCCTTTGAGAATAAGTATCAGGTGGATGCTATCTATACTGACTTCTCGAAGGCATTTGACAGAGTGGATCACAGAATTTTGTTATCCAAGCTAAATGCTGTGGGACTTTCTGGCTCTCTTTTTAGGTGGTTCGAAAGCAACCTGAAAGACCGAAGACAGACCGTTAAAATGAAAAATTTTACATCATCTGAAATTGTAGTGACATCAGGGGTACCTCAAGGGGGGCATTTGTCAACCATACTTTTTAATTTGTTTGTGAATGATGTTGAGTTGATTTTCAGGGACTGTGATTTTGGTGTGTTTGCTGATGACTTTAAGATATATAAGATTGTGATAGATGAGCTGGACTGTCAATCTTTGCAAGAGCAACTTAACTTGTTTACCACATGGTGTTCAGTACATAATCTTCAACTAAATGTCAAAAAATGTAACGTTATCACATTTAGCAGAATCAAAAACCCAATCACTTTTAATTACTCAATTAATAATTTAGAGTTGGAAAGAAAAACCTTAGTTAAAGACCTCGGCGTATGGATAGAGAGTGATCTATCAATTAACACTCATATTGAAAAAACCACAAACAAAGCAATGAGGATGCTCGGGTTTCTCTTTCGAACTCTGAGAGAAATTGATAATATTTTTACTTTAAAGAAAGTCTTCTGTGCCTTAGTACGTTCACTGTTGGAGTATGCTAGTTCCGTTTGGCAGCCTTATTATAGTGTACACAGGCAGAGTTTGGAAAGGGTGCAGAGAAAATTTCTTAGGAGGGTTGGGCTTAAGATGAGTATTCCTTATGAAGATATTAACTGTGATGACTTAATGAAGCTTTTAAATCTTACTCCTCTTGAGAATAGAAGACAATTATTTGATGTCTGTACCCTTTTTAAGATTTTGCATGGCATAATAGATACCCCAGATCTTCTTGCAGAGATTGACTTTCATATTCCCTCGTCGGAAAGAGTTGTTTAGCCTTCCTTTTCATAGGACCAATTATGGCATTAATATGCCCATAGATAGGATGTGTAGGATTGCAAACTTAGTGTTACAAAAAAAATGAAGACATTGATATTTTTGACTGTGATTATAAGACTTTCTGTAGGCAATCTAAGGATATTTTATTTTAGTATTAAGTGTTTTTTGTATTTTTCACTTTTAAGTTTTGAATTTTATTTATATATATTTTTTTTAATTTTAATATTTATGGATTGGTCAGTTCGCCATCTTACTCCTGTCGTTTTTGTTATGTGTGTATTATATATGTATCGACAAGCCGAAAATGTTCTATTTTAAAATTTTAAGTTTTTTTATAATCTGTAAATGCTACATGCGTTAATAAAGATTTTGATTTTTTAATTTTTTTTTGATTTTGACTTAATTCCAGAGGGGCTTTCCCAACGAGAGGTACTTGCACTGGTTCAAGTCTGCCTTTGCTGCGGCTTGCAGCGCAATTTATATCCGTTTATTGCTGAATTGCAATAAACATCGGTCCCTCCTTTCCTAAGCAACTAATCGTCAATATCTCAATTAATATTTTTAGAAATTCGAATGCATATTTATAATTTCTTAATCAGAATTACATGCTCTTTAAGATATTGAGCCTCAAATTTGAAACTTTGTCTTAAATTTTGTTACAGAATAATCCATTGATTATTTTTTTCCAGAATCCAGTAATAGACCTCGCAAACCGCCCCTAGAAGTAGCAATGGCCCACGCCAACGAACTATCCCGTCTAATGTCCCACAACGGTTTGGGATCTTGCGCGTTTGCAGCAGTCTCGGACGTTCTGGATCAAGAACAGTGACCCGCGGGCTGAGCCCTTCCGAGGTCGGTAAAAGAATCACTTTTACTCGACTCAGTGCCTGCCCTTATCACATTGGGACGAAAAAAAAATCGATTCGTTGACTGCCATCGAAAGGACCTCAATTATTTATCAAATCAAAACTGGAATAATGGTCCGTTTTTACTGAGTAATTGTTAAGTGCACACACACACACACCTGCTAGATTTTGTTTTGAATCGATTATATAGAAATTTGCCAAGTTTTATATTGAAAGAGGTAGATATAGTACTTGCACCTAAACTGTAATTGTGTTTTATTAAGTAAAACACATGAGTTTGTAAAGTAATATAAGAGTTTGGTATGTTAGAGATAGAAATTACTTTTTCATATAATCCAAAATAATAATGTATGGTGTTTATTTTTTTTTTCTATTAATAAATTTTATAATATTTAAGTACTAATAATAATTATTATTTTTAGGATTTTTTTTTTATAATTTGGGTGCGTAAAATTTAAGGGATTTGATTGTTTAGGTGCGAGTACAAATTATTAGGATTGATGTTGTATTTTCTGGGTGTCAACAATGTGATATGAAAATAGTTTTTTTTTTGAGAGTGAATCAGTTTCAATTTTAATAGTTATTGTACAGTGTGATCGATAAAGTTCGCCTCTGGCATGAATTTTTTTTTTTTGCTCGAACTTTTTTGGTCAAATTGTACCTATAATACACAATATTTTTTATTTTACGTTTGTAAATACAATACAAGCAAAATGGTTAATATTATTAATACAAGAACAGTTTTTTTTTTTTAGATCTCCTAAGTTATTATTTTATGTGTTTGGGCGTTTAAATTTGAATTAATATCGCAAGATGATTATCGTATAAGGTGTTTTTCTTTTTACTCTATAGAACTATACCATTTTTAGTGATAAAAGAAAATGTAAATAAATTATTGAATATGTTATAATTTATCAATAAATAAAGAAAAAATATATAAATGTTTGGGTTTTATTTTAAATTGTACCTAACAATTATTGATTAAGAAGAGAGAGTAGTTTTAAGTACAATTGACTGCTTGATCCGTTGGACTTTTATTTTATTTTTATTTTTTTTTAAACGGTGATAATCGAATAAGCTCCAAGAAATACGCTTCTGTAGGTTTTTGTGGTCGACCGTAATTTGTGTATTCAAAATGGCAAAATGCTATAACTGCGATGAGACATGCGTCCAGAAGGAGGATAAGGGTGTTCTTTTCGGTTTCCCCTGCGATTTATGTCAGAGAATAGTATGTAAAAACTGTACTGGCTTGATGGCTTCCGAAATAAGAGTTGTTCCTTCAGCGTCTCGAGTCCTACTTCATGTATGCCCGGACTGCAGAGGATATCTGAGTATGGTGCCAAAATTAATAAATAGAATTATTGTCTTGGAAACTGAAATGAAGTCAGTTCGGAAAGATCTTGATGATCAGCAAGAATCATGGGCTGCAGAAGTTATGGAAATTAAAAGATCATTTAATGAAAACCGTAACGAGGGCGTGTCCGATGAGCTAACGCGTGCCGGTGAACCCTCCCAGTTACCTTTGAGTGGTGATTGTAGGGAATCTATATCCGAGTTCATGTCTGAATTGAAGGGAGAAATCTTGGAGGGGTTGAATGCGCAGGCAGTAACCATTGAATCTCATCTATCCCGAGTCGCGGACAACATAGTTTCTGCAAACAAAGACCTAGTTAGATTCTTGACAGATGGGGGAGCATCTAATGCTGCCCATCAAGGAATTTTGAAAGAGGTTAGTCGTGAGAGGGTTGCATGGCCGAGTGGGAATACATTAGCTGCTAAAATTTCCCATTCTACTGAGGCAAAAACCGATAGAGTCCCTGGGGTACCACCCAGTAGACTGAAAGCTGCCAACAAATTTGCTAAAGGCATTAAAAATAACAACATACAATCCGCCCATCAACAAAGGCCTGTGCTACCCTCAACCAACCCGCGATTGAATCCCACAACCAACCCGCGATTGAATTCTACTTCTACTTCTAATTCTACTTCTATTTCTGCTGCCACATCTGAGCGTGTGATTATTGGAACGGGCACTGTGAATGGACCTTTCTCGGCTGGTGAGAGACGTCAATGGTTATATCTTGGCCGATGTGATCCTGCAACCACTGAAGGAAACATAATTGATTATATGGATCAACAGCTTGGCATTTCGGATGTTAAATGTTTTATTCTAGATAAAAACGAAGATGTGATATCATTCAAGATTGGGGTCAAGGAATCACTCTTGAAGGGCCTGCTGGAGCCCAATCTTTGGCCTGTTGGGACGGCTATTAAGGAATTTAGAGCCCGGCGCCCTCTTAATAATAATATTAAGTCAACGAATTTTCAACAGCGGGATTTGGGAGACAATCAGACTTAGAATGTGCATCAATCTTCTATCAAAACGTCAGAGGCCTGAAAACAAAGCTCAAGGATTTATTCTGCGCTGCACTTATTGAGTCATATTCTGTCATTGCATTCACTGAAACTTGGTTGGATTCATCTGTCAATGACTCCGAGTTTCTGGATCCTTCTTACACTGTGTATCGAACTGATCGAAATGCCATTAATAGTACGAAGTGTCGGGGTGGTGGTGTCCTACTCGCAGTAAAAAATTTCTTGAAATCTAGCCTCCTGTCACTTGGTGATTCTACAATCGAAGAAGTTTGGGTATCCATAACGATTGGAAATTCTGTATACTGTGTGGGCTGTGTATATGTGCCACCATCGATGGATATTTCGTATTATGAACTTCACTTGAAATCGGTATCTTCTGCTTGTAATAGTTTTAAAAATGTTTTGGTTGTAGGCGATTACAATTTGCCACAAGTAGCTTGGTCTGCGGGAGAGGATTATCTCAAACTTGTGCCAGGTAATGTCAGATCTGCAAAAGAAATCTTGCTGTGCGATACTTCCGCATTCTTGGGCTTATCTCAATTTAATCGCATATCGAATGGAAATAACTCTATATTAGATCTTTGTTTTGCTAACTTTGACCTAAATTCAATCGATGAATGTGTTGGTTTGGTAAATTGTGATCGCTGTCATCCTGCTTTATTACTGTCAATTCAATTTGAGGAAACAAATTATTTAAAAACTGCTAATAACTTTTTTTACGACTTTAAGTCCGCTGATTTTGAGCTAATGAACAATTATTTTTTGTCCTATGATTGGTTGTCGATTTTAAACGATAATTTAGAGATTACCATAAGTAACTTTTACTCCGTTGTATTCAATTGTTTTGATTTGTTTGTGCCTATTAAGCAATGTCGCTCCAACGACAGATTTCCTATCTGGTTTTCAAGTGAATTGAAATCCCTAATTTTTCAAAAAAAAGTAGCTCACAAAAGGTTCAAACAATCAAATTCAGTTATGGATTATAACTTATTTTCTCTGCTTCGCAGACAATGCTTATCCCTGTCCAAGGAATGCTACAGTCTTTACATAGCAAACACTGAAGATTCAATCAAGGAGAATGCCGGGTACTTTTGGAACTTTGTTCGTTCGCAGTCAAATCAAGGCTCCATCCCTAGGGAAATGTTTTCTGGCTCAAATAAGGCTGATAATGGTTATAACATAGCCAATCTCTTTGCTGATTTCTTCTCATCAGTTCCCTAATAACACAGTAACATCGCAGAAACATTCCAGAAACATCCATCAGGGATAATGAAGACGTCCCTGGGAGGTCCCTATTTTCCTGGGGACATCCCTGGGATGTTGCAGGCAACAGCCGTGTCATCATTTGCGATGTCCTATAAACATCTCTCAGGGATGTTTCTAAGATGACGCGGGATGTACCTAATACATCCGGGGCAGGTGTAAGAAACATCCTCTATATGTTTCTAGTATGACTTTAATAGGTGAATGAATTTTAGGATTATGGATTAAAAATTACCTAATTCAATAATTTTCAATTTTCGTTCTATTTTCTGGAAGTCAGATAGAACTTTTTCCAAAAAAAAAACAATAATTGAAAATTATAAAATTAAGTAGGCACATCAGTTTCCAATAACATTTTTTATTGAAAAAATAAGGTACATGCATACTTATATTGATTATCTATCAACTAATATAATAATAACCGATGGACAATTATGCCTAAATAATGTAGTATTTATGCCCCGTCATGTCATCGAAAACCATAGTTTGGCAGTGGCAGCATGTTGTAGTGGGGGAGTTCGGCGTTTTCTTTTTTTTTTTTTTGGTGCTCCAATTTCATAAAGGTACCATTAACTAACCAAAACAACCACAGAACCAAAATCCAAAGTTCTTGAAGTACAATTCAACTTGCACACCTAGAATGTAATCAACTATGAAAACAAAAAATAATTATTGGTTATTTTCTCTTACCTAATGAAGAATGAAGTTCGGGTTTTTAGGGGCTATTTATCAGAAAAGTTAGAAATTTCCTAACCGACGCCATATTGAAATTAAATAAACTAAACAATTGATAGTTATGCGACGTTATCTTTCAACAAATAATCTTTCTCACCAACTAATAAGCACTGGTAGGTCGCAGAGATCCTTTCGAACACAAAATGGCACAACTAGGTGTAGCGAAAAACCACAAATTGACAAATCCTCCACACAGCACGACGCCATTACGAAATAAAATTCCGCCCAAGAACACAAGCGAAGCGCACAGGACGACCCGTTCGACTGATTCTGCCCGTCTGCGCTGGCTGCGGCGCCGACCCGACGTGGTGGCGTGCCCTCCTGTCCTGACCGGTACAAGTACAAATGCCTGAGCACGCGCCTGCGCCATACACTTCGGCTTCACGAATATTCACGATGTTTGAAAGTTGAAAAGAGAGAAGACTTTTATCAATACATATTTTATTTTATTCCAAGTTGTAAGTCGAATGAAAAATTAAATTTTGCTGTTGTTACAATACAAAATTAATATTAAGTTCCTTATCTATATACATTACAGGTATATTATGGAATTTGAAATTAGTTTGTGTGTGTGCTAGAGACATTTTCAGAAATCACACAAAATTGGCAAATTTGATACTGGGTCCTACCGGTCTGAGGTCCTACCTAGTTTTGTAAAATAATGTTAGCCATTTTTTAGCTGTAATAAGTATCTAATTTTGAGAACAAAAAATCTTTTTGTCGATAGATATTTTCGAAAGGATGTTTCTAAAACATTTCAGGACAATCATCCTAGAGATGTTACATTACAAACATCGCAGCGATGTACCATTTATGTCGGAAACATAAGGACCTTAATGGTACATAAATAGGATGTTTCTGGGAGATCGGTGTTATTAGGGTTTATAATCCTAAAACCATTTCTGATGCAAGTGTTTCTTCCGTTTCTTCAACACACACCTTTCAATCAATTTCTGACATTCAGATCACTGCATATGACATTGAAAAATCGCTCTCTGAACTCGACATAAATAAAAGAGAGGGACCCGATGGAATCCCAAACAGAGTGTTAAAACTTTGCTCCCATTCTCTGTATCTTCCCCTCTATTACGTATTTTCCAAGTCTCTTATCTCTGGAGTGTTCCCGAAAGTCTGGAAATTGTCATATGTTTGTCCCATCCACAAGTCAGGAAGCAGGAACAATGTGTCTAATTATAGACCAATTAGTATCCTCTCAGCAATACCCAAGCTATTTGAGCACTGTATAGAAAAAGTTTTGTCGGTTGCCTTCCATCAAGTCATAGTAAATCAGCAACATGGATTCACCTCCGGCCGCTCCGTTGATACCAACTTGTTTCTATTCACTAACTTTATCAATAGATCATTCGAGAACGGTTGTGAGATACATACTATATATACTGACTTCAGTAAGGCCTTTGATAAGGTCAATCATGCTCTTCTACTCTCAAAGTTGTCCGGTTATGGCATTGCGGGTACTTTGATTTCTTGGTTGGAGTCTTATTTGTCAGGTAGGATTCAGCAGGTGAGAATTGATGGTTATCTCTCGGATAAGTTCGATGTCACATCTGGGGTTCCTCAGGGATCTCATTTGGGACCTTTCTTGTTCAGTTTATTCATCAATGACCTGGGCCATCTACTTTCCTCCAATTTTCTGATGTTTGCGGATGATCTGAAGATATTTCGGGAAGTATCATCAACTCGTGATATTCTTCTTCTGCAAAATGATCTGGACATTGTATACGATTGGTGTAACCTCAACGACATGTCACTTAATATCGACAAATGCTGCTTTATGCGCTTCACCCGCTTGATGAATACTATACCTGTGGAATATTCCATTAATCACGTTGCTCTTGCTGAGGTATTTGTTGTTAAGGACCTTGGCGTTTACTTGGACACTAAACTTACGTTCATCGAGCACTTTGAGTATATAGTAGGTAGGGCTAATAGAATATAAGGTTTTATCAAAAGAACCAGTAAAGACTTTAGGAATGTGTTTGCTCTGAAGGTGTTGTATACATCGCTGGTTCGATCCATCCTTGAATTTTCAAACATAATTTGGTCGCCATATTATCAGGTTCATATAAATAGACTTGAAAATGTTCAACTTAAATTTATAAAATATGCTAAATATAAACTTTTTTGCAATGGTATTGAACTTGATAATGATCAGACTATGTTATACCTAGACTTAGCATCTCTTGTTCGCAGAAGAGAATACTATGACATATGCTTTGCATGTAATGTTCTGAACTACTATATCAAGAGTCCAGAATGTTTGGAAACTTTTCGATTTCGTGTACCTGGATATCCAACACGTAGGCAGACCTTGATGCATATACCAATTTGTAATTCTTGGTACTTATTGTATAGTCCTGTTAACAGAGTATCAGCGAATGTGAATAAGTTTTGTGAGTCATTAGAATTTTTTAATGTTTCTCATAAAAAATTTAAGAGTTGTGCAAAAAGGGCTGTTTTAGGTTAGTTAGTTTAAGTTCACTTGTAAACCCGTAAATGTTGATACGTTAATAGATAAATAAATAAATAAAATAAATAATACTTACCCTTGACAAGAAATTAACGTAATAAGAATATTTTTGAGACAAGTGTTTTTAGGTAAAATATATAGGGAATTTCTTAGAAAGTTTGACTGAAAAAAAAAATATTCCTGATGTTCTCAGGTGAAAATCGACCTCCTGGAAAAAGATATTTTTGCAATCTCAGGGGAAAATTGATGTAGAAAAGAGCAGCTTTGATATTTTCTAAAAAAATTCAACTATTTGAGGATATTTATGAGAAGATTGTTCTAATACTGAATATTTCTGGCAATTTCAAAGAAAAAATTGATATGAAAAAGAGTATTTTTGATATTTTTTGGAAATACCTAATTCAAGATTTTATTATGCTCAGATATTCATTATTTTCTTATTCCAGAGGCTCTTGAAATTTTTTTATATTTCCATTTTGAAGTCCTAATTTCCCATGTAGTGTTTTCATTCAAAATTAAAAGAAAAATACATAAATTTTAAAATAGACAGAATAATCCAGACAGTACAGAAAAATCTTAAAGACCAATATTTGAAGTCTTCTGAATCTTGAAGGCTCTAGAATCATTTAAGTCTTCAATCTTTTAGTTAAGCCCTAATTCATGAACAATGTCAGAGCCATCAATATCTTCGCAGTTTTTAAATACTTAGTTTTCAAAAAGTTTAAAATAACTTAGAAATTTGTAATTTTGTCATGTCTTTAGAATCTTTAAAAGTTTAGTCTAAAGTGTTAATCAGTAGAGTCTTATCTGAATGACTTCAGATTTTTCAATTTGGCTTTAAACTAGATTTTTTAAGTCTTCATTGTTGCGTCTCTAGGTTTTTTCGAGTTTTGAACTTTGTCACTTTCAAAGTCTTCGAGCCCTAATCAAAAGCCTCAAGATTTCTTAAAGTCTTCAGAATTTTTGAAGGATTCAAGTGACAAACCTTGAAAATATCATCAAGGTCTTCAAGGCTGTTAGTCTTCCTTGGTGTCTTTAGAGTTTCTAGTCTAATTTATTACTCTTCCCTAGAGGCTCTGAGTTTTCTTTATTCCTTTATTCCAGGCTCTTGAATTTTATTTATTCAGAGAAATTCAGAAGAAAAGATAAATTCAAGAGCCGCGGAGATACTTAAATTGAGAAGTAAAGAAAGGAAAGTTGAGAAAAATTGAAAAACATATTGATGGGTAAGACAAAACACAACCATTTTTCTCTGTTCTAGACTCTTGAATTTTCTTTATTTATATAAATTCCAACAGAAACAAAGACATACACAAAATTAATTTTGAAAGATTAGTATTACAAGAGCCAGGAGTAAAAATTGAAAAACAAGTCAAAAACCTAAAATTCTAAAATACAGGAAAAATAATGGGAATACAAAAGTCAAAAGAAAGTTAGGAATTTAGAATAAAGAAACAGGGAAAAATCAAGAGATTTTTGAACCATTTCTTCGCAACGAATTTTGCTAAAATTTTGCATACACTCTAAGTTCGGGTGATAATACATTTTAGTCTACTAATGACAGATGTCAACTGTCAAATGTGACAGGTGCAGATTTTTGAACCTTTCATCGCAACGGATTTTGCTGAAATTTTACATACACTTTAAGTTCGGGTGGTAATACATTTTAGAATACTAATGACAAATGTCAACTGTCAAATTGTGACAGGTGCAGATTTTTGAACCATTTCTACGCAACGGATTTAGCTGAAATTTTGCATACATTTTAGGTTCGGATGATAATACATTTTAGACCAATAATGATATAGTTGGGGAGCTGGCGTCAAAAACATGCAAGAGTTTTCGCAAGGCGGATATTTTCAAAATAGGTCGTACTTTAGTGTTAGAATGCTAGTGTACAGTCAGCACTCACAGTTCCGGGACAGCTGGCTCTGGGACGCGGGCAAAGTTGTAATTTTAAGAAGCATCTAAACTGTTTTCTCAAAGCTCAAAATTTATAGAAATTTTGCACATTATCTGTTTGAAGGTCACAGATAACGTATGTAAATCGTCAGACGTCTAGTTCGTTGCAAAAAGGGGGTCAGACGTCCTCAAAGTTTTTATTTTATGGCATTTTCTTCGGTGTCCTGTCAAAATATATTTTTGCAGGTATTTGACAAATATATTTGAAGAAAATGCCATAAAATAAATACTTTGAGGACGTCTGACCCCCTTTTTGCAACGAATTAGACGTCTGACGATTTACATACGTTATCTGTGACCTTCAAACAAATAATGTGCAAAATTTCTATAAATTTTGAGCTTTGAGAAAACAGTTTAGATGCTTCTTAAAATTACAACTTTGCCCGCGTCCCAGAGCCAGCTGTCCCGGAACTGTGAGTGCTGACTGTACACTAGCATTCTAGCACTAAAGTACGACCTATTTTGAAAATATCTGCCTTGCGAAAACTCTTGCATGTTTTTGGCGCCACCTCCTGGACTATAAGGGGGGATGTTTTGTGCTTTTCTCTACAATGGATTTTTTTGTCAAATATGACAATCCCTGTCATTGCCATAAGTATAGCTGATGAGCTCGTTTTACAATAGGAAAAAACGGCTGTCCCACTTTTTATGTTCACGACTGTACATGTCAAACTTTTCATCAGATTTTGAAGTAAAACTTCTTAGGCGGCGGTCTGATATTCAGAGGAGAATATGGAGAGTGATTTGAAAGACGAAAGACGCATCACGTAACTTGTTTTGGCAAAAAGCTATAACGTAGAGAGACGGAGAAAGACATCAACCAATGACAATGACAGCCAACGAACAATTCACACTAACGAAGGGTTATAAGTGAAGAGGATTGCCTATTATTGTCAAGCGCCGATACCCTTGTAACGTCGCAAAAGATGCGCGGGCTCTTCGTCTTCACCCCTACTCATACGCTAAGTCTCAAAGCTGTATGAGGGAGGATATAGTTTTTGAAAAGTTTCACTCCTTAA
The DNA here is from genome assembly GCA_917834065.1 of Ceutorhynchus assimilis. NCBI lineage: Eukaryota > Metazoa > Arthropoda > Insecta > Coleoptera > Curculionidae > Ceutorhynchus > Ceutorhynchus assimilis. The sequence continues at coordinate 8,845,677 of OU892287.1, read as the reverse complement.
TACGTGCACGATGCTACACTTGATTTTTTTGAATTGAAAGAAGCGTGGTTTTTGATTACGGGGGATAAAACTACATCGTTTAAGCAAGAAATTGTCCATCGGCAAGTTTTTACGCTAAAAGTTCACTGGCTCTTAGACTATAACTGAGTATTACCATTTCGAAGCCCTTTATTAGGAGCTACAATATCAAAGAAAATTAATCCAAAATCTCTAACGGGTTCCGAGAAAATTAAATTTGAAAATTTTGAAATAAAAATTTGAAAACTCAAAATTTTTATTTTTCAGATTGTCGTAATTTTAACTTTTCCAATCTATAAAGCGGGTCTAAATTAGTCGAAAAAAAATCTAACGTCATTTCAAAATGACAATTTTAAACAAAGATTTTTTGGATCTAATTTAAAAAAAAAAATCCTGACATGTTCATGAAAAATTGCCCATATCTTCATTGAAATTTGAGCGAACTAAAACATATCGTATATCATTGAAAAGAGCATTAAATTTTCTATAATTCTGTGCTAAACTGAATTTGGTAGCTCAAATACTTTTTGATCAATTGAGTCTCAAAGTTGAATTTTACTACAATCACTGATCAATAAATCCCATGTATTCCCAAGAATTACAACAAGTTACTTATGATTGTTAAATATTTTTCCAGGTGATTTCCATTTTTTTTGGGATTCCTTTATCATTCTCAATTGATTACCTGATTTCCTCTAAGCAATCATTTGATTCTCAAAACAGTATCCAATTGTTAAGCTTCTTAAGATATTGTGCAAAATGTGGCAACGATGAGCCACATTTTCTCCTGTACCATATGGCATTATTGAATTTCGAATCCGACATTTTGTTGTCTATGGACCACAGATTAACCCGTCCTATATCGATTTGGGAAAAAATTTGACATCTGTCACAGTCGCGCGGCCGAGTAATAATTTTTTAAACCGGATGGCGACGAAACCGGTGCATCCGTATAGATGTCGGCTCTGCGAACACGCGAAAAATACTAAAAAAATTCCATCTTTAATTTTGACAGCTGTCAACGTCAAAAAAGTGCCAAGCGGGTAAGGTAGGATGACAGACGTTATCGGCAATTAAAAGCAATTTAAAAAATGACAAAACGTATATCCGGTCGTTTCTTGAACATTTGACATGTGTCAAAAAAACAGGTTTGGTGCTGTCACTCCGTCAGTTTTTGACGTATATCGATGGGAATTTTTATTTAGGGTTTTTGGGTCGGCGGAACGTTTTCTGCCACTTTTTTTTTTTCGAAATTTGTAAAATAAAAAAAAAACTTTTTTGACGTTGACAGCTGTCAAATTTTTTCGACACCAACTGATAGTTGGCGACCCAAAACCGCCTTCTACCGGGGTTTGGGTGTCGTAGCTTTTATAGTAGAGCCGGAAAAAAATCGGACATGTGTCAAATTTGACAGGTGACATCTGTCGATATCGCCTAAGTGTTTTGCGACGAAAGTTCTATCCGAACGCATCTTTGAATTTTGACGTTTGTCAAAGATGACGTTTCTCCTTGTGACGCCGTTAGTTTTTGACGTATGTCAATGTCAATTTTTTTTAAGGGGTTTTTGGGTCTAAGGAAACTTTTCCGACACTAACTTTTTTGACGTTGACATCTGTCAAATTTTTTTGACACCGACAGGTCGGCCAAGTTGAATAAACATAACCCACCGAGTTTGAGGTTTCCACCATGTAAGGTAAAGCGTGGGGAAATTGCGTTTACCCAATATAAACAAATTCCGGTCGCATGACAGCTGTCATCAAAATTTCGCCTAGAGTTTCCGCAACGCCTTAGAGAAATCTCGTGCTTTGCGGAGGCCTTTTTTTGAAATTCCTTCCGCCTGTCAAAAATTTGACATTGACAGATGGCTAAGTTGGCCATGGAATTTTTTTAGTGATTTTTCCGAATTCGCCTCGATGTTTTCTATCCGCCTATATAAGTTTTATCCGCCGTTTTCGAAGGAATCGATTACTCGATGGCACGGTTTATAGTTAGAACGAGCTAATCTGTGCTATGGACCACAATGTCATCTAATAGTCAAACTGTCAATCCCAAATATTATCATCTTTTCCGGCAGTTAACAAAAATTCAACTAATTGGAGTTTCCTCTCCTATTCAATTCAGAAAATGAAAAAAGTCCTGAAAAATTGAGTCAAATTTATGATATGGCATGACAAATTTGACATAGGGCATAAACATCTGTGCACTACTTGCCCCCCCCCTTAAATTTTTTATAGGTGGGGGGATGCCAACGTTTAACAACATTGTCCTAGCATGCGCGATGAAGTGCCAATTCGCTACCAGATTGATTGAGGATGGGCTTTCTTGATGACGCATCTGATCTGGGGTACCTTATGGAGATTTGCATTATGTTGAGGCACCCCAGATGGCGTCATAAAGTTATCAGGCAACCTACCTCTCTCGCCTCTCTCAAACAACCTTGCAATAAATAACATCTCTGGCAAGTGAAAAATGGCGCTGATTCTCGCGCCGCATTGGGCCATTTGCACTCTTGTGAAACGAAAAACTTCCTGTGTGAAAACGTCAAACATTGTTGCATACATTTAGGCGTTTTCGGAAACATTCATCCTCGCACTTACTCGATTTCAGGCCTATCTACTTCATTGGAAATTTGAAGCTGTGTGCTCGTTGAGGAATGTGGAGGCGATTGTAGAGTTCTGTATTTCGTGCAAAATTTTATTTATAAATCAGTGTAGAGCGCTTTCGGCCTAGGCCATCTTCAGTGCTACCTAAAAAGCAAGAAAACGACCTACTTTCTCCTCCACTATCTACTTCAGACATTATCTACACTTAAATTTCTTAGAGAAACCTTATTGCATGTTGATTTTTAAAGGTAGGGCATCATCATTTAAAAGATAGGGCAATGCCCCCCAATGCCCCCCACCCTGGCTACGGCCCTGCTCGTAATTTAAGTAGACCCTGGCCTTTCGGGCTCGTAAATTAAAAAGACCCCGATCCTATGGGCCTGCGAAGTGTTGCTATCAAACTTACGATTTTTTTCAGTAAAATTACGGCTTTTGAAGCTCTATTTTTGCTTAATTGTTTTATTCAATTTGCATTCCCAATAAACATGTAATGTTGCAAAATTTGTCAGCAATATTGTATCGACCTTACTTTAGAAAATTTATTGTGTGAATGTGACGTTAAGCTTTCTAAAATATTACTTATCTAATGTGAAGGGATATAAATTTGATATAACTTCAATACCGAAATATTCGTCTTAGTTATCAAGTAAATGTTGCAGTAGATACAATAATGTATTACATTTGAAACATTATAAAATGTAAGTAAAGCATTAAATATTATAACAATGTTATGAAATGTAACTTTTCTCAACTCTGTCGCGGAAATATTTACGTTTGTAACATTGAAAATGTATACCTAATAAAATAAATGGTTGTATAAATATTATAAGCTCAACTTTTCTTAAAACTGTCGCAGTAATGTTGCAGATACCTTTACATGCGTACGTTAACAGTTTCAAGAATAAAAAACGTTACCTGAATATTTCAATATAAACTTTGGAATAGGAAACATAAATTTTCTCAATGTTGCATAAAGCTTGCAGATAGATTTTATTTGCAATATGCTGTCTTTGTCTCTGTCATGCAAAAATATATTTGACTGACAAAGACGGGACAATTATTTGGGAATTTGGAACGGCGCAGACGCACCACCCATTTTTTGTTGACCTGTTGACGCCACGCCACCAAAAGCCAAGACGGCTAGGACGGAGGACGCAGACGACGCTTCTTATTTGTTGGCTTGATAAATAATACAAGAGAATTGAACAGGACGAAAGGGTTCATCAAGATCTTGAGATGTTGGGAAAAAAAAAGAGAATAAAGCCAATGTTGTAAGATTTTAACATTTTAATTTTTTGTGATATTTTAATACTGTTTAATTTTTAATTTTGAGTGGCTTTTTTACAATACCGATGTTGGAGGAATCGAGGCATGTGCGATAAGATCAATTGGAAATTGAAAGTTTATTAACTAACCATTGTGCCCGGTCTGTAGTTGGACTGGCAGAAAAGGGAATTTGAGAATAAAGGATGTTTGCATTAATGCATATATACAATATTTCATTATGTAAATTTCTGTAAAGTACCAATGAAAATATTGGAACTGTAATATTTATCCAAGTTTATAAACAACGTTAAATACAGCAGGTTTCTGTAAGCTAGCATTTTTAATGTTACAAACGTATGGATCGCCGGACAAAAATCTTGGGTTCGTCGTTCGTTTCGTTTATTCCAAAAATCAAAGTCCAATTAACACAGCAACAATTTATTCCACTTAACAATACACTCTGACACTAATTACTTTATTAACAAACTCAACAATTAAACTCTCTACAATCACTATTTAAATCGTATCACAGTCGAACTGAAACTTAACTTACAAATCAATGCCGGCCTTCTTATATATCCCTAAATCTATTCCTGTAAAATCTAGAATACACACGATAATCTAATTTTCCAGATTAAAGTAGAATAATTCGCTAGATTCTAGTATTTTCACCATCGATTCTTGACAGCCTGGCGGACGATATTGTACCGTAACATTATTTTTTATGAAAATACAAGTTTGAGGCGATATTGCTGAAAAGTTTATTCTGTAAACATTGCATTTGTGAATATTAGAATAAGTCCCTTTCAGTAATTGCAGCAACCTTGCACTTATACAGGGTGAGTTACTAAGCGCGCGGTGGTCCATATCTCCTATACTAACGGAGCCCGGAGAAAAAACTAAATACAAAACTTGTAGATAAACATGAGTACTACAGTCCTAAATTATTTTCCAGTATACAGGGTGGCTCAATAACTAGTAGTGACATAAAGTTATGTTTTTTAAATAATTCTCCCTGTATATTATGACATTTATGGATTCTGCGGAGAATTCTAGGCATATTTCATGTACAATGTCATATACCTATCTTCAACTTTTTCGGAAATATTGACAGTTGAAAACTGACCTTTTTGCATCTTTGACAGACTGTAAAACCTGAACGGTCAATTTTACAAGAAAACGGACTTCACATTCCTATCTTAGTTTTTCATAAACTATCATTTGGCACCAATCTTGAATTTAATCCATGATTGAAAATTCCGCCTAAATTATCAATCTTCGGTTAAATTCAAAGTTGGTGTCAAATGATAGCTTATGAAAATCTAAGATAGGAATGTAAAATCCGTTTTCCTTTAAAATTGACTGTTTAGGTTTCACGGTCGGTCAAAAGATGCAGAAAAGTCAATTTTCAACTGACAATATTTCCGAAACAGTTGCAGATAGGTATATGACATTATGCATGAAATATGTCTAGAATTTTCCGCAGGATCCAGAAATCTTATAATATACAGGGGGAGTCATTTAAAAAAACATAACTTTGTGTCACTACTAGTTATTGGGCCACCCTGTATACTGGAAAATAATTTAGGAATGTAGTACTTATGTTTATCTACAAGTTTTGTATTTAGTTTTTTCTCCGGTCTCCGTTAGTATAGGAGATATGGAACACCGCGCGCTTAGTAACTCACCCTGTATAGCAGCAATAAAAAATGAAATATTACAATATTATCTAGAAACATTACTAAAATATTTAAGCGATATTACATTGCTTAGTGGGTTATTTTCAACGGCATTAGTGTGCAATGAGTGTATTTTTGTCTTTTTTTACTAGTTTGTATAAAAAAGAGATAGAAATACATTTTTTCTGAACTGGTTTTAGCAAAGGATTTGTTAAAATTCACAAAATTATTAGGTTTTGGAAGAAAAATTTAAAACGTAACAGCCCTAGTCGAAAAATGTAGTAACTCTAACGCAATTTAACGTTTCAAAGTAAGCCCTTTAGTTTTTGACAGTTAATTTAAAATGGCTGGGTTGTTTCCAAGACCTACTTGATTTGATATTTTTTTTGCTTACAGTTATCTGTATTACCGACATCGAATTCTACATAGAATTCTACTTTCATGACGTCAGGTTGCCTAGCAACAGTGATCATCGCCTGTAGTATACGCGATAAATAGGTCGCGGGCGACGTCATGAAAATAGAATTCTACTTGTCATGATTCCAGTCCGATTGCTTCAAGGTTCACTTAGTTTTTGATAAGTAGTAAATCTTATCGCTTGTCATAAATGATATTTGACATTTCGCCCAACAGTGTTGCCGATGTTTATATAATTACTGTTATGGAAAATTTGAAATTTGCAAGGCCTACTTGGGCTTTTTTTTGTATAAATTCGAGCCTAAATGATTGAAACAATATTTGTTATAAGTTGTAGTTGGCAACACTGTTTGACAAGGGACAAAGTAGGCATTGCAAAATTTTATAATTCAAATATGGCGCCCTGTAATATCGACATTGCAATATACATGTTTCCAAAGCCTACTTGGTTTGATATAAGCCCGTAAGGAGAGAATTTTCCTGAAAAATCAACTTCCAAGATTTCTGGTGATTTTTTTTTTTTAATCTGGTGATTTTTCATTCCAATTTCTGGTGAATTTAATTTTTTATGGTCTCATTCATAAAATCCGTTGCGAAGAAATGGTTCAAAAATCTGCACCTGTCACATTTGACAGTTGACACCTGTCATTAGTGGTCTAAAATTTGTAATCACTCGAACTTAAAGTCTATGCCAAGTTGGCAACATGTATTTGGCCGACCAAATGTTAATTTTTCAATATTCGCCATACTCAATCGTTTGGTGGTCGTTTGGTGGTCTTTGGTATCCCACTTTTAATATTTGGTGGTAATTACTTAGGCAGTAATTAACAATTAAAAATTTCATATGACGTTGGCCGACATAACCTGATTCTAATTTATTTTTTGGCCCATTTATAGTCAAATCGAACGGAAATCGTTTGGTGGTCACGAATTTACCGAATTTAGCGTTTGTTAGTCAATAATACCGGAGTAATTAATCAATTAAGATTGTTTTCTGATATATTTTAATTAATCGTCGCGCATGCGCATATATTATCTGTTTTTCATTGAGCCGCCTCGATCGCGGCGTTGCCGTTGCGATCCGGAACTGGCGGTGGGCCGGTGGCGTGTCAACTCGCGAGTCGCGAGTCGCGGACTCTGCTTGTACAGGATTAGGGAGAACAAACTATCGATAGGAATATCGATACTATCGATATTTTTTTTATTTTCGATAGTATCGATAGTTCTGTAGCAATATCGATAGTTCCAAAGTAGCCAAAGGTGAATGAAGACGTCTGTAAATTGAGGGAAATATAAATAAACCTGTAGCTCTTTTGAGAAATCTGTAATTATTTTTTCCTACGAGCGTGCGCAAAGTAGTACTTTTCCGCACGCATTTCCGGGCTCAAAGTTACACTTTTCCGCACTCAGTGCGGATACAGGCCTTATCCGCACTGAGTGCCGAAAAGTAATTATAATTGTCAAGCAACAATAAGTGCACCTGTCGACTTTGACACATGATGAAAAATTTTTCCTCTATTTCTATATCAGCCAACATCTATACAAACACCAATTATAAATTAACTTTGACACATCAGATTTGTTCTCTATTTATATGCAAAAATCTACAAACTTTCTCATCAAATTTAAACGCTTTAAGATGAACAGCTCTGACGAGGATTTTCTGTTATTTTTTTTTGTTATGTAATTTTTTGATAAATGCATAGGTTCCCTTCAAGTTAATTAAAAATAATTAAACAAATTATCGGTTTTTTTTTCAAATTTTTGTTATTACCTACCTGATATGAAGCTCGTAGGAAAAATTTTGTTCCTAACACGTGCGCAAAGTGTCTTTTCCGCACGCAAACACGTATCCGAACTCCGCTTCGCGTCGTTCGTATAACTGTGTTTGCGTGCGGAAAAGTAACACTTTGCGCACTTGTTAGGAAAATAACTATTTCCTACAGCCGTGCGGAAAAATCGATTTTCCGCACTGATATGCGTGCGGAAAATGAGTTTTCCCGCACGGTGCGGTAAAACTTTTTTTTTGACATATCAGTGCGGAAATAGTTATTTTCCTAACAAGTGCGCAAAGTGTTACTTTTCCGCACGCGAATACAGTTATACGAACGACGCGAAGCGGAGTTCGGATACGTGTTTGCGTGCGGAAAAGACACTTTGCGCACGTGTTAGGAACAAAATTTTTCCTACGAGCTTCATATCAGGTACGTAATAACAGAAATTTAAACAAAAAACGATAATTGGTTTAATTATTTTTAATTAACTTGAAGGGAACCTATGCATTTATCAAAAAATTACATAACAAAAAACAGAAAATCCTCGTCAGAGCTGTTCATCTTAAAGCGTTTAAATTTGATGAGAAAGTTTGTAGATTTTTGCATATAAATAGAGAACAAATCTGACAATGTGTCAAAGTTAATTTATAATTGGTGTTTGTATAGATGTTGGCTGATATAGAAATAGAGGAAAAATTTGTCATCATGTGTCAAAGTCGACAGGTGCACTTATTGTTGCTTGACAATTATAATTACTTTTCGGCACTCAGTGCGGATAAGGCCTGTATCCGCACTGAGTGCGGAAATGTGTAACTTTGAGCCCGGAAATGCGTGCGGAAAAGTACTACTTTGCGCACGCTCGTAGGAAAAAGATTTTTCCTACGAGCGTGCGCAAAGTAGTACTTTTCCGCACGCATTTCGGTTCTCAAAGTTGCACTTTTCCGCACTCAGTGCGGATACAGGCCTTATCCGCACTGAGTGCCGAAAAGTAAAAATAATTGTCAAGCAACAATAAGTACACCTGTCGACTTTGACACATGATGACAAATTTTTCCTCTGTTCCTGTTCCAGCTAACATCTATACCTACAAACACCAAATTTAATTAACTTCAACACATTGTCAGATTTGTTTTCTATATATATGCATCTACAAACTTTCTCATCAAATTTATAGCATTTTCCATTTGTCGAAACAGGGCAAAAAAATGTATCCTTATCCTTACATGTTACATGCTTTTAGAAAAAGATGCGGATGCACTCAGTGCGGCACTGATGACAAATGGAAATCGCCATTAAACGCTTTAAGATGAAGAGCTCTGACGATGATTTTCTGTTATATTTTTTTTTTGTTATGTAATTTTTTGATAAATGCATAGGTTCCCTTCAAGTTAATTAAAAATAATTAAACAAATTATCGTTTTTTTTTAAAATTTTTGTTGTTACCTACCTGATATGAAGCTCGTAGGAAAAATTTTGTTCCTAACACGTGCGCAAAGTGTCTTTTCCGCACGCAAACACGTATCCGAACTCCGCTTCGCGTCGTTCGTATAACTGTGTTTGCGTGCGGAAAAGTAACACTTTGCGCACTTGTTAGGAAAATAACTATTTTCTACTGACGTTTCATAATAGCAACTTTTCGATTGTCATTTCAGTTTTGAAACGACATTCTTTTAGGCACTGAGTGCGTGAAAGTTACTTTTAGGCACTCAGTGCGTAAAAGTGACTTTTGAATGCGTAAAAGTGACTTATGAGTGCGTAAAAGTAATTTTTAAGCACTAGTGCCTAAAAGTGTCATTCATTATTCAGAAATAAAAAACACACTAAACACATATTTGAATTTTGTTTTGTATTTATTATGAATATTGAAAATGGAATTACTGAATTGAACGTTTGGGTTACTCAAAACAGAACTTTGTGTTATTACCTACTTTCTAGGATTAATTATTGATGTCGAATTTTGAAAAGAAAATCGCATGAAAAGTGTCAGGTGTCAAGTAAAAGCAGGTAACAAAGATTTTGGGTGTAATCGACTTATTCACATGAAATAAAATTGTGTTTTTTTATTATAAAATGCCAGTAGAAAAAATCTTGTATACAATACGTTACGAAACGATGTCTTTTAGTCACTCGACGTGTTGTCCAACTCGGCTTTGCCTCGTTGGACAATTTTCACGTCGCGTGCCTAAAAGACGCTCATTTCGTAACTTATTGTATAAATAGCTATTTCCGCACGGCTGTCAGTGCGGAAAAAATTTTACCGCACTGATATGTCAAAAAAAAAAGAAAAATTTTACATTTTTTCGCCTGTAGGAAAAATATTGTACCTAACACTTGCGGAAAATATTTTTCCGCACTCGGCTGCATCACCGAACTCCGCTACGCGTCGTTCGGTGAACGGCAGCCGCGTGCGGAAAAATTCATTTTCCGCACTTGTTAGGTAAATAGCTATTTTGAGGTAGACATGCAAAATAGGTTCGTTTTTTTTATAGGTTAGAGTAGAGCCTAGTTTACGTTGTATTTAGAGTTTTTGAGTCTTTTTTTCTCAAATAAAAAAATATGCCTTTATTTTTTGATTAATTTATACCAGAGCAAACTATCGATAGTACAATCGATAGTTACTATCGATGGATAAGCCGTTTTATCGATATCACTATCGATAGTTTTTTTTTCGATAGTTTGTCAACCCTATACTGGATACTAGATTACTGGATTGTCGTTGTCGTGGTCAGTGGTCGCCACAATAGCAAAAATGAAATTAACTGGAGGCGGCTCAATGAAAAACAGATAATATATGCGCATGCGCGACGATTAATTAAAATATATCAGAAAACAATCTTAATTGATTAATTACTCCGGTATTATTGACTAACAAACGTTAAATTCGGTAAATTCGTGACCACCAAACGATTTCCGTTCGATTTGACTATAAATGGGCCAAAAAATAAATTAGAATCAGGTTATGTCGGCCAACGTCATATGAAATTTTTAATTGTTAATTACTGCCTAAGTAATTACCACCAAATATTAAAAGTGGGATACCAAAGACCACCAAACGACCACCAAACGATTGAGTATGGCGAATATTGAAAAATTAACATTTGGTCGGCCAAATACATGTTGCCAACAGTTGAACTTGGGTATAGGGTATATCACATGAAATCTGCTCAGAATTTTATGTAGAAGCCAAATATGCAATTAAATACGGGGTGTTTCATTAAAAATAGCGATGTTGCCACTGGTTTAGAGTAGAAGCGGCAACACCGCATGTACAAAAATATTTTTAAAGTGTAGATCACGGTCATTTATTCCGGTTGCCAAATTTTCAAAATGATCCGCTTTTTAGTTCTCCATAAACGTCTAATACGCCATCCACCGTGGGACACCCTCCCTAATAACACAGTAACATCGCAGAAACGTTCCAGAAACATCCATCAGGGATAATAAAGACATCCCTGGGAGATCCCTATTTTCCTGGGGACATCCCTGGGATGTTGCTGGCAACAGCCATGTCATCATTTGCGATGTCCTGGAAACATCCCTCAGGGATGTTTCTAAGATGACTTGGGATGTACTTAATACATCCAGGGCAGGTATATGAAACATCCCCAATAAGTTTCTTGTATGACTTTGGGGATGTTTCTAAGATGACTTGGGATGTACTTAATACATCCGGGGCAGGTATATGAAACATCCCCAATAAGTTTTTTGTATGACTTTGATAGGAAAATGAATTTTAGGATTATGGATTAAAAATTACCTAATTCGATAATTTTCAATTTTTGTTATACTTTTTTTGAAAGTCAGATGGGATTTTTTTTTTCAAAAAAATAACAAAAATTAAAAATTATAAAATTAAGTAGATACATCAGTTCCGAATAATGTTTTATTGAAGACATATAACTTACAATAATTGTAATACAGAAATAAGTATTCACCTCAACTAATAAACTTTATACTCTTAAAGGCGGGTATTATAAAACTACTTTGAAAGTTAACTTAAAGTTAACTTCTGAAAACACATGTAATTCAAAAAATTAACTGCAAGTTAACTGTCAAAGCAGTTTTATAATACCCGCCCTAAGTCTAACTTCTCGCGTAAAATGTTGCTGATGGACAATTTCTTGCTCAAACAATGTAGTATTATATCATGCCCCGTGATCGAAAACCATAGTTTAGCAGCAGGAAGTGGAGAAGTTTGGCGTTTTCATAAATAAAAAATTCACAAAATTTGAACTACTTGCCAATGGTAAATTTTTGCGGTTTATTATCCAAAAATGTGCCATTAATACAAGGCTAGACCTTGCAAAAGGGCTTTAAACCCGTGAAAATCTTCTAGCATTATTACAGCCTTGTTAATGGCACATTTTTGAATGACACATGATATGCTACAAAAATTGACCATCGGTACTAATTAATTATGCCTACAACAAACTTCCCCACCACATGCTGCCAGACTATGGTTTTTGGTCACTGGGTGTAATACTACATCGCTTAAGCAAGAAAGTGTCAATCAGCAACTTTTTACAGCAAAAAAAATCACTGGCTCTTTAGACTATCATGTATTATGACTAAACAACAGAAAAATAAAAATAAAAAACTTAACTTCTAAATCTGCTTATGAAGAAGAAACTAAAATTTGAAACTATAAAAAAGGTTCCGAGTTCTTTTTTAATTTTTCTTAGTCTCTGCTCTGACCCTTCGCTCTTTTGCCCTCCTCAACCAGTCACCGATCCTCAGTTCTGTTTCTTTTTGATTGTTGGAAATACCTGATTTTTGGGCAGCATCTGCAATTATTATTTTGCTTTTAATTGTTACATATGTGTCCTGATGCCCGCAACATAAGCAAAGAGTTATTGTCCGTCGATTTTTATCCGATACTCGGACGGAATGTGAGCTGGTGGCTCCCTACATTAGAACGCCAATGGTTACCTGACATCACACCTGTTTTTGCCATATGAAACACCCCTTCGCTCCTCATACCGCAAGTATCAGTTAAAAATCGACGAACAATACTTGGGAAAGATAATGAAAATAACTGCTAATTTTGAAAGTAAAAGATTAAATTATGGAAATGTAGCAATACCCAGAGAAATCACGGCGTATTTTAAATTTGTACTCAGAAGTGATATTAAAAAAAAGCTAATTGAATTCATACAAAATAGTTATTTATGCAACAAGTGTGTAAAGTGAACCTTTTTTAACAAATGTGAATTTAAGGCGAGTGCGACAATCACATGAGTGAAAAAAGGTGCTTTACGCACGTATTGCATACAACATTTTTTCTACTACCAATCAAATATGTGTAAAAAAATTGATTTAGACAAATACTTTACGCACTAGTGCGTAAGTATTTTCACTTTACGCACTAGGGGGTGAAGTAATTTACCAGAAAAATACTAAATTGACAGCGTCGACCTTTGTCATTGACATTACTTTACGCACTAGTGTGTGAAGTGAATTACTTTACGCACTAGTGCGTGAAGTGTAATTTTACGTCTTCTAAATAGTGCGTAAAGTAAGCACTTTACGCACGGTAGTAGAAAAATATTATTGCTAATAGTTTCAACAGGTATTTTCATGATATCGGGTCTTCAAAAAAAAAACAATTAGAGATTGTTTTGATTACGAAAACGTATGTCTAATTATTATTTGTTTATTGGTCCCGATTTTTGACATGACTTTTTGACATTGAAGTTCATTGACAAAATTGAAGAAAAATATTGCTAAGAAATTATAATACGTTTAAAAATCCATAGTAATCTTTGATTATTATTGTTTTTTTTTTGAAGACCCGATACCATTCCCTATGTTGCGCTTGCTTAGACACTTACTACATAAAATATGTTGCGATTTTTCATCCTTATAATTTGGAAAAACATATTTAAATTAAACTTTTCACAAATATAAGAACGATTAACAAAAAAATTTCTATATTTACCAATTATTGCTTTTGCCAAACTGCTGGAGCCAAAAACACTTTTTCCTTTTTTCCCAAGGAAAGAGAACTGTTCTGCTAGGGTATCACTCACCAATGGAGCAATACAACGTCTCACGAACTCGTAAAGATTTGAACCACCCATTTTTGTAAACAGTTGCACCTACAAACCAAAAAATTGAAAAAAGAAAAAACTCAACGCGTACCTACCCGGGAACGTGTCCGTGGCGTCAGAGTGGGAAAAACCTGTTGACCAATTGAATGGTCGATTTCTATTGGTTAACTGACGACTGACGCCATAATTGAATTTGAATAACCGGATTAACAATAACCTATTAATAATAATTATGCAACTTTATCTTACAACAATAGTTTTTCTTACCAACTAATAAACACTGCAGAGATCCTTTCGAACAAAAAATGCACTGTAGCGAAAAACAAGCTGTGGAAAAAGCACGAAATCTCGCCACAGCACCAAGCACAGAGGCACAGAGACGTACCGCCAGCGTAGGACCCGACCGACTCTACTCATACTCAACCTCACACTGCCCGATGCCCGACTCCGACCCGCTGGCCGCTGCTCATTGGCTCGTCACCGCTGCCACGCCACACACGAGCCCGTGATCGGCCAACATCGTTGGGGCCGAAGTGTGCATGCTCCTTCCATAATTTTTTTTGCGCGGCATTTTTGAAAATTTAAATTTGAATAGGTACATAATTCTTAGGCTTTTCACCACTGATCAATATTTTATTATTTTATAAGTCAAATTATTATTTTTTTGTTGCTATTATTCTAAATAAATATTATTAAATACCTAAAAATCTATACCTATATAGGTATATATTTATACATACTATGTAAATTTGAAATTAGTTTATTAGTGCGTGTATGAGAGAATCGTTTTTAGGAACCACACAAAATTTACTACCTAGTTTTGTAAAATGATGTTATTAGCAATCTTTTATATCTAATTTTGAGAACAAAAAATCTTTTGTCAATATTTTCAAAAGGATGTTTCTAAAACATTTTGGGACAATCATCCTAGAGATGTTGCATTGGAAACATCGCAGCGATGTACCATTTATGTCGGAAACATAAGGACCTTTATGGCACATAAATGGGATGTTTCTGGCAGATCGGTGTTATTAGGGCTGTATATTTCCATTGCACGAGTTGTATTTAATGAGAGAATTTCATAAATCAAAAATTTAAATTTTTTGTCAAAACACCAGTTTTCGCACCAGTTGTTAGTATGCAATTATCTGATAATTTGCACTAGTGCAAATTATCGCTTAATTACAATCTGATTGGTTCAAATCAACAATCAAAACATGTCAATTTATTGTTGGAATACCAGTTTTGACAGATGTATGAAATTCTCTTTTTAATTTTTCTCTGTATTAAAATCAAGATTTTGTAATGATGTTAGAGTTTTTTTTCGACTAATTTGAACTCGCTCTATCGATTGGAAAAGTCAAAATTACCGAATTTTTTTTTCAAAATATTTAAACTCAATTTTCTCCAAACCCGTCAAAGATTTTGGATCAATTTTTTTTGAGATTGTAGCCCTTGATGAGGGCTTTAAAATGGTAGTTGGTTGAAGTCGTTGGCATTTACGGTTTTTGAAAAAATTTAGTTTTAAGTTTTTGATACTTTTTCGACTAAAATTCAACTTTGAGGTGTAATTGCTTGGAAAGTATTTGAGCTATGGAGCTCAATCTTACATTGATTTATAGAAAATTTAATGTTCTTTCCAACAATGTGCTTTTTTTTTGGATTTGAATTGGAAAACACTCGAACACGAAATAAATTCTTAAGATCTTATTAAATTTAGGTCAATGCTTGATTGTTAAAATTGGAGATTCCGGGAGGGATCCCCCATCCGGTTCCCGTCCTCGTCGCACACAATCTGGACGTCCGCAAAGTTTGTGCGTCGCGACGCCGCCCGTCATGCGCCCGTGCCGACGCCCGCGGCGCACGCGTACCGCCCACGTCGCCGTCATCGAGCGACAGCCCCGCAACCGCTCTCTACGAAAAGCGACAGTGCATCCAAAGTTCCGTCGGTTTTTCGTAATTTTATTTTTATAAGTAAAAATCGGGGCGAATGTTTTTGTACATCGTGCGAGCGTGAGTGCGGCGAAAAAACGAGTCCGCGGGGGTGCAGGTCGCCGAGTGTTTTCTGAACTTGAGGGGTGAAACTCCGAAAAGTCGCCACAATTGACCTGTAAGTATAGAGGATTTCCAGCAAGCAGCACCTTTTTGGGCCTGGATAAGGGCGGGTTTCCAGAGTTTGGTTTTTTTAAGTATTGTTGGCAATTTTTCATTGTGGAAACAAACTTTTTATTGATTTTCCTTTATAAGACAATTTAAAATTAATATGTTGTTTATTGTTTAAATAATTTGTTTTAAGTTGTTAACATTTTAACAGCTCAATTAGTAATGAATATTAGTGTAGTGTAATAATCTAACAAAACCAATTTAAAATTGTTTAAACATTCATAAATTTGGTTTGCTTATCGGCGAATCATTTCGCTACACACTGCAATAAAACGTTTTTCCTGGAAATTGGGTGACAGAATATAAATAATGATTCATTTTTGTTGTTTCATAAATTCTATTGCAATTACTAAGAGAATTGATAAATTGGATTGAAATTTTACAAATTGAGACAGAAATGATTCATATTTAGGGAAAAAAAATTCTTATGTATGTCAATAAAAACTCCATAGTTAAGGAATGTTAATTTGCAAAAATAAATAAACATTTAGGAGGATAATTTTAGTTGTCTCTAATTTGAACTTAATTACTTTAAAATTGGATTGAAATTAACAGAGTTATAAAGCATAATGTGCTTCATTGAAGGACGCCTAATTTTTTTAAGTGTGAAGACTTATCGAAGCTTCGCAGCTGCAAAACTATATTGGAGCTGCAAGGAAACTATTCAATACTAGAGAATTTAATTGCCTTGAATCGAAGCATAATTACGTTGAAATTGGATTGAAATTAACAAAGTTATGAGGCGAAATGTGTGTCGATATCATTTTGGAAAAATCAAGTTTTCAAAAAAACGTTTTATTTTTTTTGAAGAAAATGTTGGAGAGATTGGATTGAAATTTTGCAAGTGGATAGAAAAAGGATTAAAATCTAGAAAAAAATTACATTCAAGAGCCTGGAATATACAAAAAATTCTTAAGTTGACACCTGAGATGCTGATTTATTTTTTGTTTTTCACTTTTCAGGTGTTGCAAGAAAATGGGGTGCACTTCGTCGGCCGAGGAGCGGGCTGCGCTGGCGAGGAGCAAAGCGATCGAGAAGAACCTCAAAGAAGATGGAGCCCAAGCTGCCAAAGACATCAAACTTTTACTACTGGGTACGTACCTTTAGATTTTAAAAAGAAAAATTCAATAAATATTTCTTCCATATAGAATATAACTGACTTCAAACTTGCACTGAAAATAAAAAATTTGAAATTACAGTTCAATTTTCCATTATAAGCAATTTCTTTATCAATCCTAATGGGTTAACTTCTAATCCCAGTCAAGTACCTAGTCATGAATTTGCTGTATTGCGTAATTTTGGCGTATTTATCTCAACCTGCTTGTTCAGATTTTGCGTGTAAGCACAAAGAAGCTTTTACTCATTACAGACAGCATCAAAAAGCACATTTCAGTTAGGTATAAAAAGAGTTTTTATTTTAAAAGCTCCATACCTACTATGATGATTGATGAAACTTAACACAGTGTGTCCTACAAACATAAATGTTGACAGTGCTTTAATTGGTAAAACGATCCGCTGTATAACAACAGTCAGCTCAAGTTACTTAATGATTCTCTTAATTGAAAAAAAAATTAAAACATCCAGACCAGAAAAGAAATTATTAATTAAATTCAGTTTATATCTATTTATGTTTTGTTTTCCGAGAACGCGGTCCAGGGTCAGGGCAAATGATGCACTTTTTATGCAAAAGCGAATGTCATTGCTGATAGGGTCAATCAACTAAGTCGTTGGCGCTGATGATCTTAAAACAAAACATCAACTTTATTCCAGTGAAAATTAACAAATTGGAAAATGATTTTTGGAACAATCACACAGCAAGTTGATGAATTAGTGAAGAGGCTGTTTCTTACAAAATTATAAAAAGTTAAGAAACAATTCTGATTATGGAATTAAAAAGCTTGATGAGTCATACCATACTACAGGAAGTCATAGAAATAAGAGTCATGCATGTAATATTGAAATAAGTCATACAATTAAAGGCTTTTAATGGTTGATCTGGTCAAGGAAAAATACATTTACTTAGATTAAAATGCAAGCTATTATAATCAACATAAACTGTTTGTTGATGGATACCTCCAAGGAGGTTATGGCTGGTAAGGATCAGAAATTTTATAAGAAAAAAGCTAGGTACTTGAAACTTTTGGGTTTCTTCAATTGGGGTTTTCTTTTCATTTCAATTTCAATTCAATAATTATTGAATTAGCAAATTGAATGTGAATCTGAAACTCCATTTTGTACACAAAATTTGACTGACGGCAATGTAAATTGGATGGGAAGCCTTCGAAATCATATCAAATTTCGTGTTCTAACTTGGCTTGAAGAGTTCTGGAGCATTCTAAAAGTTTTTCAGTAATTTCTAAATTGTTCTGACAGATTTTTAAGTATTTTAGAGCCCTATTGAAGCTCCAAAAAGTTCTAAATTGGTTCAAAAAAGTTCTAAAAGGTTTCCAGTTCTAAATTAGGATTCAATTTAGAACTTTGAAATTGTTCTAAAATAACTCTGAAGTTTCTCAATTGCTCCAAAATGCTCCTGAAAATTCTGATTTAGATTTGAACTGTTTCAAATGCCTTTAAAGAGTTCTAAAGTTCTACAGTAATCAAAATTTGCTCTAAAAATCCTTCTGAAATGCGTTTTGTAATTTTTAATCTGAATCCTAAGATTCTGGCGCTTTTAAAAATGTTTTTGAGGATTCCAGAGTGTCTGAGTTTGAGTGTTTTGGACAGTGGCGTAACTAAGGGCCCGCAGTTGCGGGGGGGGGGCCCGTGATCTTGGGGGCCCCGCGAGGGAGCCAGACCAGGCGAAATACCAAACTAGTGACAAGAGTATTACGAAACTGAAAGAAAATACTACAACATATGAACCTCATAATACATATCAACCATTGAAAAAGTATGTCTGGTCTAACCAATGTAAAAAATCTCAGAGAGAAATATTCAGACATACTTACTCACCAGATGCCAAATTATCTGTCCGTTTTAAGTGATACCACTCACTATTGCTATCTCTGAAACAGGAGGTATGAGGTTGGGTAAAGTAAATAAAAATGGCAGATTTTAATATCCATTGGAGGTAAGTTTACAGGGTTGCCAATTTTTAATTTGTTTCCGAGATATAAAGCTTCTGAGGTAAAATGTAAACACAACTAGAAGCTGTGTGAGGGTGAAGATAACAAACACCATTTTGTAGAGAAGAAAGAATCTTTGAACTTTTGCATTGAACACTGTTTTCTAAAATTGATAGATTTTTGAAATAGGTAGATATTCATTAAATAAGTTTTAAATGTTTTTTACATTTCCTGAAACGTACAAAGATTTGGCAACCCTGTGAACTTACCTTCAATGAATTCTAAAATTTGCCACTTTTATCTTATTTAACCGACCTCGCCCATCTTACCGTTTCGGAGATATCAATAGTGCTATCACTTAAAACGGACACCCTGTATAAAGAAAAATTTAGAAAAATATATGTATATAAAAGATGGGCCCAGGAAGATCCTTGCGGGGGGGCCCGGATTTGAAGTTACGCCACTGGTTTTGGAGCGTCCTAAAATGGGTTTCAACCTTTGAATATAAAACTACAGAAAGGAGCGTTTTCTATCTGTCACTACAGACAACAAAGGGACGGAAACGGCCATATTGAGCCTCCAAGTATGGGCTCATCATTTGTTTTGGTGGTTCGCTGTGTCCTCATTCAAGTAGATGTTTAATGGATTTTAGCGGTTTTAGGTGATAATAAGCACTGGGATTAGTGCGAAAAGAGTGAGTCATAATATTGACAATCATATTTAAATAAATATACGCCACTGCCAAACCGGAAATACTAGTCGGCCATATGCAACCTCCACGATATTTTGGTCGCGCAGTTTCGAAGTTAATGCTCCTTCCTGTAGTTTTATATTCAAAGGTTTCAACCTTCTGAGTTGTTCTAAAATGCTTTTGGAAATCGGTGTTTGAATATTTTGGGGCATTCTAAAATGGTTTTGAAATTTCCAAAATTTTCTGGAGCGCTACAGAATGCTTTTGGAAATTCTGAATTTAATTTTAAATGTTTTGAACTTTCCAAAAGGTCTATTAAAGTTTTAAAGTGTTCTGTAGCATTTTAAATGGTTTCCAGTAACTTCTAAATTAAAGGAGAAACGAATTCTGTGGGAAATTTTTCCCAAAGACGTTCCTAAGATGTCCATAAACGACATTCAAGACCTCTCGCCTACGTCTCAAAGACATCTTGAAGACGTCGTAATGTAACAAAACTCAAGGTCTTCCAGAGCTCTGTCTAGAGATGTCTTCAGCACTACGACATTCTAAAGACTATTTCAAATCTTCAAAGAGATGTCTCAAAGACGTTTTTGAATCTCTTTTCAATATATAAATCATTTATTCACTTTTAGGCTTGAAGAAGAGAAATATATGAATTTACGACACTTTATATGGACATCTTCGAAACAACGTCTTCTAGGCGTCTTTTTTTGGTCTTCAGAAGTTCAGACGTAATCGTAATACAGACCCTAGAAAAGACGTCTTCAAGACTTTGTGTGCTGTCTGGGCAGTGGAACATCTCATATCTATTATCTATTACTCGTTTAACGGATGTTCATCAGCAACATGACATAAGGTTGGATGGACTCTACCTGAGTTGGGAATCCCACAGCTACAGAACAGTGTTGCCGATAGTGTGCGTAATTCGGGTGGTGTGGTGCGTCTCAGGGCGCAAGGTTGCCAAAATAAGATATTTGATTTCAGAGTGAAGTCTCCAATGAGTCCAATGGTTTGTGGTCGGTTACTAGTTCGAACTCTAGGCCCGCCAGGTAGAAATAAAATCGCTCTATTGCCTATACTAAGGCTAGGCTCTCTTTCTCGGTCTGTGAGTACCGTCTTTCCACATCCGATAAACATTTACTTGCAAATGAAATTGCTCTGGGATTATGTGAATGGTCGAATTGAAGGAGTACTGCTCCTAGTGCCACTGGGCTAGCATCTGCAATTAGCTGAGTTCGTCTCTTCGGGTCAAAATACGATAAAGTGGACATTTTAGATAGAGATCTTTTAAGATTATCAAAATGTTGTTGATGACCTTCATTCCAACTGAATACTGCATCTTTCTTTGTAAGTTGCCGTAGTGATTCCGTGGTTGTTCCTAAATCGGAAAGGAATTTCTCTAAGTAGGTGACTGATCCTAGAAAGCTGCGAACTTCCTTCTTATTTTGAGGGGACCGAAATTCCATAATTGTTTGTACTTTTCTTTGATCCGTCTCTATGCCTTGACTCGACAATTTGTGGCCTAAAAACTCTAAGTCCTGTACTCTGAACAAACATTTGGACTTATTTAGTAGAACATTGTGGGTGTCCAGAACTTATATAACTTTGTCGAGGCAGTTATCATGTTCGGTCTCTGTAGATCCATATATTATTAAATTATCTAAAAAGTTTAGGCAATTTTGGCATGGCACTAAAATTGCTTCAAATATCCTTTGGAATATTTCCGGGGCCAAATTTACTCCAAACATAAGGCGTTTATAGCAAAAAAGGCCCTTATGGGTAATGAAAGTTGTAATGGAGCGACTTTCTGTTTCCAATTCCAATTGATGATATGCACTTTCCAAGTCTAACAGGGAAAAATATTTCGCATTTCGGAGTTTCGTCATGAAGCTGTCAAAAGTAGGCAGTGGGTAGTTTTCTCTTTGAATTGCTTCATTTGCTCTGCGCATATCCACGCAAATTCGAATGTCTTTATTTGGTTTAAAAATTATTACGATAGGCGATATCCACGCACTGGGCTCTGTGACTCTCTCAATAATATCTTTTTTTAACGCTTCATTGATTTTGTTTTCCACTTCTAATTCCACCGATATTGGAATCTTCCTTACCGGCTGTTGCACTGGTTTGACATAAGGATCTATGGATAATTTTATAAGAACACCTTTAATTTTAGGAAACGGTGTGAGCTTTTCACGGTTCGTTGCGTTTATTTCCAATTTTAAAACATCCAATTGTTTCGCTACATCTTTCCCTAGTAACGATATATCTCCCTTTACAACATAGAAATGTGTAATAATTTCATTCTCGTTTGAGATGTTAATAGTTGTTGTAAAGCGGTGATTGATTTTTAGTGGCTCCCCAGATGCATATGATTTCAAATTTCAAAGTGTCTCTAGGTGAATTGTCTATGTTCCAAACAACTGCCTTGTTATTCTCAAGTAATTTCCAATCTTTATCACTTATTATATTAGCCTTCGATCCTGCTCTGGGACTCTGTGCTCTATAGAATTCTACAGCTCGCTTTCCATAGTAGATATCTATTTTCAAAAGCGATAGTCGGCTGAAACGGCACTCTGTGTCACTATCGACAACAGTTCGGCTACGTTCTCGGATCCTTTTATCATGCTACTAACCATTCGAAAAACGTAGTACAAATCTAGGGGAAACTCTAGGAAATTTTTATTTGATTCCTAAGAAAAGTCAATATTATTTATTGAATTGACTGTATACGTCATTAATAAGTTTGTTTTTGTTATAATTTGGTTTGCTTGTTTATACCATAACTATTTTCGCTTCCTGAAAGTTGAGTTTAAGTTTAGAAATTATTCTTTGTTGCCCATTAATAATTTAAATAACAATATTGTTGAAGACGATGAGCTTGAACATATTGGTCTGGAAAATATCCAGTGATGAGTGATGCCTAACCACCAAAAACAGTGACTGTTTTCAAAAAGAAGATGTTAGATTTGAAGAGATAATCGGGCAAAGCTATAATATTTATGTGGCTACAAACTATGTCAAGAGCAGAGCAATAGAGAAAGTATCAATAGCCATCAGGGTTCAGTTTCCTGTGACTCAAGATGTGAAAAATCTAATTGAAACAGGATTTATGGAAAAAATTAATTTTCCAGGTGTGATTACTATCACACGGCCGATGGAACATGGAACCCACAGTGAGTGAAATTATTAGACCACATGATGAAGAACCCTGGCTAATGACACCTAGAGAAAACTCTGCTCCAGGAACTCCAGAGTTCAATTATAGCCAAAATCACATCCAAACTCGAAATTGTATCGGTGTGTTTAAACAAAGATTTGTGTGTACTTCAAAAGTATTGAGGCATGCCCCAGAAAAAGTTGGGCGCTCTGTTATTGTTTGTGTTATTAGACATAATAAGTGCTCGGAAGGGAGAAGGTGAGAATGGTCCCCGAACCTCATATCCGAAGGGATAACATTCAGGTACCGAGGTACCATATAATGTAACGTTATGCAAGCAGGAGTCCAAGCAAGAAATAATTTGATTCGTCGTCATTTTATGCACTGATTTTCTAAAATGTTATTATAAAGATTTTAACCACAATATTGTGTTTTATTCCGAGTTTTTCGCTTCTCACTCTCATGACAATGACGATAATATTAATATTATTAATATAATCGGAAACCGGCGTCTGCTCGAAATAAACTAATGAAAATATTAAATATTATTAAATAAATAAGAAATAGGAATGGAATAATTATTTCTCAATATAAATATGGAATATCAACAACAACAACTTCGCAATTGTCAGTGTCATACATGAAACTTCACAATGCACATGCGTCAGTAGTATTCGACACGTCTCGAGATGTAGAAATGAAATTATAAAAAAAATCGCGTTTTGTCGATATTCTTGATGCACAGAGTGCCAACCATGTAGAATCTTGTCGACTGATAGAATTCTACATGACACAGAGTCCCGCTCGAATCGATAAGTAAGGTCAGTCGTACTCCCCCTACCAGGCATTCAATAAGATCATCCGAATGACTCTGGTATCCTGGTATTTTTGTGTTGTCCACCTTGAAACAATCAAAGCTTTTGATAGTGTCTTCATCGATTCCCCCTTCAGGATTTCCGGTTTCAACGAAATTTACCCCAGCAACAAATATGTAGATATATATTTTATTTAAAATAAAAAATAAAATTGTTTCTCATTCCGCAAGAAAATCTAAAAACTAATGACATCTGACATCGTGTCTCGTGTGTCACGTCACTGATGATCACTAATGAAAACGCTATTGAAATATGATTGAAATTATGTCGCTACAAATTATAGGCAATTTTTTGCAAGGATAACCAAGCATACTCGATTATGCTCAGATGTTATGTGTCAATTGTGTCATACTCCCCCTCAATGTATTCCCCTAACTCCCGGCCACTATCAAATTCTGGGATACTCGAGGATCAAGAACACTTAACTTCTTCTGTGAGAACTGAGAACAAACCGAAAATCACCTTTTCTACATTTAAAATCGACGAAAAAATTAACTCACTAACTAGCACAGCCTGAATCTGCATTCCATCGCGGTCTGCAGGTGACGTCATCACTATTAGCTGCTGGTAGTGACGTCACTCGTAGGCCAGGAATTGGATGGTGAGGGAGTTAGGG